>RAHM01000072.1:1637673-2237673 GCA_003713295.1 Parotia lawesii
TTTCCTTATGTTTCAACGAGGAAGAGAATGAACAGCAGGAGTTGCTGCTAGAGTGTCATTAGGGTACACCCATGGCAAGGTTGCTGTAGAGTGAGCTGCTTCTGCTAACAAGCTCTGTAATTCCAACAGGCACTATCCAGTGTGCCACCAAACTTCTTATGCAGATGCTGCCTGGGCCTGGACTCAAACCTGGCTGGTTGAGAAGACAAGAGGAATGACCTGCTGAACCTTGCAAAACTGTCTACAAGTGCCTTTATAGCTCCTTCTTGCTTGTTAGCCCTGTGACATGAGGCATTTAATGACAACTTTACTTTAAAATGATCTACCTGGTAAGTTTGAGGAGTGTGCTTACTGCCTAAGCAACATCTACCTGATAGTTGAGCAAAATATCCTGGAAGTTAATAATCTGTGGATAAAGTGGACCCAAGTGCTGTTATTGGTAGCACACTGTTATCATGGACATTTAAATTACAGTGGGAAAAGTGTCACATATTGTTCTTCTGTCTTAAAGGGTGCAGAAACCATCTACTGGGACGGGTTACCAAGGATCTAATATCTGTGTATCTTTCAGTCTTTGATTCCTATTCTATCTATGAGTTCAGATCATTTTGAGTCTCAATCAACATTATTGTCTTTGAAATGCTCTAGTTCAAACATAAAATCCTTGGGTTGTTATAGGAATCAGTAAATGAAACTACGTAACCTCCAGGGCTAACAAGGTCATTATGATGGGTTCTGGCCACAGAAATCTGATAAGCTCAAAATAATCAAAAGGATCTTTAGCTGGGAAGTGAATCATAGGTTAAGGGATTTCAGTTCCTGGGCTCTGGGTCTCTGCCTGAAAGGTTCAGATAAAGGGTAGAGAAGAGCCATCAGTCTGATATGTCTCTGATCACAGAGACCCCCTAATTCTAGATGAAATGGTCAGCCAGGGGAACATCGTGCAATCATGGGAATACACAAATGAGCTTTGAGTTTCATTCATTCACTTCTCCCTCTGGCTTATGTCGTGTTCATCTTGGCTATAAATTTATAGGATTAATTCACTATGTGGAAACAATTGGTGTCAGAATTATGAGTAAATACTGGATCACTTTGCAGTTTTTACAGTAATGTTGACATAAATTATCAATATCACATTAATAATAATAATTAGATTTTTTTCTTTTCTGAGACATTTAATAAACCTTTGTTTCAGTTATGAATTCTATAAAATCAGCCAAAAAATCTGTGCAGCCAAAAATACTACAGAAATATGAGAAACTGAATAGGCACTTTGCAAAATGGATTGTTAATGTTTTTTCAGTGCACTGCAAAATCTTTGTTTATTTTCACCTTCTTTTCAGGTTTAAAAAACTTACACTCCTGCCTATATCTTGCATGTGCCAAGTGCCAAATGCCATATGCCAAATGAAGTTTCTTTTCATTTCAACTATTTTCTTAGGTATCTACTTATCTTTTCTAAGGATTTTACCCTTCCAGAGCAATTCCTAGTAGAACATGACGATTTTGACCCCACTTCAGGAAGTTGTATCCTAGATTTTATTACACTGTCTTATTAAGTTCCAGGCTTCATGAGAGTTTTATTTGGCATATATTGTTGTGTCAATATGTGAATATACTCAAAATGAGGTAACTACTGGTTACTGTATAAGTTCACATGCTTCTATGCTTTCATATGCTAAAGGGTATGTTTTTATACATACTTGATTTTATTATTCCCTGATGGAAATATTAAAAGAGTTTATTATTTGCTAGGAATCCAGGATTTTCACGGTGTCTGGTTTAATATCAATGAGGAGGTGATGGGAAATATAACTCATTGTATCTGACACCAGGACAGGGTAAGAACATATAGTGTGACAAAAATTTCCCCTTAAAAAKATACTCTTCAAAAGTATCTGTTCTTGGAATTAGCTCATTTGAGAAGAGTAAGAACTGTAAAACTTTTACTCCTCCCGTGTCCCACTTCAAAAATGGGGAAGAAAATCACACTGGTCCTGGTAAGGGTATCTTCCATATCCAAGTTCCATTTGTAGTATGCTTGATGAGCTATTATTTGTTCTTTGTGACATGTGAAGTTGGAGACACCTTATTTTTATTATGCGGATATTTATACCCCTTCGAAGCAAAAGTGTTCAATTCATGTGACAATAGTTTATTGTTATATGTTCAGCATGTGAAGCTGCTTTTCTTAATAATCAGAACCAGCTGGCATAAGTACAGCAATGATGGCAAYGGGTCATGCATGCCTGAATTAGATGCAATGAGAGCCAAGAAAGGCTAACTCTTTAACTTCGTCTCACTTTTTCATGACTGATGTCTTCTGCAAGGAAAGATTACACAATTTTGTACCCTTGAAATTCTGCACTGACATATAACAGATGCTGAAACAAAATACTCCATTGTACACTTTTTAGGAAGCTATATTTCATACCATCAGCAATTATGGTGGTGAATAGAATTTTTTCATATTGGTACAACCAATACAGCATAGTAAAAGAAAAACTGATTTTAACAGATTCAAACTAGGAGAATATTCTWAAATGTGTTTGGACAGGCACATGTTTTACATCGCAGAAATCCATGCCCTTCCCACTATATGAATGTTTGACAACTATACGACATAAGATACAACAGATATAATAAATATTTACAGATAAMAAACCAATCTTTTAAAGCAATTTTTACAGCCTCTGACATATCCTTCTATAAAATTTTAAAGTTGGTAAAAATTGAGAATCTTAGAATATCTCCTTCAAAGAACCACATTTTTGAAGACACTTATAAACCACCATTTATATTGCATTTTGTCCTTTTTCCATGCTAGTAAATTTTAATGAGTAAGTTGCCTCAAATGTCATGGCATGGATAAGAAGACATTTTTCATACCTTTGGATGGATAAATGATTTACCAAAAGTCATAGAGTAAAGGTAACACAAGAGATGGTATCAAATCTTTGAGTCCTATTCTGGAATTCACACTACAGTACATTTAAATCTGATGGCAGTACCCAGGAGTAAAAGTTAAAATTACAGCAATCTTTAGTATCAATTTTACTAAAGCTAACAATTTACTTCCTAAAGAGTAAAGCATTCACCAGTACTGTTTATCTCCTGTTCATCTAATTTTGGCCTTCTGAATTGCTTAAATTCACCAATTTCAGAGGTGTACATGACCTTCCAAAGCTTACCCCTTGCCCTGTATTATATACAGCACATTGTGTAATTGATGCTTTCCCTTCTCCTCTGAGTGTAAGTCGATAGCCATTAAGGTGGCAAAGCACATTTGAAACTACCAAATTTCCCAGCAGGAAATCTTAATTTTGTGAAACAAGTATTCTGCATTCAAGGCCAAGAACTAGTTCCAAGAGACACATTTACCAATTGCTTAACTAGGTCTCAAGCCAAACCACAATGACATACATGCATAAAATATCRTTTTGCTGTTGCAGATAAACATGGTGTCATATGGTGGCTTTATAACTTATAGTCCTTATTTGTGTTTATCCCTAAAAACTTGAAATCAAGTATGCTATTCCAAGCCTGTGGCCTATTATGAAAGTATGTCAGTCACTTAAAATGCTAAGAAAACACTAAAGCCATTTTGGGTAATAGAGATGGTTAACACGTAGCACACAATAACAATCGAAGAGAAAGTCAAAGGAATGCACTAAACATCCTTACTCAGATTCATTTTATTTACTCTTAAAACTTCTAAGGTGTCCTGAATTTTGGTGTATTTCAGAGTGCTGAAAAACAGAATTTCACAGTACCAGGTAGGTCTGGAAAAGCTAAGTAACTTGGTTGTCGATTTTTTTAAAAACATGTATCAATTTCATCACTATAAACAATGAGAAACTTCAATTCCATGCTTTCTTTCCTCCTAGCAGCAAACTAGAGGGTACATCTCAAATCTCTGCTGGAGCCAAAACAAACTGTGACATTCTGCCTCAATGGGAGTTGATTTTCAGATTTGAGATTTAGATATTTTAGAAGGTATCTATTTCACACAACAATCCCTATGTTTATAGCTTCAGATGCAGCCTAAACTAATTCTTGTTTAATTATTGTTAGTCTGTCATTTCTTATGTGATTTCTTACCTCACGAATAGTTTCATTCTCACTATCTGTGAGTTCACTAGGAATATGGCAAAAAATTAATAAACCTCTTTGGTTGAAGCAAACCAAGGTCAAATATTAGAGAAACATTTCTATAAGAAACACAAGAACAGATTTTTTTAATGGCAATTACACAGTGTACAGGCTTGTTGCAAATGGTTTAAGTCTTGATAACCCCGTCTTGAACTAGAGTGAATGTTGAAGTGTGTTCCACACTTAAACTATTCATTCTCTGAAGAAAAATGAGGCRGAAAGTAATGATTTTGATTTCATTTTAAATATTTTTATTCTTGTCTATTATGGTAAATTATAAAATTCAAGTTTAAATATTGAAATGTATGTTCCTCAAAACAGTCAGATTTCTCCTKTAAAAATGCTTTCAGGAGAAAAAGGAATTTTATATTCCAATCTTAATTATACTCAGGTGCAGAAATGCTTCTTTAATGGAAGTTGAGATCAGGTTTTTAGTAACACCTTGTGAGTGGAAGGCAGACCCTACTAAAGATTTATATATTACATAGAGTATGTTTTTTTGCCTGATGGTGAATATGTGAATATGCTGAAGCACTCTGTATTAGTGGAAACTTGCTGTGTGGGTTTTAAATTGACAGTTTAGAGCTTTCTTTTGGCCTGCTTTTCCTTGTCTTCCTTGCATTGAGTGGATATCACACCAGTCTTAATCCCTTTTAAATTACATTTCTGGTTATGGAACAGAATTGCACACAATTCTCCTACTGTACTATTAAGATGTAATCTGTGAGTTTATTTCCAAGGCCAGGGTTTGGTAACTATTACCCTTTAACGACTCTACATAATAAAATTAATTTCAGAAAGTATTTTGTATGTTTATCTTCTATTCTATTCTCTCTTATTTTGGTCTGTTAAARGCCTAAAATTATAAATGTAACTTAAAACCAAACACTACCACACTTAACAAAAAAATTTATATCCTATAATTACCCATTTCTGTGGTGAATCACCATAAGCAACTAATAGAGCATCAAAATAAAATATACATGAAATACATACAGAATTTTGATCAAAAACAGAGGTCAGAGCATGACTGCATGTCATTTTCACTTCTGCATTTTGGAGATACAGAACATTTTTCTTGAAGTGCCAAAACTTTCAAAGTTTTTTTTTTAATACTCTGCTAGGAACCCAATGGACATCATCCCAAGAGATACTCAAAAAGCCACGTTTTCCCCACTTAGTGTTTTCCTTTTGCTTCTGTCAACAAAGCACTTTTGCATCCCTGATTATAATGGTAATTGACACTGCTTAGGATCTCTAGCGTTAGTCATTCTATGAGTAATGTCTACTAGTTCTTTGCTATATCTTTTGTTTATCTGATGTCTGTAGAATTGTTATGCCAGAGTTTATAATCCTTAAGGATAAATCTGAACAACCACTGTGAATCAGTAAAGTATGCTCTGCTTATGAACACCTACCATAGCAGCAATAGAAACATGCTGCTTTCTGAGTCAGGAACATTAACCAAAATCCCAGATTGCTGAGAAATAATCATTTGTAGGTGAAATTATGATGTGAAAGTCATATTCCTTCATGGTTCTGGAACACTCTGCTGTGAATCATCCTCATAGTTTAAAATCAACAATTTAAAATCAACTCATATGGAAATCAGAAGTAAAGAAACAACGCCAGACATAGACTTGGATCTGAAAAACACTTCCAGCATCAGTATGACAACAAAGTAGTTTGCAAATAGATTAAACAACAATTGTATATTTCAGACTTATGATACAAAAAATACTTGAATAATGTGACCAGTCATCAACAGCTTTTAAGAAGTGTTTAAAAAAATTATCAAACAAGCTTTAGAATTTCTGAGTACAAACTTTCTACACAGAAACAAAAGAACCATAGGAGAAAAAAGGTTTAATTGAAGACCAAAGAGAACATGACAGAGAAGAAGGAAAGTTGTTCAAAAAGAAACATATTTTCCAAAATCATTTTCTTTTCGTAATTAATTCATATTTACTTAGCTCTACTCCTCTAACAAGCCTTTCTCCCCAAATTGGGTCTTTCTAGATGAGAGGACAATAATGCTACACATTCTTATAACTACATGCATTGCCCTTCTTCAAGTCATCTTTCTAAGTCTCAGGTCTTCAGAAATCTCTGCATACAACATGGAGGAGGTGGTAAATATAATTGCTACTGTCCCTTCTGATAAAAACACTGTGCAAAATTTACTACATTTATTCTGTATTTATTACCTCCAGCAAAACCCTGTTCTAGGTAAAAGACAATTTGCTGTAGGAAAATTAGCTCTCTCAAGGAAGCACTACTGGGCTGTGGGTTGTACYCTTGCTATTTGATACTACAACATCCGTTGTAAAAATAATAGTAAAAAAATTCAACTGCAAAATGGAATGAACCACATGAGATACCGATCTTTGAAATCACACTAGCAAAACATTGATGCATACCACAGGGTTTTATACCTCAATTGGCTTATTGGTATGCAAAATATTTGTGCACAAATTGCTGTAGAACTGCCTTGGACTGGTTTCCCACTGCTGGCAGGCAAGCGGGACACCAGTGGCACATAAAGAACGGATACACTTGTGGCAGAAGCATACCCAGAGCTGCTGTCATGGAAGAAGTGAATGCCTAGGAAATTGACTTGAAGTTAACGAAACAAAACAGGGATAAAATGCAGATTTCACTTTAAGTTAGACAAGGTTTCTTGCACTCTGTAGTAACTTGCTCTGGTACCAGTTCGTRTAAAATTTTGTTTCAACACAATTCAACAATTCAACAGCTATAAATGTCAATAATTTCCTTCAGCAGCTATCAGCTACTAAAAAAAAAATCTTTGATTTATCATCCAAAAATTATGGGGAGCAYGTCAGAAAAAAAATGTAACAAAAATTAATACTTGTGAAATTTACTCCTTATGTCTTAAGATTCAGAATTCAAAAACCAAATGTATGATGATCAAAATAGAATAAATTTTTGCACATATATCCATTTAGAGCCAAATGAGTATTGCATTGCTACTACAGCCACTACTGCATTGCTACTGTAAGATTTACTACCTTTTGACATAACGACACATAACACATAAAACACATGGAGGTATGAAGATTAATATAAACTACTGGATTCTTTTTACTGTGACACTAGTTACAAGATATGATTTATCTGGTTGAGCTTTGCAACTRGAAATGTCAGAACCAGGTTTTTACAGTATATTATGGAAAATGTGGTCCTTATGAAGAGCTACATTCCCCCTTATAACAGAATCTAGACTTGAATTTCAACACTAAAGAGGTGTTCCTGATTGCAACTAGTYATATTAATGTCTACACGTGAACTGGTCACTCTGCTATGAGCAGGCTTTTCCGTCCTTTGTTAAAATTAGTCCACCAGTATTTTCCCTATTTAAGCTGTTACTGAAGACTTCCTTTCGCCAAACCTTTAATGTAATCTAGGTGAGCAACACTACACAACTTGTAGTGTGATAAAAAAAACATGTGTCTGCAAGATGCTTTAGATAGAGAGCAGGAAGATGCCACTTTTTKTATGAAGAATAAGTCTTCATTTGATGGTTAGAGTAATAGCAAAAGAAATGAAGAAATACAACTGAAGAACATAAAAAGATAAATACATGTGAATGAAATTTATGGAGCTGGGAAGCAGCCCACTGGGAATATGTAYAGGGATCAGGGTGAATGAAGAAATAAAGTTTTTATACAATGAGGAGGGTCAAAGGCAAGAGAATCTTGATATGGAAAAATAGATCCAAAAGCAGTGGATGAGGCAGACTTGACTTCAGAAAATCATTTTATCAGTGTCTGGGAAAGCTGATATCAAAAGAGAAGACACTGGAATCCCTGGGACAATCAGGAATGAACAAAAGTTTCTAAGAGGGTCACAGGAATCACAGTGGGAAGTGAAAGAAGGAAAATAGAAGCAGGAGTTCCAAACTCTCTTTCACAGTCTGTTAAAGAAAAAATGGGAAAGTTATCTTTTTCTGGTATCACATCTTCCACAATAGTCATGTGAAAGAGAAACCAAACATTTACATTCCACTTTTTCTTGCTTGTATTATTATCCATTGATTCTGTTGGGACACAYGTGAAGGGCAAAACTGGGTTTATTAACTGGTCATGTGTCATCAAGCATGCAGACATCTGTGCTTAGCCTGCCTAGGCTCCTTTGCCAACTCAGTGATACCTTGCATGTCACATGACTCTAGGGCCCTTTAAAAAGAGCTTTGATGTTTTCCAGCACAAGCAGAAGGAAAGAAGCAATCTGAATTCAGGCTGTGTTCACTTTCAGAATTGTAGGTGGCTGAAGTACAGATGTTAGCCTACTTGTGTGTGATTTACTGTGTCAGGCAGCCCACCTTATTTTATCTGACTCTCTTCTCCAGCCCAGTAGCAGTATGGATTGAATTTTTTCAATCTGGGTAGTCTGGTTTTGAAATTAGACTAATCTGGGTACTGAAAAGATTCAATTCACTCACAACTCTCTTGTCTGTGTCCTTGACAGGTTTTGCATAGTTTACTTACCGTCTCATAGCACTAAGTGCCATAAACAAGATCAGAGGAATGACCACCATTGAACACTTCTGTTAAACACCACTGAAGGGGCTTTTGTTTTATTAGATGGGGGAAAATAAAGAAAGATGCAATTGATTTTCTCATTTGCTGAAGAGAAAAAGAAGGTTAAGRAAGGATTAGGAGACATAATATACAGGATAATATTCTTCTGCAAGCCTGAAAACTCAGAGAGATCAAAACTGCCTCAGGATTTTATAGAGGAAAAGAATGGCCACTAAGTGCAATATCTGCGTAGGGGTGGGCTAYGACAGAGCTGTACTCTTAGAAACAAACACAAGGATTGACTATAAACACTACAGGTTTCCATTAGCAGGGATGGAGATATTACTTCTATGAAGAACAGCAGCTTTGCCTGAAAATGTGAATTTTCTTTGGAAAAGAGCTTTCTTTTTGTGGTGTCTGCAATCCTCTCCTTTCCAAAAACCTTTCACTTAAAATCCTCATTTTATTCCCTTTTCCAGTGTAATCCCAAACCTCACAGACAACCAATCATGACTGAGACTTTTGGGCTTCTTAACTATTTTCATCTGATTTACTGTTTTACTAGTGTTGCTGATAGTGGAATAATTTGTTTCCCTTTACTTAAAAGTTTCCATTTACCTCAATATATTTCATTCAAGATTTGCAAGCCTTGGCCAACTTAAAAGAATGTTTTCATTATAGACTTTTTTTAATAGGTTTGCTCACCAGGTGCTCTCTCAGCTCTACTTCGAATAAATGCCTCTTTCCTTTCTTYAAAAATAAAATCGTAAAACGTGGGTGTCCATTTATCTAAAAATATTCTGCATGCTCATTAATTCTACTTTCCCCCCAACCTTTTTCTCCCCCCTCATTTTGACGTAATTTACATCTGCACATTCTCAAGCAAGTGGGGACAGGAGGGAAATGATTCTGTTTCTTATACTCAGGACTAAAATGTACATGTTCTGCTGTTTTTCACATTTAAAGTCTGGAACACTCTCCTCTGCTTTCAAACATGTATTTGACTGAACTTCCATCAACCCCATCACTACAACTGCACTGTAACTCTTTGTGCAGACACAAGGAAGCTGTTAGTTGTCAGTGAACACCTTGATGTATTCAAGTTTCACAAATAACTAAAACTATTTTGCAAGAAAGAAAATTGAAAGAGTAATTTTAAAAGACTCTCTGCCCTGTCACCTAATTTCTCTATAAAATAAGGGAGAGGTGATTTTTTCTCTGGTTGAATGGACGAAAATAGTTTAGGATAACTGGCATTTTTCAAGCATACTCTATCATAACTTGTGACAGGGAATAACCACAACTACAAATTACATAATTCTTTCAAACTAAGTTACCTGGGATCAGAAGCAATCACATCTTGTCCTAAGATCATTTTACATCCTGAATTTARGCTTAAATAATTCACGTTGCTTTTCATATTTTTCATCATTAAGAACAGAGGAAATAACAAAAAAAMCACTTTTTTATAAGTAAAGAAAATTAGTTCCATATTTTCGGAGGACTTAATGACAATGTCCATCAAATAAAGCTGTTTTCAAAATAAATTTTTGAAAACTCTTGACTAGATAAGCCCACTTAGGTACCTGTGCTGTAGCTGTATAGAAATTAAAAAAAAAAAAAAAAAAGAAATGAAAGAAAAAAAAAAAAAGTTTATTGCTTTGTGATATTCTGTGGGAAAAAAACCCAACAAAATCCAAATCACCCACCTTCAGAATTAAGGGTCTATATATACTTCAAGAAATATTACATACTCGCATGCTGGTAACCTAAGAATAATATTAAAATAAATAAAAATAAAATAAAAAAAGGAGAAGGGAAAAAATGTCATCAATCTKTCAGGAGAGAAGTCATGATTCTCCTCCTGTCCATTCTTCATCCAACTTTCAAATTTATACCTCCCCTGTGTTCTTTTTGAGAACAGTTACCCAGAAAAATGCATTACACTTTCACTTACAGTTGTTTTGAATGACCCACACTCAGAGGGGTATTGCTGTAGTTAGTCTCCAAAGGGCCATTTTCTGCTTGTTAATAGAGCTCTGCTTTGCTGCAGAGTTCCCTTGACTTTGGGTGCTGAACCCTGGCTCAGAGAACCCGAGCTTCTCTGTTTCAATCAGACACTTGTATTTGTTTCTGTAGTTGTTATATGGTCCCCTTCTACGGTTATGTCTGTCAGAAGGGATTAAAATAATTCATTTTTCCTCCTTGTCCATTCACAAAAAGTAAATATACTTTCAGCCTTCAGGTTTCTCTGCTTGTTATCATTCATAGATGTCGATATAATCCTGTCTAATGCTGAAGCTACAAACACTATTACAGCATTTGCAGGACATGTTGATTTAAGTATCAATGGGCCTTTTTTTTCACCAGGAGAGACCTTGTGGAGACCTTGTAAAAATCTACATTAATTTTTGTTTATTCCTATGATAATGCTTCTTATTCCATGAAGCATGTTCTAATGCCATGTACCTTGTTTGGAAGAATTCTGGGGTTTTGAGGTGTTGGCTATCTCTTTGACATTTCAGATTGCTTTTTTCCAAAGAAAATCTGAGAAAGTGGWTGCCCTTCCTCCAGCACTTTCAAATCAACTTTGGATTCTGCAGGCAGAAGGAATKATTGTTTTTTACCTTTTTTTTTTAAAGAAAATTATTTAATCTAAACTCAGGCATAAAATAGGCATAAGTTACCTGTACGTAAAAGTCAAAGTATCTAATTGTATTAGAGAGAAAAAAGATGTTGTGATGGACGATTTTGAAATATCTAAAGCTAACAGTGTGATATTAATTAATCTGGTGGTTTTATCTGAGATTCTAGAGAACAACATTTGTCTTACTGTCTAGGTAACTTTAGGCAACGGGCAAAGATCTAAGTAAATGAGATTTCACAAGGATGAAATTAGCATAAATTTAGAGGGAATGAGAAAATTGTCTACTAGATTTAATACAGAAAATTATTACTCCGTGACAAATTAAATGGCTACTTTTCACTATTGAAAAAGGCAAGTAAGAGTCAAATAAGGAACCACATAGACAGGAACCAACACTGTGGTTTCAATTTGAGAAAATCTCAGATTGATTGGTTTTTTTAAGCATTTATAGTTGCATCTCAGGATAGTATCTTGGAGTCTTCCCTGCTTGAGTGTATGAACTAAAAGGAAATGACTTCTGGAGAACTGAGGACAGGCTTTGATTATGTTATTATAATCTCTTATTCAATTACAAGAAATATTGCAACTAAAAATGCTGCTTGATGAAAGGAGTAATAAAGACAAACTAGAACTTACCATTCAACACTCCAACTTACTATTTTAGAGGAAGTGTTTTTTCCAGATCAGTTTTCCAACAAATCAGTTTAAATAAACCAACAAATCAGACCATAAAATTTAAAACTAAACGGGTCAGAATCTTAGTTCTTATCCCAGTGATGAAGTTTTTCCAGTAACTGATCAAATAAAGGCAGGATTTTCCAGTAACTGATCAAATAAAGGCATGGATATTCACAAAACTCTGACTTCTCTTTATGGGAGTCACATGGCTAAACTCTTCTGTAGCACCTTAAAAGTGTGCTTGCTCTATGTTGTCTCGGAAAATGAACTTTGCAAACTGTAAATAAGGTTGCTCAACAACATGTATGAGGTTAAATAAATGCCTCACTGTATGAATGCTTTATTATCCGTAAGAGATAAAAATGCGTTGCCTAGAGGCTGTTTCCAGTTCTTGGGTGGCAACAATAAATTAATCAGGTCTGCTTTGTTATTTTAGCTGCATTTGATTAAATGTGCAACAGAATAAAAGGGAAGTTTTAAAGGAAGTATAAAACTCCAAATGCAATGAAACAGCAGATGAGAAGTATCTCATTTAACCCCCAGGGGTTTGATTAAAAAAAAAAAAGCAGATGTAACAGTCCTTTGAGTTTTTTGAAGAGGTGATCTAAAGAGCAAATTATTGATCAACTGTCCCCCCACAGAGTCATTTAAGGTAGGACATCGGGAAACTTTGCATTTGTCCCAGTGTCTACACATAGCAGACCAAATGCTAGTGAGTATGGGAAACACAGTAAATTTAGATGAGGTAATAGCAGCATAAGAAGAATTATAAGAGAATATTCACAACATTATTCAACAGGTAGCCACTGTTTAGGAGAATATTAAATTATATATAGTGTTAATTTTCTTTAAGATATACTTGATGATACTTGATATTTGGTGACGTGTTGTCTGTCCTTATTTTGTGCATATATCAGACAAAGACATGATGTTTAACGATTTACAACAAGCAGAAATGACAGCTCACAGTTTCAAGATGTATCCCAACAACTGCCATGTGGGTGTCCTTATCTCTAGCATGTCTTTATGTCACTTGAACATGAATATCTGCTCATGGATGTGAAGATGTTGTGCAATTCATAATAATGGTTATTTAAATGAACATTGCTCTTCTAGGAACAACAAAAACTAAACTGTATACTCACTAACCTGGTAAGAAAAAATCAGAACTTTTTTTCCTGAATGGAGTATTTACAAAATCCTCACTTGGAAGGTTAATGTTGTAATTATTAAAAATCAGCAATAATTAGTGTTTGCTTAGCTGTAATTCAAAGGAAGCTAATCAGAATCATCATCTGTCTAAGGGAAATGACTAACATCGTATCATGACATGAAAAATGCCATACTGATCTTCTCCATCTATTTTGTAATTATCTAATTTATCTGAAAATCTTGAAGAAGTATTAAACAAACAGCAAAGAGAGGATTCTATTCTTAAAGAAGAAAATATTCTACTTAACCACAATTAATTATCTGCATATTTTTATCTTTGCCTGTGCTGTTTTATGAAAATTATCACAGGCAGATTTTTATCTTTTGAAAAAGCATAAATGCAGTATGTCACTTTTTCCTTTATGGAAAGTGTTGCTGCACTGAGACTTCTATTGTCTTTTCTGAACTCTGGATCAAACAGATTTAAAATGTCTCCTTCATTGGGAATAATATCATTATGGAACTCAGAAAGTTCTCTGAGGGTGATCTGTTTAGTCAATTTACAGACAGAAAACATGAGCAAAAGCTAGCAGTTCACAATGCACATTATCAATGTTCTTCCATTACTACTGCTGTTACACATGTAAAAAAGATCACTTTTTATGTTGAACATAATATGTAGTTAATATAAATCTGTTGTGAAAATACACCTCTACATTTTGATCTGTACAGCTTCTTCCATTGGGATTGTATACCCCAGACCCAAAATATCGGCCTTCAAATTTTTTGTTATGACAAATTCTCATGATCTCCTAATGAAAATAACTTCTGCAGGATTTGATTTGTTTTGTTTTGTTTTTTTCTGGAACTGACAGAATTCTCAAGTGAGTTGTTTCATTTTTCAGGCAAAATTTTCTTGAGAACTTCAGCTGAGAACATATTCTGTGCAAACCACTTGTAAAGCATCTATGCACGTGTAAGGAACACAGCTGCACAGCATGCAGCTGACCACCGGGAAAGAGGAGAGAGAAGAAAGGCTGAACTAGAAAGCAAGTAGGAAATCTTTGTCCCCAGATATCTGCTTTCATACTGCCTACAATCCCTTCTGAGCCATATCCAAGATGAATTCAAAACTCTTTTGGAATTAATTAGCTTAATCAGTCTTCAGTGTCATCTGTAGTAGGGTGACAAAAATCATATACTAACCAAATTGGCAAATAAAGTATGATCGGTGACATACAACTGAATTGGCCCCTGGAAAAAAAAGACAGGTATGGAGAGGTGTGGGTACAACACAGCAATAACAAGAACCTTAAGCACACTTTTACTAACCAAGGAGAATTCAGAGAATAATTCAGTTTTAAAATATCCACAGGTGGTTTAATGTCAACCACCACACACAGGTAGAAGTGTAAAACTGAGATTTATTTAATGTTACGGATTACCCTATATGTATGTATAATTACAAAAAGAAAAAAGAAAAAAAACCACATTTGTGCAAAATGCCTGTTCAGTTATTTACTGAGAAAATTTCAAGTAATTTATATCCATGTACATTTCTTTCAATTCTAACTTATAGAAGAATGTATTTTTAACTCTGAGATGTAGATCAAAAATGTGTGAAGGCTGCTTAATTTTCTTTCATCTAATGTACACCTGGGCAGCTTTGAAGTCTTTGTACCCCTACTGTTCTTGCTGATATTAGTGGAAACTAGGATTGGGCTAGATTTGCTTTGAAGCCTGTCGGTGAACAGAGTAAATTTAAAACTGAGCTACAAAAATTTAAAAAATATTACTGACAAAACATTCCTTAAGGATGGAAAAATATAAGAAAAAGATTTGATTTTTCTTTTTCTCATGAAGCTAAGTAAGCAAGACCTGTTTTCCCCCTCACATAATTTGCTAAAGGATAAGGTCGTTTGAATGTGTTACGTGCATTTTGCACAGACCCAGGCAATGAAAAAAATCTAGCTTCTGTGATTGGCACCTACTTTGATATCTGCGGATGTGGAGGAGATCTTAGCTATATTTTGGTGTCTTTGATGTTTCATGTGTATTTTAGATGGTAAACCGTCAGTAAGAGTATGTTAGATCTTGTTGTTTTGGGTGCTCTTTATCTAATCTTTTTAAAACCACATAATGTCCCAGTCTGCTCAGTGGGTTTAGGGGGAAGAAATCTCTCTGAGCAGTCCACAGAAGAAACAACATTCTCAGGAGGTTCAATAACAAACTTTTACTTACAACTTCCCAACTTTAAGGTAGAATAAGGTATGTGGCAAATTTTAAAACAACATCCAGACAAAGTAGAGCACTTGACAGACTTTAACTTTGCCACCTTTAATTTATCCAGACACAGTAGGGCACTCACTTAGGCAATGACTGGAATTTTTTAATCTGGTTTACAATATATTTTGAGAAGAAGTTAGGAGAAGAAAGACAGAAAGAAAGAGAAAGAAAGGATAACAGTGGAAAGATATTACCACCCATGGATAAAGCAACAAAACTTGATTGTAGATGTTCTTAGTCAAAGTGAATGTCTTAATCTGTCAGGGGTGAGGAAAAGCCCATAAAACAAAGAGTGTAATGGGTTAATATATGCTCAGACTGCGTGGGAATGCCCAGGTAGCTCCACTGGGAGGGAAGTTTTACAGTGTCTAATGCAACACTGATGGATCTGTTGCATCAGACTGCAGATCATGTGCAGGGCAGATAGCCCCAGAAAGGAATCTAGAGGCACTTCAGCAGTCTTTGATGGTTTATGACACCTTCTAAAATATGACAGCTTAGTTGATCCAGTTATGCCCCCTGAGACAGGACGAATACCTTCAGGTTTACATGGGAATGCCTCAATGTCTCCCCGAGGGGAGTTTTCACACCTGCGCCAGTTGTGTAAGGGAGGACATCAGCACGACAAAAAAGCACCATCCCTCCTCAGGATCTATTTCTTATCCATCTCTTCCCTTATCTGGCTCAAAATACAGCTTGCTGCTTAACAAAAGTTGATTTGTTGGTGATCTTCAGGTGCTCAGCCCTCTGCACCCGGGCTGTAACCTTGCATATCCTCAGCAAAGCAAACACTGCTTTTGCAAAAGGCTGATTGTTTGTGCCAGTAACCATTAATATTTCAGCCTCACAAACCATCAATGTTATTTACATGTTACCAAAAGTTTCCTAATTTATGGAAAATTATTTTCTAAAATTTCTTCCCAGTGTTTTGTGTCATTTAGACAACCACAGGTTATATATTTGAATTCACTTTCTATGTCTAAAGTTTTCATCTAAGAATTTAGCTACATTACAGTTCTATTTAAAATGATAGAATTTGAAAATCTTCCTAAAATTATTAACAATGCAGTAGCTTTTCACCTTTGACAGTCTTTTCCTATCCCTAATGTCAAAGCTAGAAATTTTCTCGTAGCTAATTAGATCTAAATATGTGCTCTATCCAAGAATAGGCATTCTTGTAACATATTCTCCTAATTATTACAGCTGAAGTACAGAAATGAGAATTGGTTTAGTTAACACTAGTATGAATACCTCATAAAATTCTTATGTGAAAGATTTTGTTTGAGACAATCTTGATCCACTAACTGTCTTGATCCACTAAGCAAGTCGCCTTGTCATGAAAGATCAGGCAAGTCAAGCACGATCCTTCTTTTCTAACCCCATATTGGCTGGGCCTGATTCCCTGGTTGTCCTGCACATTCTGTGTGGTGATGTCACTGAAACTGCAGGAAAAATAGAAACTCACTGACAACATTTTTTCAGTGTTAGAGAATTTGGGCATTATTTTACTCTGGCCAGGGTGTGCATTAGAAATTATTTCATACACACACGCCTGGGTTGTGCAGTGAAAATCATTCCATCACACATGGTTCTTTACCCCATTTTTCCCATATTTATACAGACAAAACCCAAATAAATTCTTGTTCATTTATCTTAAATTACACAGTTCTTGGTATATAATCTCATATTGGTTATTGATCCCTTCACCTTTGATGCTAATTTGGTCCTCATTCTTTGGTTCTCTTATCAATCTTTTCCCAAACCAGGTGTCTCAGGCCCCTCCAGGGGGTGATGTTCATTAATGGTCATTTATCTTCTCTGTATCTTCTGGCTACTCCCAACCTATAAATCTTGAGCTTATCAACCCCCACCCTACAAACAGAGTCTTAGGAAGAGAAACTTCAGTTCCCTTCCTCCTGGGCAAAGGCAAACAAACCCCTGACTAAAGTTACAAAGAAAATTTTAAAAGTTGTATCATTTCCAACAATAGCACTCAGGACGATCTGCTCCATGACCTTCCCTGACACCCAGGTCAGCATAGTTCCCTGGATCCTCCTTCTGACCCTTGTAGATGGGCGTCACATTGGCCAAACTCCGGTCAAGTGGGACCACCCCAGTTAAGCAGGACTGCTTGTAAATGATTGAAAGTAGATCGGTGAATTCTTCCACCAGCTCCCTCAGGACTCTTGAATGGATCCCATCCGTCCCCTCATGTGTACACACATATACACACAGGGTGGTATATTCTCTATTTCAATGTTCATATAATCCTTGCTAATCTGATCCTGATATAATTTGCATTTTTAGAAGGTTGTTGTAAATGTAGCCATTGTTCAAGACTCAGAAAACACAATAGTCAGCATATATTAAACATATATTCTAGTATCTTTTACTTTATTTTGAGCATGCTGTCTGAGAGAATGAAAATGCATAGCACTTGCCCAAAATAATGGAAGGCAAAACTCCCAAACTGACCCTCACCCTGATATTATGCAAATGATAAGCTTTTTTCCTTCTCATTCGTGCACTGCAGATGTATTCTAACTGTAGCAATTGACATACTTCTGCTTGATGGGCATTCCACAAGTAGAATTCATATTATAGTGTCTAAATGAATGAGTTCAGATGCCAAAAAAGATAAAACTAGAAAATGGCAAATATAGGAGTTAAGACTTGGCAGTTCCATCAGAACGGATTTTTACTTTGAAAGAGAATGAGTAGGCAGAAATTACAGCAGCAGAAGTAGCAGGTGAAGTAACCATCACCTTAAACCTAAGGTTTACACTCGGCTGGGCCTACCTTAGTTACCTGGTAACACCCTATATTGATTCATCACACCTAATGAAATAGTACCACGCAAATATGAAATTGAGACAGAAATGTACCTGATTCAGTAATTCCATTGACAAAGTAGTTTCACCCACAGTACATGTGCAGTGCATTGCTTTCCAGCTTTCTATGTATTTTTTCCAGCTTCAGAAGTGTAATCTTGTCCTTTGTCTTCCAGCTCAATTTGTATTTAGATATAAACCACACACATTCCCTCACTGCTGCTCTCTTGTGCCACATCTCCCCATTATTCTGGGAGTGCTGTAGGTCATTTACCATAGAGGAGCAACGCACGGAGTACACAGAGGAGTGGCAACAGCAAATAATGTTGAGGAACCTGACAAATGAGAAATATTTTTTAGTTGGAAATCACCGCTTTCGATCAGACCACACCTTTGTACAACTGCAAAGTAGCAAGCTAGCTTTTGATATTTTTCACATTACAGACAGCAGTTTACCTTTGTCTTCTTTGTTTTCAGAAGAAGGATTTTCATACAAAAAGGTCAAGCATTCAATAGGATTTACTAGGTCTAAAAATTATCAATGTTGTCTGCAAATATTTTGCATAAAATAAAAATGTAGAAATTAATTTTTCATACAAATATTAAACGAGCCCATAAGTAACATATATCCTAAAATGTATTTACTCATGCAGCATTGGAAATACTAGTACCTCTGTCTGAATGCTTTCTGTGTAACGGATCTATATTTTCATACTTACATGATGTAATTTTTTATTTTATATTTACTTGGTTCAAAACTTACATTAAAAGTAAATGTAAAACATTAAAATTTGCACCGAATCTGGAAAATACAGTGCTTGTAGGTGAGAAAATTATTTTCCTGTGATAAGGAAGCTGACACTCTCTATGAATTTGCTTTACTTGCTTTATAAAACCAGCTGCTCTTTCCACTGTAATTTTCTCAATGAATGGTACACCCTCTTGCCAGTTACCATTGACTGAACTAGCTGCCTTGTCAAAGTGAAAATCTTTCTTCTTTCCTAACCATCTGGGTCTTCTGGTCCACATAGTTTTCTGCTGTTCTACGTTTCGCTGTCTAAATGTAGAATAAACAAATTGGCAATATATCAAAATCCTTTTTCACACAAAAATAAATCAGTCCTTAGTTCTATAAAAAAAGTCTATCCAATACAGATTTTCGTGGACTTGCCAGTAGTTCAGGAATAAGATAAGGACATTCAAGGAGAATCATCTGTGTTCTTTCATCATTTCCTCCAACTTATAGATGCAAACACACAAACCCCACTTTTTTTACATCTACTTTTTTCAGAGAAATACTACATTTTCATGTGCATAACAAAAAGTATAGAAAAAAGATTTTCTTTTGAGATGGGTTTCATTCAGAGCCTGCTATCTTTTGAATTGTATTGTTAAATCTTGTAGTTAAGTTCTTTTTCATGGCTTTTTAATTTTTTTTGAAGAGTTTGTTTATTTTCAGAATGAATAAAAGTTAAATTTATGTAAGTATTCCTTCACTTTTTTCCCCTGTACTTTAATTGGTAATAAAAAGGCCCTGGCTGAGGCCTGATTTCCGTAGTTACACTGGCTTTGCCCTGCCATGGTTCCATTTACTTTAGTAAAGTTACATTTAATTTGCATCACTGTAATGGAATTATTCTTGTCCAGTCCTTTTCCAAAAGTGTATATGAAGCAACTAAGCAAGGAGTTGAAAGCCTAGTAATAGGAAGTACGCACTCTTTCACTGTGACATTTTAAAAATTTTATTCAAAGCTGGGGAAAAAAGAAATATATCTTTGGCAGAAACAGTCTCCCACTTACAACTTATGTTCCGTTACACAAGTCTGAAGTGTCGGGGAACCATAACGTCTACATATTTACCCAGCTGTTTTCCGGAGGGGTACTTACACAGGCAGMCTCAGCCACAGCAACGGGATGAGACTCACCACCTGCAGCAGTCATGGAGGGAAAAGCTGCTATCATCATCTTCATTAACTTGGGAACCTGTCACGGGACATACGTTTTTCTGAGAAAGGTTAGATACTCAGAGTGCTGTTCATGTCCGTGTATAAGAAACTTCAAAATACATCTGTTCTACAAGCCAGTGCAATCTAAAAGTAACCTTAACAGATGTAAAAAACAAATTCAAATCCATTAATATATTGCAATTAAAAATATAAAGGTGAATTATTAAAAATCCCTAACTATATGGTTTTTTTTTAATTCTGCTACTTTAATAGAAGTTTTTTAATAGATTTGTTTCCATGCAAGCAGAATCTGTGGTTCAATAGAATTGGTCTAGTTCTGTACCTACATGTTCAAAGAGCCTGCAAGTTAGTCAGAATATAAAATATATCTGGAGTATTCTCATCTTTTTAAATACCTATGAACTGTTGTGTCATTATGGAAAACTGCAAAGGACTTGAGGAGAAGAGGTAATGGAGTAGAAGGCTTTTTCTCTAAAGTCTTCCAGACATTTCCATTTTAAGCTTAGAGGAAGAACTAGTTACTAGATCAGTCTTTTGAAAGTATTGCTCCATTATCTTGGGAAAAAAAAATCTATTTTACTAGAAGGAAAAAAGAAAAAGAAGTGTCTAAAATGACATCCTTGTTCTCTTAGTCTTCATATATCATCTGATTCTAGCTGGTCTGGTCCTTCAAAAGACTGATCAAATTTAAGTGCTTGAATCAGAGAATGTTTCCGTCTAGGTTAATACAAATTAAATAGATATGATTTTTTATTATAATTAAAGTCAAACTTTTGCTCAGAAGTGTAACTCAAGATATAGATTTCATAATGAAACATGCATGTCAGTTATAGTTCTATTCATTCTCATCTCTATTTTGGGGGAAATTTTTTTTTTAATAATTTCCATGTTTTCTGGTCTTTAAAACTTAAAATAAATGATAATGATGATGATGATGGTGGTGGTAGTGATGATAAATTAGACATTGGAAATGAGCAATTGATGGGTTTTTTTTAATTTGATTTGATTTTTTTTTGGAAAGAAGGTCACAGTTCCCTAACTTAAGAAAGTTTTTGCTTTATGTGAACCAGGGAAACACTCAATTTCCAACATTTGAGCCTGTATTTTTGCCATGTCATGATTCCTGCTTGGGACAAATCTTGTAATTTCCCTGAAGCAAAACAAAATGTGCATCAGATGCAAAGCATGACTTTAAACACCATACATTCCATCTGAAAAAGGAACCAGCATCCTAGGATCTTGCATTTCCCATCCCTCATCAGACAGAGAGAAGTACACTGCGTCTGGTTTTAAAGTGAATTTCTCAGCAATGCTGCGGCCCTGGTTTCACTTTTACAAGTTTATTGATCTGAATGTGATGTAAAATTAGGAGTGAAACACCTTGGCATTGAAAAAGGATGTGTCGTTGTAAATAATTTTCCAGTTTTGAAATATAATCATAATATAATATATATACTATATTATATAATGTCTATATATGGAGGAAGGGAGAGAAGTGAAGCGTAGAGAAAGGGCGAGGAGGAGACAATCTTTCGTCTCCTCTCTCTTCCTCCTGTTCTCTTCCTTAAGGGAGTGTGCAAAGTTTGTTTCTGTTAGGCCTGACTCCTGCAGTGCTCTCACATAGAGACCACTGACAGGGCACTATGAAATCTAGATTTCAGCTTTCACCTGAAGTGCTGTGACCTGCATCTCTCCCTGGACAGAACTGAGTGAGGTAGGTAGCCTTAAGCACTGCATTCACATCTGCTGTTTCACAYCACACATATAAAACAATGAAACAATCTTTTCCTGAACCAGAGGGTAATATATAGTTGTCTTGACTTGCTGATATGTCAGAATGATCATACCATATGTGTGTCCAAATGCTGACATAATGAACTCTTGAATTCTCATGTTAGCTTAACTCCTCCCGTTTCATATAATTACTTCAATTTCATTGTGCCAAAAATCAAGTATGTGAGAAAGACTACAGTCTTTTAGTTAGTATCACAGAATCACAGATTAGCCGAGTTGGAAAGGACATGAAGCCCAACTCTTAAGTGAATGGCCCACATGGGGATCAAACCTGCAGCCTTGCACCATGCTCTAACCACCTGAGCTAATCTCAGGGCCAGCATTCATCAAAGAACTGAATCAGCCGCTTTTAATCCATGTTTCTAGTAACTGCGGTTAATCATCTGGATAARTGCAGTATTAAGATCAGAGGGAGAATGACATGGGTTCTGGAGAACACTCTGAGCTGATTGATCTCTTTGGAAGTATGGGATCAGGATTTAAAGAAGTGGAATATGTATCAGTAGTGTTATGCTAGAGGCCAAAAGCTGCTGTGTAAAAGGATCCTCCTCTAGCAGTTCTGTAAATGTAGGAAGRAAAGAGGAGAAAACAGTCGCTAAATTTTGTAAATTGTTTCATACTTCAATAAGATGGCTAAATCAATGTTTAGGGGTAAAATAAATTTTAACTCTTTGTTAAATATGTGCAGGATTCTTGAATCATTACTTTTTAGAGGTCTAAATTTAACTAATTTCCTGCTTATTGCCATATTCTTGTCATTCCTAAATACTAATTTAATGGCATTCAAAGTTAGAGAGCACACCTGTTTCTCAGTTCAGCTTCTGTTTTCTTTCTCTTCTTTTAAATTTATTCTGGAGGAATAATAAAACAAATCAACACAGTAAAATTAATAGCTACTCTTTTCTTCACAAAAATTGGCAGTGAAGTCTGGACAGTTGAGAGGGATGTATGATTCGGAGTATATGAAGCCCACTGGTGACTCGAAAAGGAGTACAAGAGCTTTTATTGATTACAGTGTTTGAATAACTTGAAGATAGATCTGCGTTTGTGTGCTGACACAGAGTACACAAAAGAATACAATGATAAAATTCTGTAAAAAATAGGGGTTTCTCCTACCTGGCATTTCTTGTTAATTTTTTTAAATATATTAGGAAAGTTCTACAGRTAATTCTTACTATATATTATTATATATATAATAATTATTATTACAAGTATTTTTAACCTAATGCTCTCCTCAGATCTCCTTCAAACAATCAAGCAAATTTTTTCATCTTTTTTTAGTTTCAAGAAATCTACCAGAAAAAACCAAACCAGTACTATATTTTTCAGATCTTATATCAGTACAAATTTCTACATTCAAAACTTTTTTGGTTTTGAGTTTTGGAATACACTATAAACTTCTACAGGAGAAAATCTATGGAGACCTTATCGAAATACTTGAAAATGATGGGTCCTTCTCTTCTGCAGATCAATATTTCCTAAGCAAATAAAATTTAGTAAGCAGACTGCAAAACTCACTGCAGTGTATTCAACATAGTACACAAACATCAAATTAACATGTTCTTCCAAACAAGAGACTGAGGCTATTTCATAATTTTGGAAAAAACAAATCCAGGGCAGAACTACTTGAATCTATGGCAGGTCATTCTCAAAATTGTTCTTTAAGAGGAAGATGTGACTTAGAAGCTTAATCAGGCATTAAGAAATTTTAATAAATTATGGTGACATCAGGAGCTGTTAAATGACCTGAAAAATCAAAAAGGTATGATACAAAAGTAGAAATCAGGCAAATTGACCAGGAAATAGTAGGAGTGCACAGAGACAAAACCAGAAACCCTGAAACACAATATAAGCTTCAATTAGTAGAGAATGCAAAAATAAACAGGAAATAATTCTACTTATATGTTAAAAGGAAGATAAAAGCAAAGGGATATGAAAGTTCCTTAATTACTGTGACTGTTAAATAGTAACAAATGATACAAAATGTTTGAAATATTCAAAATCATCATGCTTCCACCTTCATAGGAAAGAAAATGTAACAAAGAAAGGAACAAGGAAGACCACTGGACGTAACAGAACAGTTGGTGTAACTTTGTGTCTTTCAATATTTTTGGAACAAGTTATTAAACTACTTGCAATAAACAAAACCATAAAGAAGTAGTAACAGTAGGACACAGTCAATACAGACTTTTCAAGAGTGTTCACTGTGAAACTCCCTACTTCAACCCAGCCACTGACATGATGTAAAGGATAATCAAGATTTGTACTAAATCTGAACTATAAAAGTACAGCTAAGTCTCTCGTGCACAAGCACAGTAGAAGGACAGGCAAAGTGCAGATGTATTTTAAGTCATGCTCAGGTCAACATTTCTGTAAATGCCAAATGCCATAGTTGTAGCAGACAGAAAAATTATGCCTTTGTGCATCAAGCTAGGCTGGTTTTAGAATGATTGTAAGTTACTTGGAAGACAGTATCATAATATGATTTCTTCAAATTTAGACTTCAAATAAAAAAACAATAGACAATATAAGGGAGAATTTAAAGAGCTATATTCAAGAATATGAACTTTAATTAGTTAATAAAAAGGGAAAATATCTACCTACGTATCAATAAAACAAAAACCAGTAGTGTGATACAAGAAATCAACTCTGTAATGCTACCGGAGAGCATGCACGTACAGAGAGAAGTCTGCAAGTTTTCTCAGGTGTGGTCACCCACAGCGTCTAGTTTTGACCCTTACTATTCACAAATATTTTTAAAAATGGGAAATTTTTGAGAGAAGAGCTAAAATTTTTAAACTACCTGGCTTAGTAAAAAAAAACTTAGAATAAAGGCATCAGTTTCAGTTTAGAGAAGAAAATAGAGAAGGCACTTATTTTAAAGAGCTCTCACATGGTGTTGGTGAAAAAGTGTTCTTATGGCCTTTGTGAGACACAGGGACTAGGTTTAACCTTCTGAGACTTCTTTTATTGAAAGTTATTTTTATTAGATGGTGAGATAAGTGCATATTAGGAAACATCTATTTACCTGCTTAATATTCAGACAGCAAACTCAGCACACCTAAAGTAGATGATAACTTAATGTCCTTTCCAGTCCTATCATATGAATCAGTGGTGTTCCTGAGAACATTAAGGGTGACTGATCAGACTACAAAAAGAAGCTCAAGAAGGAAAAGAAACCCTTTTACCATTTTTTATTGCATTGAATGGCATCAATCAAGTGTTGGTAAAAACTTTGGTAATAGATCATTTTATGCAAATACTTGTCTCATTTTAAATACAATGTCACAGACAAAATTCAGAGCATAGACAAATTCACTGATGCAGAGTCATTGGCAAAATAATGGTGTTTTATTTGTTCCTACAGCTGGCTACTGTGAACTGTGAAAATAGAAAATGTTGTGAGCTGTTAATTAAATTGTTATATTAAACTGAAAGTTGAATTACTCTTTCTTTTTATTTTTTTCATTTCAGTCCTTTGGTTCTTGTATCTACAAGCTTCAGGACTAAATATAATTATCTCTTAAAACTGGTAACTAAATTACTATTAGGAGCAATCCCAGTTTTCACAAGCCTATGTTATATAAGAAAAGCACAGGAGAAGAATGACAAAGYAGATTCATCATCCATTTTTTTATGAGGAGTATAAACTAAGACAGGGACGTCTGTTTATAACTTTAAAAAAATGCTACAGCTGAAAGATTTTATTCCATTTTCTCTTCTGTCCCCATCTATCTATTCTCACTGGTTTGTACTTCCTCCCGTAATCTTGGAGCCGCAGAGTAAGAATGGTCATCTTTCTGATGTGGTTGAGAATACTTTTTCTTCCTTCTACCCCTTGAGAAGATTACATAGGGATTAAGGAGCTGTATCCCCTCTCCGTGGAATCACACTATACTGAGAAAAGGATGAAAATAAGGAAACAAGGGTGGAACTGTCACTTTCAGCAGCAGTCCCATTTTAAAGCAGCTTAAAACACCATCCTAATTTTATTCTTTTAATTTTCCACACAAAACTAAAACAGATTAGAACAAATGGTTCAAAACAGATTGGTTCTAACTGTTCTTCTCAGAGGAGTTTGACTGGTATTATTAAGTTCATCACTATTTACCCAATAAAAATGACTCCTTCCAACGCGTGGTTATGTTCTTCAGAGGTTAGGATCCTAGCAGGTTGTATCTGTACATCAGTGCCTCTAGTTCCCTGAATGATATTTTGTGACTTTTCAAGATACAAGATAACATTCCACTAGTTGGAGCAAAATGTTACAGTCCAGATAGTCTGCTTAAATATCATTATAACATTTGACTCAAACATTCAAACAGTCTATTTATTTCCCTTCACCTGACATGAAAATCACATTAAGACTTCCTGATTCTCTGCCAGTTTTATAGTCAGAGAGAAAACACTGTCAAGAATGAATATTTAGCTGATCATAGGCACTCACTTCCTGGATATGTTCCACAAGACTTATCTGGAAACTGGCTGGAAGTTCAAGAATGATGTCATTTGTGTTTCATGTAGCTTAGTCAATTGCACGGGGAGACCTTTATATTCTTGATGCCAAATCTTGCAAATGTTCAGTCATGCATTTCACTTCAGCATGAAGCAACCAAAAACATCAGATGAAAGTGTCTATTCATCAGAACTGAAATATTCACACCTCAATCAGGAGCCAATAAGAGATCTGGTATTGGAGCAACAAACGAAGGAACTGCACATTATGACAAATATTCACCAAGAGTTTGATCATTTCTTACTGTCTTTTGGCATGTAACTATGTGAATGGAACAAGAAATACCCATTATGGAATTGTCTCCAGCTAGTTTTGCATTTATCATTCCTAAGCGATTTCATAAATTAGGCCTGGCTGACATGTCACCACCACATCTCTGAAAAGTCACAGACTCACAGAATATGCTGAGTTGGAGGGACCCAACAAGGATAATCAAGTCTACCTCTTAAGAGACTGGCCCAAATGGGGATCAAATCTACAACCTTGGCATTATTAGCACAGTGCTCAAGTAATTTTGTTAAATCTTAACCATGTATGTAGCATCCCAGGAACTTATACAGCCTGTATTTCTTGCTTTTGGAAATAAACCCTTTTGATCAATACAAGCATGATGTAAATACCCAGTGCATGCCTTCTGTTGCATTACTAAATACTTTTGTTAAGTATGTTGCATAGAAAACTTGCTCATGTTAGAATATTTTGAATTACTCTTATGCTTATTTTTTATCATGTTGTACTTCACTATTTCTGGATTAGTTTTTATTTTCTGTATCAGATGGAGATACTACCGCAGAGGTGTAGTCAACTCTGTGTACGTCAGGGACACTCAGATGAGCAAATGACACATCTGAAAACTCAGGTCCACACCACAGTGAAAATTCACCGGAGTTTTATCTTCAAAATGGATATTGTACAGGGAAATGAAAATCTGTAAGAAAAACCAGATGATTCAAAACATAACATGGCTCTGATATGAGGAGAAACTGAATACACTATGATTCTTCTAAAAGCCTTGGGAAACAGAGACAAATCTGTTCAACACATTATGAATAGCAGATACAGTATGGTGCACTAAGATGTCGTGTAAGTTAATACAGCTTTTGAACGCAAAAAGAAACACGAGCTGTGAAGAAGTCTGTTTTACTTTTAGATGAAGAAAAAGTGTTTGGTCTGGGGCGAGGAGACTATGATTACAAAGTTGTTGCAGCAGTGGAAATCCTTTTTGTTCTAAGTGTCTGGTTTTGGTTCTAAGTATCAGTAAGTGCTATCTTATCTCTGGTACAGTTTTGTAACTGCTATTGATTTTAACAAAAAAAAAGAAGTGCATGAAAAATACTAGTCTTTTCTTAGAAAATAGAATGTGTAGGACATGGTCCCTAGTGGTTTTGCTGGAGGTTTCGTTTGTTTGTTTGTCTTTGTTTTGCTTTTTGTCCTAAAAGAGAACGAAAAACACACCTAAAACCAGAAAGCAGCAAAACTGAAATCCCAGCAAGATACTTTTTTTCATTTCACATTATTTTCTTTTCAGGAAAAAAACATAATCAAACTGTATTTTTCTAGTTTTCTACTTACTGATATGAGAGGTTTCTATGAGTTTCATGTTCTGTCTAAAGCCAAAGATTATGCTATAAAAATGTTTTGACAGGCCAGGTCTATTGAAGAGGAAGCACTCTTGCTAAAGGATGGGGAATTTTTTTCTTTGTGTTTCAGATTTTCTGCTCTCTATCCTTCCATCAAATTCAGCTGCTTCTTGCCAGTTAGTTGTTTCAGATGGATGGCAAATTTAGTTTCTCCTTGCAAACAAATGAAACTTGACAAGCTGGATCTAAGCATCTAGGCAAATYACAACACTGAAAGCCCTGACAGGATTCTAATCTAGAGTAAAAACTTTCTTCTAACCAAACATAACTTCATAATATTAATGGTTTATCTCAAAGACTTCTAATTTGTTAACCAAAAGAATTACATGCCCTATTCCTGGATTTACATTTTGTTTTGACTTCTTCCTTTTCTTTTTTTCTTGAATTTCTTCCAAAGCCCTTTGTATTAAGGCTTATAACGACAATACCCTTTGTCTTTTGAAATCCACAAATACATGTAAATAGATTTTCAGATTCTGTTGCAATGTTTCATTTAAAAGTCGAAAATCTTCCTTGGAATACAAGAGCAGATATTTCTTGTTTTGCTGCCTTTTATGCAAGATTTTTAGAAATCATTTAAAGGCTGAAATCTGTCTGTTTTCCATTTAAATACTCTTGAAATACTTTTCCCATTCCATTTTTATTGCTTCTCTTCAGATATTCATATGATTGTCAACTCCATAGACAATGCCTTCAGTTTTCTGTTATATTCAACGTATCTTCTGAGAAAAAAAATTGCCTTTTTCATAAAGTTTGGTTACACCTAATTTTCCCTACATAATAGTCTTTCAATATTTCATCTGAATTATATATCTTCTTTTTTAAAAAAAATCTTCCAGCTAAAAATATTCCTGCAATAAAACCCAGTCAAGGGGAAATGGGACCTGATCCTTACTTTGGCTACATTAGTAAATGCGTAACTAATCCAGAATCTGATTGAATTGAATGAAATTTAATTGAATCAAAATAAATAAATATAGTATTTTCAGTTGGAAGGGACCTACAACAATTTTCTAGTCCAACTGCCTGATCACTTCAGGGCTCACTGAAAGTTTAAGCATATTATTAAGAACATTGTCCAAACTCATCTTAAACACCCACAGGCCTGGAGCATTGATCACCTTTCTAAGAAGCCTGTTCCAGTGTTTGACCACCCTCTTGGTAAAGAAATTCTTCCTAACGACAAGTCTAAACCTCCCCCTGGGGCAGCTTTGAACTACTCACCCGAGTCCTATCACTGGATACCTGGGAGAAGTGATGTTCCCTTCTCAGAAAACTGTAGAGAGAAACAAGGTCACTCCTCAGCCTCCGTTTCTGCAAACTAGACAAGCTCAAAATTCTCATCTGCTCCTCACTGGACATTTTCTCCAACCRCTTTACCAGCTTTGTTTACCACCTCCTCTGGACACAATAAAGCACCATCACATCATTCTTAGATTGTGGGGCCCTGACCCACTCCTTGAGGTAAGGCTGCATCAACAGTGAGTACAGTGTGATAATAATCTCTTTTGCCCAGCTGGTCAGGCAGTGTTTGATGCACTCCAGGATGCATTTTGSCCCCCTGGGCTACCAGGGCTCACTACTGACTCCTGTCGAGCCTGCTACCAACCAGCCTCCACATATCCTTTTTTTCAAGGCTGATCTTCAATCACTTCTGTTCCAATTTATACTTGTGTCCAATGTTATTCTGTCCTGGGTGCAGAATCTGGCATTTGTTCTTGTTAAATTGCATGCCATTATTGCTAAGTCATYGCACTAAAAAGAAAGTTTATGATCTCTATCAGGCTCCTTCATTAGCTTTCCACCATGTTCATTCCCTCACTAAAATGTAGCTTAGTACGACTGATCATATAATAATTATTTCAGAGGTAGTCTTGGCAAATTAAATAGCTCAATGATTATATATCATGATAATATAATGCTAACTCATTAACATGCTGAAATAAAGTACAGAGCTTGAGACACAGAATTTTTAGCAAGATGCAGATTTTTCTTCACAAAATAAATCTGAGTATTGCAAGAGAAGAATGAGTGCCTGTGGTTACATCCTAAAGCTCCATGTGGCTGACCGTAAGGGAAGGCTTGCACCTCCCCAGCTCACTCCTTGAAACCCTGGATCAGAGCTGCAGTACCTGGAAAGTCAGGAGTCAGAGAGTAAGTACGATCTAAAGTGCTCAAAGAAATGTCTCCCTTTTGTAGAAAGTATCTTCCTAGCATCAGCAACAAATTAAGAGGAGAGTTTGTGATTCTTTGGCCATCTGTGGCTGATGGATATTTGTAGATACCCCAGGTATTTCCCTGCTTCTCAACATCAACATCAACAACAACAACAAAGGTATATGACTGAAAAAGACCTTCCAGAAAAGGAACATCTAGTAATGAGAAGTAGCTGCAAACACCAAGATGAGGCAGTGTCGCACAAATATTCATGGACAGAGAATTAGTTAAGAAATAAAAAAGAAATTCAAGCAAACAAACAAAAACAACGCAAAAAACCCACCCCAATATCCCTATATTCCCTTGCTGGGATCTCCTGCTCATGGGGATTAGAATGTAAACAGTATGACTGCTTGTTGTTCAAATAGCAACAAGGATTTCGACTCAATGGATTTCGCCGTCAACTTATTAATCTTTTTCTTTCTTGCATGGTTACTTCTCTTAGAGCAAATGATTCAAGAAACTGTTCTCTGTCTAAATCCCCTGTAGCATATTTGGAAGTTTATACATGCTTGCTATGTCTATCCACTGTGGAGGCTGGAAAGAAATTGATTTTTAATCTGAGTGAGCTACAGAGTTATCAAAATGAACAATATTTTCACTCTGTTATCATGAACGTATGGATTTCCTTTCTGGAGAATGGCTGTTCTGTAGTCTTTAAATACCATTTGGTAAATTATGTATAAGTTGTTAAGCTTCTGCAAAATATTTAGAAGTCTTGATGACATCCACTGTGCGGATGACTACTTCTTATCAGGTGCAAATTCAGGTCAATAGTTACTTCAACACTAGTCGATATATCAGTTTCATCATGAAGCACTATTATATATATATATATATATACTATACACTCTAATGTGTATAAAGTGTGATTGATTACAGCTAAAGCCATTGTTTTCTTAAAGACAAAACTAAATCCRCTAGATGACAGCGAGCATTTAAAATACGTAGCAAAAAGAAATAGACCATGAATTTAAAATTTGTTATTCTCCTAATTCATTAAAATATAGTCTCCGTGGGGCCTTACCTAGTACTTGTTTATATAGTGATAGCAGAGAAGGGACAGTGCAGTTATTCTGCAATATTATGGTTTTTAAAGTAATTAAGAACACTGCAAAACTGAAGAATAATTTTTACATTGTACAATCCAAACTATTTAATGTAATTAGATAATTGAATTTGATACCAGAACATGTAGGTGAACTCATGCCCATGCAGCTGCCTTGCTGCTGGGTAGACAAGCATGTTCTGGAGAAAACAAAAAGCAAAAAGCCTTACTTAATGTCTGTTTCCACCACCACTGCTTTCTCATAAAAAAATCAAAAATGCTTACAATTATGAGGCTGAGGCCCTGATTTACACAGAACTTTGAATCAGTCTCATTAACTTTTCAGAGAATTTAAATATGTACCAAGTGCTTTTCTTAATCAGTGTTACAGGCAGACTGCATTTAAGGGAGACAATCTTTTCCTTCTTTGATTAGCTTGTCCTTATGGTTCCTAAATCAGATAAAAGAACAAAATTGTTGCACACAGGTGTTTGAAAAGTTCTATGAGGCACACAAATCATAGTGGTACACTACTGGAAATTAAACATCTAATGCTAAGGCAACAAACAGAAGACACAGCCTAAAACACTTCATTGGCATTAGGACTCAAAACTTCCCAAGAAGAATCAAGACAGAACTATTTGATACATTATCAGGTACAGTGTCAGACATGATATCATATAGGATTTTTTATATATGTGAAATTTTTCATGTTTCAATTTTAAACATTTCACATCGATTAAAGAAGATATAAAAAATAATGCAGTTCAGTTGTATTAATATTTTCCTCATCCCAAAAACCTGCTGTGCCAAGATGCACAAATTTAAGTGTTTCAGTAAAAAAAAGCATACAGCATTTGGATTCCTAAGTCTATTGTTAAGGAGGAGCACCCAKTATGTCCTCTTAAGTCTATTGATTGGGAAGTTCATACAATTTTATTTCATGAAGGAGCCAGAGGTTTGTGTCAGTGGTACAGGCATACATCCTACTCAGGGAAAAGGAAGGGACGTCTCTCTTAGCTGCCGTTCTTCAAGGAAATTCATGACTGTACATTCCATTCCTTGAATCTATTTCTAATTTCTTCTTGGTGACTTCATGACAGCAACCCTCTACATCCTTTTAAAAATGGTACTAAAAATATTATATATGTCAGCATGATGTATTCTGAAAATCGATTCACATATGTACCAAATAATGCCAATGAGAAGTGAAGATTGGAGTCTTTTTTCCATTTGGGTTAAAAAAATACGCTTAACTTGCACACACTAATTAAAGATTTAGCCTTCTATCCAATATTGGACCAGCTTTTTTCTCACTTCAAGCTTACCATCTCAATTAATATATTATGGGTAAATTTAAATGCATACTATGTGAGATTTTTCTTTTGATTCGATATCTCCATATTTTCTCTTGGAAAAGAAAGAATTTTAAACACATTTGAATATTATTAAGGGGTATATATAATGTAATCATCTGACATGTTTCTAGTGCATTAACTTACTCCACTTTTCTAAGCTCTATCATATAAAGGAAAAGATACTCTGGACATAGAATGTGAACTTGGTTATTCTGTAGATATGTATTCACACAAATGCAGAATAAATGGAAGAGAAATATAACTAACACACATTTTTTTGTTTTCAAAGTTAAGAAAAACAGAAAAAAAAAAGAGTACTTGAACCTGCAAATATTCCATCAATCAAGTACCATTGATCCCATATCTTTTCCATAAGTAACCTAGTTATTGAAGTATGTATAGTTGGTGTCTTTAATTATACCAAGAAATCACTAATATACAAGCAAACAAACACCATGCAGTAATACTTTCCTACAATAAATATTAATGTATGTGTATCTAAACCAGTATGTACATAGATATCCACACACACACACATATGTGCTGGTGCTATAATATCTGTTTTATTTTTATTCACTTTTTGCTAATATTCAGAGGAATATTATATTTTGTCCTCAYTGGGAGGTATGTTGTCCTTCTTTCACGCTAAGATGAGGAATTTTCTGATTTTGATACCTTGTTTTATCATTGCTACTTTCTTAATATATTACTATTTAAGTTGATTACAGTTTAGTGAAGCAYAGGAAAAATGGGATGATTGTTATTAGTTTATTTTGGAAGATTTTCTGGCCTGCACCTGGTATTAAGTGAGCTGTAACCTTTATGGAGATTTATTATGAGAAAAAAATTAAGACAGGAACCCATACGCCAAACCACTGACCTTCCATGTTGTATTTGTATTTTGTTAAAGCAAACCAGTACCAAGACAGACCAGCATATTAGGAAAATAAATTTCTCCCTCAGAAGATCTCTGTTGCCCATCTGTCTACACAATGTTCAGTATGTTTCTAAAAATAGTGGATGCATAATTATGACACTTGATATTCAAAGACTGGGCTCATAATTTATATTATCTATTGTAGAACTGGCACTAGCAAGACCAGGGGCAGATCCTCCACATCTGTTTATGATAAACAGATATCAACACATTTTTGTTAGATCTTCTTCCAACACAGGCATTCATGTGGGGAAAGTAATTTAGGTTATATTACAAGCAGCAAGTTAGTGCGCCATTTCTGGTGTTTTCATGCCCATTTAAAAAAAAAATACATATATATATTCTTCAAGCTGTATAAAAAATTCATTTCCATTTTTACATGCTAATGAATGCTCAGTTTTGAAAGCAAACAGCTTGATAATGAAAATCAGAATAGTGTTCTTTTTGGGAATTTAATAGGCTACTGGAAAGATAATTCTCTATGTGATTATTTTTGCAGACTTTCCACAAAATAATACTCATCATACAAAACACTGACGGAATGGTTTAAAATGAAGAAAAATTAGATGAGTTTAAAGAATCTTTTGGAAGTTTAAACCTCAGTATAATCTTGGACCAAGGGCTACATCTTTTAATTTCCTGGTTGTACATGCTGCAAAAGCAGAAAAGTAAAATTCACTTCCCTTCTTTGCAGGGTAAAATGTAAAATCAGCATTATTTGTCATGATGGAAATGTGATTTCTTAGGCTTAATATATAGCAGATTTGGCTGTATTAGATTAACAGTTAATATTCTGAAAATTTACATAAATAAAACAATATTGCAGAACTGCAATCTGTATGACTTTTGCTTTGGTAATGGCACAGAAATTGCAGTTTTTATGAGATGTGTTTCTATTTTTTTCAATATAGGTGCCATGTCATTGCCAAAACTTGAGATGTGTGTTTCAAACACATTGTAAATTACATTGTAATCACTCTTATTTTACCTCCGAAGACTATTACTGTCTTTTGTATTTTAGTGTAATTTTGCAAAATGCTTGATGATATTAAAGGATAACATGAATTCAAAGTTCAATTTGTTACAAAAGAGTCTGGACACATTTAAATATATACATAACTACCCATCTGGTAGCTATAAAACTATCTTTATTGTTGCTGACTGATTAATTATAGACTGTTCTCCTACACAGTCATGTCAATGGTCATCAAAATGTTTCAGTAGGTAAATTTGCCAACTGTCATTTGTATTATTGAAGAGACAGTAGTGATTAAAAAAAAAAAAGAAAGTTGACAGGTATCTTCAAGAGAGTGACAGAGTGTACCTTGCCACCAAACCAGAAAGGCTGTGTTAACGGAAAAGTACCGTTTTGATAAAATCCATTAGTGTCAAAGCCTCCRGAAGGGGAGTAAAGCATGCCCATGTTGATAAAAAGACGCCACTCAGATTCAGTAAGACTTCCTGGGTGGATTCACATTTATACTAAATAGTGTGTAGCTTTTTGGCTAAGCTTAACCATAAGTGACATCAGCTTCTTTAGCCCAGAACAGGAATGTTCATAAGAGAAATAATAGTTTAAAATCACATGTCACTAGAATAATTTAACTGACATAATTAAAGTCTACATAACATTCCTATATATGAAACCTTAAGCAATTTTCCAGGTTTTCAGATTTTAAAAGCTTCGGAATGCTTGACAAAAACCTTAGATAGCACCAAGAAAGAAAAAAAAGCATAAAATTAAAAATGAATTATGTTTTATCTGTTATGCAGCCCGAATGCAAAGACACTTGGTAGTTTCATTTAGGTCATATTAGTAAAATGTCAAATTGACAAGATGTCATCAACTGTGTTAATGATTTATGATGCCTTTGTTCTTCATCACATACTTACCTTTAATCTTCCATGCCACAAATCTAAAGATCTCATACTTTTCAAATCTGATAAAGAACAGGTAACTTTTCAGTTTACAGGGAGCATGGGACAATGAGCAAGAGTCGGTCTAAACTATTGTCTTCTCCAGTGTGGATGAAACTATTGTTGACTGTACATTAACAGTCACACTGATGAAGAGCCATTTTAAATGAAAGGTGAATATGATTGATTTGATTAGATAACCCCATAGCAATGCATTAGACTGATATGTTAGAAAATAGTAAACTGATCATGATAACCTTGACCTGAATCTTCAATAAAAGAAAATTAAGAATTTTTGGTGTCACTTTAAATATAGCTCTAAAAGCTGGTATGCTGACACCTGGGAGAAAATGCAAAGCAATCAAGCAGATGGCCTGGAAACTTAAAAAGGCAACATCAGCTGATTCCTGACAGCAGGGAGGTAGAGATTTGGCATCTTTTACAAGCTCCAGTTGCTGTTTTCACTCTCATTATGTGGAAGTCCAAGTCTTTCTCTCACCACAGGCTGATATAAGACAAGTTGCCATACTGGCAACCAGTTATTCATGTTTCATGTGTCATGAGATCACTAGATAGACAAACAGGAATTATACCTATTGCTGAGTGATTATAAGGCGTAGAAGACTGATTGATATATATATATACTTGAATTTGCTGACCCCTGGAGCTGGTGCTCTGAATGCCCTTTAAGACAAGGTTTTGCTGATATAAAAGCAGGAGGTATGGGTTCAGTAGATACAAAGAGCTTGGTCATTAGCCCAGAGCCAAGGCTGATAGAATCATCCCAATGACTGCCTAGCCCTTCCCTTTTGCAGAGATATCTGCTGTGTGTCAAAGTAYCAGCATCTTCTTGAACACGCACTCTCTCTGTGAAGCTTTCTGGTATTTTTCTGCCACCCTTTCTGCCAATTACTGACTGCTATGTGTTTACAGCTATGTCTGGTTGTTCTGTTCTTCTTTCAGGACTGCACAGGTGACGAATGCTGAAGCATAGACTACAGAACCTGCCTTCAACCATAAAGATGACAGAGGAAGACTATGCTGTTTGGATGCAAAATTATATAACAATAGTCCTGAGTTTCCTGCTTTCCATGGGAGGAAAATCATGCCTGGTACTGAAAAATAATATAAAAAATATGATAATTTAGAAATGAGTTTTGTTAAAAGTCAGAGGCTGCTATTCTAAGTGCTTTGATGGTCTAGATGGGGGCATATTGGAGCATTTTTCTCTCAGTTTTCTTCCATTTAAGAGACTTTATAGGTTCATTAGTGCTGCTCTCTTTTGTAACATGTGACCTGAACCATCTCCTGCAAGCCCAAATGTAAAGAAGATGAAGACAGGCACCTGTCTCCACAATACACATAAGTCAACCAGAAATGTAGAAAAGGCCATCAAGTCCCCTACCCTGCTACCCTGAACGTTTCTTTTATTTTTTTCCTGTTTATGACTATTGTTGCTTACATAGTCATTGAATCAGATATTTTACTCTTATTTCTGCCTCTAAATCAAGTTTTCCACTCACAAAAAATTCCAATTTTACTTGAAACTCTCAAGAAACAACAAAAGATTATGAAACTACGTCATAGTTTCACTGATTTGCACTGAGATCCTTCACAAATATAAAGTTTCATTTCCCCTTTATTTTGGTTTACATAAATTTAATCATACTGTGAGTTCACATTTCTGCTTTTGTTTTGAAGGTAATGTCACTTAAATTTATTCGGAATCTCTCTTTTGTTTTAATATACTTTTTACAGTGTTCATAACTGCCTTGCTCTGCTTTCTCATGTGTATATTTTCCCAGCAGACTTTGTTTCTGCTGCTTCCTTTTTCTGTTGTTGGTTTTTGTTTGTTTTGTTTTTTTTTTATCAGCAGACTGACATTATCACTGAAAGAGATTTGTTATAAAATGACAGTAGCAATAGAGAAAGAGGGGTATATTTTAATTTATTTAAAAGTTTCAAGGCCAGATAATCAAAGTGAACAAATAAAATATAAATTATTTGCACATTTTGGACTATTAAACCACAAAGGTATTTGGGCTTTTCCAATGACAGCTGCTGGTTTATTAGCAAAGTTCTGTTCTTTTTGCCATCAAGATACAGGGAAGCTATGCTATTTCACAAATTGGTTCTGATAGTTTCCAGTCTAGCATGAGATTTCCTCTAAATGAAGTCTTAAAGTCAATTTATTTTACAGATACTACAGTTTACAGATACTTCTCTCAGTTTAYTGGTTAGAGTAAATATGGATACAAAGTTAATGTTAACATTCATCAACAAATATACCCCCATTTTCATTGCTAAATAAACAATTCTTGTCTAGGAAAGACTCCCTAGCTTTGGGAGGGATGAATTTGCCCAGCTTTTTCTCATTTTCATGTTAAATGACACGCCTCAGCACTGTAAATCCAGCTGTTCTGCAGCTGCTTTGTTCACTAGCTTTGATTCTTTGTACATTGACCTGATGTCGTAACTGTGATGGTGCTTGCTGTGTTCCTAACGCTCTTTACGCCTCTGCTCCAGATCCACTTCTCACCTCCTGACTCTTGAATAAAGGAATTATATGGGATTTCTTGGGGACTAGTTCTTTGGCTCCTCCTATGTGGTAACTTGAATATTCCTGTGTTTTGATTTACTAGACTTCATACTATGACATCATGGGATATAAGACGGCTATAACGTGTATCTCCAGAGACGTGTTTAGCATAGCCACACTAACAACAGGAAACARGTTCCATCTAAAAATATTTGCGTATTTTACTGGTCTGTCCAGTTTCTCTCAACAGCATAACCATGGAAGTGATAAAGCAAGGTGGACAGGGAATTACAGGGTTGYATCAGGGGTTAGGGTAGGATTGTGTTATGAAATCTGAGTCATTGTTCATATCTGAGAACAGCTTTTGTATATAATCAATCTCTTGGGTAATCTAAACACTCCCCACCCTCTCGTGCAGAAAGACAAGTCTGAGAAATCAGAAGCTATCATAAGTATTAATTCTGGCTAGCAATGAAGGCCAAGTCACAAAGTCTTTAGTATATGAAAATTTCTAACTTAAGCAGGAATTTTGCCTGAATTAAAACTTTTGCTACATATAACTAAGAAATAGATAAGGTACTTTTTGTTTAACAGATAATAATGTGATGGTGGCTTAACTTGTTCTGCTAAAAATAAAAAGAGATTCTCCAAGTTGTTAAACTGCCTCCAAGCAAAACAACCTATATAAAAGAAACATAAGTATGTATACACCAGAAATGGAGTGCCTTCCTATCTGTTAGCATCTTTCTGTTATCCCTTTTGTAAGCTGGTTTCTATTGTGTCACTAATAAATAACCTTTTTGTTTTGACATGATATTAATGATATGGTATGTTTAAAAATACTAATCTTAAGTGGCTATTAGGACAAAATTACATTTTGTAAATGTTCTCAGTGTTGATAAATTTAGGGAGAATTCTGAATAAAAAAAATTTCTGAAAAATAACCCCTAAGTAAAATCCAAAACAAAAGAATTTGATTGCAGAAGCAGTGTACAAACATATATTACAGGGCAATCAAAATGCTTTTCTTCAGTTCTAGCCTTTTGATTTGCTATTATAGTGAAATATAAGGCAAAATTAAAAAAAAATCTGTCAAAACATATTTTGGTTCCAGAAAGGTTCAAATGAAAAGCTTTGTTAGGTATGATAACAGAAATTAAAAAAAAAAAATCATTTATGCAGTTCCTTATATTAATGTTTTACAGCTTTGTCAATTACAGGTAGAGKTGTGATTCTCCTGAATGAACATACCTGTTTCTAACAGCTGTTAGTAGAAATCCTGCTCCAAATATTTCCCTGAATCAACACAAGAAATTTTTTTTTAACGAGTTGGATTTGGAAAACTGTGTGTGAGACTGTGATATGTAGCAGTCATTCATATTCAAGAAAACGTTCTGTAATAGTAATTGAAATAGCAGTTAATTTCTGTTTAAATTCACGTATAATAAGTTTCTGGCAATTTTGCTATCAATAGATCACTTTTCTAGTGAATAAAGCACTACAAATTGTTAACATCACACCTTAAGTGATGTTAACAATCATGCAGGCTAATATTATGATTCCCATATTAAAAAATTGACCAGAAAAAAGAGCATGTCCTTTATCATCTCCTCTTCGCATTTCATCAGTGCTAGTTGCAGTACAATTTACTTAAACTGGCAGGGCTTCTGCTGGGTTGAACTTACTCACATGCATCACTTYGAAATTGTAATAAACACAAAGCATTTAAATTTGTATCTTCTGAAGAAAAAGATTTTTAAAAGCAGRAAACTCAAATTCTAACCCAATATGTTGCCAATCTATGTCAGCTTAATTTATTCCAGTGCAAAACAATACAATTATGTGAAGATATTTCCATATGTAATGGGATTTTCATTGTACCACTTCTAGGGCTCCCCCATCAATTATCAGTGAGATTCTCTACCCTCAAAATCTGAAACRATCAAGTAGCTCAGGAGATGGCCTTTCCCTGGGACTGGAAACACACAGCTTGCACCATAAACAAACTGACAACCCTTCCTCTGACAAAAGAGAGGTGTTACATTTTAATCATTGCATGGCAATGGCAGACTAGCTCTGGACAACTCGACRTATTGACTATTTGGCTATTTGGCATGACTTTGAAATGCTACCCCTTTGGTTTTGAAAGCGTCTCAAGGTATATGTGAGGAGATCAAAATGTCTTCTGAACTCATTAGTCCTAAAGGGCATATTTTGAAGGATGTGTAAGAGTGACATTTCAAAGGAAGGGCTGATCTCACTTGTCTTCTTTCCTAAAACAACTATGCATGTGAAACCACACAGGAAGTCTGTAGACTTATCTCTTTAAGTGTATTTGTGTTGGCTCTTACCTTTTTTTTTTTTCTATGAGAATTAATTATGTTCATAGATCTACAAGAGGTACTTTCCTTTATAATTTTGGACAATAATAAAAATTCTCTGTCTAAACAAGGGGAAGCCTTTTGGCAGGCTGCCAGTCAAACTCCCAGTACTACACTTTTTCCATATTTTTTCTGTTATTTATTCAATCACCATAGTTACATGCATTAAATTTTTCACACCTGCAAATGACAAGAAGCCAACTTTCTAATTTTTTGGCATCCATATCTTTAGGAAAARCCTAGGCCAAAATCTGCTATTGACCCCAATCTCTACATTGTTTAAGTCAAGAGACCAGATGTTTATGTGTCTAGTTAAATCCTTCTTTAGGATTTTTGAATTTTTTTGATACAGAAAGCACAAGCTAAAGAAAACAAATATTTGTGTATATGCATTTATATACACGTATATTTATAAGCAAATAATTTTATTTTATAGAATGTCAAGTATTTTATAGTATGTCAAGGCATTTAGCCTTTTAATTCTGAAACTCTCTGCAGGTCTTAAATGGCTAGCTAGCCAAGACATTCGTTATCTCACTTTGGATGTTAAAGGCATTAATATATAAGTGGTGATAACTTACAATGTAGAAGTTCCTTGTAGGTAATGATGCACAGACTGAGGTCTAACCATCATTTTAGTAACTCAGACACGAAGATCAAGTTCATAACACAGACTTTATTGAAGAATATTTCAAGAATATTATATTAGTTAAACGTTTTATTTATTGAATTATCACATTTTTTTTCTGTTCCATCACACAGTTATTTAATACCCATTGCCCCTATTTTTCCCATACATTTTTATAAAAATTTAGAACATATCAACAAGAATAGAGAAATTAAATAAACAACTCAAGACAAGTTTGCAAAAAAACCCAAAAAACAACAAACAAACAAAACAAAACAAACAAACAAAAAGCCCCAAACCAAACCAAAACCAAACCTACTAAAAATCTTTTCAATCACTTCAGAACTGCTTTTCTAAATAAGAAATGGTCTGGCTTTTTTAAAGGAAAGGTTTTCCCAAATTTCCCAGTGTCCAAAACTCTCCTAGATCAAGATTTGCGATTAGAGTCTCCGAGAGAATATGAAGCACTAAAAAAGATCTTACTAGAAATGCTGTTTGGTTTTAAGGCATCTGTTTTACTAACTGTATAAGAGGATGAGGTAAAAATGGAAAAAAAATACTTGATTCCCATCAGACTAGATTTCAGAAAGCTAGGTCTGGCATATTTACTATGTTTGACCACTTGGATGACCTTCTCCAAGCCGCCTAGAGAGAGTTTTTAACTGTCTGTAAAAGACATAACATGAGAAAAGACAGAAAGGAGAACCTCTAGGGTCTCAATCAAGCCTGCTAACTGTAACTGAGTTTTTTCCTGAAGTGAAAAGATTTTCTTACAGTAAACTTAGAGGTTCTCTTCTAAGGTAGAGGGCTTGTGGAATCTGGGAAGGGGAACACAGTAATAAGTAAAGCTGCTCTTTCTGAGATCTCTTTTCAGCTAATAATTTGCAGTCTTAGATTATTCAGGAGGATTACTCAGAGCACATCACTGAAAAAATAATTTTGTAAAAGGGTGAAAGGTGTACAACAGTATGCAGACTGGTAGTGAGCAATTCATTAATTTAAATGCACCACCAAAATCACACTTACGACTAAATYTAATTAAAATAAAAATGACTAGAAACTGGGGGTGATTGGAAAATGTATGTAATGTTATAGTTTTACTAATGATTGAAAACTGAAAACCTAGCTGTCTAACACCTGATGTTGGTCATTCTCTTTGTGCTTTAGATGTCACAAGAGAGCAGTTCAGAGGTGTGACTAATAAACTGCGCTGTGTGGGGAAGCTCATATTGGAGTTTATATTAGAAGTAACTTAGAAGAAAACTCTTGGGGAAGATACACATCCTTATCCATTTCTACTAGTATACAAAGTACTCTGTGTTACTTTCTACTGTCGTAAGATGATAATGGGTTGCCTAATTTGGCAAGCAAAAACAAGATTACAGCTGTTCCCTGGAGGAAAAAAAAATGGGTCCCACAAGTATATAGTTTATTTCATTTGAACTAAATTTCCTTCTACTTTAGTCTTCTTTGGTAAATGTTGCTTCTCTGAATTATTTCAGGTCTGCATATCTTTGCAAAATAAAAATCATCAGAGAAAGTTCCCTTGTGACCAATAGATGAAACTTGTTCACAGTAGATATGGGGCAGTGCCTTCCTTCTTGCTTGTTTTTTGTCTTCCAAGACAAAACTTAATGTTAGGAAGCAAATTGCCCAACCTTTTATGACAAGGTAGTCTACTGGCTAAAACCCAAGAAACAAAAATAATACATATAAATTGCCTTTTCTTTCTCATTTTCTTTTGGTTTCAGTTGAGCAAAGTTAGTTTGTCTATTTTGGCAAAAAATCCCAGAAGAAATGGGGTAATTGCATCACTTCATAATGGATGCCCCTCTGAAGAGATGTAGATCAGTGGCATTACAGAAGCGGACTGGTAAAAACAACCTTAAAAGACTTTGAAAGAGCATCMCGGAAAAAATAGGAAAACTTCGTTTCTTTCAATACTATGTATTTGAATACAAGAGTACTGATCTGAAAAATCAGAGCAAATCCRTGGCATTTTGAGACAATCAGTATAATTTCCCCATACTTTTGCATTGTATGGGTGAAAACACTTATTTTGTGGTAGGTTCATTCTATGTGATGTCATGTTGTTTTGATTACAGTAAATAATCTGTATTTTTCTGTGCAGAACTTAACATATGCTCGACCTTTGYGTGATAATTCTCTACTACTTGCAGAAAGGAATATGTGGTATGAATAAATGTAATATTAACATTTTTTATCTTTTCATAGTGTTTTGTATTCATGAGCATGTCTCTAAAAAGAAACAATTGTCTCCCTCTCATGTTTTTACATTTCTTCTTCCACATGGAAAAGAAAAGAATCTAGAAATTCTAGTTGGGTGGTTCATTTTATTTTCTTGTTTTGTTTTGTTTTATTTGCAAAATTATCTACTCAAATGAGAGTAAAGTTCACTTTATATTTAGAAGGTTCTAGATTTTATAAGCTAGTGAGTTGTTATTTCAAAAGTTTCCTTTCTCAGCATTTAAAGACACACCCCAATGGAGATCTCTCCTATGCAATTAGCTTCCCTGACTGCACTGATGCAGTTTATTATCTGTTTATTTTACATCATTTTTTTCTAAGCAGAAAATTCTGCCCTTGGATGTACAAATGTGKCTTCCATTAATATAATGAAAATTGCATGTGTGCATCCAAGAGTCAAATCTTTCCTTAAAAGTGAGATTTATCTTCAAATTAGCTACTCTAAGAGCCCTGGCTAGGACTTCAACAACATGAATCACTTTTATTAAGAAAATATGAACTGTACTGGAATTCTTTTTAAACCCTACTTGTTAAAATGTGCAGAGATGAGATTTAGATACCAGCAGAAGTCTAACTCTATAAACATTTTCTCTGGTGTAAATCTGGATCATTTCTAATGATTCTTTCTGACATTTTGGCTCTAATGACCTTTAGGTTGACAGTCGTAGAAAACAATTATGTTGTGTCTTTGCAAAATCCCTTTGAAGTTAATGAGAATCCATGTGCAAAAACTTCCCTTTGCAAGATTAGATCCTGAAGAACAAAGGAGTTTGGATGGGTATCAAGGACAGTAAAGAAAAGGAGATTTAAAATTCTTCTCTAGACATTTCATTTTCCTTTATATTTCTTGAAGAAGACATATAGTTCTTCATTTGTGAGATAGGACATGTGGCTACTTGGTGGGTTTGGGTGGATACATGAATACATTTAAATAAATGTTACATATATTTATAAGATTCAATTATGCCTATTGAACTAGTTAACAGCACTGAATTATAGTACTTTTAGTTAAAAGAGTAATGATTACTCTAGGAACGGAACTTATTTTGCAAATTATGTACGGCAAGATCTGCTATTATCAATAATGATCAGAACAGTTAATTCTGAGCTTACTGTGCTAAAATAAAAATTACCTCCAAATTGTCGAAGTAACCAGATGATTCACATTTAGAAGTACCTTCATAAGCATTACTGCATCTTTTAAATGAAGACTTTCTTAAAATCTTTTGCTCTTATGCAGACAGTTTAAGCTATTTTTTATTCTTTCCTGGAACAGTAACACATCATTATGTACAAGCATACAGAAATTACGAGGAGTTGGAGAGRTGGGTCACTTTTTATAGGTATCTTACTCAGAAAATTAAATAGCTGTCTTCTGCTTCTGTCCTTCAGTACATAATTTACTTCTAGCTTGTTCAAAACAACTTGTACACTTATGTTTCTTTTTTAGTTTATAAAAAATTAACTGACAGCTAAATTTTAGAGTGTGCATGTTCTTCCCCCTTTCAGCACAAGTTTACTTCATTTCCCAGTGTTTCAGTGTGTTAAATATTTGACCCATAGGGAAGTCCAGATTTGGAGGTCAGAATACAAGTTTACTTACTGCTGAGTGCTCAACAGAGACAGGCAGATCCAGTCTTTATCCCACCTTGGATCCTGAGCTGCGTCTGAAGACATGCAGATAGGAACACTGGATATGTTAATGACAAAGGCATAGTTTAACTAAGAAGGAAAATTAAAGTCTTGCTCTTCTTATAAATTTGATYATTATTAGATCCTCATCATTCTTTTAAATTATGAAATATAAATGAAATGGCTGGACATGTAAACAAAGTAAACTAGAAAAAGCAAAGTAAAGACCTTGGGTTTCATCTCAAACATTATATATATAGAGGAGGCTTTATTCCTTTGTTGAACATATGCTAGGTTCAGCAAGAAAAATGGAAATCTTTATACTTAAAGCCCAGATTTTAATCAYGTAATTTCAGTGGATATAAACACATTTGCATAGTTACTGAAGCATAGAGTTAATATTCTTGGGCTCATAATCCTTCAGCAGAAAGGTTCAACTCCCATTGCCTTCAGACTAACAGAATAAAATGATTACTAAGGTCAATGATCATGCAGCAAAAATGCAATTTTCAGAAAATGAACATTTTTCAAGGAGGATAAGAGAGCTTCTTTATTGGTTTTTGTTAGGTTTTCTCCCTTCTATCCTTACTTCTAAATTGGGTGAACCTGAAATAAAGGTATTTTTGAGAATTCTATGGCCTCAAAAACATTGGTTTAAAAACTAATCTCATTTCCCTCTTCTGTCTGTTACTACCCAGTAATCATAGACCAAACTCTTATTTTCTCTAGAAGAATAAACTCCTTGATTAGCCTATATATTGTGTGACACAGCAGTCCTTTTTCTTCTGACAGAATGGCCTATGGTATTTTGGGAATAACATGACTAAGTATAGGAGGGAAATACGATCCAATAAGGAGATCAGTTTTACAAACGATGAAGAAAGCACTTAGTAATTAAAACTGCAATTCCCATGAAGAAATCTACCCTAGCAGAGAGACTGATTTTGATGAGAATGTCTTAAAAGCCAGTCCAGTTGTAGTATAATATTCTTTTTATATTTTTTATATTCTGTCATTGGAATAATTTCCATTGGAAACTAAAACCAATGAAAAAATATTGCTGCAGTATGAACTTTCACTCCATTTCAGGACTATTTCAGTAGATGCTGATGAACTCAATGTCCCACAGATTTGCAAATTTACACTTTCTGGTTATCTCTGACAACTGAGAAGACAATTAAAAATAATCTGGTGTGTTACAGACTTGTTACAGAGCTGTTGTATTTGAGGGAAGATTGTATATGTCAGATGGTGGGGTGTCAGTGAATCGGAAATAATGACAGCTAAAGTGTGGATGTCTGCACAGATGTATCTATGAGTGAGCCAGGTTCTTAAGGTCTCACTGTTCACTAATCTCAGAGGTGTTTGATGCCATTTCAGATGCTTGCAGGGTCAGTTAATCCTCCACATGGGATCATACTTGGCAGARGACCCACATGAGACCAGAGTAGGCTGGAGCAGTAGGAGAAAATGTGGCATTTTAGGGCATCTCAAGTGGTCCTAGAGCCTGAATGGCATCAGAATTGCACTACTTGTGATAGGGTGACTCTTACACCTACTGACTTCCACTGGGTAAATTCAAGGGCRATATGTCCAACAGAAGATAGCAAAAGATTAGGCAGGGATGTACTCTCTAAAATCCATAAGTCTAAACTAGAGAATTACAGGAGCATAGGAGAGCAATGGACTTCAAATAAAGCAGCCAGACTTCCATGCTACAGAACGTGCCACACTCCCCTATTGGCCTGTGTTAGTACTCCCACCAAGGTCAGAACACTGGGATTAAGTGGATCATTGGTGTAGGCCTGCAGGAAGTTTCTTTTATCAGTGCAGTCATTCTGCAGAGACTGTCAACTTCACTAACTAAATCTTTCTTGAATATATGAGAAAGATACTTAGTTCACATGTAGCTCATGCTCACATGAGAACAAACGGGTTTAGATATTTTAACCTGAAAGTTACTGCCACAGTCCACGGCAATCAGCAGCTTGCAAGAGTAGAAATAAAACACTCTCCTGCTTTTCCTAAATRGGATTTCTACATTCGCAGAAAATCTTGAAGATTTCTTTAGAGAGATTTCTCAGACAGTGAGTAGTAGCATTCTTCTTATGGGACAGACTCTAACTGAAAAGCAGTCCGTGAGGTGTTTCAGCAGAGGCAGACATGCCCTTTGAGKTTAATGTATGTTATAATGGATATAATTTTTTCCCTTCCACCTCTCTCTCTTTATAATAACCAAATAATCCCATGCTGTCTTCTATTCACAAATGTTATTGCCTAAACATGTTACGGTTTTTTATGCTACTATAATAACACAAGCAGAAATTGCTTTTGCCCTTTCAGAGATGTATTTTAGGAAATGAAACCTGAGGTATCTCTTTTCTACAACTATGCAATTTTAACCCTGAATTCTCAGTGATAATGCTTACAGAAAATTTCCTGGCGTGTTTGTGATTCATTTGTCTCAGAACTCATTTTTATTTAATTTTGACCTGTAGTTTTTATTCCAAAAAGTCATGTAGTCAAAGACATTCATTCTGCTTTCTCTTCTGAATTCTCCCTGGTACTTTAGGAATTTTTAGCCTCATTATGATTTAATTCCCATGTATATTTTATTGGACAGGGACTTGAAAGATAGATTCCTACATTAATTTTCTTTTTAGGGAAAAATTAGAYGTTAACTATTTACTAAAAAAAAAATACTGTGTAGAAAGACTGGTATTATATAGCCAATAAGCAGGATATGTAAGCAATTGAAAAATAAAAAAGAAAATTAAGCAGAAAGCCTATTAAAAAAGTTCCAAAAGAGTTCAGTTCTGAGTCTGAGTGTCCATGGGTATAAATCATTGCTCTGGAGTTTGAGGATTTCTGTATGATAGGAATCTGAAAAAAAATTAGACTTCTATTGTTAGCTACAGAATTTATGAAATGATAGCATCATGACTGCAACAAATCTAATACAGCAAATATCACCAGGCCAATTTCAGCAAATCTCCACCTGATTTCTCCATTATGGAAGCTCATGGTAAGTCCAGAGCATTGATGGGCTTTGGACATGACGTGAGTTTGTTCAACCTTGTGCCAGTTTCCACAATGTGAGAGTCTGAGTTCTGTTTAATCTGTCTGGTGGCTATCACAAATCAGAATAAATGGACGAGCACGGAACCCATCAGCCATCTTTTCTCCATGCTTTAATTATTTAAATTCTGATTATATTTTAAACAACAAAATGAAACTGTCTATTCTATAAATGTGTTGGAAATGGTTAGCTGGATCACTTAGCTACAATTCTGATATTTTCACTGAGTTTGTTTGTCCTAAATGAACTGATTTTTTCTTTTTTATCTRCTTTATATAATTCCTTAAGTAGATTGCATTAATGACATATATGATCATCAGCTTATTAATACCTGGGAGAGAGGAGTAGAGATRAAGGACAATGTGAATTATTGTTCAATTTTTTTAAGGTTTAAAATAGAGCTTACTGGTGATCATATGAACAATTTCTTACAAATACATGAAACTAAGTAGTAGGATTTATTGTTTTCATGCAACTGCAGAAAAAAAAAATTCTTTTGACTTTGCTCAGAGTTTAAATGTTAGAAGATTTGGCCATAGGCAGAAAATAAGTATCATCYTCTAACACTTTTTTCTCCTCTTCTTTCTTTGAGACAGTATATTTATTTWACATTTGTATCTTTTTCTTTAAAAGCAAACATGAAGAATTTAGTTGTGAGATTACTACTAGAGGGCCTTTTTTTTTTCAATAGCACAAGAATATTATTCTTAAATAATTTTTAGCTTTAAGGAAAAAGAGTTAGATGTGGATTGAAGGTCAGGCAGAATAACAGTTCACATGTAGAAAAGTCCTGAATCTGTGAATGTTCACAGAATTTTCATTTTTGCAGTTAAAAACAACTTTCTAAACAACTTCTAAACARCTTCCTAAAAACGAAGCCTGAAAGCTGGAACTTAATTGTCAATTTACTGTTCTAACCATGACACTGTTTCTGGCCTTCAGAACTGACTTTGCTTGCTGCTRTCTTCTCAGACCTGTATTCTCCCTTGCTTGCTGCACACCCAGATTTATCTAATCTAGGATACTGGGTAATTGATACCAACTATTATGCTCGAAGCAGATTTACAAAGTAGATTTGGGAAGCCTCTATGAATCAAACGCTTAGAAATAACAATGGACGCCTTAAAGATATTCTATGAATCTGTTGTAAAATATTTTTCTCTCTAAAATTTTTCAGCTTTAGAAACTCAGAATAACTCAAAATCTATAAGCCTAGAGAAGACATGGAGTTGACATGTTTGCCAAAAATCTTCGCCTAATTTTATATAACTTGTATTCACACTCAGAACTGTTCATTAAATATCCATTTCAYAGCTACTATTCTTTCTGTAAAGAGATATTTAAAAAAGAAATTGTGCAGTATAATTTTCCTCTATGACTTACTGTAAAAAGGATATACTCCTTTAAAAATACATCAGGAAGGATATAAAATTTCATATTGATTTATTTTTCACTCATTCAAGTAACATTCAGCATTTCATTTTTTTGTGGATGAGTTTTTAGATTGCTGTTCCCTGTCATTATTTATTGGCAGCCAAGGTAAGGAATTCATATCTATCTATCTGTCTATATTCTTGTAAGGTCACCATTCACTCCAGTGTCACAATGAAAAATAAGCACAGAAACCATCTTACAGGTCTTCTGATTTATATTGGTGCATTTCTATTTCTGCTACAGCAGGTTTCTACAGCAGACATCCACTGAAAAAATGTCACACGTATTCCTGTATCCTTCAGTACCTGGAATCTCAGCACAGCCGTTTGGGTACAGTTATCTTCCCAAAAAAGGTAGATCACCAAAGTAAGTTCTGGGTCTTAATTAAGACCCAGAAGTGAGTCACGTGTATTGAACTCTTGATATATTTAGGTGAAAAAGGAGATTTCATGTGCATCACATAAGGAGATAGACTTTTCAGTAGAACACCGTCCCATGGACATGTGTGTTAAAATTTCTCTACCTAGTGAGTGCAGAATAAGTCTTTTGAACTTGCCTCCATCATTGAATTGTGTTCAACAGCCTGAAAAAAATCAATAACCTCTTGCAACTGTCTTTTGATTTGCAGAGAGATTAGGTGCTTGTCTGTTTCTTATCACTGACGTGACTCATGTATCTAGGATACAAGGTAACTTCTTGGCTCTATGGAGTTACCTCAGAGCATCTGCATGGAGCAAATCTGGTTTTCGGTCTCCTGTTTCTTGGATGAGCCTGGGACTTTTGTCTGAAGCAACAGAGCAGCCTCAGAACTGCTCTAAGCTACCCCTGGCTGTAACCTGCTGCCAGGGAGAGTGTAAAAGTAAGGAACTAAATCTCTCTTCTCTAGCTTGGGAGTTTTTCATCAATTAGCAAAACAAAATCCTATCCTACTAAAYCTACTCACCACTTGAGTCTCATTTTATGGAAAGAAGTCAAAAAGAGTAGAATTTTTCTACAAGTAATGTAAAAAAACTCTACTGATGATTTGTGGTATTTTTCTGGCATGGAATAAGAACAGAATGCTTCAACTTCACTCCTCTTGAGGTTTGGCATGCTAATGGAAGTTTGTGTCATGCTAAAAGCTCCACATTGAATAACTATATTCTAGCAAATGCCTTTTCTTGGATGAGCTTATGAATACTCGAATAAATATCCATATATCAAGTGTTTGATTTGAATTTCTCAGATGAAATTACAAAAAAAGGGCTTGAATTCCTGGTAGATATCCACAGAAATATAATATTAATATCAATAAAATTAAATGTACATTTTGTTCCACTATTAAAGATACTAATATAGAAGTCATCTAAAATTATTAAAATTACAAAAAATATCTAAATAGATACAAATAAAAATATATGTGTTACCAAGTAACTTAAGGGGAAAAGTAACCTTTACTCAGTACTCGAAYACAGGATTCATAACAATTTGTAAAGTGCAAAGGGACTATGAAAACAAATGGGTATATTTGCATAACGTGCAGCACTATGGCACATCATTGCTGCTGGGAATCATTGATAAAGAGAAAGAAGGACAATGACTGCTTTTTCCTCTAAAGAGCAAATTTCTAATCTAGTTGAAATATGTCAAATTTAACAAGAATTAAGGTGAAAATATTGTAAGAAAATACTCTATGGTCAGGTTGACAATTCTCAAACTGAAAGGGGACAAGCTTGACAGCAGTTTTAAAACATTTCAGTAGTAGTAATGTCTTTTTCATAAAATASATGCATATTATAGAGCTACAAATGAACACAAAGCAGCAATTTAAGTTTCTGAAACTAGTTTTCACACAGTCACTGAATTCACCAGTCTCCACATATCATTAAATTCTACTATAATCTGTTAGGATTATGAGTAAAACTGCCAAGTTAAGGAAAACTATTATTCTATTCTGAAGGAATTGCTTTAGTGCAATGTAATTTGGCGTTAGAAAAAACACAATTGTTTGTATGGTTCAGAAGCTAGTGAGCTGTTTCAGTTGAAATAAGGACAATTCTGCTGTTTTTATTCCATTCCTCAAATGAGACAAATCTTATGTTTGCATTAATGCTGAGTGACTCATATGCCACTTTTGTCCTTCTTCTAGATTGCCTGTATCAAAATAAAACACTGAAAATTCTTTATTTTCATCTAAGAGACAGAAATCCTCCTCAGAGTTGTCTGATTCCAAGGCAATCTGATTCCAGTCTGAATCTACGACATTATATTTGTGGCCTGTCATTTAAAAGAAAGAAAAACAATGCCAAAATTAAACTTTGATCTTCCTGTTTATTAATAACCTGCCATTCTATTTTAATTACTGTAATAAATTCTTTTGGCCATTAGATCTTGCTTAGATCCCATCTGGTGCCTCACCGTCCCTTCTGAGACAGTCTGACTGAGGGCAAGCATCCCTTACCAAATTTACACCTGAAATATGCAGTGCTCCAACCATGCCTTTTAAAATGGTGGATATCTCACAATACCTGAAGAAGTTTTCTGTTCCAGGAACGAAAGTAATTTCTTGAAGGCCTGATATTCCTCCATTTCTGTTACACCACCAGTCCTGATCAAGTATAGAGCTCCAAAAGAGAATAAAACKTGCAAAATCTATGAGAATAACTTTCAGAATTCTCAGGCATTAGTAAATCTGCAGTTATAAGTCTGCTGTGTGCTGTTTAACGCACACTCCTCCTGCAGGCACACATGTAGGTCCTTCTGAATGTCTCCCCTCACTCCAGAAAGAGGAGGCTGCATTTTCCAAAATACTCTGGATTCAGAAAGTCTTCTGAGTATGATGAGAATATTGAATATAATGTAGGCTGCTGAACACTCTAAGTCCTTCAAAATCTATTTAGATTTTTAATCAGATTTTTCACTTCTAGCAACAACAATTAAAAATATAACTGAGAGGAAAGTACTTAAATTTTAATTTCTCTTGTGAATAAGCATTATTTCTTCTTAGTGCTATAATTATTTGTCTGTATTATTTAGTCAAGGTCTCAAGTGTGCCTGAAGTGTTCCAGATAAATTGTTATTTACAAAAAAAAAAAAAGTTGCTTGATTGATTGATTAATTCTAGTGAAAGAACATGCCTAAAATTCCCATACTTGAAGAAGTATAGAACAAGCTCCAGGTGTCTGGAGGAATATTTGCTTTTTTTCCCCTTTTTTTTTTTTTTTTTTCTATTTTTATCAAGAGAAAAAGAATATAAAGGATTTCAATTTATGTGTGAGTAGGGAATAGACTGTAAAGAAAGTGGAGAAAGAGACTTTCTTTAGTTTAGACTGTCAGATCAGAAACTTGTAAGTCTCAAGAGCAGAGGATATAATCACTAACAGTGAAAGTCTTAATACTTTGATATATTTTTACAATTTGAATTAATCATTTCGTGAAATAACAGCCATGGAGAGATTGCTAGAAAAAGTAAAATGTCTGCTGTAGGGAGCAAAAAAAACTATAAGAGATCATACAGATGAAGCCTCTGAGAAATAACCAGGAAAAGAAATTTTCTCTATATTTTTATTTCATAGTAACTGTATTATCTGTTCTGATTTGCAAATCAACTTATATTTTCTTAGAAGAGTAGTACATTTTTTTTTAATGTAAAGAAAATTTTTCCCAAACCTTAATATTTATTTACTGTTAGAATTAACATAAGCTTCTAAAAATATMATCCTGGTACTTCATATGACCTACTTTTTTGCTTTCTTGTTGACTTCTGTCTAAAATAATTATATAATCACTTTGCAGAAAGGGATGGTGGAAAAGAAATCAAATCTAGCCTTCTATGTTGGCTTAATGATCATTTAAATATTTCACCTTTCTGCATCTTCTATGCCCAGTGCCACCCACACATCTCCTCCCACCCTACCATCAGTTAAACACTACTACCATCAGCAACAAGAAGACTGCAGATGCTGATAAATTACCAGTAATTGGTTGGATTCATGCCACGATCTTGAGAACACTTAATTCCATGCCAGTGTTTTCTCATGTAAATGAGTACTCATTTAGATTAGAAATTGGAATTTAAATTAGAAATTTTTCAYCCAGAAGATTATTGGGCACTGGGACAGCCTCCGAAGGGAAGTGGTCACAGCACCAAGTTTGACAGAATTCCAGAAGAGTTTTGACCACGATCTCAGGCACATGGTGCGACTCTTAGGGATGGTGCTGTGCATGGGAGTCGGACTGGATGATCCTTGTGTGTCACTTCCAGTTCAACRTATTCTGTGGTTCTGTAAAGATGGTGTGGGGGAAAAGTTGTCTCCTATAGAGTTTTCTGAGCGTAGATCCCAGTAACAATGTTTTGGGGTACCYGCAGCAGCTTCCAAGAAGAGGTGAAGGAAAATGATGTGGAGCATCTGCAGTGCTGACTCTGGTGGGTTTTGATCCAAAGCCTGTTGGCACTAACAGAAAGAAATTCATCTTGATGCTAATGGTTTGGCATAGGAGTTATATTATCATCCACCTCAAGACAGACACCTGGTAACAGGACAAAACCTCTGAAAGCTTAGTTCTGAGATCCTAAGGATAAAAATTTTCTACCTGTCCTTTCTTTCTGATTCTCAAATACCAAGATCAAGTTTTCCTGTTCAAAGCAAGAACATGCCTGTGTTTGTCTTTTCTTTATCCAGTTTGAGAGGGAATTTCAGGACTGCTTCTTCAGAGAAGATGAAATTCCTGGTATCTTTTTCRTATTTGAACACAGCTTGAAATTAGAGACCGATGAAATATCTTTAATATTGGTACCTGTCAAAAATGTGATGGTATAACTGTAGTCTTCATTACTGTGATTTATGATCCATGAATTTTATGCTGCTTAAAGTAAAAATATAAGCCAAACACATAAGTGTGTGTTTACAGRTATGTATGTTTCTATGTATTACTAAAAAAGACATTTTGAATTAGATTGTTAATTGTAAATGGTGAAAATATGAAGAATTATCTTGTAAAAAAAATACATGCCAATAAAGCTGTATGATTAGCTGATACTAATATGACTAGCTGATAATATTACCCTACGTGATTAATAAAAATTTCCCTATGGCCAGTGTAATTTCAAATTTGTAGTCATTCCAACATCTTTTTTTCTGTTTAATTTTCAGAGGCTGCTGGGGTTAGACATATTTCCTCCTCAGCTCTTTTAGGAAAAAGCAGGAGGGAGGATGGGGCTAATGATTTTATATCTTCTTAAACAAAGACAGAGATATCTAATGAATGTAATTACATAAAATTAAATCTATTCTTGTCTTCTATGTATTAAACTAGCTGTCATAAATTTAACGAAATTTAAACTGCAAAGTGCAGCTGAATAATCTTAGGGCRAGTCACAAGATGAGTTGTTTATTTCTGTTGGGCTTATTACCACCACTTGACCTAATTATTTTGACACTTCTACAGTAACACTTAGGAACAAAAATAAATTGACAAAAGATGTAATTTTTTTTTCCCCTCAGAGATAAAGTAGGAGGTAGCGCTTTTTTAAAAAGGAATCAAAATAAGCTATCTTTAAAAACTSTAATGTAAATATTTGAATCAAAATTTCTTACCACAGATTGAGTGAAGATCTTTTCTGAAAGATGAGAAGGAAAATGTAGGACCTTCTGAACAAAAAAACCAGATTAAACCTAAAATCTACACTTTGATTATTTTTATGCCAGATCAGTGTTATATAAATCAAACGARCTGAGACTATAAAGCAAAATGGAGAATATGGATTCAGAAAATGCTCATAATAGTATTGTTACCAGGAAAAATAATCACAAGTATCTACCTTCTTTTATTAAGACAGACATGAACAAGTAGTGGTTGAGTGAGAGGAAAAGCCTTTTATTTCACCAGCAACATGATGTCAATTTTTTCAAAAGGTGCCAGAGATTTGGAACACTCCAATCTTCAAACCGGTTTTCAGGTATGAACAACTGGGCTGCTGTGATGAAGCCTAGGATATTAGTAGGCAGCCAGCATCTTTGTTTTAAGAATACACATACATTTACATACGAATATAGACATGTAGACACCTAATTATTTTGGTTTTTGCAAGGAAAAGTGCATTTTTGAAAATGTTCTGCTTACTTTGTTGGGAAGGAAGAAAATTAGCTACTTAAAACAGAGTGCTGCCAGGAAAATTTAAAGGGAAGTGGGTTTTTAAAATTGTAGACATGTTCTTTAAGGTTATAGACATTTTGTTTAAAGTTATAGATGTTTTTTCTTCAGGAAAAGACAGATTTAGGAATAATTTCCTGTTCAGAMGGTGAGATAAAAGTAACTTTTTTTTTTTAATATCTATTTAATATGTGTCACTCTGATAACACTCTACTACTATTTCTTTTTTCAAGATATAGGTTTTGAATATTGCTCTCCATTTCTACATGAGTCCTTCTCATGTAGCATCGGACTCCCATTACACATCTTATCACCTTGACTATAAGTTGAGGCCAAATACAAACTACTCTATTTTAAGAAAACACAAAACAAGTCAAAAAGAGAAAAATAATGTGGATCCTTATATGAAGATTGCACTGGTAGATTTGGAATGATGAGAGGTGAGAAATAATATAATTTAACTTTTAGGACCTGTCCTTGCCTCTTGCTAACCAGTGTAAGGAACAGCTTGAACGGTAGCAGCAGACCAAAACCACTGAAACTGGCAAACCCACAAAGATAAAGGCTGGCACTGAGTTTTATACCCTTTTGACTTCATTGGATTACTTCCAGAAGCACATACAAAGTCTTTCAGATGCTTTTGTCCAAATACATCCATCTCTGAGGATGCTGTCACTTCTTTTTTCTTGCTTTGTTGCATGAAAGGGCAGCACCATAAGGCAGTGGTGTTGCCAAACAACAGTGTGAAAAATCCTGCCAAAACCTCTAATGTAAGCTTTTAGGATGTCAGTGATTTACCTGTTCTCAAAACCAGCAGGTCAGAACCCCAGACCTCTAACAGGCTCTGCTTCCTCCATGTCTGCCAGGGACCATACTTTCTCTTCCTGCGTGACTGCTCTCCGTTCATGGCTGAAACCTCAAAAAACAGGCATTGAATTAGATCACTGTGAGAAATCTCCTGACAGTCAGATAAACTGAGTAACGCAGCTGATTAACTTCAAAAGCAAATACTCACATCTTGTTCACAGGCAGCAGAGGGTGATGATCCTTTGTCACAAATTCATTTTCTCTAAGAAGAATATTATATATTTGGGGCTYAAGATACTCATTTATTTTGACAAGCTCAACTTTCTCTCCTGTAGTTTTTTCAAGGCAGTGATAAAAAAATCTGCTTAATTCAATCCTGAAAAGTTCTTTAAAAGGGATTTTATTTTTACATGCTTGATATAAAGTCATCAAAATATGTTTTATTGAGAAAGATAAGGCAAGTCTTGCGTATTTTATGAAAGTTGCTACAAATCAAATTCAGGTTTTCAAATTATGTCACTGTTTTAAGAGTCAGCTCGTACTCTGCTTTTGCCAGTTTAGCCATACTGGTTCTGTCAATATCTAATAACTTACAGCAAAGTGAAAATCTTGAGTACAACTATGCAATTAGAACAGTATGGTGGTGTGATTCCCCTCCCCTTCTCCCAAGATCCTGCATGCCATGACCTCCCCTTGAATAGGCATGCCTCTCGAGGTTATTCCTTGAGGTTGAGAAATTACTTGCTGCAAGAGATTCTCAGTTTTAAAACCTCAGCTAAGTGAATAAAGGATTGATTGCACATATATAATCCTTTAGACATAAACCATTGACCAAACCTGGGATTAGGAATAGATCCAGTCACACCTAGACTCCTCTTTGAGGAGTTTAGAAACAAGGAGGTCCTTCCATCTGTCCTGTACCTCATGACTCAATGGGAGATTCTCCCTGACAGTTCTGTCTGACCCCRTCTTCTAGACAGTAAATAATCAAGTGTATCTTGCCAGTGTTGTACTTACCACTGAACTTTATTATATTGAAAAAGTATTTTGTTGCTTCCCTCTTACAGGTGAAGTGCCTGATTCAATCCGTAACAAAAAGAAAAGATGAAGATCTGTGCTATCAACAAAACTTTGCAATTTATGTCAATTTATAGGATAAATGTTGATGCCTTACTTATATATTAATTTTTATTCTTGATAATGTTATTTAATTATCCTAGCACTAGCTATACAGTCCAGCAAAAACCACAGTACCTTACAGAAAAAGTGTTAAGGAATTACCATTCCCTTCACTAAATTATGCTTCATTAATAGATCTAGCTTTTAAAATATTACCTCCAGAAAGTTTCCTCTTCTTAGTATGGCAGAGCTTAAAGTAAGAAACATCATTTTTTCTATAGAATTATTATAATGATAAACTATTCTACCTTCACCTTTTTACAGGTTAAATACAAAGGACTGATCCTTTTCCAAACTGAATCTTTCATCAGAGAATATTTTATTTCTTTATTTAATTCCACCACCCTCACACCTCCAACCATCCAGTGTAAGTCCAAACTTGTTTCTTATTCACCAGTCTGAACTTGCTTGTTATTCACCAGTAAAGAAAATGACTATACTGTTTCCATATAAAAATGGCATGCAAAACTTTTCTTTGGATTTAATATGTTTTAGAAGACCAAACCAGTCCTGGCAGTTTCTACACGCAGGGATCGAGAATTTGAGCCTATGGGAATTTCATGCTTGGAAGGATTTTAAGGTTTGCATCCTTATAGTAGAATCTCTCCCATCATGTCCTCTAGTTCATACACTGTATTCCTGGGATGAGCAGTGTCTGTTGTAGATAGTTTGTTATACAGCAATCCCTCAACTGCCTTCCCGTCTTTCTGCGTGCTATTGATAATTTTCACATGATTTGCTGCAGCAAAAGCCAATGAAACAAAAATTATTTTATTAAAAKCTAATCCATCAAAACTTCTATGCACTGTCACACTGAGCAAGATRCAAGCTGCATACACAGGCATGGTGTAATTTATGCTTTTTGGAAATTTCTTTCCACTGTTTTTCTTTGAATTTCAACATTCCATAAATGTATAATCTGTATCAGTGCCTGTGTACATAGCAAATGCCTCTGCTGTTGTGTTAATTTCTACCTAATTTTTAGAACAATTCACCCACTGAGATGTGGAGGGTTACTTTAARCAAAAACCCAAATGAAAGCTGCCAAAATTAGGCACACAATGCTGACACACTATAATTTTCTATAGAAGGGCCAAGGAATTTTTTTGGTTCTCATTTGCACAATTTTTCCATGGGCTAGGCTYTTTAAAATTGGATCTCATTTCTGAAACAAACAAAAAACCCTGACAAATATACTCAAAGCAAGCAACAACAACATCAACAACAACAACAAAAATACATTAAAATATGTGAATCGAACCTCAGCTGGATAGCATTCTTGGATAAAGTTCAGAGGGAACTCATACAGCTTTTTCATTGGAAATCAATAAAGACGCATTATTGCATTTTCCTGCAGATAATTTTTAAGTGCCTACAACTGCCAAGTCTCTAACTTACTAYGAACATAGAAATGAACACAAGAGATAGGAAAAAAGACTTCTAGTAGAACAGATGGTTTGTTATTTCATCATTGATCTGCAATGCATGATTTTAGAGAAACCATTTTTAATTTGCACCAGTAATTCACTAAACCTAATATAAATTCATAAACTACAGAAGAATTAATAGAAAAGTTCCTATTTTAGTCAGTAAACTTTTACTGCCTTGGATACAACATTTACATTGTGTATTATATCAAATTTAGTCCAATGAATATTTCAAATAAATGTTGCAGTATATTGTGCTTTTTAAGCTCTTCTCATTGCTTAACACTCAAGGAATTATTCTTTACTAAAATACCATGTTAATCAAAAAAGGAGGCACAAAGGATTGTACAAAATCCTTTAGAAATTCTGCAGCAGTCTCGCATGTCTGATGGACTGAATGCTGAGCACAGAATTTGCATAAGTCCTGTCAAATCGGATAGGAAAAGCACCCTTTTTTCTCCTTAATTACAAGAAGCTAGGCAGTAAAGCACCAGCACTACTCGGATCTTACATTCCTTCCCCATTACTATCAGACCGAATTAGCATAACAGAAAAATATATGTGTACCTAAACAGTAAAAGACTATGTGCCGAAGGATTACATCAGATAAGATGTTAACACATTATTTCTTCCACTCTACAGAGGAAGAAGGAAAAAGACAGCTGTCTCTTTACATGTTAGCAAAGCTGCTGAATTCTATYTGCAAGTATTTCTGTAAAGCACGTTGGAAGGATAAAGTATTTTATTATAGCTACTGATGATATCTTGGCTACTTCAGTAAAAAGGGCACTTTCTAGCAGCAAGAGATGTAGAGAAGATCCTTCACTTTTTTTTTCCAACTAGGGCTCTCTAATTCCATTATCCCTGCAGAATTCTGCAAAAYGTATTTGACCTAAAGTAAGCATTTGCTAAAAGTTATACAAAAGCAAGATAGCACAATGAGATATTACTATATGGAGGTAGTATTTATTGCCTAATGTGGACTGCCATCAACTTTCCACTARCCTGAGTAATACAGACCTGGGCTAATGACTAAACCTAGAAAACATGTAGCATCTATCGTAGTACATTAAGCAGCAATGGGTACCCTTGCTGTGCACTGGAATTACACCACTGAATTAAACTGTTCAAACAGCTCCTGGCATGCCTTTATCCCTCAAATTGCAGTATGCCAAGCAATCCCTGGAAGAGTTGGCCAGTAATTGTGGGGCAGAGACCATTAGCAATAGAAAATTTTATGTGGCTACTGGAAAGAGCTGTATGGAGAGCTGCTGTTCTCTGTGTGTCTGCAAAATCCTGTTTTGGTGAGGCAGGATTGTTAACTTTATGTCAGCAGTAGTCATGCCAGACTTAGTTTGGCTCCTGCAGAGTCACTTGGGTTTCTGCTTTACTTTACCCACGTTTGGAAGAAGTGACTCACTAAAGCAAGTCTGTGGCCTTGCCAGCATGGGGTTTCAGCTGAAATGTAGCACTACACCAGAGTGCCATCTGGGAAGTCCCATGACACTCCKTCTGCCCTAATGGGCACAAAAGATCAATGTGAAAGACTGATTCCCTGGGAGCTGGCCTGGCTATACAACTCAGAGAGTMCACTTGGGATGAGTCTGTGTTGGAACACGCTGCCTTAGCAGGCTTAGGTCCAGGACCTCAAGGTATTTAAGAGACTGTCTTTTTGTGATGCCAGTTTATTCCTAGCTGCACTTTCTTGCTGAAGATCCATGTGGCCCAAAACCCTTGGAAGCAGTACAGCTGCCCACACACAGCTCTGAACCTCCATTAAACTGGGGGCGTCCTGGCTCTTTCTGGGCAACCAACTGCATCATTAAACCATTGAATGTGTTTCCCAATTGAATGTTTCAGGTCTATGAATATATGGAAGAAACCCTTACTCTTTGCTCCCCCGCTTCCTGAGCTTAAGGAGGTTTTAAGTAACATAATGAAAATGTGACAGTATTCTGGCTATCGCATGGTTGCCTAATCAAAGAGACCGTGAGCAGCAGTGAGTGGACTTCTTCTCTCTTTGCCTCACCTGAGAAGTTCAAAGCAGATTCAGAAAGAGATGGAGAAATAATGACTAATATTATAATACATAGTATTTGTAATTTCTACAGGATAACCCATCAGGAAAACATTAATTAAGTATTTTATAGGTTCATCCAAGAATGTCATGGCACAAATGCATTTAGAATGCTTTGATGTAACAAATGCAATTTCTTTCTCTAGAGTTAAGAAGAAATTAAATTAATGGATGTTATGACCTCACTCGGATCACCAGAAAACATCCTAGGTAGTGAAGTGTCTGAAAAAGTGTAACTTTTCTAGCTAGAGAATTCCAGTGTGTAAATTCAGTTAGGAATTTAAGAGATGGATGTAGTTAATGGAGAAATCTGTATGCCCTGAGTATGTATTCAGAGATCCTAAATATAGTGCCTGCCTTTTGTTATGGTGATTGGATCACAGAAATGAAAAGGAAAAGAAGTGACCATGTGAATGTGTGAACTAAATGAAAAATTGTCCATTGTCAACAAACACAAAATTTCACACCAAGAATGCCTTAACATTGACCAATTTTTTGGTAGGTACTGTCTGCACCTGTTCCTAGTTATTGGCTACTAAAATAGTTAGCCRTAATTTTTGACTGTTTATAAATCTGGTCTGACAACTTGTACAAGTTGTTTCTCCTCTCAAAATCATAATAATATTGGCCCTTGCAGGAGGTCTGTCTGATCTGCATGGAGACTTTCAACAAAGAAAACCAAAGGAATCACCTTTAGGTAGTGATTTTTTTTTTTTTTTGGTCATTCTATGTCATATAAATAAAACATTTTCCAGGAAAATAAAAAGAGGTTTTACTGTAAAGAAAATACTAGCATCTATATATGCAGAGCAAGATATTTTTGCATATTTATGCATTTTGTAATTTAAAATTAGGCTCRTCAGAGTCTCCTTGCAGGCTATATGAAACTAGGATGCCGGCAAACTGCAGTAGAGTATTCGAATGATCTCTGCACCCTTTCCTCTGCCCTCACAAAGGATTTATGGAGGACAGTTTCCAAACCAGTGATGTAGAACCATGTGTATTTGAGGTGTCTCTTTGCTGGATTTAGGGTGATGCACAAGAAGTTTCCAGATGTAGAAGGTGGAAGAAAACACATGGAGAAACTAAGAATCATTAGCAATCACTGGAGGAAGGAAAAAGGCATATACATGCTCATTAATCATATCCACACAGCTATTTTGCCAATATTTTTTCTGCATGTAGAAGAGCTCTGAGTTGCGCACTCACTCTGGATTAAGGACTCTGGTTTGGTCTGTTTTGTTATTGAGTGTCTTTAATTTTGAAAAGAAAGCAGACAAAAATAAATTCTAAAAAGTTATTAGTGATTAAAAAAAAAAATTCGTCTTATTATATGTGTAGAGACAATATTATTAATCCTCTTAATTTCACAATTACTTTCATGTCTTCACCATAGGTTTCTTTAACTTCTTGTCTATATTCTTGAGTGTCCAACTGAAAGAAAATATTTTCAGTCTTTAGTCTGTATGGCCATAAGAGGTACGTTTGAAAGACTTTGTCAAACTTAGTTCATCAACAATTTAACAATTGTTCAATTCATTTAACAATTCAAGGACTTTTTGTTGGATTTTTTGTGGAGGTTATTTACATATCTTAATGTAAATCAGTTTTCTCACAATGGTTTTGTTTTGGAATAATAGGCTGACACAACATAGAAATGCAGTTTGCTATGGCATATTATGTAGCCATACATAATATGGATTTTCTCATGGATTGAGAAAGAGTCAGAAAAAGTAGTGGGTCCTTCAAAGTTCCTTATATCTCAGTGATTTGTACAAGATCCTTTATACTGTAATAGGGCTTTACATGTGGAAGAGATCATGGGAAATTTGAACAGGATTTTTTTCTTAAGTATATAAACTTGATCAAATTCTTGACAATGACAGGCCTATCAAAGGGCTACGGCCTCCAGCTGGGCAGAATATCCCAGCCAGCCCCACAGCAGACTGATCCTTAGGCAATTTCCTTGGATGCCAATACAAGCAATGTTAGAGCCAGTGCTTTCCATGGTGCAGCCAGCCAAACATCCAGATGCCGTAGCWAGAAAAATCTATATCACAGCAGAGCACCTGGATTTTGCAGCTGTAATGTTCAATGTTTAGTTTGCAGTTAAACCTTCTCAAAGTATCTAAAATGAATACTGAGAATAAGAAAGACAAAAGAGGTTCATTTGGAGCAGTAGCAGAAAGCAAATGTAGGAATATAAGTGCAAAGTATTTTCCATGTGGCAAAACCTTTTTTTAATGACAAGGCATACCTTATTGAGGGGAATTACTTTCTTAGAGTACCTATCGACAGAATAGAAACCTCAAAGTACCCAGCTATAATGACAAAGGTGCATTTTCCAGAGGAGATCTGATTTGGTAATGAGTACAGGGTTCAGCGTTGCACTTTGAAAAACATGATGTGTATGGGTGCCTGCTGGAAAATTGAACTGAAATTCTTTACTATAGCAACATTACTTGTTAGAATTTCAGCTGTGAGAAAACTTATAACCTTAATGGTACAATATTTGAAAAAAATGAGCTAGTCCTTTTAAAATCTTCTGCAATTGAACATTCTTTTGGTTTCTCCATAAAATACTGTGTATTTTCTACAAATGTAGCTCCTCRTCATAAGGTTTCAATGCAAAAGGTTTTTTATGGATTTAGGTCTTATTAAAATAATTTTTAAATTGTCTTGTGAATCCAAGGGTGAAACTACTAGAAGATGACATCTTTCCTCTCATCCTTCCAGTCTTAGAAGTAGAAATATTGTGAAAGTAAAGAACAGTTGCATACTATGTCATAGAACTTTCTCAGCAACAGTTCCTAGAAAAATTACATCAGCTTAATGTGAGCTGGAAGGAGATGAATTAGTGAWTGTTCCCTGAGTTATATCCTGTCACATTCTAACCTACATTTTCCCTTGCTTTCACAAAGTCCCAGGATATTGAACAGRTATTAGAGAGAGCAGAATTTGTTGCAATGTGACTGGAATTATTAAAATACACTTTGCATTTGTGATGTAGTGCAATTTAAATTCATACACTGAAGATGTCAGACACATGGGAAGTGCTTGAATTTTCTGATAAGCCACTACTCAGAGSTGCTGCGTTTTGCTATAGAGGTATCAATTGGTTTATCCTGCTAAATCAAGGCTCTTCAATGACATATGCACGTATTGTGCAGTAGCATGATGTTCAGAAATATCTATTTCTTGCCTAATGGGTTTTTGGATAACAGAAATTGAAAATTAAAAATATCCCTCTAAAATAATGGAAATCTTTGCCATCCCACTTCAGGATAAAAACTAAAAATACAACTTTTATGAGCAAAAGGATTCCCAGGAAAATTTGGGTTTGGAATAACATAAAGAGAAATATTTTGGCTTCCTTCCTCCCCAAAATTCCTGCCAGTTTTACTGGTGGCAAGTGAAATTGCTGAAAGCCTCACTGGCAGAAAAAAAGTACTTCTGGTCCCTATTAGCTCACTACCTCTGTGCAATTAATTTTTCTTTTCATGACTGAAAAAGGAGAAAATACTTCAAAATTGCAGGCTTAAAGCTCCAATTTTRTTGACATTTCCCATTGAAAAGTATTCCAATAGAAATTTTCTGAGTAGTTTTAGCCCTGGCATAATAAATACCAGTCAAACACTTTTGGATTTAACATTAATTTAATCAGCATAGTATACATCATAGCATCTATATCGCACTCTTTCACATCTTAAACTTCATTTTATATAAAAGATGAAGGGATACAATAAATAATACAGTGTCTGGTGTACAAGAATTTAAATATTCTTGACAAAAATGGTTAGACTGAACTTCGTAACTTTCTGTTTACTAGGCAAACATAATTTCCATTTTACAAATGGGGAAATAAATTCATGTGGGTTGCTCATCTCAGCAAGATCACACAAAAATTCTGCAGAAGATGATCCTTTAACCTAAGCTTTCCTAATTTTTTGGTCTCCCATGTTATCTAGTACATGGTTCATCTTCTTTGTTTTGGCATGGCTTAGATTGCTTATAATAAGCTTCTTGYAGGACAAGTAATACAAAGGTGCATGGGAGAGCAACATGAGAGAGTCCCTAGTGCCATCCTGTAAAAACTATATGATATATAAATGAATGTTGTGACCAAATGTGTCTTCTATGCAATTCGACATCTATTTTTATTAGGCTTGGACACACTTACTGCTAATAAGTTGATCTATAGTATCTAATGCTCCTACTCAGGCAATTATTATGTATTTCTCTGTAGATTTGTTTCTTACAATAGTTTAGTTTTTAAATAAGATTTATCATTTTGGAAAACTGTTTGTTTGTTACAGACAGATTGAATTGACTGGAGAACCCTGGCAGCTGTGAATGCTGAAAACTAACACTGCCCCAGAATGTTTAATTTCTTTCAATTTCATCTTCATCACAAAATTCATCAGTTTGATTTGGTTTATATCATATTAACTTAGTACCCTGTAGAGCACTATTTCCAAGGCAAAGCAAAATGAAATTTAGAGAACTGCAGATATTTTCTTAACTCCAAGAGCTAGGAAAGACAGCACTTCAGAAGAGCAGGCAGGGGTTTAGAATCTGAAARTTAATCAGAAAGCTGACCGAAAATTTGGTTTTCAAGTTGCTTCCTCCTTCTCAGAACACTAGCCTTTTGTTTGGCTTATATGGAAAATCAGASAATAATTACCCGCTACAATGGGTATGATAATTACCTGCTACAAAACCTGATGGGTTTTGTTTCTTTTTGCCATTTTTTSCTTACCCTGGCTGGTAAGTGCTCTGGATTACCATTACCAGACAGCAGAAGAATTGAGCAGAAATCTACAAGGGTAAAAAAAGAACAACTTTTTCTTTTTTTTTTCCTTTTCTGAAGTGAAAAGTGTCCGGTTTTTTGTCTTTTTGTTTGTTTTTCTACAGCAACAGAGCAGAAAGTGYAAAGGAAAAAACAACTGCAAAATTAAAGTAAAGAAGCATCTGGTGTTATCACTGTGTACCTCTGTTGGATTTGGGCAATGTTGACAGTTCTTTTTTTCGTTTGTTTGTTTAGGGTTTTTACGGCTTATACCATACTGTATGTATTACGCCTGAGGCAGAGTTTTTTTAGCTGCTGCAGTGATTCTAAAAGTCATAGGACCACAATCTTCATTCAAATTWTTCAAAAATCACTTACAATTCATAGTCTTCCTTCTCAAGACAGATATTTTTCRTCTGTGTTTTGTAGCATGAAGCAAAATTGAGTTCTGTATGTCGCTGGAAGCTCAGCAAGGATGCTTACCTCTGTGAGTGATGCTGCTTGCTTCATAAATTCAATTGTTTAAACAYAGTGGGCATTCTGGATAGGGATTTTATTTTGAAGCTGCATCATCAACCACCATTACAACTTTGTCATTTCAATTTTTTCACTCCTGGTTTAGAACAAAGCACAGCTAGCATTTAAATATAATTATTTAAAACTTTCAGGAAGCCCCAAGAATGTCACCACAATGGTTAGTATCTGTTCTGCTCCTACAAATTTTGCAAATGCTACAGCAGCGATAGAGCACAGTTAAAGATGATAGCTTTGAAAATCCATTATTARTAGCATTTAGGCATTCTCCTAGCAAGAAACAATCACTGAATGAGCAGTCTTGCACCAGCCAAAGCTTTAGGATCTTGAGGATCCTCATGTGTTAGACGCAAATTAATCCATGCTTATTATACACTACCATTGTTTGTTCCATTATCCATCTACAATCTTGTGTCTAACCTATACCCAACTGGTTGGGTGAAAGCCACTCTAATGTAGGACAATCTTGTGGCTGTACTGAAGGCTAATTGTGGTATCCAATGAATGATGCCTTCATGTGGGATCATTATAAATTTCAGAGTATACTGTCCTGTTCTTCCAGGAAGGAAAAACCTACATTTACACGTAGATTTAGCCAGCACAATTGAAGCTTTGTCTTTCGTATTGAGTTATGTTGTGATGCCATAAGAGTGACATTAAGTGGATAAAATGGCAAGGGTTTGTCTCGTAATCAACTAAAAAAGCAGGTGAGTTTTGCTGTCAGGACAAATTCAGGTTGTTTACAAGGAAAATCAGACACAAAATATGCTGAATCCTCAAAACCAGTATGAAGAATCTCTGTAACAGCAATACAGAAATACTGCTAAAGAGATTTTACTTCACTTTTTGGACAACTTCTCCTCCCTGAAACAGGATATTCCTTTTTTTACTTTATTTTTTTCCTCAAAGTCAGCTTTCCATAAGCCTAGAAGATGCTGTTTTGCACATCTTCACAAGGCAAACCAAACTACCCTATAGGCTCCACCACCTCATAAAGGTAGAAGCAAGACAACTAAAGTCAGAGAAACAAAAACCTAAATGTGGCTGAATACTTCAGAAATCTGTTAAGACATCTTCTTAGAAGATATTACCCTCTTTTTCCTCTTTACCTCTGACAAACATGATGAATATTTAAAGCAATRTATTGCATATGAAATGTTAAAATAAAGTTTAATTCACATCTTCCTTTGAGATAACCCAGAGGTTCTTCGATTCTATGAACACTGTTGCCTGCTAATTCCAAAAATTCTGAATACAATTTTAAAGGTCTATCAAATGAAAAAGGATGAATGTTCACGTGAGGGATGAAGAGATTTGTGTTTAAAATGTGTGCATTTCAAAATGCTTTTTTCAATCTGMTTCATAGGCTGAGAAGTACAAAATAAAAAACGGTATTAATGGACCTTCAGGTTTTCAGAGCTTTCCCTGGAGAAATCTCCAGCTAAAATGAAAGCTATTCTCAGTAAGTACCTGCAGTGCACGTAATGTTTAACAGGATTAAGGAGTAGAAGTTGAAAGGTGCATAGAAAGTGCCTAATCACAGAAATCTACGTGTGCCCAGATTGCTCTTTCTCATACTTTTTAAGCTTTTCAGAACAGAAATGAGAACAAAACATAAAAATGTCAGATCTTTTCTTCCTAGATTCCATACTTGAATGGGGCTTCTTTATACATTCTGTATAAAGAAATGTTTCCCAGGAGGTGTCCAGGATCATTTGTTCAAAACCGAATGGTTTTGCTGTACTGAGAAACTTTTTTATGATTATGAAAATGAAATGAGTTCAGGAAAACACACATCCTGCACAAAATGCTTAARGCCCATAGAAACATCATTATTCAATTTTGCTGAAGATGTTCCCTACAAAGACACTTTACAGCAGGCAGTCCCTTCTGGCAATGTGAAATCACTCTGTGAATGAAACCAATCTTGCCCTCACAGATTGTGCTATTGTGCTATTGCTGCTTTATTCCTTATCACAGAAAGCTGTTTTTCAAAACCTATGAGAACTTTGGTAAGGTGGATACAGCAGTGCTGATAAAAATCTTGGGTTTTGTGCAAATAGAAGTAGCTATATCTGATATTCGCACCACCTAAGCTTCTGAATTGCCCSTTGACATATCTAGAAATATTATGTAAACCATATTTAGTAATCTGTGTTATTCTGTGAGATCCTCAGGCCTACTGCTACAATAAAATTGCAAATTATATCCAAATAATATTGCTTGAAAAAAAAAAAAAGTAACTTTTAAAATATAGTTCAATTAGCTTTTTTTTCCTTTWTATCAATCATAAGCTCGCTTGGTAATTGATTCCTGAATCTACCTAGGGTTAGCCTAAACACTAAAATATTAATCTAAAACCATTTTTCTTAGTAATAAGTCAACTCTTACTGACCGAAACTGGCTTTGCTTCAGGCCTCATGTAAATAAAGTATAACTACTTGGAGATCTGAGCAGAAAGTAAAGCCATACAAAGGGCAATTTTACAGTCCTTTTAATTTGATGTGACATAAACCCATGTACAGTATAGCAGCAGGGAATTGTAAGCCAAAGCATAAGAAAACTCAGAAATATTACAAGTTGGAGTATTTTATATAAAATAATTAGTCATGGATAATTTTGAGATGAAAATGTCAATAGAAATCAATTGGCAAAATTACTGCGGATTATTTTATTGTAGTAAGGTAGTCACAAAGTGAGACAATATATCATATAATGCTCCTCACAGTCTCCATCAGGGTTGTTGAAGACTTATAACAATGTATATAAAATTCTGTTTTCTCCTACACCATATATATCTTTAAACTTGCAACAGATTACTTCTGTACATTCATACACTCCGAGAATCCTGACTTTACAATCATGTGTTTTAAACTTTAATAATTTTTAAAAAAACCAGGCAGATTTTCATAACCTAATATGTAATTATTAATGAGATTCCTAGAGGCTGGTCAAGAGTTATGAAAAGAGATTGGAAACAGATTAATGAAATGTAAGTTGAATTGTCTGAAGAATACACCTAAGAAAGACAGCTTCACTGGGCATCTTTTTCTTGAAAGTGTGAGATACATTTGCAATTTCAGCCGAGGAGGAAAATTACTATTGAACAGATTCTTTCTGACCAAAATATGCAGCTTTCAGAGTAGCTAGTAGTTAGTACTACAATTTGGATCATAAATCATATTGTTCAAACAAAGACTAGTTAACCTTTTAATCTGTTCTTTGTCAATTTTTGCCCATGCAGATAAAATGAAAGCATGCAAATATTTTATATAATTCGGGAGTGGAAATGTTCAATATGGAAAGGAAAGACCTAAACAGCTGCATACAGTAATGGCATAAGAATACCTAAAACAACAATTGAAAAGTGAGGTAATGTTGCCTAAGAAAATATTGAATTCTTTGCTGTGCAACATTTTCTTCATTTTTGCTGAGCCATTGTCTTTTAATAAAGCATATACATAAAAAGAAAAAAAAAMCACAAAAAATCCATACCAGAATATTCTGTGTGACATTTCTGAACACCTATAACTTCTGTGGACAGGTAGTAATTTCAGGATATGCTCAGCTTCTTAGATAGTCTGTAAAAAGTGCTAGATTATAGCATGAAGTAGAATACTGCATTAATTCTGAACCTGGATGAGCATCTTTGGACTTATAAATAGGTTTACTACATCAGACTACATAAATATGTTTATCACATCAGTAGCCAGGGCGAGTGCCTSTAGTGCTGGCATGATCAGCAGCAGAGCATTCTAGCATGGTGCACACAGGGGGTTTCCYGAAACGGGAGAACCTCAGGAGGAGCCATGGGAGCTGCCAGGAGCCACCAGCTAACATGAGAGCAGTGGATGAGACCTGGCTGGGGCCAGAAGCAGCAGCAGCCAAGCCCTGCACATGCACAGGAGGAGGCCTTAGGGAGCACTGGCTACCAGGAGTGCCACCCGCAGGGTGGGCAAACAGGGCAGGGCACGGCCCTTTGCACAGCAGGGCAGGAGCTGCAGCCCTGCCAGCCCAACCAGTGAGCAATGGTATCCACTCGGCAGAAAGCCACGGTCCCCTCTGCACCCACCTGCACAGGAACAGCTGCAGGGTGTGCCTGGATGTGCTGCCAGGACCTGCTGGCAGCACAGCGTTGGGGTGAGCTCATGCAAAGGAACTCCTTCGCCCCAGGAGGAGGGGAGTAAGTGAGAGTATTGGGGACAGTGAGAGACAGACCCTATTCCCCGGGGCTCAGCACTGGCATCCGTTCTGTTTAATATCTTTCTGTGATACGGATGAGGGGTTGAATGCACCCTCAGTCAGCTCACAGATGATGCTAAGATAGGTGGAAGTGTTCATCTGCTGGAGGGTAGGAAGGCACAACAGAGGGATATGGACAGGCTGGATCAATGGGCCAAGACCAGTTATATGAGGTTATAAATATGATTCTGCATGAGTACTGCCTTCAGTTTTGGCCCCTCAAAACACTGAGGTGCTGGAGCACATCCAGAGAAGGGTAATGAAGGTGGCAGAGTCTGAGGCACGAATCTCAAGAGCAGCTGAGGCAGCTGGGGTTGTTTAGCCTGGAGAAAACCGGCCTGAAGGGAGACCTTAATGTTCTCTACAACCACCTGAAAGGGAGTTGTAGCCAGGTAAGGGTCAGTCTCTCCTCCCAAGTAACAAGTGATGGGACGAGAGAAAAGTGCCTCAAGTTTTGCCAGGGAAGGTTTAGACTGGATATTAGGAAAAAATTTTTCACCCAAAGTATGATAAATTATCGGCTGTTTGTCAAGGCTAGTTCAATGCAGTAAGCAAAATCCATATGTACTTTTACATTAAATCATTAGAGGAATCTCAGAATTTGTGGAGTTGTTTTTTTTTTTTTTTTAATATAACCACTGCAGAGCTAATGATTCCACCATTGTGTAGAAATCCAAAATCATCAAAGAGGAAACAGTTCTCACTCTTCTTCAGACATATGGAAAATAGAGATCTTTCCTCTCAACAATGTAGGGAAATAAAGTAATTTATGATAGGCAAATAGGTAAATGGGTTCCAGAAGGTTTATTTTACAGTATGTGATTATTAAAGATAAAGCACTTACTTTAATAACAGATTTAAATAGTATAATATTTTTCATGGTCTAGAATGAAAAGTTTGAAATGTGAAGACTGCCTAGTTCAGATGACCTAGTAGCAGCAATACAAAATAGTTTGCAAGACAAAGGCCAATGGTTCTGTTTCATGGTTCTTTTTATTCAGTCATGTATCTGATTTTTCAACAAGGGCTTAGTTTCTAAAATTGTTTCCTGAAATTCTAAATAAACTTTGTGAGACTTGCTGTTGAAACTGCAGTGTTGCAGGCAATTTTTTACTATTAAGGATGTTAAATGAGAAAAGCTGGATTAAGCCCTGCAGATACATTCTATAATGTTTTTTGAACAGTTTAGATTTAATATGTGAGTCAGCAATAAATACATCACAGCACACTGGGGACACTTTAAAGAATTGTTATTATTCCTGTTTATTGGTGTGTTTTTTCCGCAGTGTAATGTACTGCACAGTAGAGTAATTGCCTTCAAGAAAACAATATGTATTAACCCCCAGTGAGGGCATTTTATGGAAAAATATGTTGTCTAAAATTAACAGGCAATGATACATTTTTCCTCTAGGTTCACTTAGCTATTTTAGTTTTATCACATTTTATCCTTTTTATGCTTGAAGAAATCTTTTGTATTAACTTTGCTACTTGAACAGGGCCAAGCCATAAACTCAGGTAGATTTATTACTTCCTTCACCTTTACATTTATCTGGCTTTTGTTATGGGGAACAGCAAATACACACAAATATCTTATTACCATACTTCCAAGAGGTGCAAGAACATAAAATGGAATTCTTATCATATAATGAAATAAATACGGTACAATTGAAAGAGCATTTAATTTTTTCAGCAGGAAAAACTAGTTTAAGATGGAGTTCTTGTATCCAATGGGCCGTGTAAGTGGCTCATGGAGAGCTTAAGCAATACTAGTTCCTCAGAACCAGTAGCACACAGGGATATATGATGACTTGCCTCATAATCTGCTGATTTTAACTTCCCAACACAAATTACCATATGCCAGCTGGATCATTTGGAAACCAGGCAAAGGTTGAAGTCATCCACAGAAGTTCCTCTTTAACCTCTTTGTTAAGACAGGCTCAAAGTATGGTTAGTGCCTAAAACTACTTATTAACCAACTTTATATCATTACTTGAACAAAAGTAAAAATTTTAGCATAAAACAAACCAAACCAAACCAAAACATAATAATAAAATAAAATAAAATAAAATAAAATAAAATAAAATAAAATAAAAAACTTTTTAACAATACAAAATTGCATCAACCAATATTATCAACAGTATTATTTGACAGAAACTAGATAGTCATTTCTGAGAAGGATGATATGCCAAAGTTTTGAATGCTCCTAAGTATTGTACTAAAGCGCTTAATATTATTATGATGAGTATTACCTAATGGAACTTTACATAATATTGCTCATATAATGGTATTTCACCACTATAAATGCAGCTTCTAAATTCCTTCCTATCTGTCAGAGGATGCTTCCCATATAAAGACTCAGCAAACTCTGGAAGAGTTTAAACTTTGATTTGTTAGCAGGCCACATTAGGTTATTTACCGAGTATATTTAATTTGAAGACTGGATATCTGGCAACTAGGTTGTAACAGAATAAACCAAATAATTGGAAAAAAGCTGAAAACTTTAATAAATRTCTGCTTATCTAGCGAAAAAAAAAGGCTTGTCAACACAATCCTTACATGAGGCCGCTTCAAGAGTGATTGATAAAGAAATTTTGTATTGAAAATATGGAAACCCATTCAGAGTTTAAAAAATAATATGCCTAAATAGAGAACATTTGATGATTTAATGGATCTTAGAATTCAGGCACCATTTGGTCTTACTGTCAAGTATCTTAACTCATTATTTAGAAATAGTTTATCCTGAAATATAAGACCTTTTAAACGTAGATATTCCTATTTTTATTTTCAAAACTCATTGAAATCAAAGAGACTCAAATTTAAAAGATAAAAAATGTTAAATTACGGAAGAACAATCTGTCTTGGGCAGCAAAAAACCCAAAATGTTTATATTTTCTTTCTGAAGTGGAACTGGTAATTTTAAAATCTATTCAGTTTTTCAATTATCTTCCGTTTTAATAATATTCATTATAAAAATGAAAAACCTTACTAACTGGCATAATCTCTGCCTATTTTATATCACTCCTGCTTTTCATTTTCCTGCTGCTGCACTGTGAAGGCAAACATGCCTCTTCACATAGTGAGGACATCTCTGGAAATGTCTGGAGGGAGCAGAAACAAATTTTAAGTATTTCCTTCACTGACAGCTRCCTGAAGAGGGTGGTGCTCGTCATCACATTTTTGATTAACGCACTAATACTTCATCTACACAAATATATGCTTCATTGATAATAATTCTATCATACCATTTGCAAGAATCCCCCCAGGAAACAGTTTAAAGGTTGTGCCGGTTTGGCCAAAATCTAGCAATATATCCTCTGAGAGAAACCAGGTTAYAACCACCCTTCCYCCCCCACAGGGTTCGGGAAAAAAAAGATATTTTCCTCGAAGGAAAGTGAATGAGATAAGAACTATTTATTTAACAAACACACAGGAAAAGGATAATAATGCTAAATAATGAAATGAAATCTCTCGCTATAGAGAGAAACCTGGGAAGATTTCAGAGTCCTTCTGTAGGTGTGGTCTCTCTCCTCCTCGGAGCTGGGTCGGCGAGGGGCCCRCCCCCCGGGCCTCGGGAAAAAATTCTCCCGATGTGTTCTGATGTTGTTGAACAGTCCAGAAGAGAAGAAGGGAAAAAAAACCCCAAAGTCTCAGGAAACAAAATTCAACTTTCCGTCTCACGCCGGGAAGAGAAGACAAAAAAAAAACCGAAACCCTGGCTGAAGGAAGCAAGCCGGGTGCTCCCTCCTGCTCCTGCAGCCAGAGAACGCAGAGGAGTGAGACTCCGTGTCCTTGAGAAACTGTTTTGAAAAGTTCGTTTGGTTTTTTTTTTTCTTTTCTCCAGCTCAGTTTAAAGGCACAAAAAAGGCACAATATTACTTCTTGGGCRTAGAGCATGATAGGGGATACACATGATAGAGTCACCCCAAGACAAAGGTTTACCAGCAACTTCAGTTTCTCAGTTTACTTTAAAAAAAATAAATTATGCAAGCCTAAATCCAAACCTATAGTAATAAAACAACAGTTCAGGATGCACAAAAGAACCCATTAGATTCATTGCTTCTTTAAGTATTTTGGTTAAGACATCAGTTTAGAAGCAGAACTGTGAAGCAGTGAAACAGGTGCAGGCTCTTCCACTTTTTTAAATTACTTTTATGGGGCTAAYCAAACCTTTTTTTTTCCTTATGCAAGTAAAAGTTCTTGCAGTGTATAAATTTAGGACTGTTATGTTACATCCATTTAATTTAAGGAGGCTTTTTTGAAGTGTCTAAAAATATCAGGAATTTAAGAGTTACTCTTTTCTGTTTAGCTTAAGCCATTTCCTCAATTCAAAATCAATAAAAGTGTCTTCACCTATTTTTTAGGATTTAAATGCTATTTGCAGTTTTATTTCAGTTACTAACTCTCACCCAAAAGAAGAGGATAACTGTGTTATAGTAAATCACTAACTTCTGTTAGTTTAGAAAAACAGTAGTTCAGAATTATTTCATTGCACATGCAGTGTACAATGGCTGAAAAATGGATAACTATTGCAGAATATATATCAATTTTGTATGCTCAATAATCTTAATGAGAAAGTATTTGAATAATTATTTGCATTAGATACAATGCAAATATATCTTATTTGTACATGACTAGAACAATGAAGACACCTCACAAGAAACAGAACTCCTGCTGTCTCTAAACCCAAAGATCCCTAGACTTCAAAACTCAAATGATTAAGCAGAAATATTTCCCATAATGCTGCTGTTAGCTGTGACTGTTGTTTCACAAAAAAAAATAAATACAACACCTTGCTCTAGTACTGCATGTCATCTGGTGCAAAATAATCTGCTTCGACGGTACCAGGGCATAAAGAARCACACAATAAATATCAAAATGTGCTCTCTCAGATTGAAACATTGTATAAAATTTTCATAGGCAATATAGAATCCAAATGATCAGACGAGTTCATAGTTTGAGCATCTGCCAAAAGCAGATATTCTAAATTATTCAGAGACTCTTCAGATCTGAGGATAATTTAATGCCTATTTTACACTGTTAGCCACCCCACAATCTGCCATCCTGTTGCCACTCTTTTTGAAAGGTTCTTTACTTAGATTGTTTTTATTCCCTAAAATTTTTAGCTCGGCTGCAAATGTTGCTGTCAGTGTTTGCTATTTTCCTGTTATTCAAATCCTGAAGTTCCTCAGTTGCACAATGGGTGAACAGGGAAGGCATTGGGGATGAAACAACATGCAATCAAATAAATAATAAAGGAAATAAATTTAAATATATAATACTGTCATATAATAAACATGTTGTACAATGCAGTAGGAATATATGCATTGTGAGTTAGAGTGACTAAAGCAGACAAGATGAGGTGACTTGAGGCTAACTAAGTGTGATCACATCTTTCAGTCACTTTTACCTAATGACAAATGAGGAAGGATGAAAATGATAAGTTTGTATGTTGAGATTGCCATGTGATTCTATAGAAATAAGTTTATGAAAAATCTGGACATGAAGTACACAAAGAAAACATGACAGGGACTTAATGGTAAATAATGCTGAAAAATTCAAGAGAACAGTAAATGGAATAATATTCATTGGAATGTCATTTTTTAAAAAAAGAATACATAATTCTCCTCATGTATGAGGTGTGTATGAGTTGAGAGTCCTCAACAAAAGCACTCAGCATGGACAGATCATAAACAAGACAAAAAGCTGGAAAAAAAAATCGAGATTAATCATACAAGTTATCTATATTCTTTGAGTGAAGAGAATAAAACCTACATTCATTTAAAAATGACCCAAGAATGAATTGGAAATAATTTCATTACAGATTCAGAATCTACAATAGCATTTTATTATTAAAATCTCCTGTTATTATCTTCCCTAGAGGAGTGAGAAAGATTTGGCAAGTGGAAGAAAACAAAGAATAATACTGAAAAGAAGTAAAAAGGTCACTGCTTGAAAAATTAAAATCGCTCAAATTTCTTATTCAGTTCTGTGAGTGTGTGAACAACACTGGAAGTAGCACAGCCAGAGAGTTTGTGATTCTCCAAGGGCTAGACTGAACTTGTGTTCTACAGTAATCTTGCTTTGTATCTGTTCTGTCTGGATATAAACTGATGCTAGGAACACCTTAAAGAAGTGAGATCTCTTCACTTAAAAGTGAGTAGTTCCCTGTGTTAGAGTACCTTATCAGTGTGGAATGAATGGCTGTACTAGAAATATCTGCTACTTTCAGTGTAATTTATACATACAGCATCAGTACAGAAACCAGAAACGTCCTGCAGCTTTCCAGCAATTGAAACCAAGATAAGACCATTTTAATGAATACAATTGTTCACAGATATTGACCCCATCAGATTAATGAGGGGTTGATAGGGTCTGTTTTCTCAAAGTATATGAGTAAAATGAGCTAATGAACTGATAGAGTCCCTACATAATGCTGACTGCATCAAAACAAATAAAATACCACACCATACTTTTATGGCCCCAATATGTTCTCAAGGACACTGTCAAGTTCTTGCATATTCTAAATTGCTCCTTTTTATTATGCCTTCTTGTGTGGATTACCAGAATTTTATTAGAATCACTTCTCAATTCTTCTGTTTATTTTCACTTAATATATTTAMCTGAATGTATAAGATACAGTAAACTAAATGAGTACACATTTTATAAATTTTTTTGAATTAAATCTTGGAATTTTTTCCCATTTTGAAGACACTTTCTTTATGCTTTGCCAATACATATTTATCTGATCTCTTTTTAGAAATCTTCCAGAATGCTTAGAAACTTCCAATTCATGACAGTTCTCTGAACTTACTCCAGTGTTTCATTATCTTTGGATATCTTTTGGAAAGATTCTCCCAATAGCTTGAATCTCTTCTTCATTGAAACCTGTAGCTTTTTGTCTGAGCCATAGCAGATTATTGTTTCTTATTGCAGCATCAGTCACTGGAATATATCCCTCRTGTGATTTAAGTCAAAAATCACTGATGAAAAGCAATTAACCAGCAATCTCTGAATTGTACATATAGAATCAAATTGAGAAATCACAAAATGTTTGTAAACATCTACAAATTTCATCACCCTTCTATAATTAATCCCCAGAGATCCTCACCCCCGTCTGCTCCCCCACTCACCAGATATGCTTGGTTATGCGCCTTTCTCATTCATGACTCTCTTGCAGGAGACCTGGGTTACAAATCCTACCCACCTCTTCCAGAAGTACATTCTCTTACTTACCTACACGTTTTGTTGGAGATGGAAGGGTGGCTTCTAATTTCATACGCAGCCATGCTGCTCCCCACAGCCCACTAATCCACACACCAGTGAGAAAGCACCTGTGAGCTCATACATACAAACCTGATTTGTGAGTCCCTACTAGTTCCCCTCCTTAGCATCAAATGCCTATTTAGATTTAAACTTCTCCTGGCATTCAAAGGAAAGGATTTTCAGACAGACCCAGGAAAATGCTCGCATGGAACCTAGCCTGATTACCACTCTATTGTGCAATATCTGCTGTCAAATTTCTGTGTTTCTTTTACATGTCTTTTCAAACTGACTAATTTTCTCAGAAGTTGCAACCTACAAAGCCTACTGTCCCCTCACAGAATGGAATTAAATTTTTTTGACCTGTATTGTTTTTTGAAAAACTCAACATGACTCTTTCTAATTTTTTTTTCTCATTTGGTTACAGATAGCTATTTGATTATATTTAAAAATATTTAGCCCCTGTGTTAGGCTGTGTAGAAAATATGATGGCCTCAAAGAGGGGTGATATTTTTCTAGGTCACAGTCATTAGTAAACAGGAAAGTCTATAATTCATAAAGTCTAGTTTTATGTGGCATGAAAAGCTGTATGTGTGCCCACTGTACAATGTTGTGTTCTCTAGGCCATGCTGTATGGTTTCTCACTACTTGAGTAAAATTCTTCAAAGTAATTGAGTTATTTTAGGACAACATGAAGGAACCTTAAACCAGTCTCTTCCCTATGAAAAAGTCACACCCAGAAGTCAGTAGTGTTAGTGAAATGGGCTGCACAGAATATCCAAAAATCACAGAAATCTTCTATTGAGCAATGACAAATAAAATGTATTCTCCAAAGCATAAATCTAAACCATATATCAGTTGTGTATAGGAGTCCTAACAGCTCTATTTCTTACTAACATTTAACCACCAAAACACCTGAAGAAATATTTAGGATTAGGAAATATATTTTAACTAACAACAAGGCAAATAATTAAGTTGAATGGTGGAACACATTTACAGAAAGTGAGATAAACTCATGTGTAGACTCTGAATGAATCCTGCAGGAGCACCCATGTCTTTGGGAACTTAAAACTGGAGAGGACAAAGGATTGCAAATTGTCTTTAGGGAGCAATTTTTCATTAGTAGTAAGATGAACTGCATGATACCTTGATAGAACTCTCCTAACCTATGATTCAAATTATCCTAAAAATACTCCCTGCAGGTATCAAGTAGATAAAAAATATCACTAAGTGTTGAAGTGCATTTTTACATACCATGCAGAAACTTAGTTTCTCTTGGCTTACATTTAATTCTATTTTATATAAACACTTCGTATTTTACAATCCATCTATAAAGACAAAACTGCACTTCTATAAATTCAATCCAATAAATTCTTCTTTCCTCATCAGATTATTAATTCTTTATTTTGAACTCCCCATTAAACTTTGTTGTTACTTAGAAAATAGAATCTAAATTTGACTATGGCAAGCTTATAATTCAAGATAACAAGACCCACTTTTCCAGTAGAGCATAGTATTAATGTTTTTATTAGCTTTTGCAAGTGTTTGGCAACAGACCAGGGAGCACTTCTATCTAAATGATCATTTCTGGCATTCAGACAGTTTTTCCAATTGTCTTTAGAGCAATCMCTATAAGCAGAGCGCAAGATGAAAACAAATTTGTTTAGGTGATAGAAATAGCTACCAACTCATGTTTGTAAATTAAAGACTTTATTTGTTGTTCTGAACTACACCGATGAGCCAGAGCACAATAGAGTATTTTAAGCTAATTTATTAGTCTGAAATGTGGATTTAATTGACTATCTGTAAAGCACTTTAYAAAGACTCTTTCACTCAAGAATCTTAAAGTAACATTATCAGTAGCAGAGATGGCAGCAATGCACACACGAGGTTAACATAATAAACTAGGTTGACTTTATCAGAGGAAAGAAGTATTGCTGTAGCACTGGTCGCTGAAACATACACTCCTACATGTTATGACATAATTGCATTCATGCAGCTGGACAGATCTTCTTGTCACTAGCCCTTGTTTACAATTGTAATAAAGTTTCCTTCTCTCAGCCAAATCTCACAGCACATGGAAAGACTACAGGTATTGCCTATAACCTGACTGGAAAAAATAATTACCATAGAGGAACGAAAATCTTACCAATTAGAACAAATTACTTTTGAAGGGTATATCTTTTTGGCAGCTTGATGGGATATCCTCTTATTCAGAAGTAACTTACTGTAGTAAATGAAATAAATTCTAATCTTTGTAATTAGATGGGGATTTCTGAAATTCTGAAAACCACTTTCTCAACTAAAGGGTTTTGAAACCATATATGCCTCCTTTCAGAGGGAAAAAAATATTCTATAAAAAACAGGGCATAGTGCAGAGTGAAGGGAGAACCTTTTCAGTCGCTATACCAACTCTCCCTGTGTTGTGTGGGACCTAAAGATGGATGGATGCTCACACACATGAAAAACAGGAGAAGAGACAGTCCTACACCTTGTTCTATCACTAGGGGTACTTTCCTGTAGGTCTGTGCCTTTATGTATACCAGGAGCTGAAAGTGGCCTCTCCTCCTCTGCTCTGCCATCATTAGGTAGGCAGCAGATCCATGACTCCTTCTTAGAGAGGCTGTTATTCTCCCAGACTGTTGCTTACCTTATTTCTGTATCAAGTCTGACCTCCTTTTTTCCACTGCAGCCTTGTATCCTTCCTGGCAAGCAGCTCTCAATGTCCACACCATCAGCGTCTGTAAAGGACTGAGTTGTATTGAGCTGAACTGACAGTGGCAGAAGAAAGTCAGTCCCTTGATCACCCCTACTGACAACTCAGCCTTCTCCTCTCTTCGTGAGCTGCCAGAGAGATTCCCAAATACTGAGCTCAGATTCCCCAACAATCCTGAATCTTTTCTGTTCAGCGCTTGTGGCAAACAAACATATTCCCTAGAAATATCAGCTGAAAACATGTCCTTCTCAGTACATTTTTCATAGCCTGTATTTCTTGTATGGCCTTATATGGCTTTGCATGGCAAGGTTTTGGTAGTGGAGGGTCTTCGAGTGGCTCTTCAGGGGCCCTTCTGTGACAAGCTGTTGGAAACTTCCCCCATGTCTCACAGAGCCAGTGCCAGCTGGCTCCAAGATGGGCCTGCTGGCCAAGGCCGAGCCCATCAGTGACACTGGTAACACCTCCGAGATAATGTGTTTAAGAGAGGAAAGATGCTATCGAAACAATTGCAGCCAGAGAAGAGGGGAGGGAGAATATGTGAGAGCAGCAGCCCATCGGACAGCAAGGTCAGTGAAGAAGGAGAAGGATGAGGTGCTCCAGGCACCAGGACAGAGATTCCCCTGCATTCCATGATGCAGGCTATCGTGAGGCAATTGCCTCCCTGTAGCTCATGGAGGTCCATGGGGAAGAAAATATCCACCTGAAGCCCATGAAGGACTCCTTGCCAGGGCAGGTGAAGGTGCAAAGGAGGCTGTGACCCCAGGTTTGCTGGGCAGGACCGGTAACCCTGTGGGGGACCCATGCTGGATCAGTAAAGCTACTTTCAAGATTTGGTTTTACTTTTCATTRTCTTGCTGCAATTTGGTTGCTAATAAATTCAATTAATTTCCCCTCACTGAACCTGTGTTGACCGCGACGGTGAGTGATCTCTCCCTGTCCTTAACCAAGAAGCCTTTTCTTGCATTTTCTGTCCTCTGTCCCACTGAGGAAGGGAGAGATAGAGTGGCTTTGGTGGGCATTTGGTTCCCAGCTGGGGTGAACCCACCACAGGCCTCTCAGTAGCCCCAGGTCCTTGAATTCGTATAGTCATCATCTGTGTCTGTATAGCTTCTGGTACTAGATGTGAACCAGATCATATTTTTCAGCACAGTATTTATATTCCATAAACAACCAAAATTTTTCCACAGCTAAACAGCTAAATATTCTCTTTGTAGTTCTTTCCAGAATATGTTTCATATTGCACATTCAGTCAGGGACAATAGATTCCCCAGTTTGTTTTTATTTGCTCTGTCCTCTCCACAGCTTCTGACATTTTTAGTTTCTAAGTTTATATACTAGTAACAAAACCGAGATGTCAAAAATACATCTCAGTCCAGAATATGCACAGCTAGAAACATTTCCATTGTTATGGGGTTTTTTTCCAATGGAAGGAAGAAATATTTTCAAGATGGGATTAAAAAAACCAACGACAAACCACTTTTTGACATTAATTTCTACTTTTAGAGAATTTGCAATAAAATCAAAGGAATCATAGAACCACAGAGTGTCTTGGGTTGGCAGGGACCTTAAAGATCAACTCCCCTGCTGTGGGCAGAGACACCTTTCACTGGGTCACATTGCTCAGAGCTGGCTTTGAACACTTCCGGGGATGGGACACCCACAACTCTGGGCAGAAGCGGTCAGCTGTAATATTTTCCCTCCTATAAGAAGAAAGAGATGTTCTACTGTTTTCACATAAGTTTTGTATTTAAGAAAAGTGGAAAAAGAATTTCTTCTGCATTTGAGCACATCCCAGAGCATCTTAACCACATGTATCCCTAGTTTGTTACATGAATATTGCATGGATACACGATAGATTTTTTAGAAGGTTTTTGAGAGCTCTAGAAACAGGGCAATTTTGACTTAATTTCTTTTTTTTTTAACTGGAAGAAAATGAACTGATTCCTTTATTTCAGATAAGTTCCCTATATGTTATGTTACCCCAAAAAATTTTACCTACGTTGAAGAAAAATATTATTTTTTCTATTCCTTCTCTTCTGTACTACTCTTTCTGTCTGTTTGTATTCTGTACCTCTTTTTCTACCTTTCAGATTTTTTTTTCCACAGGACAATTAGTAGCCCCACTAATATATGAACTGGAAAATAGTGTCTCAGTTTTGGAGTCAGTATGCTGGGTTCTTTAGTGATAAGTCTGTGTACATGTTCTGTCATAGGAATTACTATGAAGTGATTGTTTCCAGTGGCCTTTGCTAATCTTCAGAACATCTGTTTCTTTCATTACTCCCACATAAAATTCTGTCATGAATAAATAAACCTATATGATATCTAAGTTATGCAGGAATACTGTTCATCTCGGTCTGTTTCGGTGCTTCTTAGTTTGGGGTAGAAACAAAGACAACCACAGTAGCAGACATTCAGTGTCCTTGCAGTCTCATTCCATCCAAGATCACACTTGGGTGATTCATTTAGATGTGTGAAAGTAAGCTCTCAGGAAAAACTTTCAGATTCTGCCTTGTCACTCTTTTGTGTTTCCCACAGGAGAGCAAAAATTTAAGCAACCTTATACAAAATCATTCTCTATTATGCCATCTTTATCCCTCTGATCAGTCCTGTAAATGTTTCATCAATGTTTCTTAACATGAACATCTTATCACTGCTCAAAAAACTCATGCTTGATGCACCTTAAGATACCKAATTTGCATTTTTTCCAGACAGTGCACTGGTAGCGAATGGTCAGCTAATAATCTGAGATTTTTGTCTTCCACCCTTTCCAAATTATAAGATCTCAGTTTCCAGTAGAAACTATTCTTAGTCCCCAAGTGTATGACCCTTGTGCTATTGAATTATATTCTACTTCTACTTCTTCTAGCCTCATTTATATCAATAGGAAYGTGCCAAAAATATTTCCCTGTGGAGACTGGGTTTCCTTTTGTGTAATTAACTTTATCAAACACAAGGAAATACTTAAGAAATTTGTTTTGCTTTACATATCAAAATTGATTTGATTCACATTTCTTAATTTCCTCTATGCATAATTCCAAATGTTGCAAGGGTCAGAGAGGTATTATAACTTTTTGGATTAGTGTAATTATCTAGGCTCAAAAAAAAAAAATCTATCCTCTCCCCCTCCCCTCAAAAGCCCAGTACTTTCATAAAACACTTATCTATGGAGTTTTAGGCTACAAAAAAAACGTTCACATCCAATGTGTTAATTTATGTACTTTATTTCTGCTGTTCTGTGCATCTGTTCACCAAAAAGCAGGAAGAGACCCAGTTTAATTTGATGCCTTAATAACTTAATTTAGGACCAGACAATAAAGATTTTCCCATTCAAATGCATACTGATATGAAATTGATTTTCAGTTATTGTTATTTAATGAATGACAGAAATAGGGCATTCAGAGAGAAACACACAAAACACAGAAAGATATTTCTGTTTATGTTTACATTATTGCTATGCCTAACTGTTGAACAATAAATTAATTTTTCATTCAGGTGATATAACTCATTTTCTGTAGTCTGAAGCACAGATGAGGTACTTGTAAATAGTCAGTAGGAGCTGTTCCTGTAGGCTCTGGAATGATCTTTGCATGCAGTTTAGGACAGTAGCAGCAGGGACTGTGCATGCRTGTGAGGATGCTGGTCAACAGCTGACTGAACATGAGCCAGTGTGTGCCCAGGTGGCCAAGAAGGCCAGTGCCATCCTGGCCTGTACCAGCAACAGTGCGGCCAGCAGGACCAGGGCAGTGATTGTTCCCCTGCACTGGGCACTGGTGAGGCTGCACCTCAAACACTGTGTCCAGATCTGGGCTACTCACTTCAAGAAGGACATTTAGGTGTTGGAGTAAGTCCAGAGAAGGGCAATGGAGCTACAAAAGGGTCTGGAGCACAAGCCTTATGAGAAACAGCTGAGAGACCTGGGGATGTTTAGCCTGGAGAAAAGAAGGCTCAGGGGAGACCCTATCACTCTCTACAACCATCTGAAAGGAGGCTGTAGCCAGGTGGAGGTTGGGTTCTTCTCCCAAGTAACAAGTGACAGTATGAGAGAACGGAACCTTAAGCTGTGCCAGGGAGTGATCAAGTTGGACATTAGGAGGAATTTCTTCAGAGAAGGGATGGTTAAACATTGGAATGGGCTGCCCAGGGAGGTGTTAGGGCCGCCGTCTCTGGAGGTGTTTAGGAAAAGACTGGATGTGGCACTCAGTGCTATGGTCTAGTTGATAAGGTGGTGTGAGGTCATATGCGGGATTCAATGATCTCAAAATTCTTTTCCAACCTAGTTGATTCTGTGTTTCTGTGATTCTAATTGGTCAGCTGCCTGTATGAGTTTAGCAGAACAGATTTGCAGGGAGTTTCATCCCACCCAGCCTGAGAAAACTTTGTGAGTGCTCTTCAACACATGGACAGTGACACACCACYCTGTTCAAAGATTCAGTTCTGTGCAGAAGCTTCACCTTTATGCAAAGAATTCCATTAAATTGGAATGCTTGGGTTTAGGGTTTTTTTACTGATATCCTGGAGTGTCTATGTAGTAAGTCTGGTACACTTAGCTGTTACCTCCTAACCAGTTTTGAGAACACTTTTCCTCAGTTACAAGTTACTAGAGAGTCAAATAAGTATACAGTTAATGCAGGTTTTGAATTAAACAGAGAGGACACCACTCCTGTAGTCTGGACTCAGGCTGGCCCTCCTACAAAGTATTTTTTCCTAGATATTTTAGGCTGATATATCTATATTGAACTGGTTTTGTTTGGTTTTTTTCTTAGTTATTTTTATTTTTATTTTTTTAATCTGGACAAATTTAATGTGATTCAGTGAGGAATCTGGCAGTGTACATATGCAAATATACATACGCAAATATATATTCCATGGATAAATTATCAGCAAATACCACATTTTGGAATTTAGAGCATATCTGAAATAAAATTTTTATTTTCTTCTTAGAATAATTTCAGAAATACATCTTTGAGAGGTTAGTTTAATTTACATCATACTGAGGATGGTGTGAGCAGCTGCTAGGAGTGGTCCAGTGTAAATAAAGCTGAGTTGCAGACTGGGAAATGATTGTGACAGAAATTTAAAATTAAAGACTTGAATTTTTACTACCAGCAATGATCCATAATAACCCTCTATAAACTTGAAATACTTTGTTGGCTTTTACAAACAACAGAAGTCAACATTAGTAGCTCCTTCACCTGCCCTAAATTGATAATAATTTGTAAATGCTCTTTCAGGGAGGCAGATGATTTGCTAGTATTATCTCTATAGGTGAAATTATACACTTAATCTCCTTTAAGTTCCAAAGCTATAACAGCTTCCATTAAAAATAATAGTTTAATATATTGCTTATTTACAACTTGAAAGTGTACATACAGGGGGAAATCTACATCAGGGAGCAGAATGTACATAGGACTCACAGCCAGCCATGCTTTGGAAAGTCAGAACAATTTGTAGTAACATTTCAAGTAATCCTTAAACTTTTCCTGACCCATGATTCCACAGAGTTTTAAGAAGTAAAAAAAAAAACAAACATGTAAAAGCTGCTACACTGGCTTGCTAACCCGGTAATCTTTCACTACTACATAATTTGGGAGATAACTCTATGACAGACAGCCCAAATAGGAAGCAATTTATGTGATAAGTAAAGTAATTTTGTCTTTTAAAGCATCTTCTAATGTATTGCCAAGACACTGTTTCTGGACAACAGTTTGATAACTGTCGATTTTATTTAATTACTATTTTCAATGGAAAACATTGTCAATAATGTCAGTAATAAATATAAATAATTCCACCATAAGACATATTTAAGGAGATATTTGTTGTAAATAGTCACATACCTCTCATTGTTTGCAGCATTTCAAGTTACATTRCTGCTTGCTAATAATACCAAAAAATAATGCCAAATGTTCTGGAAGCAAGTCACACAAAATACAGTTCTCTCAACTGTGCTTTTCTTTCTCTGTTTCTTATATAAATTATTCGTTCTGTTTACTCTGTGTCAGCTCAGTGTAATTTTAGAGCGAGTTACTATATGAAAGAAAAGAAAATTTTGTCTCATTGCTTCTCTTTAGGTTCAAACAGCTTGCAGTTAATTTTGTCATAGTTTGTTTTCAGCTTTCAGTCGTGACCAGTAATGTTGAAAGTACTGAAATATTAATCGTATGCAATCCACAGAGTTCAGCTATATCCTTTTCTCTTGGAAATAATATTTTTTAATTCTTCTGTCCTAAATAAAGAAATACTTACAGGACTTAGGGGTTTTTTTTGTTTGTTTTGGTTAGTTGGGGCTTTTCTTTGGTATACATTCAAGTATCTTACTGCTGTTTATTTACAACTGAGTAAACCCTTTAACAGATGCCAATTCAAGTACCTTAATCTTGCTGTGTTACAAAAGGTGGTCAGAGCTAAACCTAGGAAGGAAATATGAACATGYTTTCCACTCAAGCCATAATTTAAGCACCCATGTGGTCAACATTTGTTTGTAGATATGTTTTTGTGGGTCTTCTCCAAGTCCATTTAAAACTACAAAGAAAGAGAACTTTATCTGCTATAGTCTTATGGAAGAAACCATCAATTATGTTATTTGCTGACTACATGGATTTAGTACTTGTATCATAGTGGGAGGAAAAAAAGCCCCAAAAAACAAACCAAAGATCAAGGAGTAGTTTATCTGTAACGTGTTAGATCTACACTTTAAACTGGATGCTATCTCAACAGTGGGATTTGTATGGGGCCTTAATCGCCCATATAAAACCACATAAAAATTCCTCAGATAGCAATATTACCTGAAAGAAAAATCATTCAGGATGATATAAGGTTGTGTCACCAGCCCTACATCAACCTGTCCTCAGTATGGTCCCAGAAGAAGTTCTGTGGTCAATTGCACAGCAAACTCATCAGCCAGTTTCTAAATAAGCCAAAGAACAAGAACTGTTGCTTGAAAAATATAAAAGTCTTACAGGATTCTATGATTCAGAAAGCCTATTTTTTAGAATAATTAACAGCACGTCACTGTGTGAAACTTCATCTCTCCTAGGTGCTTGTGCCATTTGTCAGATGTTGAAAGACTGAATAAATTTTTGCCTGCGGGAAAAGGCACTGCAATGAAATGGCCGTCAACTGTGCTGTGAGCAGTGACCTTACTCATGACACTTGAGGAAAATTTTATAAAGGCTCATGTAGAGACTACACCAACAGAAAATTTCCCCAAAGAGAGGTTGAAGACTAATGAATGAACACTGTACAATTTTTGGAAAGATGTTTCAATAGAAAAAGTAAAACAATAACACATCTAGAATTACAGAAACAAGGAATCTCTGTAAGAATAACACAATCATGGCCAGCTAGTGACTATGGACATAGCTGGAGACCAAAATTCAGAAGAGGTTGTGTTTTGGGTTTTGTTATGTTTTGTATTTTTGGGGAGGGGAGGAGAGGTTTTATTAACATGATCCACTCTGTAAAAAAAAAATTAAAGTTCATACATTCTCTGCCCCGTTGTCCCCAAAAATGACAATGTTATCACATGAGGGAAAAGAAAGTAAAATAAATAAATGTCTGGAAGGGTCATCAGTAAGGAAATAAGAAAAAAAAAGAAAGAAATCACAAGACGGAACTTGTCAACATATAAAAGACCAACTTTGGAGGCCTATCAACATCATACAGTGTTCAACAGAGATTCTAAGCAGCAGGCATCCAGAACACAGGGACATATCTTTAAAGCTGTGTGTTTGCATCACTCAAGGGAATAAAATCCTCACTCCATTTTTATTATTTATCTTACTAATAGGGTGTTTTGCTTGCTTCTTGTTTTTAAAAGAAGTCACTATACTTGAAAATTACACTAATTAACAGAGTAAGATTTCTTCTTTTGGAAGGACAATAGTGAACTGAATATTTTGGAATATTTAGTGAATCAAGGCTTGTGGGGTCAACCAGCACCTTCATAGTAATGAGTTTATTCTTAATAAGTTAATGATTTTCATTATATTGCAAAATTATGTTATTTTTACCCTGATAGAATAAGGAAAAATCCTCAAATTGTGAGTCTTGTTCTTAATTGAGGGAGTATAAATAAATATCTTTGCTAAACAACAGATGCAGATTTCATCATTTATATCTTGATTAATGTCTTTTTACTGTAAATTTGTGAAATAAAATGTCATAGATTGTGGCTTATATTAATAAACCACGTGAAGCATTCTGTGACTCTTTTTGATGTGRGAAAAAAGATTCTCATTCAGACACATATATTTTCACAATGGGAAATGCAGACAAAACACAGTGCTCTATATGCTGTGGGGAATCAATGTCAAACTCTCGTAATTACATCAACATGCACACAACAGCTACCCTGTGTATCACTCACCTCAACAAAACTGCTATTAAAACTGAATGAACTCCTTAGAACTCCTTAGGAGCTGAGATCTGCTTGGGTGTTCCTTTTATTTTCTTTGTCATTTATCCCAGATTGCTGTATGTCAGCAGCAGAACAGAAATGAGAATGGTGAGCTTGTCAATTATTCTTCTGTGTGGAAGAAATGTTCTTATCTGAGTACAGGAAGTGTTATATCAGTAAAAGGTGATGAGGTTGAGGTACACAATAGGGCTTTTTCTTAATACAACAAGAACAAAGACAAGAGTATTCTACTGACTGCCAGATGATTCCTCTGTGGTATTCTCTGTGAAACAAAGAATGTATACAACAGAAATTGCAACTCTGTTTTAGACTGTAATGCTGGAAATCCAAGAATGGAGGAAAAATTTAATTCTTATAAGAATGATAGAATTGTAGGGATAGAAACAAACCCTCTACATGTCGAAAGGTAACTGCACGTGTCACTGGGAACGTTAATTTCTCCCCTATTTCAAGAACTCTCTGGTTCAAATTTTTTCTGGATGAGTGTGCCTTGCTTTAGAAGACCCACTGGAATTCCATGCAAATTTTGTAAAGTAAAAGGCTGCATCAAGAAGCCCTGCTTATACYCTGATTAGTACCTTTTAACACAGCTTCCTTATCCTTCCCTTCCCAAACAGAAAAGTAAATAAGACATCCCACAGAATTTGTAGTTTAATGATCTTATTTAAAGCACTATTCTGAACCTATTCAGTCCATTCCCATTAGGCCTGTATTTGTCCATTTTTTGGGCAGATAGAATGAAAATTGAGAACTGGATTTGCAATTATTAACTAACAATGGCATTAATCTTRTTTAGGAACTCTGTGATASTCTGTATTTCCAAAACTGGGTTTTCGTTTTATTATTTAAATATGCATTACTTTAGAATTAAGGTGAAATAAAATTTTCATTTGTTAAATGAAATAGAATTGAATTGCTATTTTAAACTGATCATATATTTTATGTACAGATATTCTGATAAACCCTTTTCACCCTCAATAATCTCCCTGTATAACTAGGCATCATACTAACAGACTTTTAAGCAATCTTTTATTACGGTGCAGCTCAAGTGGAGCATATGATTTCATAATTCTGAAATATATTACACATTTTTTTTTAAGAATATCTATTACTTTCACACAGGCTGTCATTGTCTTTACAGCTGTGTACAATGGTATTTTGTATAGGTGAAGCTTGAGACAGCCACTACTTAACAGATTCCATATTAACATCTGAGTAGACACTACTGTTTACATATCACATGCTTGACYGCTGTTATCAATGAGAATGTTATTGCTTTGTGATTTTTCAATTTTTTTTTAGGAATAACTCCAAACATTTATCAAGTGTTTTATGATCTAAAGCAAATTCAAGATAACAGACAAAAGACTTTATTTTAAAAATACCTTTAATAGACTACAGMCTACAATTTCAAAATCACCAGATCCACGCTTCAAAGAATGTATTTTTTAAATTTAATACTGACCATTAAGTAAATAAGTGGAAAATCATAAAAAAATGTAAGCCAGGCAATCAAATCTGAACCTTAATTGTGCTACTTGGACTTACAGTTATTTATTACCATGCCAGTCTGAAGAATTATGAATGGTCTGTTATCGCTACTTTTTTTCAAATATTGGGAGCTTTTAAACCTGTGAACTATTGCACACCAGCAAATGGGAAATAGACAATTTACGGCAGACAGGAGAATTCAGGAACACTTTATTCATTCACTTACTTACATTTTTATTGCATTTCAGACTTGTGTCTTCATGGCCTGCTCCTCCCTTCTTTTCCTTCCTTAGTTCTTTTATGGATGTCCTAAAAGCCCAGATAAAGAAAAGTGTTGGAATCAAGCTCCACTTAATGATCAGAAAATTCTGAAAGCTGACCCAATTTCATCTCAGTTTTCCAAATTCTATAGCATGTATTTACAAAATTTAAATAGCCAGTGACTAAACAATAAACAAATTCAACCAATCATAAACATGTTATTGCAGTCAATGTCCTAAATACTGAAAATGTGCAGTATGCAAAGAAATTGTTCCACTCTTAATTTGATTCATATCTCCAGAGATCCGCCTCCACTGAAATGTACGGAGGACTGAGGGAAATAGAGGTTTTAAACCAATAGAAAATTACAGGTTTTTTAAACTTCCAGTAAGTTATGGAAGAATATTAGTAGGTTTTAAGATTAATATAGGATTGTAATATTTACATCCTTTCAACAGATGGAAGCACAGAAAAATCAGTGCTATCAGGGGTAGCAAAGCTGAGATGACTGTACAAGAGATTTGTTCTGTATTACACGGCAAGTGGAAGAAACTCTGATTACAGAAGGCACAGAAAACATGATAGAATTAAGTCTAGCCATTAAAAGTTACATCTCTTCATTTCTTGTAAGTCCCGATCAAATCAGTCTTTCTATGTAATGTAGAGATACTGCAAAGGTGTCCAGGAGACACGTGATATTCTTTGAGCCATAGCCAGGAAGAATTTAGTTACTGAGAGTTACACATGGATCAAAATAGTACAAATAGTGTTTAACAATGGCAAAATGGCCGTTCTCACTTAAATTGACATTGTCATCTAACAAGATGATTGAAGACTATCTGTCATGGTATAATTATGGCAAAAATCAAGTTTTTGGACCTCACCACATTTTCTCAGTTTTAAATGGGTTAGAACATGCGTCTTCCATATTTTTCTTTAGTAGAACAAGCGCAAATTATCCTAGTCCACGTCTGTTAACGAAGTAGCGGACAGGAATGGATTTTTTTTGAAAATGGGCTTTACTTACAGGGTTTCAGCTTAAAATGTAACTGGTCAAATAGTGTATGTTGACATAAGATCTAAACAATTACCTATGCTTTATGAGTACAGTCGCTGTGAAGTGCTTATCTACAGTTTATGCAACAATCTACTGCCAGTAAGATTTACCTGAAAGCTCCTCAGGAAATCTAAGAAAACAGTATCAACCATAAAGTTTAAAACCATATTAATACAAGATGGACTGGGATCCTTAGGGAGATATTTCAAAGAGTCGGATATTTCACCCTAATTAGTGTCACTAGCAGAAAAATGCCAAAAGGGCCTTATGATCTACACAAAGATGCAAAATTGTAGCACACGTCATGCAAATGAGATAAAAAATTGTCCTTGCTTACCTACTTAGAGATCAGAGGAGAAATGGAGTCTGGGAGGGGTTTTGATTTTGATTTTTTTACTTTTTTTAGTTTATGGGGATTATAAAAACATCAAGAAAAAGACAGATATGAGGAAAGTGCTCTAATGAGGAAGGAGCACATCTCAACTTAAAACAAACAAACAAGTGTCCATACCAGACAAAACAGGAAAGATTAAAAAGTTCAAGAGACTTTACAGTGAGTGAGAGTCATTTTGCACTATTGTTTAAAACAATTATCAATAGTGTTTCTCTTGTACAGAATTGAGCACAGATCTGTGGGATCATAGAATCATAGAAAGCTAAGGGTTGGAAGGGACCTTTATGATCATGTAGTTCCAACTGCCTGCCATGGGCAGTGACACTTCCCACTAGAGCAGGCCTTATCCAAACTGGCTTTGAATACTGACAGGGCTGTGGCATCCACAGCCTTCCTGGGCAACCTGTTCCAGTGTCTCACCACACTCACAGTAAAGAATTTATTCCTAATATCTAACCCAAATTTCCCCTCTTTCTATTTGTACCCATTACTCCTTGTCCTATCACTACAGATCCTGACAAAGAATCCCTCTCTGGGTTCCCTGTAGGCCGTCTTCAGATACTGGAAGGTTGCTATGAGGTGTCCATGCAATCTTCTGTCAGGGCTGAACAGCCCCAACATCCTCAGCCTGTCTTTATAGAGAAGGTGCTCCAGCCCTCTTTTCAAATTCGTGGGCCTCCTCTGGACTTGTTCCAACATTTCCATGTCCTTCTGATGTTATGGGCACCAGAAGCGTATGCAGTACTCCGGGTGGGATCTCACAATACCACGTGGACATTAATCCCCTCTTCTTTTTTGAGTAATGTTAATGCATGGGTATAGCTCTCTTACTTTACATGATTATTGGAGGTGTTTTAGTGTAAACTCAGCACAGGTTTACTTCTTTATCTCAAATATCTCAGTTTTTCCACTTCATTTTAGTGAAAATAAGCATTTGATATAATAACTGGTACCTTATATCTTTCAAAGAAGTTCACTCTCCTGAACTGCCCCACTGCTGAGACTTTGGCGGCATGAGCTGCTTTATACTAGTAATTTTTCCTTGAAAAGGAAATATTTGTGGTCCTTAATCCCAGGACATTTAATTAGCTCTTTAATTCACTTTTAGCTGTAAAACATAGTTTATAAGATTTTTTTTGTTAAAATCACTCTTTTGGCCACGTCTGTACTGCACAAATTCAGTGTTACGTTAAAGATTACCTGCAAAACTGGCATATTTACCCAGGGAAGTCAAGGACATGGGTGCAACTGTGGGCCACAATAAAACTGGATTAGCCTGGTAGGTAGTGGCCAGGCTAATTGACTCCATCTGAAGGCAGCACTAATTATCTGATCCCCAGCAATATGCTGAACTATATTGCTGTCTTACACTTTCTCCAGTTCCTGATCAACTTCAGTTAGATCCAACTCAAGGACTTTGTCCTGCAGTGTACCTGCACCCTGAGGCAAAATGCATAGAGCAGCGACCTCCAGAGCTACTTCATAACCAGCCTTTTCCACTGTCAAGAAACCAGCTATTTCAATATCTAGTTAATAATCAGATAAATATAGATTTAGAAACTGCCTTTAGGCAGTTCCTTTCCTAAGCATCAGCTCTGCACTGCCAATTTTCAAAATATCTTCTTCTTAGATTTGTGTAAAAATGAATAAAACATATTTCATTTAATGATTAAGGACAATGTAATTCTCACCAGTGGAACCATTTTATCTCTACGCTTTCCTTAGTCATATTAAACAAATATGTTGATATTCACCTACATGAGGGCTTTTTACGTGATCAAATAGACATCGAATTGTTTCTGTATTCTTGGGCAGTATTTTGCTGTAGCTTTGTTTTATTTACAGTTAGCTACTCCTGATTTTGTGACATGCTGCTCACTAATGTCTGTTACCTGAAAATTAAAAATAAAATCAAAAAACTGTTTACAAAAATCAGTCTGTGCCACAGACTTATTTGAGATCAGAGCCATTTTACTAAGCCTGGGAAGATTCCTCTAGTCTATGTACTTCAACCAGATTAATATTAATATAGATGTTTTAAATCACCTTTCATACAAGCGATATGCAATTTGACATAAGTAATGTCACTGCACTCCAAAAATGGAGATACAATAATTTTCTAAAGTGCTTCCCATATTGTATTAATAAGCTGATAGGTTGAGCCCGTTATCTGGCTTTACAAATGTTTCCAATACTTTCTAAATCCAGATCAAAAGTCCAATGAAAATATGTCCAGCCCTGAACACCAAGTAAGCAGATCTAATATAAGTAAGTAGGTCTAATATAAAAACAGATTCATTAATTCCACTGAGTGTTCACTTTTGGCTGAATCGGTAGATACAATTAAATTATTGGAATGAAAATCTAGGTCTTCACTGCATTGCACTACTGCTTCTCCCAGAGGAGGTTATTTTCTTCGCAAAAAGCAATTAAACTTTTCAAAGTAAAATTTAATGTTAGGCTTACAAAAAATACAAAAAATTCCAGTCAAAACTGGAAGCTCAGAAAAGCATGTTTTGTCAGAAAGGACAGAAAAAAAATGTATTTTGATAAGTTTACAGTTTTAACAGAATAATGTCGCTATAACCTTTAATGAAATATTTTTTAAAGATAGTATAAAAGATAAGTGGATAAAATAGAATGAAATGAAACTTGCAGGCTTCATATGTTGTCTGGTACTATGAGAGACTGTTTTGTTAAAATGCTTTCAGCATGTTCCATTTTTTAAAAATTATTTTAAAAAACATTATTCCAATAATTAGTTCATGAATGTTGTATTGAAAATAAATAATAAAAAGGACACATTTACTTAAAGTTTAAATTAAAGTAGTTGTGCAATTCCTTCAATTAGAGGGCATCTTTCATACTGATATTTTTGAGAGAGACAATTTGTGAGACAAAAAACCCCTTAAGACAGATAGGCATTCCAGTTATCCATCACCCTAGTGCCTGCCTGGGGAAACTTCAGTATTAGAATTCTGATGTAGAAAATTTTATTCAGAAAAGTCAACTGAGTATTTTACTTCAATAGCGTTTCAGGAAGTATAATATCATTTCTGTTGGTTAGTAAAGGATCTTGAACTGTAAGCAATATCTAGTATTTCTATGTGCTTCTATACTTTTACCAAGATGTTTTTAATGTTGACAATCTAATTATTTTGGCCAAAAAGGTCAAATACAATCTAAGAAAAAATGTATGCTCTGCTTTTGTGWTCTTTACAAGTACAATTACGGTTACATTTTGAAAAATAGCTTCCAAACACTGTTAAAATCAGTAGAGACAAAAAGGCATATAAAATCTTATGTATTATGGATGTCTTTTGAGAAATAATAGCTGTGTTTACACATAGATACACTTCTCATTTTCTGACAATATTCTTGACACGACAGTCTGATTGATTCTGAGAGGGGTTGCTTGAAAATACTCTAGTGAAACACTTTCAGGCAAATGCATTATTTTGGGGGCCTTTGTTTAAAMCATGTGGTAGATTGGGTTTGTTTGGAGGGTCATTTAGTTTTGACAGCATGCACAGGGAAGAAGCTTTCATGGCATTTAAAGAATCACAAGCACTTGGGTTTTCAGTGGGTTTACTCAAAGACCGTAGACCAACTGTGTCTCTGCCTCTGTCTCAACTGAAAAAAAAATTCTCTTCACTGAGAAAGATATTCTTGCAGTTTCATTGCCACTAAAGCGGCCAGGAGGACGTATTTCAATGAAGAACTGTATGATTCAAGATCGCCAGAGGCTCCAAATTTTGGTCCAGCCTAACTTCAGGAGGAGGGGGGAGGAGAAGCCAAATCTGAGAACACAGAAATATAAAACTTTCAAACAAACTTTCATTTGGCCTAAATTCTTCAAAAAGCAATATTTTTTTTCAATTTTTTTTCATTTTACGGATTAAGATGATAGGAACCTATCCAAAGTCTGTCATCATCAGCAGTGGTGGAACTTTAACTGATATCACTACATTTTGTAGTAGTTTCCCAAACTACTCCAAATTTTGTAGTAGTACCCCAAACTGCAATATGGAAATATTCCCTTCAAGTAGGAATATCTGTACGTTCAAAAGAAAAGCTACTCAGTTTTCAAAAAAAATAATAGCTTGTCATTGGTTCAGTACATATACTACGAACTTACTGGGAAAAAAGTAGGATCCTTGATAGTGGAATAAGACGCAAAAAATAGGATTTTTTCCTTATGTGCACAGTTTACTGTGCTCTAGTTGCCTACTGTAAGGACTATATATGCATTTATTCATTTTCAGTCTGAACTTATTTGGTCTTGGATACAGGTAAGCACCCCGGTAATGGGAACTGATGTAGATACTATGGTTGTTACCACTCTGGAGGTTTGTGGATCATCAGCCTACTCTAAAAATGCTTTTAATTCATTCACAGAGGAAGGTGGCAAGGAAAATTTGCCACCATATCTCACATACAGAGGAAGTGCAAAATATCATTTTACATACAGCAGATGGCTAAAGAAAACAGCCTTTTGGATATGCATGACAGTAGAAATCTGCCTCCTTTTTTTTAAAATAAAATTAAGGAAAAATAACATATCTGATTCCTTCCTAAAATGCTATCTGGCTTAGTACATTGCAAGTACAGTGAGGCAAAATGCCCAAAAGTTAAATTCTTAGCTTGTTTTCTTTATAACCATGTGGGTTGCTTTTCCATGAAATCAACAATTCTGCTTAAGTGGTTTTCGACAATTTCACTTCTGTGCGTATTCATGCTGTGCCCAGAGTTCAGGGACTCAAGGTATCCCTGAAACTAGCATTCAAGCAGAAACCATCTCTCACACTAATTTACTCTGTACATGTCACTTCCCACTGTCCTCTTTCTTTTTTTGGCTTGAGAAACCCATAACATATTATCTTTGGCAATTGCTCAGGAACCATAAGCAAAGCATCTATTCCAGGCCTGTCCCTTGGTATTTGAAATTTACATGTTATTCCCAATCTTTCCATTACTGCTCAGAACACTTCCCAAAATAGGAGTAATGTATAAATCATCAAAAATCAAAGATAGACCCAAAGAACCATCAAACATTTTTCTTTTTCCCTGAGTTTTAGGGTTGAAATGTCTTAAGATAACAGCTGTAGTTGGGTCCTCAGAATGAAGCATGTCTCCAAATACAACTAGGACTAGGAGTCTCACGTTAGGGTGAACTTACTAGGGTAGAGGAGTCCTGACCTTGTATACATAAAAGGTTGTTTGGATGAAAACCCTGTGGAATATACTACACTCCTTGATAGTTTTATTTAAATTAAAAATTGGAAATAGGATAAAAACCAAGGCATTGATAGTGGAGAGTGGATGTTCAGACCAGATGATCTTTAGAGGTCACCTTTAATCTTAAGTGTTCAGTAATTTACTCTTGAAATGTATAGGATTTACCAGTGGATGTTTCTAAGTGCTGTTTCTAACCCTATTAATTTTATGCAACAGGAGTGGGTCACAAAGATAAGTAGAGATATATACAAAATAAAGATATGTACAACAGCATCTTTCCTATTATGTCAAGATCAAATGGAGACGCCCTCCTAGCTGTAGCTATGGCGCGTAAGATTTGTCAAATTCTATAATAAAAAAATTGCTTTAAAAAAATTCCAGTCATCAGCTAGTTGTAAGTCTTCATGCATTTCTAAATACCTCCCACTGGTCACACTATTATACATTTGAACTTTATTACCATTAAAAAGACGTAAGCAAATCATCCACATTTTGAAAGAGCCCATTATACTTTACATTGTTACAGTACAAAAATCTGGATATGACTGAAATATGTGAAGCAGGTCTAATGATCAAGATAAAAGATAATAGGTTTCCAACAACCAATTTTAAATTGTTCATGTACATTTTTATCTGTAGAAATTGTGTTTTCATCACTAACTTTTGATATTTTAACAATTTTACTTTCCATTAACTCAATGTCTATAAATCTAACCACAACCTGTTGTTAATTAAAATCTCAGTGAAAGACCTTATGCAGGCAAGTTTTCATCAGGCCTAAGACAGTCTCGTGAGTTACACTGGCTCACTTAAGCGCCGTAATTGTCCAAGTTTTCTGATTTGATTGAATCTGCTGAGTTAATTATGTATTTCTACTTCTGACTGACACAACAGAATTGCTTTTCTTTGAAACTTAGGGTCATGATGCTGTGCATAAACTGGAATGGCTGATGTCTGCACATTGTGCTTCATCTGGTGTGATAAGCTTGTACATTTAAGGTTCTGGTTCTACTACTGTGTACAGTCACCCCTCTGCCCATTACACTGGTCACAATAATATTCTTGGGAATCACAGCAGACAAGGGACAAAAATGTGTGAGAGTTTTTCAAAGATCTTGTGACACCCTTGATTCTGTTGCGTATGTATAATTATTGGCAAAATGTTACATCAGCCAAACACGAAAACAAAGTGTCAGCAATAAACAAGAACAGTTTAGGACGATCAGACTTGTATACTGTGTTCTCCTAGTCCATCGTGTGCAGATCTGCTTCAAGAGGGAAATGAGGCAGAAAACATAGGTGCACAGGCTGTGCCTCTGCTAACAGAACGTGGCCCCACAGGGCCTGAGCACTGCCAGCAGAGCTGGGGGCTGGCAATACTGTTTAATGACAGCCCCAGAAAGGGTGAAGGGATAAATCAAGTCCATCATTCCTCCAGGGTCCAAACTGGGAGCCCAATGAACAGGAGCTGGAGACAGGATTGTGGCTGATGCAACATAGGTTAAACGTCCAGGCTGGAGGCAGCAATGCCTCTGCTCAGAGCGGGGCTGAAATGGGGCTCCTGGGACCGTGAGCAGGGTTGGGAGTGCTCAGAGAAATTAGGGCCTCTCTGTTCACTCAAGGCCCTGACAAACATCTGCCCCTGTTTCTTGTGTCTAGAAAGGTTTTATATTCTGAAAATCCGTATTCTTTTCTATTTACTTAAGCAGAAAGTACAGAAGACTATTCTTGGCTTCTCTTAGAGCTCACATTTAAACACACAGGAAAAGGTTTTACACCCAAGCTATAGCTGTAAGCATTACTACAGGATCCCCAGGTAATTGTCTGGGCAAGTTTCTTTCTTAATTATCTTGGTAGGTTGCTGAAAGGCTGTCTTTCTCCTCTGCATGTGCTATTGCAGCAATAGCTGTTCAACGGGCTGATAAAACTTCCTGTATCCTGTTTACTTTGACTAAGTCTAAGATGAAAAAAGTAGTGTTTTGCATAAAGAAAAATGGTATAAAACCCCTCAAACTTCAAGTAGACTATAGTTTATAAATTTATTCTCACCAGCGGGACCTGAAGACCTCATTTTTTAATGGAAAACTCATTTGTACATGCTTGTTTGTCGTTAAAACAAGAACAATTTATTAATTATATTAAATGTCAAGAAGTGTATCTGTTATTGGGTTTTAGTAGTGTTCTAAATTTGCTTTGAATACTTCAAATCCTTATCTAATTAGGTTACAGTAAATTATATATGTAAGCTACCCTTKATACAGACACATTAACAATGAATGCACTTTTACTTTGAAAAAAGAGGGAATAACCTTTCACATTCCTTGTTAAAAAGGTTCTGCTAGCCAAAGAGATTTCCCAAAAACTATGAATTTCTCTTATCTTGAACCAATTATATTTCAATTATAGTGTGGGTTCCGATAATCGTATGGTACTAGGTTTGGGGAGGCTTGGACTTTTGTTTTGTTTTGTTTGTTTTCTTGTTTGATTGGTTTTTCTTGTGTTTGGTTGGTTTGGGGTTTTTTTGTGTCCCACTTTTACAAATACATCAAACGCAATGAATTTTTCATAGGACCCACAATGAATCTTTCATAGGACTCAAAATATAACATCCCCATTAGATAGACACTGCAATACCCTACAGGAGTTCTTGAATGGTCACTAAAACTGCATCTCTTCAGAATGATCTATAGGACATAAGATCTCAATCTGCTATAGGGCATCAATACAAAGATTCAGTGTACACATCTGCATCAAGGGTAGTAGCCCAGGGACCTTTTAAAATACATACAAGTAAATTGATATTTTCAGACATGATTATATTTGACTTATTCTATGTGTCCGGCCTGAACACATAGGTGACAGTTCATCTGCTTAAAAGCAGTTCTCTAGAGCCAGTTTAGGCACCTGAAGGGTCTCTGAGTTTTCTGCATAGGGTACATTACATTGAGATGTGTCTTTTTGCAGCAACAACTGAAGACGAAATTGGGTGCTATATTGTGTCTAAAATGGCCATTGAAAAATTTGCTTAGGTACCTGATATTTGCTTCCTAGATTCCAAGCATAGGACCTCAAAAAGGGATTTCTTGTCCCATCTTTTCCACTGATTATATTTAAATAAGTAATAGCTTCATTTCCAATAGGCAGGTGAATCCAACAAAGAGGAAGAAATAGGCATCTTGGCAAACTGTAACACACAAAAGTCTAACATCTTTTTGTTTTTAAAAGTGTAAATTTACATTGGCCGTGATGGAATCCACCATCCATTAYGTATTAATTTTCTTTAAGGAGGGTACAAATGAGTTGTTAATTCTACCATTTCAAGTTAATAACTTTCTAGAATTAATGCCTTTTAGTTCTTTTCAGAAGTATTTTTTTGGCCTTAGATGTTTTACATCAGTGACAGCAATCAATCTCACATTCTGATTCTCTTGTAGTTTTTTATCCTTATCCAGCCTGTCTTCTGTTCCACTGAAAAGCAGCTGTTCCTCTCCAACTTTCTGAATCTATTACCTTCTGGGGAGTTAGTATCCACTTGGCAAAATCACAGTCAGTTATGGTAAGCTTCCACTAGGCCTCAGTGGAATGGTAAATTTGGTAAAACTTCTCTCCCAGAAAAGCAATTCAAAGACTTGGGTGTTCTTCCCCTTAAATAGCATTTAGCACAGTTGAGAATAGTAACTATTAGACCTATTCTGGAGGGACAGGAAAAGAAGACTTTTAATCCCACTGAATAATTATTTTAATGAAAAGTTGTTACAGAAATGATTTTAAATCTTTTCATGGTTCCTTCACATTCAGAATGAAAGCATGCTTACTTTAATTTTATTTTTTGTGTTTCAAGTCTCTACTGCTAATTGTGAAGTTCCCATATGACTCAAATTGTAATTTAAACTGTATCAAGGTACTAGTATTAACTTCTACATCTTCATTCAAAGTGAATAAACCAAAGTTCCAAAAAAGCAATTTTAAAGTGTGATAATTATTTTGACTGTAGCCCCAGTGAATGTTACTTTGTCACTACTGGCAATAGTCACAGGCTTTCTGTGGTCATTTGGTCTCCTGCATGCAGGGGCTCAGGACTTGACCAGGCTTGACCTGCTTTTACCTTACTTTAACTGCTGTCCTTCCACCAAGTGCCTATCCCCCAGCCTATTTTAGCTAAAAACCTGTGAATACCTCATGGCGAAGGTGTGACAAACTCAGACAAGATGACTGCAAGGAAAACAATATCCTTTTTGTTCCTTGGAGACTGGGGGAAGATATTCCAGGCTTTGAGGGTAACAGAGGTGTAGGAAGCAGCCTGTGGAAGGAAATGCATAGAGGGAAACCCAGGCAGAACCCAACAGTGTTGTGGAAGAAAGCTTCTACATCACATTCCTCCCAGAGAGGAGTGCAAAGTCCTCAACAGGAGCTCCCAGCAAAGACCTGTGTTCACTTTTCCTAAAGTTTGTCTCAAGTAATTGGATTTGGGGTGAAAGATATTGATGCTGGAGTAGGACTGGCTTACTAATGCTCATAAATTACCTAAGCCATATAAAATTTGGTTATACTGGTGGACTTGGTCTTAGCTTTTCATGTCTTATTGCTGACCATGGTTAATATCCTTGATAAATTTATAATGTTGGCTGTGGACATTAATAATTTTTAACACTACTTCGTGAACTAAAAAAAAAAAAATTAGGTTCTAACCAAATTTATTTTGGTTAATCATGAATCCTCAAATGTCAGTTTCCTTTTTATTCTCAGCCTTGTCTTCAGTCTTTGCTATGGAGAAATCCTCTTCCTTCTATGTCACAAAGTTAGTTTTCAAATTCCCTTGACATTCTTGTTCCTTTTATAGTTATATTGTGTTATGAACAAATTACCAAATAATCAAAGACAGATAATGAAACTCTCAAATGAGTGTCAGATTTTGGGATTCTAATTAATTTTGACAGGTACTTGAGGATTATTATTTCTTTCCTGACTTTGTCTTCAAATATCTGAGTCATGAAGCAATACGCTTTTAATATGTGATCTATATATCTGTTTATACATTTAAAGATCTAGGTATTGTTCTCTTTAAACATCAACCATCAAMTGCAATACTTTCTAGAAGGATAAAAATACACCATGCAGAAATCCAGAAATATAATAAGAAAAAAATAGTCAAAGATTATCAGGATAACAAAGGATGTATAAGAGGCATGTGTGCTCTCTCTCTCAGGGTTTCACCCCTCATAAATTTTCTGCCTAATTTGTATGAAATTTATAACAAAATCTTTCCTGCTTTTGTTAAGGCATCAGTAATTTTTTTGTAGGAGAAAAATAGCTGTTTTCTGTAGAACTGTATAAATAACACTCTGTAACTTCTGATATACACATTGAAAACTGCCCAGATACTCAATTTCAAGCAGCACTCCACATTGTTTATTAAACTGATACTTTCATGACAAACATAAAACCAGAAAATATGTAAAATAAAGGGTGACCTTAGCTATCTGCAAACTACAAGAGCAAGAACGAAAGTTCTGTGAATAGCACCCTTCTTATAAATACAAAACCTCTCAGTTTGTGGGGTTTTTTTTCCAGCCATGTAGGTAGAATCAAGGATCCTTCAGGGTCTCCTGGCCCAGGGATTTGATTAGTGAGAGATGCCTCTGCCCAAATCAAGGTGCAAAGACCATATGCTGAAGTAAATGATATGTATTTTATTTAACAATAAATGTGAGGTAGAGCGAAAGAAGTAAAAAAAGCGAGTGGGAGGGAAAGGAGGGAGAGAGAGAGAGAGATTGAGATACCAAGCAGAAGATAGTCACCACCCACAGATCCAGCGAAATTCTTTTGGTTCTTCTTCACCCTGGGCTTCTCAGTGGTGGGGATCCTAAGGTTGTTCAAAATTTTCACTATTTATGCATTTTAGCAAAAAAAGGAATTAATGCTCATTGGCTACAATGTTCTCTTATTCTGTTGGTTAAAGAATTCCCTTGCTTCTGATGCTAATTAGTCCCATGCCCAGTTTTTCTCTTGAGTCGGGAGGTTTCTTGGGTCAGTGGGCTGTGAGTTGGTCACTATCTCCCCTTGCTGAAATTACCTTTTATCCAGTCYAGGCTGATTTCGGCACAGCTGCTGAGTTGGCTTTCCTTGTGACCCATAAATTCTGCATTCTTTATGTCCATTGTAGAATTATAGATTGTCCTCCCCCAGCTTGTTAACCTCCTCCTAGGTCTGAGATAACACTTGGACAATAGGACCATCTATTCTTATCTCAAGTTCCCAGTTGGGTCCTTTCAGAGATTTATTTTGATCCCATATAAAAAGGTTTTATTCAGGGTGAGGGGGTTATTTGGGAAATATTTTTATTGGAAGTGCAACTGTGTGGTACTTTCACCTGACAGCTTTGTCATTTTCCAACTTGCTTCTACAGGGAAGGTAAGGTACAGAAGAAGCAAATGTGCTGCCTTACTTTGTTTTTCAAATTTCTTTATGAAAATACCCATCCCTGGGGGACAGCTTTCATTTGTAAATGTCTTTCTTTCCTCTTGTGGGTGTCATCCCAACACAGGCATATTTCTGATGCCTACTGTCTTACATAAATGAGAAATAAAATTATGAGTTAGAAAAAGCAATATGTTGCTGTCAAAATGTTTTTCAAATGTCTTTTTGAAGCAAGATTTAAATAGAGAGGTTTGTCTAACGAATAATGTGTAATTATTGTTGTTTTGTTTGCCTTTTATTGTGAGTGAAAATTCTGCTTTTCTACTTTCTAAACTCTATAATGTGCAGTGTTGCTTATTTACGTAATTCAGGCTCCATTTAATAATTGTTTTCACATCTTTGTGTTTGCTACAACTAAGTATCACTTAGTCAAAAAGCCATAAAACTACAATTATTTATAATATATTCTCAATCTGTTTAGATTCACATTAGTACCAGTAACCCAGCTCTTTATGGCCTAAAAGAAGTTTATCTCTAAATACATAATGCTAAGTTACAGCTTCCTGGTTCCTCTGTATCTTTCAGACATCACTCCAAATTTARTAATTTGCATCTGGGTCATAAACCTCCACCTAGTATCTCTTCTCCTGAGACCCTGTACGTACCATTTTCCTTCCTTTGCTGCTATTGAAAGTGTCCTCTGACAAGTCTTTAAGGTCGAAGAAAGGCAAAGATTTTCCATGCAACTTGTCCCCGTCAGTCTCCCAAATGATTTTTGCAGTCAAAATAGTAAAAGTTACTTTTGTGACAGTAAATTCACCCTTCTCTGGCTTCCAGCACTTCACACATTGAACTRGGACAAGAAGACACTACACATTGCATCCTTTGTTTGAAATCTCATCTTCTGTAACAAAAATCTGTTTTCTTGTCCTRTTTTTCCCCCTCTTTGAACCAATATTTTTGAGAGAAAAAAACCCCACTTTACTTTTGATGACAAAAAACGTTTCATTTTAGTATTTTTCCACATCATGTCTACAGAAAGTCTAATCTATAAAAGCTGTTTTTAATTTCCCAAAACAGTTCTGTGGTGCATGTTTGGAGTAATTTTGAGATTTTGAGTAATTTTAGACTTTTTCACATTGAATCTTCACTGCTTCATATTAACCTGCCAAATTTAGCTATGGTGAAAAGAGCTCAATATACTTCATTGTGCAATAGGGCTTTTTTGTTTTAGTGTTACTAACACACCATTTGCTAACATGCATTTGCAATCTAAAAAATATTTGTTTTGCTCCTCAGATGTGGAAACTTCAGATTTCTGTGGTGTCTCCATGGGTTAGGGTTTTGGTTTTGTGCATTATAAGTAAATTCCTCACTGCCTATTATGATTTATGACACTGAGAGGTGTTGAAAGTTGAATCATGAAATCTGAAGTCTGGATTCAGACCAAAAACACCACAGGCATATATTTTGCTCTAGGGATGCTATGAAAATAGGCCATTCTGTTGCCAAACATATATTAAGAAGCCCCCCCAAAATGTTAACTGTCATAATTTCAGACTCCATAGGTTAAGAACTTCTATGCTAACTATCAAGAGATGTTTAAMTTGGAGCTTGTTTATTTTGCATAGTGCTTTGGTTCTTGACCCTCTGTTGTTTTATTCTGATGTATTTCCATTGTGTAAAATTCTAACACTTGAACTATAATGACAACCAGAGTAAAACAGTAAATAATGACTAAAACAGTTATATTGGGTTTTTTGTTTTAAAGTATTTTAACTGTTTGAAGAATAAGAAGTAAATTACTTCTTGCATTTAATTAAATTTAGGTTAAAGAAAGCACAAAAATATTTGAAAATACCACACTGACAATTACCTACTGCCTTCATGTAGGTCAACACCAGAAACACAAAGTGTTGCTTTTGGTACACCCAGAATAACATACCATTCATTCCTTAGTATTAATACACCACACTACATAATTTATATGGATGATACATTCACATTTCAGCTTGCATGCTTAGACATTTTGAAAAGCAACATATGTTAAAATTTGAAAAATAATTACTTTTCTCACACAAGAGAACTTAAAACTGTTGAAAACTGTACAGTGTTTATTGAATTGGGAATTATTTGAGTAGCCAATGCAATACACATCACAGAGTCAGAATTGTCTGATAGATTTTATAGCTTAGAAAGCATTCCAAATACTACCGTACATCAATCACTTGTTTACATTTTTTGAGTAGGTAAAAAACCAGAAAGTTGTGTTAGTTGTCCAAATTATCCTGTTCTTGCTTGCTGAAATACACAAGTAAGATCTACAGCATTGTAATTTTAAGTAGTTGGAACTTGATTAACTTTGCTGTCCTTAAATCTATGACACAGACAGAAGCACAAGCATTGCAATTCATATGAACTGGAATAACATCATAAAAATTCAGGGTTTGTAGCTGTTAACAGCACTTGTGATAGAACCTAAGAATCTAACCACTTTTAAGAATGAAGAAAGGAAAATCTTTCAGTAATTTTAAAGTAAAATAATTTCATAAAAATAATACTTATAGATAAATTTCTCCTTTTTTCTGATATAATTTTATAGACTTCTTTAAAAAGGTTTTAAAATTTTATTTCTTATGTTCACTATTAAGTTTATTGGATCGAAAACAGAAGTGGATTTTTTTACCCTTTTAAAATTTGCCATTAATGAAAAAGAATAATTTTTTTAAAGTGCAGTGTATTTTAAGTGATTACTCTGCRTGATAAAATTAAACGTTGTAGAAAATAATCCACAAAATATGCAGTAAACTCCAGAGACTGAGGCATCATGGGTGTATGGTGAAGAAAGGAATTGGAGGAGTAATGTTTTGGCACAGTTCCCATTAAAAAAAGCCAACCAACCAAATAAAAAAAGTAACCCAACGCAGAAGTGCAAAACCTCTCACCATTACTGTCAGTAGTAAAAGATACTTTACACTTACAGAATAAGTATACATGTAGACGTGTGTATGGGCTGGGGTGTATGTATATGTCTGCATTCAATATTCCACATATATATGTTTTACAGAGATGTTACTTTTTAGTGTAGAAAGGATATYTGGAGGGAAAAAGTATTCTGAATTTTTAGAAAAGAAACATTAACTGGAGAAACAAAAATATGAGAATCTTTGCAGATACAGTGGAATATCTACACATATTCTTCACTGAAAATTGGATTCTGAGTGATTGACATCTGCRTGCTCTTTTGCTTTTCCAAGACAAATATATGGTTTTATTGAAATAGCTTTAGGAACCCAGCATCTCTTCTGTATAGCTGGTCTCATGGAAGATTCAGATATTAACTAGTTGATTATGGGTAGAGACCTAGAGGCTGCGTTTGTACTAACAAGATAAATAGCGACTAGAAATGTCATCTAGCACTGCAATATGACCATCTGCAGTTTTAAATTAGCAGCATGGTCCTTAGCAGACTTGTGGCCCACGTCAGCCATCATTCTCCCAGCAGCTGCCGAACACAGCTACTTTGCAAAGGTCATTTCCAGCAGGCAGCGTGAGTGCACTCACACTGTTTAAGGGCCACGGTTGTTTATTAGTACCACCACGGGCTATTCTTGGCCAGCTGGCCTGAGAACCAGCGAGCATTCCTGGGCACACCTGCTGCCTGTTGTTGCAGGCATGGACTCATTGTCCAAGGTGAAATCCCTTCTGATCCTTTTGCCAGTACTCTGTAGTGCACAAAATGTGCCTTTATCACTAAAATAACCATCATTGGTTTACTATGTGCAATACAGTAGGGCAAATAGAAGGATTTTGGTTTTGACCACTACACACTGAGTTGTTTTCACAGACTCTCGTTAAACATATTAATTCTGGTAAAGCTTTCTCTCTGTTTGGAGTCATTGTTTTTTTCACCTCCGTACACAGCATCCACTTAAAAAGCAAATTGAAACACTGTTAAAGCTGTAAAGTCATTGAAGAAAAATCCCAGAAATTATCTATATTTGGGGAAGTGTAGACAAGAACTTGGTTCCGCTCTCTGTACTGTCTGTCACAGGTTTACAGGACTCAATACATGATCTTATTATRAAATTATGGCTTTTTCTGAAAATGAGCCAAAGACATCTGTCAAGCTAGCTGCCTATTTGTTTCTCTCTACAGACTTTAGAAGTCAACAAGGAAGGCCCACTGATTAAAAGCTGTTAAGACTTTTTTAGATTTTTTGTGTTGGTTTTGAAAAAGAAAAAAGTGACATTAATTCACCTTTTCTGCCCCATCCCCTAAAATACCATTTGAATTAATCTGTAATGTTTTTAAAAGATATGAGTTTGTTGTTACTTTATGTGCTTGATAGGAAAGAAATCAGATAGAAAATCTGCATATATAACATTAGATATTTCATATTTAGTTCATCAAACAGAATTCTCAGCTGTTCTCTAAATGAAAGAATTCTTTAAAGGGAGCATAAAGTARGAGTTCTTTCCTTACATATTTTGTCTCCCCTGTTCTGCTTTTCYCTTGTTTTCTTCCTTGGCAATATAGTTGTTGTGTTCAGTATGCTTTCCAACTAGAAAAAGAGCTTGCATCATTTTCAGCTGTCATTTTAACATGTCTCTCTCTTACAGATACAGATAAATTCTACCTATAGCTCTCAACTGAATTGGTCACAGGGGAGCATAACCCAGGGATATCACTTGCAGCCCAACACCACATGCATTAGAGTATTCTCCAGGGTCAGTCAGTTCTGGGGTTGGAAGAAGTGCTTCCCCCTCCTCCACTGCTCTCACCTGGTTTTGGAATTGGTTGGAGAAATGGTGTTTGGCTTTATTTGGTTTTGAGGCTGGAAATCTCCTTTTCTTATAGTTTTAGTAAAATATGCAATCCCGTCTGCGGTTTCCCCTCGGTGTATTACCTGTTGTTTTAGTATAGGCTGAGCTGCTGTGAAGATTATATGCTCTATGTCTGGTCATTGTAGAAAGACACTTCCTCTTGAAGGAAGAAAGTAATCAGCAAAATGTATCTGCAAGTACCTGCAGCACTAAACCCTTGTTAAGTCAAAAGGAACAAAGGAGGAAGCACGAACAGCATCTATCAAGTAATGCAGCAGCTCAGCATGCCTTTTGAATTAGGGCTTATGTGCAGGTGCACTTGAGAAATATCCTTTTCAAGTACAAGCTGTTAAAGGATGGGAGTTCAGAGGCCACCTGTCCTTCTGTGGGAGTAAATCTTTTCAGACAACAGCTGAATCAACTGCCCTTAGAATTCATGTACCACAGGCTCATAAATCACATTCCTAGGGAATCACCATGTTGTTACCACTGATGTCAGGCCCAGTTCTCCTAAAAAAATCACTGTGACCATTTGCATGTATTCCATTAGCTGGATACAGTGATATTTAATGCTGTTCAAATTAAATATATATATATTTATATCTATGTATAAAATTACTATATTATCAGGAATATATGACATTCTTCAAAGTGAAAATACACGATATCCACTTTTCAGTATGTACCATATGTTTTGTGACTGCAGAGCTATCCACTGCAAAGCTTTGTCTTGAGAAGAATTTGTGGTTTTGTCCATGTAATAACTGAAATCACTAACACTCAAAGCAAATAGCACTGTTAGTTGCATCCTGACACTTTCTATGATGATTGTTTAAACAGAATTAGTCACAAAAATTAATGAATTTCAGAGTGGCTAAGTGAAGTGAATTAACTATCTACATCATATTCTTATTCAGTTTTAAAGTTATTTAAAAACAATTTAGCTTAATTCGCTTCTAATGAGGATCTACAAGTATATATTAGTATTTACTTTGATAAATTTTTGTTCGCAATAGGAGCCATAGAGGGGCTTCTACTTGTGGCTGAGACCTTCACAATTAGCAGGATAGACTTGAGAGCAAGAAATTAAATTATATTAAATATTATTTTATTCTAAATGGGAAGGAGCTATAAAGAGATTTAAATCAGTTTCTGCAATATTGTTTCAATTACATAATTATTTAGTTGGGACTAAAGGCTTTTCTTCCAAGTCCCTTCAGAAAGTCTTTGATAGCTCTTAATACTTCAGGAAAGGGTTTCCATATTTGCTTTTTTTTCCCTCAGATTTTTTCTCTTTTCCAACTCTTTATCTTTTGAAAATGAACAAAAGCCCATGGAAGTGAGGCAAAAAATCTGCATTAGAGCACATTTTATGAGAAAATAAGGAGCTAAATTAAAATACCAATATTAGAATATCATTTACACCTATTAAAGTTGATTATAATGATGTTGTATATTTACAACACCATCCAAGGTATTTTACAAAACAGAAGCATCAATACTCACATATGGTTGTGAAATATCTGAACAAGTTAATATTTCTTAAGACAGTCATTACAGGCTGAGTGTTTCTATTCTTTTTCAGTTTGTCACCTGAGTTAAACAAAATTTTACACATTAGGGACAAGTGTCAAGTTTTTTTTCAAGTGGCTTTAGGTGCTCGTTTTTATGAGATATATACTGAGAGACCTTTCAAGTTGGCATCTTTCAAAAATCAGGGCCATTAAATTGTTTCAAGCTGGACAAAAATTCCTAAGAATATTTTTTCTCAGTCTTGACCTGAAATCTTTGCCTTTATAAACATAACAAAACTCTCGAATGTGGAAWAGATTATCTCCAGTGGCTATCTAGATGTGTATTACATGCTCTTTTACTATAATCTTAGGATGATGGAGCTCCAAGTATAATATATTCAAGTACCATACATTATTGCTGATGAGGTTTCAAGAGAATTATTCTGAGCAGGGAATGTCATGCTTCACATGCATCTGCTCTAGATTTGGAGCAAAAGCCAGAATGTCTCTTGGTTAGAATGTTAATGCATGCATTTTTTTCTACTCAGTAAATGGGAGGACCCCTAATTACAGTTCTAACTGTAATTCCTGTTCTAACAAGTGCAGAATCTCCACAGCCAAAAGCACGAAATTGTTCCAGCACAGTACATACTTGGAATACACACCATTCCAGGATGGTGCAAACAGGCCTGCATCAGGTTCAACACATGGAAGAACTGCAACCACTAATTGGATATCACTATAGAGGCTATATCCCATCTGGATTTGGATGCAGAGCGTTGGACCCAAAAGAAGCTGTCAGTCATGGAAATGTTTATGCCAAGTCCCTATGCTTAGAGTTATACAGGAGGTGGCAGAAGGTGATAACATTTTCTCCTCACAGGAAATTAGGCCAACAGCTGAAAATTTTGAACCTATTTTCAAAGTAGAAAAATTTCAAAGCTGTCTGTGTTCAGCAATGAGCCTATCCATCAGTATGTTCTAACAGAAATATACTGAAGTACTCTGTAGTGGGCTAAGGATGTTCCATCTACCTGAGTTTAATCTCTTTGAACAGTTACCTGAAACAATACTTTGTGTTATCACAGTCACCACAGACATTTAAAAAAAAAACCCACCCAAACTATCAGTTCTGGCCTCGCTTTTCCTGCCTCTTCCTCATGGCAAATTGCATTTAATATGAGACATAAGTGCCGTGAAACTTGCAACTGATTAGGCTGTGGCTCAGTGGCTCACTTGCGAATTAAGGTCAAAAGTTTTCAGTGTTACCAATTTCTAACTGCTTCAGAACATGATTTTCGTCACTGAGCAGCAGGGAGGATAATGTATAAAATTGAATTATTGGTACAAGAATGCCATAATTCTGACCTTTTGAAAAACCTTGGGCTTTTTTTGAATTTCTGAGTAAAATAATCTATATTTTTAGACAAACATCATCTCTATTACAAATACATGGAAAAATAGACTCCTAGCAGATTTAAGTTTTTAAAGGACCTTCTGTGTTTTTAGTGGACAAATGAAAGGCATATTGTTCTTTATATTCAGCGTGACAAAGAAATGGACCACATTCCCTGTGAACCTCGCAGTTCGTTCATGTTTCTAATACATAGCTGCACAAGAGGGAGCCTTCCTGCCTACCAGTGGTCTCTGTGTGACATGGTCCCTCCTGATCCTGGAGACACATCTGTGATACCAGCTCCCTGTTTGAACCACAACAGCCAAAGCAGCAACATACTCAGTTACTCTGTGTGCTGGATCTTTACCTGCTGAAGTGCCCCTTCACTCAGTTCATTGGTTCATCCCACCCTTGAGCAGTCCATTTCTGTCACACTAAACTCCAGCTGGGTTGAGGTAAGGCTGTTGGCATTAGGAATTCCCTCTGTGTATACCTTGTGCCTCAAATGACATCCATGTCACCTGGCAGCTTACAAGGTCTCTTGACAAATGATGCTAATATGTAAAGCCAATATGGCCTTYGTAAAGAGTTTAAGGAAGATGACATCTTTTCCTAAGGACAGGTTTTTTTTGTGTTGACTGTCTTTTCATCCATTTTTCTCCCTAAAAATAATTTTAAAATATTTATAAAATTCAATATGTATTCTTAGAAAGTTGAACTGGCCTCTTTTTTTCCTTTTGTACTGTTTTGCTAATTTTTTACTTCTCTTGATGCAAAATACCCATGTTTTCTACAGAAATTCTTCTTTACTTTGCACCCTATTAGCCAAATTGCTACCAATATGTATGTGTAACATTCTCATTTATGAAAGGCACAATATATTGGTACCAGAGACATACAGAAAAATGCTTCTGTGATCATTACACATTTATAGTCAAAGTACATTTTCAGTAAACCATTTCTGTAAAAAATGAGTGAAACAGCTTTTACACCTGCTTAGACCTCTGCACTGCTTCATAATTTTTCCAGAATTTTTGATCAGTTTCACACAGTAAGTAATTTTTATGCCTACAAAGATTTATTTTTTTTTTTACTATTAAGACTATAACAAGCCACAAAAGTTCACGGGACCATCTCTTTGGGACTCAATAAAAAAAATATTTTGTATTGCAATCAGCAATTTTGTGGGACACTGATCACATACACCAAAGCTATGGYTCATGTTTCTTTGCTCTTGTCAAATACGAAACACTTGAGTGTGGTACAGTAGTAAGTTATCTCTGACTGCAGAGAATGCAGTCTGTTCCAGCGGCTGAAGTGGAATGTCCTTGTTCAAGGAGCAATGAGTTGCGTGGAATGAAGTTTTGTAGGAGACAGCTATAAATATCAAAGACTACAAATTCGCAGCTCTTTGCTAGAAAAGGTCACTAGGGAGGAAAAAAAATAAACAAATACATATAGAGTTTCCGTGGGTTTGCAGCTTGGAGTTTAGTCTACAGCCTACTACAAATACCTCATTAATTTGTTAATCAGTGGGATACTTCAGAGAAAGGGGGTCAGAAGAAAGATTTTAGAGGTCAATAGAAGAGAAGAATGTAATAGTCTACCTGTCTCTGTTTCCTGAACCTCTTACACATGCTATTTCAGGAGTTATCCTGTGAAGTTTCAACTCCTCACTCTACTGTAGATTTGATTTTTCAGCAATTTGAAGGACTTTTTTTTCTGCTCCCAAAGTAGTTGTCCACAACATCTGTGCAGAGCTGGCAGCACAGAAAGCAGGTTTTCATTACCTTAACAGCTGCTTAAAAGATCCCAAAGACATGACTTGGGCTGATGTGATATTTGGAAAAGAGATCCATCTTCATAAAAAATTTAAATAAATAAATTATGGCACTCACCTGAGCGAGTACAGATGTTAGTAATCACATTAACTTTATTCCAGATGAGAAAATATGTTTGCTAAATGCCCTGCATGAGGCTGCGCTAAAAAAACTCACTATATCCAATACTGAACAGTTCATGTGCAGTCAGTGAAATCTTTCCATCAGCTAATTTAAAAATTGCAATGCATAGAATTGAGGTAATCTGAGAATTTCATACACAGGGGGATATTCAGACAAATAATCAGAACAGGAACTAGAGAAACAAAATGTGATATTCACAATAATGAGATCCTAAAAGAATACTGCCAGGTCATTAAAGGATGAAAATATGAAGGGTAAAAATCTCTAAATAATATCAGTAGAACTTTTCTGCAAGAGAAAATGGTCACTGTGGAAGAATGAATGAGAAGAGCAAAATAAATTTTCTTGAATTTTCTTAGGAACTAATTAAAAAATATTCACTCCTTTGAGACATTTGTTCTTCTTTTCAAGACATTTGCTCTTCTTTTCAAGATGGTTACTGGTGCAGTGGTGCAGACTGCTCTCTTTTTTTTTTTTTTTTTAACTTATTTTTGTTTCTGACCTCTTGCAAGAGAGAACATCTGCCAGATGGGAACTACTTCTTCAAAAACACTACTGAGCATTGATGTCGGTGTGCCTGGTCCCTGGGTGCAATGCAGAACTCTGTACTGCTGGATTGGGAGGTTCAAGCCTGCACTTGAACATAAACTCCCTCCTTCCGTGTTCCATCATGCTCTGGCTCTGATCTGCGAGAGGACTCAGCTGAGTCTTGAAGCTGAACCCTTGAGCACAGGAGGAGTACAGATGCTCAAGAATAGACAAGTCCCGATCCAGGACTTGAAGACAGCTGAACCATAGTATAGATATAACAAAAAAATTTTGCCAAATGAGTCCTATCATTCTTCCCCTGTTAGTAACATCTATCTCTAGAAGCCATTAGACAGGAATTATTTGTTTCATCAAATTGGAGAGTTCCCATAGCAGTTAAAAGTCTCAGTACTTTCTGGAACCCTATCAAAAAGCCCAATTGCATTTTTTCAAACTTCTCCACATATGGATTAATCACAAAAATATTCAAAAGAAGATATTAACAGAATTTTTACACTGAAACAAACAAAAAGTCCAGATAGGTTAGTTTCATGACATCTTACTGAAATCTTAATAAATAGTTGTCCTTTGGGTTTTTTTTAATCCAAATGTATCAAGTTTCTATTAGATGTGAGAAAAGAAAAGAGATCAGCTCTTAAGCATTCAGAGTTACTTATCTGGGTTCTGGAAGGCAAATATTTCTGTCAGGGCATGCTTAATACAAAATGCTTTGCTTCTCCTTTTTTTTCTTATTTAACCAAAACTGCAGTTCTAATCAAGGTGAAGACATCCAATGACAAAACTGTTTAAATCCTTTTCTTATATTTACAGTTTGCTTTGGTGCAAGAGTATTCTTTTCTTTTTCTTTATTTTCTTTCTCTTTTCCCTCCTCGTACCGAGTAAGCAGTTCTCTATTAACAATTCATTTGGGCTTAGATATGGATCTTAATTAACAGAAAATTTGTGAGCAGGCACTAAATCCCTGCACAGGAATAGAAAAGAGTCCCAATGGCACAGGTTTTCCCAGCATCAATTTAATGAACTACCACTATCTAAATAGACCAGATGACCCGGAGAGGATATGTCTTTATCAGACATACTGCTTGAAATGTGCTGTGTGAATAAAAAAACTAAACATCATATTCTATCCTTCAGGAAGGACGTAGGCTTATACTAAAAGACGAATGTAGAAAATGAGCCATACTATAGTCTTTAAAAAGAGCAAATGATAGAGAGAAAAGATTGTAGTAAGATCTGATCAATAATCCAGCCTAAACATTTTTTTTTTTCTRTTCTGTTTAGAGGCAATATTAAAACTGTCTATATTTTGTTTGCCTGCTTTTTCTGTCAAATTCCAATATCTGTACATAGAGTGAGCTGTACCATTAGCTTCAACAACCAACAGTCTGATGGTTTCCACTTAGGATGGCAAGTGAAAGAAGTTCAAATCAGGAGAAAGAGAAACTTAAATACTGGCCTTCTATGTAAGTGACCAAAAACCTCACCTGTTGATATCTTACTTACTTAAGAAATACAATAAAGTAAAATAAATTCATCATAACTTTAAGACATTTCCAGGAAAAACAAAAAGAAAAACAAAACCAAAATCAAAACAAACAAGCTGAACTCAGAATGTTTCCATAAGATTTGCTCTCTTGGATCTAACATTTCTGACTAAAATTGAAGTATGGGCGTGAGGATGGACCATCCAATCTACCAGGACTTCATATAGTATGATTTATTGTTTGTACTGTACAGAGCCCAAGTCACAAGTAAGTTTTCTTCGTGTTAGATACATAAGAAAATTTAGCTCTGCTTTCCTAAGCTAAAAGTTATTTAGATTGCTGAATTCAATTTATCACATAAGGAAAATAATAAATTCTAATTCCATTTATCAAAATGGATATTCTAATATCCATTTATCAGAGTTGAATTATCACTCATATAGGGTAGATCACACTTTTATGCCCAGTCTGAATACCCACACCATTTTTTTTCTTTTTGATTTAGAGTACTAACATAGACATCCTCAGGTAGCAGAAAATATGCATTATTTTCAAAGCATTGGTTGTTTCCCACCCTTATTTCATCTTCCATTGCCACTTGTTTTGTAAAAGCTGCTGATAAGCTTTTGCTGATGTAAATTGCCCACTCATTTTTGGTACTTTGTTAAAAGGACCAGGTTGTACAATAGAGACCTGATTCAGAAAAGTGTTTTGTCATCAGCTCTTCTAGTGTGCTTCTTTTCTTCAATAAATAATGTTTTCTGTGACTCAATTTCCTTTGTAAATTAAACTTGCATTTTTATCTCAATTGACATAGTTTTTTTCATTATTAAGGAATATTATATCATATTGAGATCAGGCAAATTGCTGCTTTCAACCCACTTTCCCCATTGTTTCTCTTTTATAGTCAGAAAGCAAGACTGTTATGTTGAGATATAAATTAAATCAATTTTCCAGATATTCCACATCTGCAAATTTCTCTCACAGTTCTTGAAAATTCTGTGATGTAGATTACTTGACTTTAATAACATGTGCACAGTATTTTCTTAGAGTTTTTACTGTTACATGTAGCTTTCAGTTCTTCACTTTTGTCCACAATAATGATGGACATTTCCATGAAAATTTTTTGCAAAATATTTGTCTATTTCTAGGAGCACTGACAGATTATCATTTCTATCCACCTTTTCCTGTAATGCACTGCTGTTTCACTTTGGTTTTCCTTGTTCTTTAATCAATTTCTATAGTTAAGGAGGTTTTGCTTTTAATTTTTTCTGCAGGGTCTGACTCCTCTAAACTTCTTGACCTCTAAGACAGACTCTTCTTTGCTGGTTTTTAATATCCTTTCTGAAGTCCCGTTCTGCATTATGTCTCCTTTGTTTGAGATACCAATTTGAATTATTCTTTAATCATTAATGTTTTAAATAAATTCCTATGTCAGTTTAATTCTCTAATCTTGTCAAACCAATTGATTCAGTTGAGTTAGTAAAAAATTCCCTTATTTTCTAGAAGGCTGGCCTTTTGAAGGCAAAAAACTCAAAATCCTACTTGCTTGAAYTGGTAAGTCTTAAATTAGACTGATTCTTTGGTTATTCAGTTTAATAATTTTCAATTGTTTTGTCAACATATATAACATATATGTAACATATATGTCTCCTGTCATCACAGAAATAATAAACTTTCTAAATTATTTGTATATTCGCCTACATTTGAACTTGGGCAAAATATTTCTGGACAGTCGTGTATTATTCTGTGGCCATAGACATTTGTCATAAATAATCAATTTTCTCTGTCAGAATCTGTAACATTTCCCCTTTTTCATCTCTTTTTTATTTCTAACTTTTCTACAATGATAAGTTTCAGGGAAAAAAAAAAGAAGTAGAGCTGCCGAAATGAATKATGAATAACATTTTGTTTGTGAGAATGAAAGGAGAGCTCTGTGAGATGCTCATTCTACTGCATACAAGGAGGATGAAAGACACTGGTAAAAAGTTCAAACTGATATTTGGAAGATCCTGACTGTAACAAAAGATAAAACCATGTCTCTCATTTCACATGCTTCCAAAGAAAAATAATTTCAAATTAGAAAGCATGAACATTTCTGTGTCTTATCTCCACATTAGAGCTCTCTGCAATTTCTGTTGAAAAGGGGACTCCTGGGGACTGCTTACTCTGCATACTGTCAACATTATGTCAAAAGCTTGAGCTACAGAAACATACTATCATCTTGTTGAGTCTGGCCTTCGCAAGACATATTCAATCTCTGTGTTAGAATTCAGAGCAAGATAAATGAATGCTTTCAGATGCTTCCTCTGTTAGAGACCTTTCTTAAATTAATTTGTAATTATAAGAAAATTAGATTCCAAAAGCAAAAAAGTCTTCTTTGCTGGGAAGTGACTGCAGCAGCAGCCTGCTAACTTACTTAAAAAAGATACATCAAAATTAGTTTATTATACAGCATGGTTCTTATTTTTAAGAGTAAAGTGGGGTGTACCTGTCCTGCTTTGAAACGAAAGCAATTAAGTCTTGTAGCAGCCCATTACTTAAGGTATTGTTTTAAATTTAATGAATTATATTTGTTTTAGATGTAAACATGAGAAACAAAATAGACTGATAGTCTTTTTTCTTATTCCTTGGCTAATTACAACATGATGTYATAATTTTTAGCTGTGACTCCCTAGAAGCATAATACCAATAAACTGCAAGACTTTCTTGTGATGAAAGGTTGATCCAGTCTCCAAACACAATCATTCCTGGCATTGTTCTTGCAGACACTGCCAACAGTATCAAAAGATATATTAGCTTTAGTCTTTAGTTTTTCTGCTCCCCTGGGACCTTGGATGTTTCAAACACTTCTCAGTTATGCTTGAAGTAAAATTAAATCCTTTCAAAGGGAGAAAGCTGTTTAGATAAATCCACTGAGTTACCTTGTGCTGTTTTCTCATTTAGCTCACTTTTGGAGCAGTTTCCAAAGCTGTGAGCTTTTAATCCTATAAGACTGCTAAAAAGAACTGAATCTTACTTTGTGCAAAGAAGCTGAAAACACATCTCACTCTGAGATTAACCTCCTGCTTTGCAAGTTTGAGAAGAATGCTTTAAAGGCAGAAAAGGGTAAAGGTTTTCAGGTGAAAAAGAGAATACAGTGCAGAGAAATCCAGAGGTGAGGAAAAGCTCAGGAGGTAAAAAAAAAGAGGACTTTTGTTATGATATGGCAGGTTATACACAGCAGTATGTCTCTTTAATAAGAAATACTCTATCTTATCTGTTCTTAAGTAAGTACATAAGTATGTACACACAGAAACTTTAATAAATTATTTATAATTTTTAATTTCTCTAATTCTGAATTGGTATGGGAAATCATCTCTTTATCAGGCACAATATTCCTGAGCCTTATAATTTTTTTCTTTTTGCATACTGTTTAGAATGAATACAACAGAAAGTCAGCCCAAAGTCAACCAAAATCACTGAGGTCTACTGAACATTTTATTATTAATGTCAACAAAAGTGCTTCAACAGGAGGCATTCATAGAAGTTCATCCTAGAATCCCAACAGCCAGCGGGAAATGTAGGAGCTATAGGAACATACAGAGGGCCAGAGATGCAGGTTGAAGCTATTTCTCTGCATATCTCCAGATGGTATCCTGAGCTGACTGTTCTATGGGGTCTCCCCCACACTAGAACTTAGCTCTTTTAAGTGAAAGTATAAACATGACAGCCGTGTTTCCAGGTGCTTGTTTAATAATAAGGGATTGATCATTTTCATTGAAGAGTAACAACTATCTGAATTTATTTCTTCTGGGAAGTGACCTGTAATTTGTATTATTCTGTAGTTTCAAGTGGTTCTTGAAAAATGTATGACTAGTAATATTTCTGTGCCTTGATTCATTTACTTTCAAATCCATAAGGAGTGTTCTGAAGAACTGTTCAAACAGTTTTATATCGTACACAACAGAAAAGACATTTGGTTTTGTTTTGATTCTAAATGAAGATTCCTTTTTCCTTCATTTAGATTATTGTGCCAGATCACAATCAATGTACCTTAATCTTGTTCTGTGAAAAAAAGAATATTGGCCTATTTCATAGGCTATTATGAAATAAAGATTGGGGTCATTAGACACTACAGTTATGAGAAGTTCATAGACTGCCTTTCCTAGCTATTTGTTGCTGTTCATTGCAAGCAATGTCCAGTTTTGTTCACCAAAATAAACAAAATACATTTCAAAACTGATTACTTCAAAAATAAGCATGTTTTCACTTTTTATTAGAATACTAGCTCTGCTTCTGCAATGAGGATTAATCGATGTAATTTTTATTTTTTTTTTTTACAAATACATTCAGGTCTGAAAGCTCAATTCAAACCTAAAAACACCTTTAAAACAGCATAATGGAATTTCAAGATATGCCTTTGTATTCTAAGCCTCTTTTTAAATTAGTTTGAAAATATCCATTCTGTCTTATGTATTCATATATATAATTAAACATGGAATTAATGTTGAATATGAAATTATACACAAGAAAATAAAAAATGAACAATATGCAACTCAAATACCCTAGGTTCTCTGTTTTTCTTTTAAAAAAAATCACTGTAGTATATCTTATTAAGGATTACAAAACCATTGATGAAGTTAAGAGTTCTGGATGCTTCTTCTTCAGTGAATCTAATGTAAGTAATCACATGGGCAGGCAAACGCACAGGGAGCAGAGCAGTGAAAAATCTCRGTGTTTACAGTCTTATTTTTCTGGGAATACATAGGAGGATTTAAAAATAAGAGTGCAAGATGAAAACAAAGTACACTTTCAGATTTAAACACGTTTTGGGTTATGCAAGACAGAAGTGTCGATCTGATCTGGATGAACGGTGCAACCACAATAATAAAATTGACTCTTAATCGCCAAAGAGGTGTCATCCTAAGTGTCATCRCTGAACAATATTGTCCTCTACAGCTGGTTAACTACATCAGAGCATTAGCCACAGACCAATCAAGTAATCTTTATGTCACGATATTCTTTAAATCTATCAACTATGGAAATAAGTCTGTTTGAATTGTCTCATCATTTTAACCAATATTGCAGGTTAACAGATCATGTTCAAATTGTAAGTACTTCATATAYACTCTAGTGAAAGTTAATCAATACACTCAAAATAAGACTCTTAGTCTATAAGTTTGTTATTGATTATAAATGTCACTTGCAGGTTCTATAAAATAATTTAACAGAATTGAATTAAATTAAAATAACAGTCTGTGCCAACATCTCTCCCTTCCCACAGGCTTAGCTCCTGGTCCATTTAATGATTTGTTTCAATTACTTAGTAATGAAAGCTGTGAAAGCCTGGCAATTCAAGCATCTTTGTAAAACGTATTTTTTATTACTTTTTACTTACTGCCATGTCTTTAGCACTAAGATGTAATGTAAGTATCTGAGGAAAAAAAAATTGAAATAACATCTAACTTTACACTCTGCAACTTTGTGAACAGGACCAAACATTTTTGCACCCTTTGATCCAAGTATCAGCTATCTAGTGTGCAAATATGATTTCAGTTTTAAGGAGAAGTGATCTTTGTTAGTGCATTGGAGTTTAGTTTCAATATAAACTACTGCAAAGAGTTACCTTACCTAAATTTAAATTCAGACCTCAACCACATTTCAGGTCTAGCAAAGGAAAATTTTCTTTCAATCACCTCATAGATAAGAAATTTATCAAATAGGAACATATTTTGAAAAGAAAGACAAGTAAATTTAATAGCAAGAAAACACTATTTCTAGAATTCTACTTTATACTTAAGGGAAAAAAGAATGTTTCCATATGTGAATTGTTCTGTACTTTATTGAGCAGATTAAGCTATTTTCAAACCGTCCTTTTTAATTACATTTGATATTAAAACCACTTATGTTGTTTAAAACATCAGCAGTATAATTTGTTGAACTTTTGTATTTAGTAAGATTTGGTGATGAAACTTGGAATTAGCTTTGTACAGAAATACTTCAGAACAGAATCTCTGAATCACTACAATCTACTTGTAATTCCATCTTCAATTTCCATGAGCAGGCAAATCATGGAACACCAAGAGGCTGAAGTCTGCTTTCAGAATACAAGCCTGAGGCAAGATGATATGATTAAGAGGAGACATCATATATGAAATTGGAGAAAAAATATACAGGAGAATACCTCACTTTTGCATAGCATCATAGAGCCATAGCACCCATAACAATCACCTTTCTTGGTGTTTTCGATATATGCATAACATCAGGATGAAAGAAGTCATTGTTCTCCCACTGCACCAGACAGAAAGTCTGTCTAACTGTTTTTCATAAACTCAGTAATCATTCTTTCACCTTGTTTCTAGGACAGTCTAAGAGTATCGTTCTCAGATCCTCTACCAGGTTCTGTGATGAAGGATGTAGCAGCCTTTTGTACCCTTTTCCTCTTCCTCTAGTTTCAATATTACATGACAAAGGGCATGCTTCATTTGACCAAAGCTTTTAATTTTGGATGTCTTCTACTATGCTTACTTCTAGAGTTGCATTGCATAGATGGATGAAGTAGTTGTACAGTTTCAGCCCATGGGAAAGTTATTATATTCACAGTTATCTTTTCTCACTTGTAATTGATTCCAGAGAGAAAACACACACATTAATACACATTATCTCATTTGCAGTACACATGTCTGATCACGAAGGTATTCCCTACATGAAACTCCCATTGAAGCCAGCCAGACTCATGCCTATAAGTGGACAGCAGGTCAGAAGCACATTTACTTTCATAAATTTTTTATGTATTGGCAGAGTTTGTTTACTTTCTAATACATTACAAAGAGTGATGGGTAAACCAGAAAGTTTCTCAACACTTGGAAAAACACTGAAAACTGTGGATGCTCTTTTGAACTGTATTCCAACTGTCTAAAACCACTTGATTCTCCACAGCTGGGCTGGAAGATTTACCAGATTAGACATTTCAGCACTTCTGCTTCCCATCCTAGCCAAGTGAAAACAGCTTAAATTTGAAAAGAAGGAGGTGGAGAAGGGGGAGAGTCGAGAACAAGACTATGGTAAGCAGCAAATATAAATGAGATTTTCAAATATTTGCCTGTTCTTAATGTGGGTATCCCAGAGATTCTGGCCCCAGATCATGTGACACTTTGTTTGCTCACTTACATAACCTGTAAAATGCTCATTTCYAACCTAGATTGTAGGTTTAGATCCCAAAAAATTTGGTCTGATACAGACAGCAGTATGTCTGAGTCAGTGAACCTGTAACTAACAGACAGACTCCTAATGATGACAGAAATGAGACCCAGTCTCAAATTCAGCTCARTTCCCCTGAAAGTAAAGCAGAAGAAAGCTGAAACTTTATTCACCTTTCTTATTAAGGATTATATTGTTCTAGATACTGCAAAATAATTTGGCTTCTGGAGGAAACTTTGTTGAATTTTTCATGGAACCCACTGTATCAATCACTTTGAATATCTCATTTTCACATTCACATATTAATCAACCTGAAGTTTAAATAAGCCAAACTGAGTCATATCTGAATTCTGATATTTTAATACCCATTTTTCTTGATGACAGAACTATGCATCAGATGCCATGTGAAAGTAAATACTGCACTAGATTAGCACTTTATTTCTAAATGACATTGTACTGTTTCTTGGACAGATGTTAGAAGAGGCTTATCCTAGCAGATACTGATGATTTTATTCAAAATACTTACACAAGCAATCTGGCTGGCTGCTTTAAAGCTTCATTACAGATATAAGAAAAGTTCATAGTTARAACAGCTGTTTTTGCTCCATTGCCATCAATTAGAGTATTTCAATAACATAAAAAACTAAAATCCCAGAATACATACCCACTAATTATTTCTTTTAATACCTAAGCTCTTATACTAAATATTTCACTAAATCTGCTACTAGCATTAATAGATTAACAAAAAAAAAGTATGCTTGGATATTTAATTTATATATGTTTAATTTAAAAATAATTTTTTTCAGAAAAACTATTCCAGCTGTCAGGGAGCAGCAGGAGTAGGGCTGCTCTCAGATGCAGCCTGAGAGCAATCCAGTTCCTGCAATCCAGGAACCGTGATTACCTCAACACTCCAGGCTGGGCAGTGGTGCTCCCACAGGCTGCAGTCCCATGGTTCTGATCAGGGGTGGAGATATCAACAGATCCGAGTGACAAATCCAGATAAGAAAAGGCAACAAGTCAGCCTATCCAGGAACACCAGACAAAAATGACAGGAGACTGGGCTGGAGGCAAGAATAGAGATAAGGCTACACATAAGCTGAGTCCAAGCCCCATCCTACAAGCCCAGTCAGAAGGGCAGGACTGAAGGTGGCAGAACATGTGTACTCACAATATTACTTGAGAAGGTGAGGATGTCAAGACCTCAGCTTAAATGCAGCCTGCAAATCCATAGGCAGGTCCCAAGTGAGGTTCAGCACACACCCAACCTTTTGGTGCCGTCTGGGACCTAGCAGTTTTCCCTACAATGCACTGAAATAAGAAGTAGGTCCCATGGCTTTGAACCCTTGAGAAAAGTACCTCAATGGTGTTATTTTCTCAAGGCTGGAGAAGGGGTAATTTGTGGGGTACTACACTAGGCAGAAAGGGAAGCTAAGCACTTCTGAAAAGATTTTCTGACTCTGCCCAGTCCCCACTAACAAAAACTTTATAAGCTTAGTCCTGTAGTCTCTCTAGTCATTTGATTCTACAGACAGTCACTGAATAGGTCATGGAGTTTGAACACAGTTATATAGCCTTTGAACAGAAAAACAGCTCCTTCTAGCCTGGAGGTGGGAGGGCATTTTCCCACCTAGAGCAGATAAAGCTGTCTCAGGCACATTCAGAGGAAAGAAGTAAATATACAGGAYAGAAATGAAGAATAATGAAAGGAAAAAAAATCAAATGCTGAAAACAAAATATTTTTACATAATGAACAGATACAAGGCATAAGTACAAATCAAAGTAATACTGTCTGAGTCCAAACCTTGCCTTAAATATCATTTTATCAATAAATTAAGAATTATTTCCTTGAATAAATAAATTATCTTAGGATGAATTTATTTGGTGAGATTGTAATACAGTATGAATTTCAGTTTGAACTTTTCCCATGTAGGTCTCTAGCTGCAATGTATCCAAACTCCCCAGTGTCAGCTCATGCTACAGTTTTTCCCCGCTGTGGGAGACTTAATAATGTTTCTTTCCTTTTTTTAATTATCTAGTTGCCCAAAACTTGCAAGATTTTCTTTATGTTTGAATTTCTCACCTCTCTCCCACACGAGAACTGAAACTGGCAAAAGGGTTCACACTTTACTGAATACACACTTTAACAATAATGCATAAAGATTGTTTCCATAGAAAAACAGGTAAAATAATCTGGTAACAATACCTGGAAAGTTCACTTACCTATTAGCATCAAAATAGCAGTGGTTTGGGTTCTTTTTTAGAGCCACATATTCATCGGTCTGTTACTCTTTTTACCAGAAATTTGATAGTTGGCTGCTCAGATAAAACGTCTGTACTTAATAGATGTATCTCAAAACACCTCTATATCTCCAGTTTATAATGGATTAAATAATTTTGTGGCTTTTATACATTTGTGTATATAAAAAAAAAGTCTCTATGTTTATAATCAGAAACATGGATAGAAAGAAATTAATCTTTGAGTTTAGAAACAGGAATATACCCTTTGATTGTTGCAAAATGTTATGTTCTATGTTGTACATATTAAATACATTTTGTACATAAATTGACATAAACTAAGTCTATTATTACCTTCCATTTTTGTGGCTGAGTCATTTCCCTTAGGTGCTTCCACCAGCTCCGTTACATAACATTTCAGCTTCAGGAAGAAAAACACTGACCAATTAGTGTCTTAAGATGCAAAGAAGACCTAAAATACTGAACTATTTGGTTCATTCAACATAATTCACTGTGTTATTTAAATCAGAGAGAATCATGCAGACTGAAAGCATCCTAGAAGAAAATGTTACATAACAAAGCAAAAATTTTGGATATGACCAGATTTATTTCAGCCGACACTGTAATCTCTACTATCATATTAAATCTTTTCATCCAAATGGAAATTTGGCTGATTTGTTTTTAAAGGTTTTTAGAGTAAAAACAAGGCTTGTTATTGATTCACTCAAACACCCAGTCAGTAATAGTATGATTCTAATTGCTGTTAGGAATTACAACAGTATTGAAAATAGAATAAATTGGGGAGTGAATGGAATACTGAAAAATATTTCTGGTAGATAAAGATAGGGAATTTTCAATTTTTAATCCACTTGAAAATTCTGGGCTTGAAATGTCAGCTCAGGCTTGAGTGATTTGGCTTGTGCTTTTCTAGGGAAAGAATGAGACTAAAAGAAGAATGACAGATAAAAATCTAGGGAAATCTGTATATTGAGAGCTGGMAAAAAGATAGTAGGTACAGTAAAGTAATGATATGGATGTGTTTTACAGGTTTTTAAAAGAAAAAATTCTGCACAGAACAGTATTTGTCGTGGAAGCATTAAGTTCCTCCTAAACTGAGTTTGAAGTTAGTTTATTTACATGCTCGTCTCTATCTTGGCTTTTCTCCAACTAAATCACCATTTTCCCAGGCATTTTTGAAGACATGGGAGATGTATTTAAAACTAGTTACACACAAAGCAAGCATCCTTCGCTGCATAAATCTTTTCATTTTTGAGTAAGGATATCTCAGTAATTACTGTTGTACAACTTTTACTCTTTTCATACCTCTTTTTTTTGGTGTTCACATCTTGGCATTTATTTTCTTAATTTAGAATTATATTTTACTGTTGTGGTCTAACCAGCTTGTGAACTGCCTTTTTCTTATTTTTGAATCTGGTCAATACAAAAAGCAGTGACATTCTTGCCAAAAAATAAAAAAAAAGGCAAGAAAGAAAAAAAAACCCCAACATATTTCTTTTATTAGGTTGGGTTCCCAGTTTATGCTCAGATGTAGAGGAATTTAAATTAGRTTCAAGCAAAACCTAACACCTAGGATAAGTTTCACTATTCTACAAAGAATCCTAATATATCATAACATTACCAAAGATCTAAGAAAAAAATTTAACATTCAAGACATTTAATTTTTGACCTAATACCTTTAAAATTTGCTCCTGCAATCAGTTAAGTGTCTCAAATTCTCATCTCAAATACATAATTGCAAGTCTGAAGTTTCTCAGATATGCTTGGAAGCCTATTACAGCCTTTTAACTGCAGTACTTGGTTTTAACATTTCTTTTACTTCAACAGAGGGTCTCAATTGTGCTTTGATACCTTTCATACTAGGTCAAGGGAGTTTGATTGAATACAGGACATTGTAACTTCTAAGCTGTTACTTAAATACCGATATGCAGAGGAAAGCAAATGTTTTTACTGTTCCTTACACCCCTGTCTCTAAAAATGCTGGCACTTTTAACTTTCACACAGAGTATTGAAATCCATGGAGCAAAGTACTGTGATGCCTTTTTTTTTAAATTTTTACTTCATTCAACTGAATGGAAAGTTAGTTTCCTTGACCAAAAAATATATATAAAAACCGCAGCCTATGTTTTGCCTTCATTTCCTTTCTCTGGCGTACATTTAACAATCTAGGCAATATTGTAGTTTAAGATAACAYATATTAAATCATTTTTACAGAAGCTACTTTACTTGCTTAAAACTTTTAAACTATTAAAGCTATTCCTGACTGATCAAACTTGGATAGCATAGTTTTAGTTTTTGCTTCTGGGTTTGGAGTTTGTTTAGACAGATTTCAGAAGGGGCCAAACCATACCAAAATGAAGGACAAACTGATCCCAAATGGCAATCCACCAGTCCCAGAAGTGGAAAGACTAAGTGACCCAATAGTGGGCCCAAAAAAGGACCAATAAGATAACTGGCAGACTTTCACCTCAGATGTGATACCTGCAAGAGTCAAGGTAGCCAGGTGACCCTGATGGGAGCCCAAGGTCTCATACAGTGCTTTTGCAGGACTCACCATGCATAGGAAAAGAGAAGTATGAGAGAGAGAGAGAGGCTCCATTTGGGAAAAAAAATAAGTCCCTCTTATTATAGAGTCATCCTACTTTGAGCAGCCTACATCAATGCTGTTAATTCCTACTTTTCACCTTCAACAGTTAATAGGCAATGCTATTTCCTGTACTTTAAAACCCATTTTGTTTTCCTAGGCTGTTTCCCATCTTCTCAAATGATAAGTTGCCATTACAGTTGTGTTTGCCCTTCTCAGTGGCATCTCAAGATAACACAGGTTTCTACACACCCTGGGTGCACTTTGAAGAGGGCAGCTGAAATTTTCAAGGGTGCTTCTGGCTCCAAGGCCTGGTTCTCAGGTTCCCAGTTCCCAATATCTCTGTCAGTACTTTCAGAAGACATTTTCTTCTTCATTCCTTCAGTAATTCTCTCCTTCTTGTCAGGCCACTCTTACATCTGCTCACATCAGTGCTCTCCGTGGTCAGCAATTCCTTCAAGGTATGCACTGCCCTCCCATGGAGCACCTCCTTCACTTCCTGCCTTGCTGCTCATTTTTCACAGTGTTTACCAGTTTTTTTCCAAGAGATTTTTCTAGAGGTGCACCAACCTCAGCCGCGGTCTGAGCCATGGTGGGTGCATTGGAACTGGAACTGGCTGTGAAGGAGCCAGAGCAGCCCCAGTTTCTCCTCACAGTGTCCTTCAGCCCCACAGGTAAAAGGCACCTACATACATACATATGTATATATGTGCGTGCGTGTGTGTGTGTATGTGTGTGTGTGTATAAACACACATATATGTATGTATATACACAGTGCCTTGGTCCACCAGCTTTTGATTCCTGAAACTGCTGGAGAAACTGTATTCCCACCGAACATAAGGATCTAATTTGGTGTGTTTACAACAGGAAAAGCCAGTGCAAAGATAACCACCAATGTGTTAGTTTAAGAGAAGGACTATTCACATGCTGCAACGTGTTCTTCCCTTGAGACTGGGTCTCAGAAGAAAAAATATTTCTCACAGACACGTACATACACAAAGAGTAAAAAACTCCACACCCCTATAACAATGAGGACAGCTTTTGTCAACTTTCTGGCTAGATCTGGCAAACTATTCTGCTCAGTAGCTTTCCCTTACTACATAAAACAATGTAAAATTCCAAACCTTGGAAAAATTTTTAAATTTATACTATGCATATTAGTCTTTTATGTCTYAGCCTCTTACCCTAGCACCAGAAAAAGGTAATTTTAATGTATTTTTTAAAGCAGTTTTGTTTTATGAGGAAATCCAGAAGAAAAATCTAGACAAGAAAATAGTTTGCCGTTTGTGACTACATCTGCAAGGTGCCTTTAGATTGTTAAATTATAAATGACACTGAAGATACAACATGCTCTATTAATATATTATCACTTTAAACTAAAAGTGTTCATTAAAATGAGGCTTTACATTACATTGCTGACTTCATAGTGTATCAAATCCAGTTTTTAATACTATATTCTACTGATAATTACAGATTCCCAAACTAAGATCCTCTGATTTTATAACCCCATTTTAGAGGAAAGATTTCATAGTTATTTTTTTAAGAAAGTAAAGGTCCTTTTTTGAAAATGACATCATTGAACACAAGGTTTCAAATAGTGCTAACCACTTAATGYCACATATAGTTCAATGAAATTAATACAAACAGAGAGGTTATTTTCAATTGATGTAAGCCCTTGCTGAAGAAAACCAAGATTAAATAGTTCAGCATTTTCCTGTCTTCTGTTTCTACCTTCCCATTCCCATTTTTTTAACAAGCTAAATGTAGCTGTTAATCGTGTTCTGTTTAAGTATGAACTGTCCTTTCTAACTTTAATCTATTTGTTGGCAAAAGAAAAAGAATTTGCTGACAATGATTTACTATGGAAAATGCATGAGAAGTTAATGAGCTGAACCTTTTGTTATTTCCTCAAGAATACGTACTTTCACGGCTGGGGTTTTTAAAGTATTTTTCACTATTTTTGTTGAACAAATTAAATTTTGTATTAATTAAATCCTATGAAGTATTGCAAATCTTTACTGATTGATATAACTTCCTGAAGATTCCTGCACAGAACAGTCATGTCTGATTTCATAAAAAGAAGACTATTACTGTCAGCTGACTCTAATTAACACTGTAGACACTTCGTAGGTATTTAGAAATCATATTTTGTTCCCTGTCATAGTATGGTATAACTATGGTGTGCAGGTCAATTGAGAATCTGTTGCTGTAGTTTAGGAATAGGAAGAGCAGAAGGAAAAGGAAGTATTACGAGTCAAARTAAGGCAGAAATCCTGTGCTTTGGTCAGCTATTAACTGTCTCAGACTGTCTCAAAATATGACCTTTTGCATACAGCTATGATCAAGCTCTGTCTAAGCAACTAATTCCATGCATGCTCTGAATATCCTGATGTCTAGACYATTCCTGAAAGTGTTTTAAATTTCTCTGCTTTATTTTGCTGTAAAATGTCACACCTCACATGCTGTGCCTACCTCTCACTTGATTCTTTCGGCATCTTGGATACAGATGGGAAAAGAGAATAAAAAGGTGTCTTGTCTCCCATCACTTTCRTACATTTAGATGCCATGCATGTGTAAGCGCCCCACTGTGATGTGATGGTTTTCATTAAACTAGGACATGTTTTCACCAAAGTGAGGAAATTAGGGAGCATCAAGAACAAGGCAAGGTTGATTGGATGGATAATTTTTTTTCAGAGAAAAAGTTCATCTGGCCATGGTTTCATATGAAAAGCATCAACATTTTTTAAACAACCAAAAGTGCAGATTTATGAGTTCACATCAACAGAACATCTAAATCTCTCGAAAGTTTCCCATTTTCACATAGCAATAATAGTAATCTATTAAGAAAATGAACACAGGTTATATTACTCTTTATAAAAAATTCAATAATCTGATSATACACAAAAATAAAGGAATGAGAAAACATTTGTGGCATATTTCACTACTGTTTATACACTACAGTGAAGTAGATGAGCAAACAAACATTTTGACTAAAGATCAAAACAGGCTGTCTGGAAAAACACTTTGGAAACCAGATATTACTTTTGAAATTGGAAAGATTTATATGTTGACCTCACTGCCAATTTCAACCATTCAAAATTATGAGTCAAGCCTCAGATAATCATAGGATCAGCTTAAAAATAGAAACATGAAAAAAAAAATAGTCTGTGTTTCTTTTTACTAACACTTTGCTTTCTGAGATCATACATATCACTCAGTTCCCCCTGCCCCTGGTGGGATGGGGAGAACAATCTGAAAAAGGTAAAACCCATGAGTTGAGAGAAGAAAATAATAATAATAATAATAATAATAATAATAATAATAATAATAATAATAATAATAATGTAAAGGGAGATAACAGAAAGTGGGACAGTTTATAGTTATAGTGAGGCACAATACAACAGTCACCTCCACTGACCCAGTCCATTCCTGAGCAGCGATCGGCTCTCCCATTTCTACCCTGAACATTAAGTCCTATGGTTTGGAAAATCCCTTTGGCTAGTTTGGGTCATCTCTCCTGGCCATGCTCCCTCCCAGCTTCTTGTGCACCTTCTCACTGACAGAGCATGGAAATTGAAAAGGGTAAGCACTACTGAGCAACTCAAATATTGTTTTACTCAAATGTAAAACAATATTTGGACTCGATAATCTTACAGRTCTTTTCCAACCTGAACAATTCTATGGTCAGCGTGGCATCAACATTATTCCCATATTAAATCCAAAACAGAGCACTGTACCAGCTACTAGGAAGAAAATTAACTCTATCCCAGCCAAAGCCTGCTTTCTCTTAATTTCCTCTATGGTGACTTTATGAAATGACTAAACATCATGAAATTAGTAAACATCATAAGACTTTTGTTATATGTATACATATATATAATATGAGAGATAGGAATACACACAATTAACCAGCAACTTTTAAGATGCTTCACACAATTTTTGGCACAGGAGAGGCTCAAGGCTGTTTCAAGGCTGACTCCTTAATTACTGGGAAACAATGAAAGCAGAAGTTAGTAGTGATGGCAATTTTACTAAAGTGATGGAGGAGAAGATAGGCAGTAGATAGACAAAAGGAGTCCCTCTGTCAGAAGCAAGAAATCCCTGTTGAGTCCACAATCTTCATGTCATAGTCTTGCACTAGTTTGATTTACTACAACTGATGTCAGAGCGACCTGTGAGGCCACTGGTCCCAGCAGACACTGCACACCAGCCTTACTGCAGCCAGCCTTGTTTCCCCCAACATACACTTCCCTTTCAGACCAAATATAACATAAGTGATCTCTGGCAAATCATGCAAAACTCTCCTTCCTAACTGTATTCCTTCTCTGCCCCCCCATCCCCCTTCTCCTCGTTTGGAACTTTCTACACAGTAAGTTATAATGATATGACAACAATGTAATGCTAAAYACAAATTTTCAGGCACCAGCTAAACCCCAATAGCTCAGTTTTATAGCAGTATGACAGAGTATAGCCACAGGATACTGGAGGAAAACGCAAGCATTTAGACAGTAAGGTCTCYAGAGAAAAGACTTGAGAATCTTGAAAAGCTGGTCTTGAACATATCACTGAATGTCCCCAGATGGTACTGTAATAATAGAAATGCTAACTGTCAAAAATATACACCAGAAAAAGAGGCCACTCCATCATTGTTTTGTTTTCCATTACATTTTAGTGGAAAACAGCCGTTTTTTGGGCTTTTTTTTTTTTTTGACAATCAAAATTTCAAAGATGAAAACTTTGGGAAACCATTTAACTGCTAGTGTTGCCACTGACACTGTTAAAAGTTCTTCAAATGGATGACAGAAATGAAGGCAGTCATCACAAATAGTATGGGATATTATCTCGGTCTACAATGCACATATCATGCAATTACAGTCAGCTCTATCACTTGGGAAGCCACTTACATGTGAATAAACTCCCTTTTATTACAATTTTCCAAACTGCAGAAGAAATTAGAGAATAGGTCTTCTCATCATATCTCAACATACATAAAAATAATGAGAACATTGATTCATTGACTATACATTTTAACACTTCCTCATACAAGARTCGCAATTCGGAAAGATAAAATTTCATCATAAATAAAAAAAACTGAACAACAAAGTCAAAATTACAAATAACACTGTAGAAGTGCAAGATGTGCTCTGTGACTCTTGCTGTCTTAGGACWAAGAATGATTTATCCTGTTCCTGTTTTAGTTTACATGGTCTTTCATCTCTCTGTTCTCCTTCCCATTATTTTCTGGGTTATCTTGTCATTCTGTTTACCACCTATGTACACAGATTTCTCCTTTCTCCCAAATTTAGAAAATTTTGATWTAGTTATTTTTTATCATGCTCATCTTGTCTTAGTGTTTTGAAAGGGCAAAGGAAGAAAAGAGCTTTATAAATGAGATTATTAGTATTATATCATATCTGTGAGAATGCAGAACAATGACAATACTGGAGGGGTTCCTATTAGCACCACAGTCAAATACCACTGCGAAAGCTTTTGTCTGTGGAAAGGCTGATGTGGCAACTGCATAATGGACAGATTAATGTCACACAGCTGTTATTACAGTCATATGTCCCATTATGTCATAGAAGTTACATTATGTCTGCATGAGTTTTAAATCAGACAGTGCCCGTGAACATAAATGAAGTCTTTCAAAATTACATAAATCCAAGAAACATTGCTTGCAAATCTCAGTGTTAATACTCATACTATCTCTTCAGTGATAAGAAAATAAAAAGTTTAATTTCAGTCGTTTCTTGGAGATTATTTTCTTTGTACATAAAAAAGATTATATGCAATAATATTACTGTACACATTATCTTAAAATGTAAGATATTGGGATCCTATGGTTTAAGGTATTTTAGACTGAAACCTTCTTAAATATCAAAGTCTGACTACTCCTCAATCACAGAATGATAGAAAGCATTGTTGGAAGAGGCTGTGAATTTTTCAAATCTCTCCAAAGGCAAAATCAATTTCAACTATGTTATGGTTGTCAGATAGTTTTATAACCTGCTTTTAATATTTTCAGTGCTGGAAACTTCATCATTTCCAGTACATAATTATTCTCACATTCCTGAAGACTTCCCTTGCTACAAAATAAGGAATTTTATCTCATGGGGAACAGTTTGCTCCCTGGCTTTTTGCTGGTATGGGAAATTAYCTAGCCCCAGTCTGAACACATTTCAGTTGTTCAAGATGAAACTGAGATCACTGCAATGTGGAAATTAAGAACTTAATGTAGCAGGGCTCAAATGAGAGGACCATCCACTAGTGGAGTGGGTAACATCCTTAGCAACATGCAGTTGGAGAGCTGTGATTTAATCCCTAAAAAGACTTAGGTTTAGTCTTACTTCCTCACATCTGAAACAGGTTAGCTTGCAGCAGTCATAGGATTATCAACAAAAATCAGGCTGTATTTTATGAGTTCTTTGGAAGGTTTATGAGGTTTTATCACATTTCTTCTAATAAGAATTGTGATGAAGAAGGACTTTCTGAGTGGGACTGGCTCATTCTATTCAGCAGTGGACTAGAAAACAATGTGTCGGTATCGATCAAGGAGACAGTAGGAAAGGCAGTCCAAGTTAGTAATTTCCTAATGAGCTGGTGGTGGGGTCAGTCCTCCATATTCTTCCAAAATGACTGCAATCACAGCTCATGACTGCTGTCTTGAGGCTGTTCAGAGACTAACAAAAGATGACAATATCAAAATTATTTGATAAAATTATTTGCAATAGCAAAGAGTTTTGTGATTTCATTGCTGCTATTCTTCCTCATTTTTGAATTCATTTTCATATCAGCTAATTTAAGGTTAAGAAAGAATCTCTGATGAATATGTTTTTCAGAGAACTAGCACTGATTGGTACATTATTTCAAGCTTTGAGACCTTTGAGCTCTCTCAGAGATTTTTCCTGTTCATAATTAGCAATTAGCTGTGTTAAAGCCCTTTCAGTAGGCATGTAATCAAGAGCCAGAAGAGATGATTTGATGTTCTCTACTAATTGTTTTCCATCTACAGGGTATTTAATCTTGAGAAGCACCAGTATGAATTAGAGGGATAAGTTATATTGACGAATCTTTTAAACCCAAAGTTTATTATCCCCACATTATGCTATAATGTAGTATTTCAATACAGGAAAATAACTAAGTGTTTTAAGAAACGAAGTATTGATATCCCTCTTTTATTGATGATAAAACCAAGGCTTTATCATAGGACTTGTAAAGAAATTTTCTGAAATAGACCAGCAAGAGAAAATATAGCAGTTCTTATGACAAAATCTTTCAGAAAAATACCTTCTCACACGTAAATGGAAGGAGGAGTTTTCTCACTGGACCACTCATCAGTAGGATACTAGTGGCAATAACTAGGTCCACTACATAAACAAAGGCCTGTTCTCAAAAGGAAATATATACTTGGACTCTAATCAGTCTAGCATCTTGTAGACTACATTCTCAGTCAGGAAAAAACACTATCCTTCTCATTTGTCCAATCAAYTTGTTACATTTCTCCTATTCTGGAGAAGTGAGGGCTTTGGGGAAACCTAATTGCAACCTTCCAGTACCTCAAGGGGACTCTGAGTTAGCTTTCTAGAACACTTTTATAGTCAAAGGAGAAAAAACAAGCTTTTCTGCATTGTGAATCACCCGACATCTAAACTCAATCTAAATTGGTTTAAATTTATGTATTTAACTGAAATAGATATCACTCTAACAGTAACTTCCCTTACATTGATAATAACAGAAGTCAAATGGCTTACTCAGACAAAAACATGTGGTGTAGGTAGGAGAAATTTCATTATACTGCTATCTGAAAGCTCAGTCAAGAGTAATTTGCCAAGGCAGAGCAAGTGATCTGTAAATGACTCATTTGCTGAAATAAAACCCAAGTTATTACACTGTTAAAATGCCAGCGGAGCTAAGGTTCATCATTGACTCTACAGCACAGCACCTTCAGTTTACAAATTGTCACACAGTATACCTGATTATGCAGATATGCATGTCTTGGGTATGCTCATCCTCAGTGAACTGGGTGTTGGAGCGAGCAGTGGTAGGAGCGGGCACAAGGAAGACGACCATTTCATAATGTCAAACAGTGGGCAGAAGCTGTGGAGTGCAGTCTGGAATCTTGTTTGAGCTTGTACCCTGACACACTGACACCAGCACCTCTTTACCGCTCCATGCCACAGTCTTTTTGCGTTCCCTTTTGCTTGCAGTGGTTCAGTGAGGGGGAGAGGCACTAAACACTGCAGCAAGTACTCTAAGGACACATCTGGCCACTAAGGAGCATGGATCAGGAGCTGGCTGAATCATTTTAATGTTTGCTAAATGTGATTTGACCTAACAATGAAGTTCTGGCATACTTTTCAGACTTCAAATTCTTACTCCACTTCCATTTCTCTTCACTCACTTCCAGGCTGATAATTAAAAAATTCCAATGGCATCACTTAAAACCTGCATGCTACACATCTTAAGTCTTTTCTGTCCGTTCCTTTCCTTTTCCTGTTGCTACTATGCTGTATAAAAACAGCTAGAGAAAGCAGTCTGTAACAAAATGTGCACCTGTCAGAGTTCACTTCCACTTGCAGCTTTTACTCGAATTGGTTTCCTATCTGTTACAGGGAGCTGCTGGAGTCTTTCATTTTCTCATGCCAGGAGACTATTCATGAAGTAATTCACACAGCTACTTCCAGATCCAGCTGACTCCTTCACTCTGCACAATGTGACTTTTCACCTAAAGGAACTACTCACAGCAAAGCACATCCCCGGAGTACTGGTATGTGAACTATTAGATCTGCAGAGTTCTTTTCAGCTATTAGATATGCAGACTGTTTTTACAAATGCAGTCACTGAGGTGTCTGGGGTTTGCATGGTGTTTTCACCATGCAAATATAAACCATTCTTGGATGTATGGAAAATATGTCATATAACAAGAAAAACTATCAAAACTGAGACATTCAGCGAGTCTGAAAATTCCAATATCCCCTCTCTGCAAGTGGCCACTATGGCATGCTTTAAGGGAAAGTCTAAGAAAAATTGAAGAACAAGAATAACCTTTCCTCAGAAGGAATGCATTTTTTAACTCTCACTCTTGGATGACTGCTTATGCTCAGAATCACTGAAAGTCTGCCTTTGTCAGAATAATAATAAAAAAAAAAAGTAGCCTATGGTTAATTTTGTGGATGGTCCCATGGCTCACATAAATGTCYGACTCATTTAAAGTCAGCTACAGTATCAAGCTCTCTAATAGGCTATGCCATTCCTCCTGAAGGAAGGCATTCCAGAGGTTAATTATATATTATAAATTACATCCCTTTTCTTTTTAGCTGAATGCTGCTTTTCCCCACAATCTTTCCTCCCCTTCACTGTTTTGTACTCTGTCACATCTCTCTCACTTCTTTTTTCTTACTCCTAGCATATTTTCTCATCTTAGTTTTTGTTTTTATGGAAAGCTATGGCAAGAAGAATGACTCYAAGGGCTACATTTTCACTAGTTCTGGAGGTATGGGTGCAAAATACATATTTGGTCAATGCAATCTATGAAGTTTAGTATAATGCAAATTAAATCACATCCAGGCTGTGAAAACATTGACATGGAGTTAATTCCAATTATTAAAACAGCCATGACAAAAGCCCTGAAATAAAATTTTCTGGATCAATAAATTCATAAATTATGAGAAGATTTCTTTTCCAAACAATGCACAGTGAAGTGGTCACAGATATATCCGGCAGAATCCCTAATGAGTATTTTGTTCCCATCTTCTAAGTACCAAACAAATTTTCACTGTTCAGTGATGCTGTTTAGATTTTAGAACATGGTCACTGTGCGTCATGTGAAATGAATCTTATTCCAGTGTTGTCTGAATGAAGGCGAAATTTATGCTATACAATTGTAGCTATTACCTTTTTGCAAGATCCAAATATAATAACATTTGCATATATCAGTCTTGCAAAAGCACAGACTAAAATCCTGGTTCAATTTCTGTGATGACAAGATAGAAACCATTTGATTTTTTTTTTTTACGTGACAGTGGTATGTATTATTATGCTATTTTCTCCATTTTAATTTGAAAGTGCTTAAGGCCTTGGGTTTTGTCTTCTAAAAACTCATTTAGTTCTAATGACCTGGATACTAGATGAATGTTAACATATCAACCACTTCCCCTTCTCCTCTCTTGCTCTCAGTCCAATAAAGATTAAAGGAATTAAAGCATGTTTTACTGTATGTTTTCCTCTTAAAAACGAAAACAAACCAAACTTGAACTAGATAATATGATACCAGGAAAAAAGCAGGGAGGGAAGTGAACATAAAGGGCAGAAGCAGAAAGTCAATAAAAAGAGAAATAAATGTGAAAGAAGCAGACAAATGTCTTTCCTTTCCTTACAAATGTGCAAAATAGTCATTACCTGGAAATTCTAGGGCTGTGTTTTGAAGCAGGACTCAGACATAGTTGCACAACCTGAAAGACATGAAAATTTTTCTCTTGCCATAACTGTCTTTCTCAAGTTCAGATAGCACAAAAGTAGGGTTTAGGYGATTACATGCTTAAATTGAATTGAAGTCTTCTTTGGCATAATTATACATGCTGTCATAAAGAGTGTTTAATGCATGGTCTTAGTTCTATACTGCTAATGCACTTAAAATTTCACTGGAAAAAAGAAAGAGTTCAGGTTAGCCTTGATTTTAACCAATATTCTGAATATTGATTAATTGTTAATAGTTATTTGGTTAAATGGCAAGAGCTATTCTGAGATACTTTTATGTGCAGCTTTTCATTCTATTAACTGTCTGTTCTTCAGCGTATATTCTTCATCTGAGCAGTACCTGTAGATAGAGTACAACACTGAAACAGCAGATATTGTTCTRYCTATAACTTCACTGGCTGATAAACCRGAAGAAATTTGAAAACATAAAACACATTACAGTGATTATTATAGCTTATTGCTACTCTTTTTTTATCATTTTCTCCTTTACATTGTAGATTTAAACTAATATTTGTTCCACAGTCATGTCCCACAGAGCAGAATGGAAAAACAGAATTTTACCAAGAAATAGAACACATTTACACATACTCCATAGGAAAAAATGAAATAACACTGTTATGGTTTTATGAGGTGTAAGTGGTGCCAAGTTCAGCTAGACAATGCATATAGATCTAAAGCTTTAAAAAGCTCCACCTTGCAGAAATTTATTTTACGTGTGTTTAGAGATATTCAGAAGAACTGACCCTCCAAGAAACACAATTTYCTTTATGAAAGACAAATTTAACTCCCAGAATTTTATGCATAGTATGGTTTAAGAGAACTGAARCCTCTAGATAAGCACATAAAATCACAGCTGGAAAAGTCTAGAAGCAAAAACATGAATGAAGAAATAAAAAATTGCTAACATTCTTTGTGTTCTTAAATGCAAACTTTTCTTCCTGTATTGCTGTAACAGGAATCATTGAAACTTAAGGTCTGTTCAATAGACACTGTTTTCTATAACTTAAAATCACTGAAAAAATTAAATTAGAAGGTATCCCTGGAGCCCGTCTGAGCCAAGGCCCAGCTGAAATCAGGACTAAGTTTAATGTTTGATCAGATTGCTCTGGTTCTTGCCCAATCTTGTATTTTCTCTATGTACTTCTGAGAGGAACATGTCTTCATCTTCTTTATAACAATCTATTAGGAAGCTGAATGTAGCAGCAAGACTGCACTAACCCTACTTCCTCAGACTGAAAAGAAAAAAGAAAAATTCACCTTTTTTCTCAAACTCTTCTCAGAAGGGTTGTCAGGCACTGGAACAAGCTGTCGAGGGAAGTGGTTGGGTTGTCATCCCTGGAGGTATTTAAGAGAAGTGTAGATGTAGCACTGAGGGACATGGTTTAGTGGTGGGTTTAGTGCTGAGTTAATGATTGAACTTGAYGATCTTAAAGGTCTTCTCCAACCTAAAGCATTCTATGATCCTTTGATTCCATTCTCCAGCCCTCTTTGTAGCTCTACCAGTAGCTCTCCAGTTTGTGAATGCCTTTCCTGTACTAGCGAGCCTCAATTTCAGTGCAGCACTCAAAATCTGGTTTCAGATGCCAAATAGATTGGGATAATTCCTCTGGGTATAATCCGTTCTCTCACCTTCCTGTCTGTACTTTCACTGAAGCTGCTCAGTGAGCAGTTACCCCTCAAAGCCGCAAGGGCGCACTGCTGACTCAGGATCAACTCGTGGCCACCAGGACTTCCAAAGCCTTTCCCTCAAAGCTCCTTTCAAGCCAGTTGGGCCCTTTCTCTTGCAAGGGCTTGTTCCACTCCAATAATTGTGAAATTTTATGAGGTCTCTGGTAGTTCATTTTTACCAGCACATTGAAATCCCTTTGGATGGCCGCTTTTCCCCCCAGTACATCAAGTATTGCTCCCCATTTGGTGTCATCCACAAACTTATTCAAGGTACCTTTCATCTAGTCATTCTACCTGTTAGTGAAAGACACTAAATAGCATCACTTATTTTCGCATGAAGAACACCTCTAGTAACACAAGACAGCCTCTTCAGAAGTCTTAGCCTGCTGTATTGTCCCATTAAGGTCCTATTGTCCTGTAGGTGTCTCACTGTGTATTCAAAAATGGGTTTATATTGCTTCAGTTCAGAATTGTCTCTTCATCCATGCTGCTTTTCTACCACACTTGTTTGCCTTCCTGTACAAAAAGGTGGAGAATTCTTGTGCCCTGAAGAGATGATTCTTGAGGATCATCCAACTCTGCTGGGTCCTTTTGTTCTTCAGAGCTACCTCCTGGGAGAGTCTCCAAGTATTTCCATGAAAAAGCATAGGTCAGCTCTCCTGAAGACAAGGGTTGCTATTCACTTTCGTAGAATCACAGACTATTTGAGGTTTGCTGTGATGTCTTTACATTGTCAAGTCTAACCTCTTCTGCTGAAGCACGGTCAGCTAGAGCAGGTTGCCTAGGACTCTGTCCAGCCCTTACCCCTCTCTCTCAGGATTTTAAACTTTAACGTCATAAACACAATGGAGGCTTCCATTAGTCTCCAAAACCCTGACTATTTTTCCTGGTTTATAAACAGCAGGTCCTGCAGAGCATGTACTCTAAATGGCTTGCCAAACTCGTGTCCTTGCTTGTGCCCTGCATGTCGAGCAGATATCAAGACAAAATATCTCATGGGTACCACGGCCTTTAACCATGAGGCTTCTTCCTCTCTGATCTGTAAAGAAGTCTTCATCTGTTTCCTCCTCTTGTTCAGATCCTCTGAAGGGAATATCTACCAATGTACTTCTATGTCTCTGTGATCTCAGTAATATTATATATTTCTGAGTGCACAAGAATTTCCAATTTTACTTCTTTGTTTTCAGTGATGCACGTATTCATGAACAGTTGCTTATGACAATCACAAAGATGCGCAGCTTTGTTTGGGGAAGTGTGATAGTGTTCCACATCATGCTGTCCCTGAGAGCCTCCTATGTTCCACACCATTCTTTCACTTTTCCATGTACTTTGTGTACTCTTCCCTTCTGAATCTCCATTTAAGGCCTCCATCATCCAGTGAATCTATATCTTGCCATCTAAATATAACCTCAAGCCATCTGTCTTTCTATGTAATATGGATTCGAGATTTTTTTTTGCACCTGCAAGGTCTCTGCAAAGATCCTTTCCGTGTCCTTCTTCTCCTCCCTGATGTTACACCATGTACTCAACTCAACTCTTGCTACACCATGTACTCAATTTCTCCCAYAGCTCTTTTACTTGACAGTCCTGTGACTCTTAGGGTGTACAACCCACAGCTGTCAGCCCTGGGGCAGGAGAAACTACAGACACCTCTGGCAACCTGCTGCTTGGTCACTCTTGTCCTTCCTCAAGGGTTGTGTCTTGGTCAAAGCCAGGTCATCCTGGGGTGGGAGGTGAAGAAGGAGTGTCAGTGCATGTTCTCTTGGAAACCACACTCCCTGATACACCTTTGTTGTTGTGGGACCAGCTCCACTAGTCCCMTGTGGTCACTTTCACATACCTCTGGGTGTCCTGCATGTCCCATCTTATCAGCACCAGCTGCTGAGTGCTGATTAATATCTTCTCTACATATGCTCCTTTTATACAAATTGTTGGACCCAGACTGTCTTAGGAATGGACCCAGGCTTTTCTTTGTGGTTCCAAGCAGTAGGACAAGAGGCAACAGGCAGAAAGTAATGCACAGGAAGTTCCGCCAGGAAATTGAGGAAGAACTTCTTTTCTGCGTGGGTGCATGAGTACTGGAACAGACTGCYCAAAGACGTTGTGGAGTCTCCCTCACTGGAGATGTTCAAGAAGCATCTGGATGTAATTCTGTGCCATGTGCTCTAGGGTGACTCTGCTTGAGCAGGGAGGTTGGACCACATGACCCATGGTGGCCCTTCCAACCTTTCCCATTCTGTCACTGTGAAACCTGGTTTAGATTATTTCTGGTAATTCACTTAAACTGTATGATTTTCGCAAATACAAATCCTCTGTTTCGCAACTAAGAAAGGGCAAGAAGGACCTCCCTGCAACACAGTGACAAATGGTCCTTCAGTGCTAAAGGAACATTTTTTGCACCCACCTCAAAGAATTGTTTGGGTCTGGGGTTTTTTTTTTTTCTTTTCCTTTTAAGAGACTTGGGATAATATGTGTAAATAGAAAGATCAGCAGAAGTGAAATCTTGGAATTTGTTTCTTGGGAAATCTTCTTGACTACAAAATTTAATTCCCATTTATTTAACATGTTCTAGCCTGCTTTGAGATTTTAAAGGACAGATGCTTCCCTGCCCTTACTTCTCTAACAGTTTCAATGAAACATTTTAAATGGCAGCTATATGAATAACAATTTTCAGCAACAAAGAGCATAATTTTATTTAGTCAGAAATTGGCACTTACTGTACAAGATCTGTTACTACAAAATTAATGCAAGAGCTATTTATTGTTCTTGACGATGAAGTAATTTGGTTTGGATGACTTGATACTCATCATAATCTTCTATAAATATAAATTAATCTGAGCATTATTAAATAGCAGTTTTAAAATAAACAAAAGGAAGTACAAGATATGATAAAATTATGGAATTCTTTTTTGTAGTATATTATAAATGCCAAAACTTAGATTTAGGAAGGATTAGGAATATTCATGGAAGAAAATTCTGTCAAATACAGTTAAACAGAAAGATTTGGTCTTTGGCTCAGAAAATACTAAAACTTCAGATTAACTGCTGATTTCTGAAAGGGTTTATTTGGGAAAGTATCACAAGGGGATTATACTGACTGTATTCACTATMATTTTTTTCCTAACATTGAATACTGGACTACATAAATTTTTGTCATGTTCTAATATGGCCGTGTTCTTATAAGTTTTGTGTCAACACAAACTCTCCTTTGTCTATACAGACCGAAAAGTCATATTTGCTTTTAACATTTCATCAACATTCCTTTATTCTAGTCTGAATTGCATAACTTTTCTAATGCAGAAAGGACCTCTGACGGGGACATTTTAAAACCACTTTTGAAAGCATTGATTTGAACTAAGCCAAATCTGATTTCATGTCTACCTCATCTTAGGTGACTAGTAACAAAGCACATATGTGACATATATGCCTCTGAACTACTGCTTACAATGTACATGAATGTTACATAACAYAGATATGTCCTCAGTTTGAATCATTATATGTAAACTAATCTTACTTCATTGCTAAAACACAAGGTTTACATTGCACAACCCTATGATTCAGTTCCTGGCATTCCATTTATACAGATATATTCCATGCCATTTGCTAAATATTTTTTAATCCTCTAACAAATTACTATTTCAGCTAGGAAGCACAGTAATGAAGTTATTGTATTAACATTCATCCTTGAACTGAAATAGATTTGTTTCCCAAAAAAGCAAGAAGTATTTTATGTCTACTCCAAATGCCTACCATTATAAAGTGAGTTGAATAATTCTTAGGGCTGGATGAACAGTTGCACTGATACTCCTAGAAAGTGAATTTTAAGTTTGCACACTTGAAGGCTCRCACCAGAGAAATCATAATTTATGTGAAATGACATAATATATGGGATAGTAAGAATCCCAAATCTCTCAAACTCTTGACACAGAGGCAATTAAGCAAGCCAGACAAGAGTCTGCATCTTTCACAACTACAACCAGCCATGCACAATTACTTCACAGCACTTTTACATTCAAATTCTGTACTCAGAAAAAAATCCTGTAGAAATCTATTTTTTTCCATCAATATTACCTTTGGAAAGGCCTATGTCACCTGGAAAGGTAAACCTGTAGCAGTTTATAAAGTTTTCTGATGCTGTTTTCTGATACCCCTCATCAATTTTCTTCACTCTGTAAAAGACTCAGTGCTACAATGACTACTGCAAGGCCTCACCTTAGCAATACTATGAAGTGATATGACAATGCAAAATGTGCAACCATCTCTATTTCACATTATTGTACATGCTGTACTATACATGGCCCTATTGCAGACAGTGGAAATTTGGCCAAATGTAGTGATCTTTTCTTCACAAACCTCGAACAGTTTAAATATATAGTGTCTTTTATGACCTCAACAATCATTTGTTAACAGTGATCTGAAGCTGAATTACTGTGTTTTAAATATTRTGTTTAAAATTTACAAGTAAATAATAAACACAATAAAAATTCCTTTTATAATCAACTTCCAATAAGTGGAAGAAAATTATGTTCTTTCAGAAATGAGCAGATACAGTGATTTTGTAAACTACTCAGCTGCCTTTATTTATTTATAACTTCTAACATGCTTTTCAATTTATTTCTAGGCAAATTTCAGAGTTTGAAATGATAGCTCAGTATTTATGATCAGTCATAGAAAACAAAATCCAGCAAATATACTTTTCTGCTGCATACTCTCCAGGCTGAAGCCAAATTACCACCAAGTTTAATTTATAAACTATTTTCATCTCTTAACAACAGCATTAAATTAAATTCTGTTTCCTGTACATGGATTGAGTAGGAAGGAGAGGGAGGAGATTTGGGCAGCAAGTAATCCAATTTGTTAGTAAACCCCACGAATTTTAATATGAGGRTTAGAGAACAGCCACTGAAATAACTTCTAATTTGTCACATTGTTATTGCACTGCTATTTCCACTCATAGTATTTCCTATTTTGTGAATTCACATTTTACAATCATTTTCTTCTTTGTCATATGACTCAATGAGGCTCAGTTACCAAAGACAGAAAGATATCTGACACAGCAATARGAAGAACTTAGTAATGAATATTTTATTTCTTGGTAACTGTATCTAATGTATTTTCTGAATTAAAATGAACAGCTCTAATGGCACTTTTAAGTATGACAAGAAGTGGAAGTGTCATTTTCTGATTTTCAATATTTATGCAAAGCAATCACTAATGATGACAATACATGACGTTCCACACAATTCAGTGCCTTGATTCAGCAAATATATATCCTTCTTGAAGTGCCTTCCATGTGTTAATGTACATATCTGTAGTAGAGAACGAGAACACTCTTTTACTGYATGTTTACAGCTATTACCTGGTGTGTTATGCCTATTAGAAGTTTTGCTGAAGACAACAGTTTCATCTTTGAAAAAAAACATTCCTRTTTTTCTTTATTACCCATGTCTTTCTAATCAATAATACAGATTCAAGCTTGCAAAGGTCTTTTCCAGTTTTTTCCCTCATTAAATTTCATTGATACCAAGCTTGAAATAAATACATTAATTTTAAACCAAAATTAGTCCAAATGTAAAAACTTTCTGAAAATAAGATAACTGCTGACTTTTGTTGTATGTTCAGATATACCATTCCCCTGTGCACCTCTAACAAATTCCTTGGATGAAAAGCAGCTGTTATCCTAAGAAAATGGATTTTGGCACCTTCCTGTTCTTTCATCTCTTGCCTATACCATATTGGAGATCTACAGTTTCCTTTTTTGAGTGAGACTAGCAGAAAATGTGACTGTAGCAGGTAGCAGCAGGTCTGATATATTTGGTTCCAGTTAAGTACTCTCTTTAGAGACATTTACCTGACATTTTCTGATTCAAGAGTCTCAAAAGCCATGAGAGGTTCACAGAAGGATGTAGTGAAATTGTAGCTATTCAAGATTCTGAGATTATTAACAATCCATTTTTACAGAGAAGTGAGCTGGGAAAAGATAGGAAGGCATGGGGCAATAAACAGCAGGGACACAATAGGCACAGGCACGCTGGATACACTCAAATCCCTGGAACAAAATGGGTTTCATACAGAAGGGCTGAAAGAGCTGGCTACTGTGATTTTTGAATTCGTCTGTCATCTGCAAAGAACTATGGTGATGATGGGGAAGTGCCTGACTAGTAAAAACTAGAAAAAGAAGTCTAATATTATGAAAATTTTGTCTTTAGAAAAGGCAAAGTAGCCCATATGGGTCCAAGAAATGAACTGATCAGCATCATGTCAGCCTCTGAAAAGGTCATGAAAGATTTAGTCTTAGATTCTATTCCAAGCACACGAAGGATAACTGTTTCTGGCACAGATTTACAAAGAGCTTGAGTAAGTCAAAAGCTTTCTTCTATGAAACAAATTATTATGTTGATGAGGAGACACTGGTGGACATATTCTACCTTGTTATTAGTAAAGCTTTAACAGCATTCCCATTTGAGAATTGAGAAAACACAAACCTGGCTTTGGAAAAATGAACTACTAGATTAATTGAAAATTGGCTSTTCTGCCAGGCACAAATAGTAGTGATTATTGGCTTGACTTTGGCTGACAGCCTGCAGTAATCAGAGGGTTCCAGAGGCCAATTTTTTGCCCCATATGTATTCAACATCTTCATCAGTCACTTGGGTAATGGCATAGAGTGTACCCACAAGCAAATTTGTAGATGACTACAAACTGAGGGGAGTTCTTGGCACAGAATTTCAGTCCAGAGGGAATTAGAAAAATTTGAGGAGTGGGGTCAACAAAACCTTCCTGATTTGTGTTAAGACAAAGTTCAAAGTCAGAAACTATGACAGAAAATCCTGTACATTTTTACAGACTAGGAACTAACAACCAAATGGTGTCACTGCTGAGAAGAGCTTTTATTGTGTTTGCATGACCAGATTTTGGTAGCAGGGGGATGTAGGGGTGATTTCTGTGAGAAGCTGCCAGAAGCTTCTCCCATGTCTGGCAGAGYGAATGCCACTGGCCCTAGAACAGATGCACCACTGGCCAAGGTCCAGCCAATCAGGAATGAATAATAATAATGCTTCTGTGATAACATATGCAAGAAGGCAAAAAAAGTTGATTTGCAGATGTAATTGTGGACAGAGAATATGTGAAAGCAACAACTCTGAGGACACCAAGGTCAGTGAAGGAAGAGGGGGAGGAGGTGCTCCAGGCACCAGAGCTGAGACTCCCTTGCAGTCCGTGGTTAAGATGATGGTGAAGCAGCTGCACCCCTGCAGGCCGTGGAAGTCAATTGGAGTGCAGAGATCTGCCTGCATCCTATGGAGGAGATCCATGTCACAGTGAATGGATGCCTGAAAGGAGGCTGTGGTCCCATGGGAAGCCTGTGCCGTAGTAGGCTCCTGGCAGGCACCAGAGGTGTTCCAGCAGATATAAAATCCAAGGGAAGATAGGGTCAAGACGTGCCCACCTCATGCTTTGTCTTAAGTGCCATTTGGCTTTCCTGGGCCCTTCCCCCAGGTGGAACTTCCAGTCATTTGGCCACTCAGGAGTTGGGTTAGGGGGTCCARGGTTGGGATGTGGAGCATTTCATCCGGTGTGCCAGTGATTGGCAGGCATTGCAAGGCTGAGATACAGGATGTCTAGGGATGTATGGAGCAATGCATCATCTCAACAAGGCAAGACTTGACTTGCCCCTTTCCTCACACAAGCACCTGAAAGGTTTTGAGCCAGCAATCTCCTCCAGCCTCTCACATAGGGGGAACATGTTTTTAAGATTTAGTTCTCATTACTTTGCTCTGATTTTGTTGGTAATAAATTCAATTAATATCCCCAAGTTCAGTCTGTTTTTCCCATGACAGTATTTGGTGAGTGATCTCTCCCAATCCTTATCTCAACTCACAAACCCTTCACTCTATTTTCTGTCACTAKATTTTTCTGTCCCCTGTCTAGTTGTGGAGGGGAGTGATAGAGTGGCTTTGTTGGGTACCTGGCATCCAGGCAGGGTCAACCCACCCCAGAGCTTAAGGATTAAAGTRAATCCTAGATGGAACAGTGCAGTGTCATTTCACAGAAGACAAACGGTGCATTGCTCTGTGTTGAGAGGAATATGGTTAAAAGATCAAGGAAAGCTGCTGTCACTCTCATCTGGCATTGATGAGGTCATACCCAGAGTACGGCATACAGTTTTGCCTTCCATCCAGTTCAAGAAGAGTATAGAGAAATTAGAGAAGCTCAGCAAAGGGCTTCCATTATGAGCAAGGACCCAGAGCACATGTGCTGAGAAGGGAGGATGAGGGAACAGTTGTTCAATACAGAAAAGAGAGGAGTGAGGGGAAATCTAGTAAATGTCTATGGCCATTTGAAGGATGGCTACAAAAACAGAACTACACTCTTCATAGTAGCACCGAACAACATAACAAAACAAAGTTGCCATAAATTATGTCTTTGATATTTTAGGCAGGAAAAAAATTATTAATAGAGTAGTGCAATTGCCAGCATAACGCAGCATTGGAACTTGTTGCCTAGGAAGGTCAAGAGACTTCTGTTCTTGGAGATTTTCAATGCTCTGCTGCACACAGTCATTGCTGACCTGGCCTGATATTKGCAACAGTTCCCCTTCAAATAGAAAGTTGTACTAGATGACCTCCAGAGTTATTAAGTCTTGCTCTTTTATTGCAAATCTTAGCAATTTTTTTAGGTTAGTGAAGACCTGCAATCAAGATCACAAGAGATATTGACCACAGGAGAAACCCAGCTTTAATTAAAAAGAAAAAAGAAAAATAAAGAAAACAATGAAACTAACCAACTGAAACGAAAAAACCCACCAAAAATCAAACCTGTGGAGAACGTTCATGCAAAACAAACAAAACCAAAAAAGGAATCAAAACACAGAAAATATTTATAAAGAATCCCACCTGAGAAATGTTCTGATATTTCAGATATTCTCCTGGTATTTAGGAGCCTTACCCATGTTCTGTGAAATCCAAAATCCTATTTATGCAAATATAATGCAGTATTCAAGATTTTATTCTGGCACGAAAGTGAATGTCATGCTTCATTAACAGACAAGAAAAAGAATAATTATTTAAGGTGATTCTGTTTCTGTTACTTTTACTCATATATAAACAAATTATTTTTTGGATGTTGTCTATACAATGAAATTCATACATAAYATGAGAGTTTCCAAGAAAAGCAGCAGCATTCTGTGATGTTCAGAGGTCTTAAAAGAAAGAATAAGGTAACATAAATCTGTCACCCCATCAAGTGCATTATAAAAAAGAAATTGAAAAAAAAAAGAGGATTAGTATTACCCAACAACATTATTCTCTTACCTCATTATTATAAAATTTTTTCTGAGATTTGAAACAATTGAATAAACATGTTCCTTCACCTTGTAGGATGCAGTTGCACATCCAAGCATATTGCACTGGAGCTCAGGTTTTGCCCCAAGTAGTTAAAAATGTGGAGCAGTACTTTGATATTTTTCTTAAGTCCGAGGTCATCAGACTTATCCAAAACTACGCAGCATGCATTTAGTAAAGGTGTAGTGGTAGCAGATGTAATTGCTCTTGATTCTGCTTGCTCCTTTCCAGATAATTTTTTTCCAGGAGCAAGCAAGCACCAAGATTCCTGGGCTCATAAAAAACAGAYATCGTCAGCCTTGCGCAAAGGCTAAGCAAGGAACATTCTGACATGCCACTGCACTTCTGTTTTCCAAAACCCGCTTTAGCAACTTTAGCTGCCATCCACCTTTTTTGGATGGCTGCCCACCACAAGATGTGCAGTAGGGTTTATATGACTTTGCATTGTGTAGAACTAGAGTGCAATAAATAAACTCTGTTTTCCTGCCTTTCGATCAACACACAGCATTCAGTAAGTATTACCTTGGATAACTTTTTCTTATATATTTCTGKCAAAATGACAAATGATGCAAATAGAAAATCAAATCCTGATGGTTAGTCTGAAGCCTGAAATTTCTTTCCCATAGAAGCAGCTTGAATTGGGAGTGTTTCCAGAAGTTTTGGCAAATTTTGGCTGCTAATGTGAATTTCTAAGTACAGTAGTAAAGAAAATTTGAAACTGAAGACTGGCAGAGTGATTGCTTGCTGTTTGGCTTCCTGTGGTTGCAATCAGAAATGACTTAATAAAGCAGCTGTGGTTCAGGCTCTGTTTCACAATTTCAGTGTTATCCATGAAGCAACAGCTTTATACTTGTCTGTTAAATTGCATTCCCTCATCTGCTCCTTGTTGCAACTTTGTTTTACTCTCTTCTTTAAGACACAAAATGGAAAGAGGATTACTGAAATTCAGAGAGGCAGTGTCAGTGTCAGATGAACATTAAGGGACCTTATCACCTGGTCTGTGATCCAACGTGGACTAATTCTGCTGACTTCTACCAGCTGTGAAACAGGCCATGCCGTACAACTGAGAATCTGCACAGCGTGAGCAACAGAAGAGTGCAACCAGCTTGACCTACAAGCCAAGATTGCTGGTATTCGACAGTCTGGAGGTGCATATGTGAGATATATGTGATATTTACTGCACCCATTAGGGGAAAAATTACAGCTCTTGTCACAGCCCCATAGAACGACTTGGGTTGGAAGGGACCTCTAAAGATCACCTACTCTAACACTCCTGCCATCAGCAGGAATGCCTTTCACTTGACCAGRTTGATCCACTAGATCCAGCCTTGAATGCTTCCAGGGATGGGGAATCATCTTTTGAGCATGAAAAGATTAATTTCACAGTTTCTGTAGTTTTTAGAAAATTTAATGCRAAAAAAGGCCAAAGGGTAAAAATACAAACTTTTCAAGGAAAAATTCAAGTTAGAAACATATGGAAATTTATTATATGCAAATATTGAATAAAGGCAATGAAAATGTTTCAAATGGATAGCAGATCAATATAACACAGAATGTTAAATATGCACACTAAGAATCTCATTTTATGAGAAAATTTCTCTCAGTCTCTCTGCACAGAGTATTTTATTCTGGAAAAAAATCTGTACGTTGAAATATAAACAATTCCTTTTTTGTCATAAAGATAAAAGATTCAGGATAATAATTTCCATTTTTGTAAGAAGAGTTAGCAAATCATGACTCCCATTGTCGCAACTGGTACTATAAGCTGTTAAGAATCAAAAATATTCTCTGCTACGCTGACAGAAATTTTTTTCAAAGAYTGATCAACATTATCCTACATTTACTGTTTCCACTTAACAATGTTTAAAAATAAGATATTAAGCTCCAACTATGTCACTGGCACCCTGCTTTAACATGCCATGTTAATGCAATTGTCAGTAAATATCTCTTGTACCGTATTAAAACATTTACAGAACAGGTGATTCTCTGAAAGGAGCTAAATCAACAATGTCAGCTGATCCTGAATCAATGCTCATGAGCTGTGCCAGTGTGYCAAAATAGGAGCCGTCTGCTACTAGTTTTAAATACATGAAAAAGCATTTGGAGATTGTCCAATTAATTTCCTGAGAATCCAAAAGCCTGAAGAAATCTTCTATTTTCTGATATACTTATAGAATTTAATGTCTCCCTGTAGAGAGACACAACACCGTGTSTCCTTACAAACCTGTGTAGGCTATACTTCAGTTCTGTCAGGGGGAAAAAAAGTTAGACCTTACTGTGCTCAGTCATCTTATCCAAGGTATTTTTTCTTTTTTTTTCATCACAGCAGCAGTAACTCCTTGTGACTTCCGTATCAATAACTGGAGAACTCAAAAATCATGTTAACTGTGAAGCATCCCCTGACTCAGTAATCTATTACTATTAATATAATATACAGAGTCCTATTCAAAAAAAAAAAAAAAAAAGGGAATTTTTGAATACTCTTCCATAATTGATTTGAAAGTATCTTTCATCTTGGAGTTGCACAGTTGAGAGTATTCTTCCCAATTCTACTTTTGGTTCAGTCTTTTTAAGAAGTGTTAGGTAGGAAATTTTTATCCTTTCATTGAAGGTTCTAGTGTCTTTGAAAAAGGCTATTTTAAAGAAATTAATAAAACAAATACCAAATATTTTTGTAGTTACCACCCTTTCTGCTGGTAATTTCTCTGTTTCTGTGCAAAGAAAGGATTTGCCATATTCTTAAAGTCTAGTGCAACTCCAGGTGGTTCATGTGAACAACTCTTTGGAAAGCTAGTTGTTACTTTGTTTCATTAGAGTTTTGCTTTAAGACACTTCATGTCTTTGCAGCTTCCTTCATTTCCAAAGTTAAATGACAATGGTTAACTTTTATTTGGATTCCAAGACAGGTGGAATCCATCCTGGAGCTAAGATTTGGATTTTGAAATTAACAAATTATTGCAATTCAGTAAAATGTATTTAGTGCCAATCAGCCTTTGTCACAAACATTCAGTGAAAAATGCTATGGTAATCAATGTTATTTATTTAAGTACCAGGGATATACAGCAGTACACTGTCCTCTTGTAAAACATAATGAGGGCACTGGTGGATGCATTAAATACAGAGGATGAGTGTTTTCTCAAAAAAACCCACCAAACAACAAAACAACCAACCAAATTATTTCACATACTGTTTGTGAAGATTAGGTGATCTGGTTCTTTTTTTTCCCTCCCCTTGTTGCACTGATTGGCACCAGCTAACAGGAATCAAGGGTTGTTTTTTGTTGTTTTTCCCCTCACCATGTAGAATTTGATAAGCTGTACTGCTAAGAGGTTTCATTGATTTCTATTTCTTGGTAGCTTTTTTGGACTAGTAACGCATTAAAGTCTATATAACATGGAAAATGACAGCATTTTGACTGCAATAACTAACACTCACCATAGACTCAGTCCTACTATGAATAGGAAATCATGTGAATTTTGTACCTACTTCTGTGCCTGCCAGACCCATTTATTAAAAACCATAATATCATAACTTGGTCTTCTTATTCTACTCTTAGACATGTCTAGCTCCTGAACTTAAATAATTTTCAGAATTTTTGTAATGCTCTCAAGTGTTCGAGTCTTTTTCCAATAGTAGTTATCTATTCTTCTCAGAGTGTACTCTTACCGAACAGTTTAAGTTTGTAAAATTTTCTTCAAATTGGTTATTCATGAATATTGTGTAGGTATTTTGCTTTGTTGTGTTGGGGGTTATTTTACTGAAAACGTTAAGAGATGTGCAATATAGAAAAATGTCAAGGATTTTGTCTAAAATAATTAACAGTCTTTATGAACACAAGCACTGAGATAAATAAATGAGGATTTTTTCTTCATTTTTTATGTATTATCTAGTCTTCTGAGGATGCTATACCCCCTATTTAAAATCAGAAAATGTCTACTTTGTACTGAAGTGGGTGTAGTATGTATATTTAAATAATGGATATTAAAAACACGAATTACAACTTAACCCTTTAGTTTTATTATTTTCTTAAATGCAATAATTTCCAACCAATTACAATTCTTAAGTGGGATCAATTTTTCACAGCAGGGATTTTATAATAGATAAGCCACCCACATATGTAAGCAAAAAACCACAGAAACACACAATTCATTTTGTGTTTACAGCTTTGACCATTTTGAAAATGAACATTTCTCCTTTTAGTACATCTCATATTATGGCAATGGAGAAGGTATGAGTGATAAAAATGGACACTTATAACTGTCCAGAGAAGGTTAAAACACTACTGAAATTGCTCACATTTCTCATAGATGAATTGTTTTACTTTAGGTTGCTTATTTTTTTCCATTAACTTTAAATCCAATACATTATTAAGATGAAGGTAGCAGTCTTTCTTAATTTGTAGTCAAAAGCAACAAAGCACACTCTCATACACACGCATCTCAGAGAGCTAACGGAAAGAGAAATGAAGGAAATGAGAACAGTCCCCAGCAGTGTTAAATGAAGGTGCAGTGAGAGCAGTCTCAGAAGGCCTTGCCCACTCTRTTTCTTTTAGATGGACAAAAAGCAAGTAGTGCAGGTCAATTGCAACATCTCTATACAGGRAAAGAGTGAGTCATCAGGGCTTTTTAGCTTTTTAAAAGCAAAAACCATCATAAAGCTGTCTCTGGCTGATTCCTATGGACAGCCTGTCCACATTCTCGAATGTGCTTTATGGATCACATGTTCTCATTTGCCTTGGAAGGGGAACCAATTAACACACAAGTGTAAACCAAAGTGCAGTGAATGGAAATGGTCAGGAGATTTGCTTTAAAACAATGCTGAAACTTTCACCTGAAACCCTCTCATATAYATTAAGAAATCCTTGTGCAAATGTAGCACAGCTGACAATAATGTACAACAGCCCTGTCTTATGGGGAGCCCTTTTAAACTCATTGCTTGTCATATTTATCAAGAACTGCCAATTGTAAAGTTATTATTTTCAGCTGAATACACAGGGACATAAGGAAGATTTGAAATCATATATGAAAATTTCTTCTCCACCTTCATGGCTACAAAGAYGGCCTAGCAATTAGAAAGGTCTCAATCTGTTATTAGGTGCAAAAAGAATTTCCACTCTATTAAAGGCATATTCCTTCGTCTCTGGTGCTCCTTAAGGTTTTCACATTACACAAGACTAATACAACTGTGTTAAGAGACTTGGGTTTGAAGTCATTTGAAGGAGAAAGGTGCAACCAGTCCTCACTGAGTCAGTCCTAGCAGACTCAGCTGTGATGCCTGTTCAGGCAGTTTTAGGGTTCTCTAGAACTCCTGCTTTCATGCTGCCAGTCAACAGTAAGCTAGCTCTTGAACTAATTGTGATATCGAGGTACTAGTGCTATCAATCCTACAGGTAGATGGCAATGTCTTGCTAAGAATCAAACTTCTTTCCATCCAGTTTAGGTTTAGCAGCTTTGAAACGTTGCATTACTGGCTTCTGCATTTCAAAGATCAGTATATGAAGCTCCTTCCTTGCCTCTTCCTCATTTCCCAGAGCACTGCTCAGTGTAATTTCTTGCCATTTTCCCTCAATATTTTCTTTAGAACACAACACTCTAGTGTAAGTTTGTTTTCACAAAATCAAACTGAATAACAATTAATAAATCATCATGGGCAGTGGTCCAGTGCCCTGGTCTATATTAGGAGGCACTCCAGCATGAATTGTGCATATGATTTAGGCACAGCTTTGATTTTTCAGGAAAATGGTCCAGCCAAAATATTAAAATTTGAAGTAAAGCACCAGWCTTCTGTTGAAATATCTAAGTACAGCTTTCATGCTTAAGATATATTTGAAAAACTGTTTTACTTATGCCAAATCCTACTGATATCACAAGAGCAAAAAGTACTTAACACCTTCTGAAAGTTGTTAGTTCTTACAAGATTAAGCCAATGATATAGAGTATGATGGTAAGATGGAATATGATTGCAAATCTGGCACCTGAAATTCCTTTATAAATGAATGGACTTCCTCTAGTTTGGAAGCTCAACCTACTTTTTGCTTTCCTTTCAAATATTTCAAGCTCTAAGGGTAGCGGTAAAAGTTCTCTTCACAACAGCATCAGGAAAGAGAATCACAGACCTGAAAAAAATTAGTTTGGGGAAATTAGGGATGAAATATATATCTATGCAATGCAACATATGAGTCATCACCTTTTTCTTAATCACTGACTTAAAACAAACTCCAGAACTAAGTTTAGACATGCAATTTGTAAGTCAGATTTTCCAAAACACTGAACATTTAACAGCTCCCATAAATTCTTGCAGGGGTTGCTGAATTCTTGGTACTTGTAAGCATTCAAATCCATATGTCACTGTCTAAAAAAATATTTGGGAACTTAGCTTCACATATCTTTTTTTAAAAATTGTATTCTCCAGCTGAATGCATCATGGGTTGATGTAGTCTTGATTTTATCAATTGTAAGGAATAAATAATCAAATAATTGCTAACTGAGAAGTGAATACAAATTTATATTTCAGGAGCGCATCAGGCATCTAGAACATAGAAAAATGCATTCTTTTCTCTCTTTCTGGAAACAGCTGTTGAAACAGGGGTACTGAAAGTACCATTTTGTAGTTTTAAAATATGATTCAGTTTGGTTRTGTGTTAGTTTTTTGGTGTGTGGTTTTTTTCCCCCCCAAACTTATACATGTTATGGTTTTCTAATTCGCTTTGAAAAAGAGTGATCATTTCTCAGRGACATTCGTTTATTTAATAAATGATTTTGAATTAGGATAATATGAAGCCTTAGTAATGGTCACTGAAAAGATAACACTTCTCCCCTCAGGCATATATTGATTTGATCTCACATATTCAAACATACTTCATTTCACTTTCTATACAAAAAATAAGGTAGGGAGAAACTCACCATCCCATCGTGAAAGGCTTGTCAATGTCTGTATACGACTTATTTTCTAGTAAAAAAAGATTTTTCAAAATAAATAATGAGAAACTTAGTTTCTGTCTTGGCTTTTATAGAGCTTAATGACTTTATAGCTGTCTTTCAGCATCTACAATTTTCAGTTCAAATAGTTTCCATTTTATTTCTATTTATTTCTATTTTTTTTTTCAAACTACGTCTCTTGGAAGACAAGGAAAAATCCTTGACAAGAAAAACCCACTAAATTGTCAACGAGAAACAAATTCACAATAGTTCTCACTGTATGCCAAAATTCTTAACAAATTCATGAAAGAAATTTCATGGAAAGGGAGAAAAATAAAAAAGTAGAACCTTAACATTTTAAATGGGATGCAGAAAAATTCTGTTTCTCATTGAGGTCCAGAATCTGTGCGGAAGATTCTGTTATTTCTAAGAATTTTACTGGCAAACATTACCTGCGGTATCCTGATAGTAATGAATCATTTCTGTATTTTCACATCTATTTCTAACGAGAATAGCAATCTTTTATGACTATTTAAAGCCTGTAGATTTCCCCCAGAGTGATCCTATCCAAACATCTAGTGCTGTTGGTAATGGCTATTTCCTCTCACTACAGACTTAAGAGGCAGTTTCCTCAAGGACCACTACAAGGGATGACACACGAAATTTTTTCCTCCTCCACTCTCCTTCCACTGGTACCCTAGGGTCATTTTCAAGTTCTGTTTGGCTTGTACTATATTTTGGAACGGGAAACTTATGATCTATTCCAAATACAGAACTCTAGGCATCATGGYATAATGTGTTGCCACCAAGAAATAAATGTAATGAACTAAGAGAAAAAATGCAGATTAAGGAAATCATACTGCAAAATTATTCAAAGAATACTTCTAGGAACATTTATACTCCAGGCTTCTGTCCAAATGTCTCCTGTACACTTGCATATGCAGGATTTGCTTCAACTGATGCAGGGAAAACATTTAAAAATAGCATAGAAAATGTAATAGTTCAAAAGTATACAAAATAATAGTTGTTCTGTATTTTGATCTTAGTTTCAAACTTGTTTAACTAATGTTACTTGATTAAAAAAAAAAAGCCTTTTTGGTCTTGTTTTTGTTTCTTTTTTTCCTTTGACTGTCCTGCATTACATTGCAAAATTTTATATCCTTTCAGAAAATGGACCCCTTCTGTAGAGTTTCATTTTAATGATATTCCAGATGCCTGTTACACAATTTAATAAATGCAGTTTCATAACCTCCCACACTTTTGTGAAGAGTAACATTGAATTATGAGGATGTGAAAGATCTGTTAAGAAGAGAATTTTCAGGAGTGTTTTGTTGATATGGAAAGCTAATATATTAGCTGAATTGCAGCATGTGAAAAGAAGAAAAATGAGAGAAAAAAGAGGTGCTAAATGAATGCTTTCTATACAGTCTGAAGACTGTATTACATTGAAATAACTGAAATATTCATTTTTCACGAAATTGTCTTAAATTGAGTGTCATGTCTTTAAACAAGCAAACAAATCTCAGTACTAATTCAGAAATTAGAAAAAAAATAAGTATTTCTACTACAGCTAAAATTTTTCAGCCTATTCTTTTTATTCTTTTTTTTTATGTACACCTGTATTTTTCTTGAAAGCAAAACACCAAAAGAGAAAGAGAAAGTACAGTTAAACATCTGAAGTAAAGATATACATTAAAATTACCCAGTCTTGCATTTAGTACATGCCAATTACTTTTGAAAGCAAAACTGATGCAATAAAATAACATATAAAACTGGATTTCAAAATGTCTTTTTTGCTTTTCTTTAGACAAGTATTTCATACATATCCGAGTTGAAATGAATGCATAAGTCTATGGAGATATGTCCCTCACTATTACTTGTCAACACTAAAATGCAATCAAGGATCCTCTTTGGGGACTGCATTCCCATCGAAATGCTATTAAGCAATCAATTATTTAAAGCATGGCACATGACATTGACATTCTTCATTATTTTATAASAGTCATTAAATTTCAGAGTAACTACTGCATCTAATTGTATTCATCACTGTTACCCACGGAACACTGCTTTTGCCTTACAGCTCTCTGAATAATGCAAAACAAAGTACTTGTTGATACCGAACAAGATTTTTCAATTTGGACCAAAAACMATTTAGGTTCAAATAAATGAATACATAGCTTGGGTATATTAGAGATATGTAGTTATCCATTTATGTCTCTAAGGAAGTTTCAGAAGCCATTGAAATTATAGGAAATCTTTCTCTTGATTCCTGTTGTTTTGCATCCAGTATTGCGAGGTATCTGTTCTGATCAGATTTTTTAGCGCTATTATCACCTATCTTTACTTTCTACCTCTTGATGTTGATCTGACTTTCTCCAAAAATTTAAAGGGCTCACAATGTCAAATCTTGATCTCTCTTTAMGCAACAGTATGAGCTCAACCCTTTCTGTCAAACCAGAGAATAACTTGCTTAAAAAATATCAACCTTCTTTTTCAAAGAGACCTCAAAACAGTCATTTTTTAAATTTCCATGCACGTTCTCCCCTTATTAGCTATATTCCTGTTTATATAATTAACTTTCAGAATGTCCTTTTTTTCCCCCCACAACATTACATTAGGAGACCAAGATCAACTTTTTAAAGTATCAGTATCCTTTAAAACCTTCAAGTCTGAAGTTTCTAGGCTCTAGTCTCCAGCCTTCTGGCCTGACCTGCAATTATTTTATTTCTTTTTTGGAGGCAAGATACCCACCAAAGCTGCTTTATCACTCCACTCCTCAGCTAGGCAGGGGAGATAAAATATGAGGAAAAGTTCATAAGTTGAGATACTGAGAGGGAGAGGTCACTCACCCGATACTGTCATGGGCAGAACAGACTTGGAGAAATTAGTTAGTCATAGAATCATAGAATATCCTGAGCTGGAACAGACCCACAAAGGTCATCAAAGTGCACCTCCTGGCCCTGCACAAGATAACCCTAAGAGTCACACCCTGGGCCTGAGAGTGTTGTTCAAATATTTCTTGAACTCTTGCAGGCTTGATGCTATGACCACTTCTCCAGGTACCCTTCGCCTCAAGGGAAAGGACCTTTTCCTAATATCCAACCTAAACCTCCTCTGACAAAACTTCAGGCCCATCCCTTGGGTCCTCTCACTGGTCGCCACAGAGAAGAGATCAGTGTCTGCACCTCCTCTTCCCTCACAATGAAGCTGTAAGACCACAATGAGGTCTCCCCTCAGTTTCCTCTTCTCTAGGCTGAACAAACCAAGTGACCTCAGCCGCTCCTTTTGTGGCTTCCCCTCTTCACCTCTAGTTCCCCACCTTGCCCTCTAGTTGAATTTATTATGAGTCAAAATTAGAGCAGGATAATGAGAAGAAAACCAAATCCTTTAAATACCCCATCCAGATTTAACTTAATTTCTGATTCTCTGCTTTCTCCTCCATGCAGCAGCACAGGGAGACAGGAAACGGAGATTACAGTTCATCATACATTGTTTCTGCTGCTGCTTCTTCCTCAGGAAGAGGAGTCCTTCCCCTGCTCCATTGTAGTCCCTCCCACAAGGTGCAGTCCTTCAAAAATAGATTGCCCCAGCCCCCACTGCTCAGTCCAGCCAGCAAACTTTCTCTAGCATGGTCTCCTCTCCCCACGRGTCCACAGCTCCTGCCAGAAGCTTGCTCCAGTGCAGGCTTCTCATGAGATCACAACCTCCATTCCTGCATCCACCTGCTCTGGCACAGGACTCGTCCACAGGCTGCAGGTTCATCTGTGCTCCCCCATGAACCTCCATGGGCTGCAGGGGGACAGCCGCCTCACCACAGTCTTCATCATGGGCTGCAGGGAAATATTTGCTGTGGAACCTGGAGAACCTCCTAAACCGGCCTTTGTGCCTGCAGAGCTGTTCGTATCATGTGTTCACACTCCTCACTTCTCTGGCCACAATTACTTTTTTTTTCCCTTCTTGAGTATGTTATCAGAGAGGCATTACTACCATCACTGATGGACTTGGCCTCGGCCAGCAGTGGGTCCACCCCAGAGCTGTTTGTCATTGGCTCTGCCAGATATGGGGGAAGCTTCTACCRGCTTCTCATAGAAGCCACCCCTGTAGCACCTCCTCCCTGTCCCCTACAAAAAACCTGGAGTGCAAGCTCAGTACACTATTTGAAAAGGTTTGTTTTAAATTCAGGTACTTTTAGGAGGTTGGACTAAAGTCATGCTATTAGGTCTGTGTGGTCTTGTCTCCAACTCTCTATCCCTACTTACCTTGTGTTTCACCTACACCGTTGTGTATATATGCCTGATGATATTCTGCCCATTTTAATGATTTTTTTATCCTTTTTTGACTAGTGCTATATTCACTCCAAGTAGTTATGAAAATTTTAGTAATAGTCTGGCACAATTTTCCGTGGAGACAGCTATAAGATGTACTGTTAAATGAAAACACTTCATCAACGAGTGTGCCTGAGATCGTCAGCAAGCCATCCTTAATCAACTGAGGGCACGTCTTGCTGGTGATTAAGGAGTGTTGATCCCCAGGAAAACAAAACACATACAYGCAAGTGGACTTGTTTCTTTATGGTGCTCTATTGTAAATTTTCTTTTACCTGTAAATTTTATCACCCTTTTTCATTTATTGACCAGGACTTATTTATATCAGCTCAAGCCTTCCTGTTTCTTAAGAACAAGCCATATACTTGTCCAGCAGTGTTTGGAGTCACCCAGAACTACAGAAAAATGAGGGCAACCTGCTTTATGTATTCTTAGCCAGCTCCTTAAAACACTTAGAACCAAGAGTTTCAAGGCCTCTGATTTGATGTGTCTTCTCCCTAGGGAAGAGACAGGAAACTGGAAAAATATGAAGGCCAACCATGCAGGACCACCAAACATAGACAGTAAGGGGAAAATAACAGCAAGTTGTATTCTATGATACATGAGTGCCTGGATGATTGGTGGATTTCTTCCCTGAGTAACTAAGAAAAACAAGCCCACAGTCAGTAAGCTTAAGTTCACTAAAAATGAAATGTATTTCCACCCAACTTTCCCTTTCGGGAAGTGCAGTTTGAGAGACTTGGTATGGAGAGCTTTATCATCTACTAGTTGTTATTCCTGAAATGGAGACAGCAAGAATGAAATGAATAAAATCCCCTTGAGTCATGAGGAAAATATAGAAGCAACACTGATTGCATTTTCAATAATCTGTGTAAATACATTGAATARGACTTTTTGATGATATTTACAGAGTGAAATCTAATGAAAAATAAATGGGAGGAAATCACAATCTATTTATAGAGAAGCTACAAGGAGAATAAAGGACTAACTTAATCATATACATAATTTACAGCAAGTTATTCACTCAACTGTCTCTTTCTATATAGTGCTGTTTCTGCTTTCCATGGTAGTTTAGACTGAACATTCACAGCTGTCTCTCCTTATTTTCATATTAATAGAGAGGGAGCTCTTCTGGAGACATGGTGCCTGACCCAAGCACAAATAGTTTATGGCCATGTATGATGTAGGTGGCATGCTGTTTTTATAAACACTCCAGTAAAATCATGAGGTATTTGAAGACAGAGTGGGCTGTAGCGGCTGTTTGTATTTATTCTTTTGTAATACTTTAATCTCTGGGAGGTTTTAGGTTTATTAGGTTTTGACTGAATTTTTATACACTACTTTTAGTTTTGAGTCAGGAAGGAAGCATAGCTGGGAGGTGTAACTGGAATCAGTTTTATTATCTTCTCTTAGTCCTTCTTTAACTAGACCAAATCCAAGATCATCTCAACACTTCCTTATTTCGAGTATCACCTGGAAAAGAATACTCTTTTTTTTTTTTTATACCTTACATCAAGGAAAGAACAATTACAGTCCATGCTCCCATTCACTAACTTGTTAAATTTTATTTTTAAAACAACTTTCTTAAGAAGAAATGAGACTAAGTATCCCCTTAAAATTGAGTAACTGTTCAAAATCAATACAAGTGGGCAGAAAACAAGAAAACCTACATTATCAAGTAGGATTTGACTGCAGTAGAGTTTAGACTTTAAATTCAAACCCGTTTAGGAAGGTTCTTCAATTTTGTTCATATGTCCTCTAAGCTAAACTCTAATGCTGTCAGAATGTATGAATAAAGAGATACTAATTAAACATTTTTCATGTAAATTTTTCACTCAGCTGAAACATTAGTCTTTAAATTCATTTTTGCAAACAGATTGAAAATTTTCCCTGTTGAGTTGTATTGCACCAGCCTGACTCTCAAATATGTTGTACAGTGAATGGTGTCAAACATACTGGCAGTGTTATCTAATAAATGCATATTAATTCAAATAAATAACAGATGTTTTACTTCCCTCTGCTTACTGAGCAATTTGAGCAATCAACCTTTTTTACATGAAAATTACAATATGTGGAATTAAATTTCAATCTATAGTGCATCTAAATTCCGACTTTAATAGAAGGCTCTTGATTCCAAGAGCTGCAGGGAATAAAAGAACCATCCATAACCTCTGCCTCCCCCAAAAAAACTCCAGAAAACAAACCCAAACCAACAACAAAATCTTCATTAGCTGCAATTCATATTTAATGAATTTTTTCTTTAGGAAGGCACATACTCTAGCTGTTTTAATATCGTAGCAAACATTCATTTATTAAGACCTCTTCAAGTCACACTGCCAGAAATTGGTACAAACCAATTTTTCATTAAATGTTCAGTTTGTTCTCACTTCTTGCAGTGCCCAGTATTCATATATTTCACATAATTAAGTATTTGTCAAGTTTGCATTTCCAAGACTTTGAGTTAAATACAAGTTTAGCTGATATAGATAAAGCACAGTTTGGGTTAAAGTTATTTTTAACCTGTCAGGTAATACTATTTTAACCAATAAATCTAACAACTCTATACAGTTATACAGTTACACACCTAAAATAACACAGTGCATAAAAAAATATTAAATATAATACATTTAGCATATATTACATATTTCAGAGTTATTGTATCTTTATGGTACTCTTTCAGGACATGTCTTATCCCTTTGACATTCTGGTAGTAATGTGCTTCTCATGCTTTCAGTAGGTTTGTCATCACCAAATTCTGCCTGCCAGAATTTCATTTAACCTCAGACTTTATTAAGACTAGGCACACATGCTTCTTTATATGCATGCTCATGGGCTGTGATCAGTAACCCTGCTTAATGACAGATTAATTATTTGGAAGATAGAGCAAGGTAATTTACTGTGATTTTAAAACAAAGTAAACTGTYCATCTTCCTTGAAATATTATCTTGTAATAGTAAATTAAGCCAGCTTTTGTTCCATAATCATTTTCTTTGCTAACACCTTGTCATCAGGGAAGTCCTGTCCTTGTTCTGCTGCCTCTGTTTTCCTTCCATCATTCAGGCCAAGATCAGGACCACATGTTCATCAGTGAACTCAACTAAAGCACTCAGAACCAGTAGGTTTTTCCTTAGCTAATTATCTAGTTAACTTCTATTGGGGAGGGTTTGTGACATTTTTACCTACCTTCATCCTGCTTCACTGTGTCAGGTTCTATAGATATTATTATAACAAAGATGCCCTSGCTCCCCAAATAAACTTACAGTTTGACAAATCATTTTTGATATTTCCAAATTTATCAATACTTAGTGATCTGCATACCTTATTCTAAGTAAATATCAAATTTACTTAGAATTTTTAAAAAAAGTTGACAAGTTTTGAGGAAAATGTTGATTCTCGAGGAAAAAAAAAAAAGACAGATTTAAAACAAAACAAAAAACACACAAACCCCCCAGCAAAGAAGCAAACAAATCAAAAAACACAAAGCAAAGATACCTGAAAAAAATACATTTCAATTTACCTAACTGGATTTAGGATATTCATTTTGAGGTATTCAAAAATTAATCTGTTCCTACTCTACTAAATTACAAGGTACCTCAGCAGAATAGCATAACCATGCTGCATCCGTGGATAGAAAAGGACTACTACTAACTAATGAAAACGCAATTTCCATGAAACTATGTTCCATCTCAGAAAAATATTTGTATTGCTAGACTTTCAGACATTTGACTAGTAGAATACGGTTGCTTTTCAACAAGGACAGAGGTTCTCAAAGTCATCTAAAYGTTCCTTTTAATTCTGGTAAACTAAACTTGACAATCAGACGACACTGAATCACAAAAATCCATACACCACTGAATCACAACAAAACATCACAAGAATTATCTAATATCTCCAGACACTGAGAACCTAAGTTCATTGGTGGAAGCATTAGGATGCTAGACTAAAGYCTTTATCAAACAAATAGCCTTCTGAAAACCTGCTTCTGAATCTGTATTTTCTGACTATGGCCTATCAGAAGATTTTCAGTCATTTGAATGTAAAATGTCAAACATAATTAATGTATTGGTTTTCTTTTGCTAAGCTGATAGGCAAAGAAATTATTCTCAATGAATTCCACATACTGAGCTCCAAATTGCCTTGACAACCTACATCATACATTTCTGGTAAAACCTGTAAAATGTTTAGAGCTATGGGGCTTTTTGACAGTTATGCAAAGCACCAAATATTGATGACTGGAAAAAGTAACAGGTACAGATGTAATACAGATTAGGTCACAGTAAATTACCTCATGCTGCCATTAACTTTTCAGTTCTCAACTGCCTAATGGCCAAGCTAGAATTTATTTATATTTTTAGTAGGAAGATATATTAAATGGAGAGTATTAAATATATTTCTCATTTCTGTCATCCATGTAGATGAAAATGATGGGCAAATTAAATGACTCTATTCCCAGTAGTGCTAAATTTTTTCCCCAAGTTTTTCTAGCTCTAAAATGTCAATTATTTATTATATTTGAAATCCAATTTCGACCTTACAGGTAACAGAGGCTGGATTCCTTGAGCTGACAAATGTGAAGTGTTTGACATGGGGTTCATGGTCTTATTGTTTCCAAGCAGAACTGTTATATTGAAGTTATTTCCTGGTTTAGTCATTTAACTGTGCTCAACTGAGAATTTCAGGGGTTTTGACATCTATTTTCTGATTCTATTGCAAAAACAGAATATTTACTTATTTTTACAATTTTAAATACAATATAAAACCATATATATTCTGGATAGAATAAAAAGCTAAATATACAATATTAAATCAATAGAATCAGCCATGAGACAATTAGAAGAATCTGGGATTAAGCATTTCTGTCCATTGGGAGAAAAATTTTATTTTGGTAATGTTCCCTACAATAACAAATAAAAACATGAAAATGATCTGAAGSAAGATAAACTCGCAAAAGCTTTCTTGTAGCTCAGCTGAGAATAGAAAAGCTCCTGAGAAAGCTTTTCTGGATGTTCTTTCCTTCCATTGAACCCTGGTGTTAAAGGTAGAACTCCTTTTTTGGAAATGCTTTTTTCATAATGTGAAAACATTCCAGTCACTCTTGAACTTATCTCATCTGCAAAAATCTTTGTAACAAGGTTTTTTTGGGAGAATTTATTTAGGGGGCAGTGGGGGACATAGRGTGGCACAAGAGTATGACTAGTAAAACAGAAGTCAAATCCTTCTCTTATGAAAGTGACTTAAGCAAGAGGTAATACAGACATAATTCTCATCAAAATATTTTATTTTTTAAATGCAAAAATAAATGCATTTAGCAGAAGAAATGGGTTCGAAACCTGCCTGAAAATAAGGTACACCTCAAATTTCCTCAGCTAGTATGTGAAGTAGGAACAAACACAAACCTCCAACCAGAAACAGGAAAAGAACAAGCTTAGTGCTAAAAGTAGTATCCAAACTCAGGATACATTGATATAGTCTACCCCTCTCCTTGCAGTCTTCTATCAAATTGGACATTCTATCCTGAGAGAAGTACCCTAACAACACCATCAACCCTAACCTAACCTAGAGAAAAGCTGTGCTTCCATGAGTCAGCAATTTTAAAAAACAGCTACATCATCCAAATAAATACTCACCAGCTCCAGGTGCAGTTAATCCATGGCAGCTGCAGTTACTCCATGCAGTCAATCCATGACAGGTTACCTTCAGTTTCATCCACGACTCAAGTCATGCCTTGAGGTCCCCTTGGAAGAAATGTCATAGTAGATCTACTTCATTTGCCTTTGGGGTGTGTTTATTCCTTGACTGACCAATCAACAGATCAAATATACTATCATTTCAAGGACTTCGCCTGAGGAGTAAATCTGGAGCAACTTTTGTAAGTAGGATCTTCCCAGAAAATGAAGGTGGCAGCCTTGGTATTCCCTGGTTTTATTTGATTAGCTTTACCCCAAGGGAGATTTAATATGTCTTTTTTTCTAGAGTCTTAAGAACTGCAAACTGCATGTTGTCATCTCTATAGCTTTGAAAATGCAAATGTAGAAAAAGATTAGCTACTCATATAGATTTTTGCATTTCATACAGCACCAGATGATGTGAATTTCCTGGGTGATTACGGCACAGCCTCAAAATTCTCTGCATTGCAAAAGGATGACATTTTGTATGCACAACATATAGGACATTATTATGGTTAATAACATGATATGAACCAGATTTACATGAAAAATCAGATGCCTTTGTTTTCTAATAATATCTTTCATGTAAATTTTATGAATGGAGACCCTTTCATAAAACTATCTGTCTAGACTCTTTCCTGTTTTATGAAAGTTTATGACATAAATGTCCCTGGGGTGAGCACATATTTTTCTCTCTAGACCGATGATTCTGAGCTAATTCATCCATCTCTGTAGTATATTATCTGAAGTGCACAGCTGCCACAAGACTTGATCATCTGTTTTTCCTCATTACAGCTGCAAAGTTGTAGTACCCTCTTTCTTCTCTAAGTTTCACTTAAATCACATATTTTGTTCTTTGTTACCTTACTTTTGTTATTTTGGGTTTGTGATTTTTATTAAAGGGTTAAGCAAAAATATTTGTATAATAGCAGTGCTGCAGTATATTAATTCAAATTATTTATTCTTGTTATGGTAATACAGGCAATCAGCAAATATAGATTGCGTATAGATTGTGATAGTTGTGTGCAGAGTAATTTCTTCTATAGACGGTTTAAGATAAATTTAGAATACAGTAGATTGAAGGCATGCCACCACAATGACAGTAAGAAAAAACGTCAAATCATTTTGGTCAGATAATTCCCATGAATGCCAGCTGGCTTAAAATTTATGATTAAAGTTTATTCTAGAGGTAGTTACACCTTAAATGGAAACTAGGTTTGCAGCCGCTCTTTGGAAAATATTTTACTTTCCGTGTTTGAGGTACCTTTTAGAACCAGAATTCATCTTGTGTTATGTCTCCAAGATTGTGTGTGTACTCTTTAAAAATAAAGCACATACTTATATGTTTAAAAAAGTACCAGTCCCAATATATAGAAATGCCTCAGCAAATAGATCATCATCTGTATTTGATGACTTGTCTGTGTTACAGGTATACAAACAGTAATTGAAAAACATATATATAGAGTCAAGTCATTATTTTGTTCCTCTATGTATAACGTGAGGGAATTTTAGACTTCCATGGGAACTGCTGCGTCCATGAAAGACTGAAAGTGTCTAGGAAAGTGTACTGCTTAGATTCAGTGGCATCCTCTTTCAATAATCAGAACTATGAATGTGAGGTAAAATGTTCTTCTCTTCTTACCAGGATCTAATTTCTATTAATTCTTGCTATGATCAGGATGCCCCTCTTTGGGCATTGACCAGCAACAGGCAATCACAGCTGATGTTTCTGTGACTCATTCAAAAGAGGTCTGCCATGTGGATAACTCATGCCATGCTGTTTCCATTCTTTCCCCAGTGTATTTGAAATGATGCTTAATAATGGTCAAAAGCAGAAATGGATTTTGTTGAACTGTAAACCAACAACTCTTTTGAAAGTTGTTTTTGTGTTGACTCATTTAATCCAGGGAAGGAAGGGAAAAGGACTGGAACTAATTTGGAGCATTTCTATTTCTCTCTGCAGATTCCCAGAGATGCAATGGAATTATTAAGTAATATAAAGTAATAAAGTCTTCCAAGAAGTTAAGCAGGATGTGCATGCTTATCAGGTCTTTTTTTTTTTTTTTAAATTGGAAGAGAAAATCGATTGCTAAATCCAAAAGATTCAACTCAAAGTAACTCAAACCTGAATAACAAATCTCCAGGATATTACAGAGACAGTCCAAGAGCATCTATAAAATATGACAATAACTTAGCTTTAATTCAAAACAAACCATTTAATGTCACCAAAACCACTCCAGGATGTTCATAAAATTCACAATGCACAACAAGTACTCTAAGTGTAATGATTCTCTGTAAAGGTCCTGAAAGAATCTGTGATTCACATACAAGGTGAAAACTGGAACACTGGTATTATTGAAGGACTTGGAACATTCAGGTTTTGTGCTGATGTGATTTTTATTATCCATAAAAYATTACAGAAATTTCAAAAGGGAATAAAAAATCCAAGGAAAAAATATAGCATAGGAAAATCAACATAACTTTAAAAGATACCTCTAGAAATTAAAATCATACTATTTGTTTTATTGGAAACCTTTAATAATTACAGTGAAAAACTACAAACAGCAAAAATCTATAAATCCATAGGAATAATATTCAAATGTTTGCTTAAAAATATTAGTATTAGTTAATAATATTTGCTGGAAACAAATGTCATTGACCCATATACTAGGTAGTACTAAAGTATTGCCTRTAGAAGGAATAATTTATGTTACAGGAATTTGCTTACAAATGTGTCTGTAATTCTACACCTTCTACAATTTAGAATAATTGAAATTAAGAGGCAGTGTGGGTAGGTTCAACCTTCTATCACAGTAAGGCAAAYGTCTATCTAAATCCTCAATACATTTTGGTTTCTGCATTATAATAAGATCAAATCATTGACTATGTACATCACGTTCCAATTTTTCCTAAATTTTACATGTTCATTTTTACACGTAGTCCAAGTCTAAACGAGGAAACCATTCAGCAACCCAGGATGAGAATGTTTAAGTTAGTCCCCTACACCRCTGATATTTAGCAACATATTTGGAAATTAGATGCAATATCTAGGTCCAGCTAGCTCATACTAAGTCAGAGTGGCAGACTTCTTTATATCTTAATAGCGTTTTTATGTAGTTTTTGCATTCAATATTCTCTCAGTGGGCTGGCTTACAAATTTCTAGTCATATGTTTCATTGTAAATCTCTTTACATTGTCAGATAACATCACACAGTGTGTGCTTTCTGCAAAATGCATGAGCTCCATAATACTATATTCCTCTTCTGTGGTTTATTGTTTAYGTAAAACCAACTGTCAGGGTTCATTCTTGTTATTTTTGTGTTATTTTCTTTGTGTTTTATTCAAGGAGATTTCTACTGATAAATTTTAAAAGAATGTTGCAAATTATATGATGAAAAGCTTCCACTATGTTATTACCTAAGAAATTGCTATAATGGTTGGGTTTTTAATAAATTGAAAGTAATGAAATAGTGTCTTGGATTTCCAGTARCAGCTAATGCACTAGAAAAAAACGTATTGTTAAAATATTAATCTAAAACAAAAAGTTAAGATTTAATGCTTTAGGGAAGCTTCAGTTGAAGCTGAAAAAAGCTATACAACTCTAATGTAGGCAAAATGTGACTGATTTAAAAGTGATTTCAAGACAATATTACAATAAGGAAAGAAAGAGAAGTGAAGAGACAAAGCCAGGTCATTCATTCAAACTCAGTATAATTTCATCAACTTCATTGGAATTCTAGGATTTTGTCAAATGTAAACTTTACTTCATTTAAAATATTAGGAAAATTTGTTTCTAATTAAAAGTCTTGCTTATATTTTACTTTAATAAGAAAACAGAAAAATGAACTGAATAAACATATTTATTCTACCACTCACAAATGAGTAGACAACTGTGAACAACTGCACTGTGCTTTTTTTTTTTTCCTCACCTCTGTAAACTAATAATGAGCAGAAATACAGGACCCAAACTTTGAAAATGTGATCTTTAGAATCCTAGTGTTGTCTCCTCATAGGATCTAAAGCAATAACTCATTTTTTACTTACAGATTCATCAGTCATTTCCCTGAAGTGCAGTCTGTAATAGTTCACAAACTCCTAGGGGATTTTCAAAGACATTTTGCATTGTGTGTGATGACTCACATATTTCTGGTTCAACAAATTGAATCAATCCATCACTATATTTAGAAYGGCAGTATATTAAATATTATACATTGATTTCATACCCAGAAAGATCAGCTTCTTGTTTCTGATATTCCCACTTTCTCYGGTGTTAAGCAATTATTTGCACTCTGTGTAGCATTAAGACAGTTTTTCTGAGCTACAAAATAATAAATTAGAATATGTATATATACACACACACAAAAAAATCTATCTTATCATAATATTCCTTTACACATATTATTCCTCATTTGTCTTCTTACTCATTCCCTCTGTTTTCTCATAGCACATGCTATGAAACAATGCTTTTCTTCTTAGCTTTGACTTAATAGTTTCAACAGCCTTTCCTGTTGTGCTTGGAGCTCATAGATTTCACCAGCAGATTGATAGCTGGGTGGCTTAGTGGAAGCATTTTTTATTCGTTCTTGATTGCAAGCATTATTATTTTGAGTGAGTTTGCAAGCTTGGGGAAGAAAATTATACAGAGTYTCTTGAAAACATTCAAACTGTTTTGAAAAGCTCAATTTCAGCATAGTTATAATCTCTAATCCCAGTGAATGCTGCAATTCCCCCAAGGACTTGACTACAGATAGCAAACACTTTACATTGCAGATATTTGGAGCTATGTGTGCACTGTCCAAACTCAGTTGCTGATTGCCTCTCCAACACCACCAAGCAGAATTCCTGAAGACTGAATTCAGCCTTTCATTTACTTTTACTCAGTACCGATTTTTTGAAAAGTTGTAGAAACCAAACAATCTCTGATACTTCCATCTTTTCATCAAATATCTTTGAAATTGTCAAGGGATTTGAAGGYCTTACAGGTGTACACATGGACAACTCACAGTCACCTTCCTTTGAAGGGGTGGAGGAGGAAGAAAAAAACACCCAAAATCTGAGCTAAATTATATTTTTATAAATATATATATATATGAAATATTTCTATTACAAAAGGTTAATGTAAATATCAAAGATCTGATGACAGAGCAAAAATATTCTGATACAATTTTAGCAAAAAAGCCACAAGCAAAGGTAAATTTCCTTTTAAGACAGATWTCCTGGAACATTATTTAGTTGAGAAAAAATACAGTTCTCATGTTACATCTAAGTTAGGGAATGGAAGTCATTACACTTTTACCTTAATAAGTGCTTTTATTCGAAGAAAACATCAACCTCAATAGCTCATAATGAAGTGGTCCATTAGCATTATCATTTGCATCTTCAAGGTATTCTGAAGATCTTGAAATAAATTAAAAAGTCAATTTGGGAAACACTCTAAAAACCAAGCAGATGAGTGGATTGGGCCAAGGACAAGAGACTAACAACAGAATAATATTAAAACTCATGCTGTAGTCACCCTGGCAGTATTTGACAATGATTGTCAAGAAAAACAGGGGTCATAAGCAACGCGGGTTAGAACATAAGTTTAGCTTTGTAGAAAGATTTAAAAGACAAGATTTAACTGACTTTGCAAAAAATAATGTGAAGCTCTCCTGGGTGGAAATCAACATAAATATATTCCTCAGAAAAAATTTTCTTTGCCTCATCAGAGGCAATGATGAAAATAGTTTACAACACAGTTAGCATAAGTTATTCCTGTCTGATATCAGGATTCYAATATTAGATATACTAAAGACAGATTTTGTGAATATAAAAATGGCTTTGGCTGAAATCAGGATATCTTCAAATTTTTACCACAGAGGATACCAGTTGGTTTGGCTCTTAAACACCTTTTTTATGTTTAAAGATCACTGAAGTCTTCTTCAGCCATTCTTTATCTCACATAGTCCTCAATAACGTGATATATAAAAGCAAGCTGTATAATTATTGACATTAAAATTATGTTATTTAGGAAAACAATGACTATTTAACTTGGTTTTTTAGGGGTTACTGATCAAAATAATAGATTAAATTCTATTATTATTCAAATGTGTTAAGATCATCTCTAAGAGAATAAATCACAAAATCACCCCTATCCTTGGAAAAGCATACGAGGCAGTATAGAATATCCTCCAGGTTCTGGCCATCACCCAACCTGGCTGGAACCAGGACATCTCTGAATCACAGGATTATACCTAGGGGTTTTTTCCAAAACAAATAATCAAATGGATAGTTAGTGACTATTTAAATTACAGCTGACCTAGAAAATACATTTACAAGAAGCACAGCACAYCACAAAGATTTATTTTTTACCACATGACTTTCCAACACGAAAAACTGAGACAATTACCATGTCTATGGAGTACATTCCGTATTCCTGTATGTTTAGTTATGACAGTCTCCGAGGTCAGGCTACAAAGGATGACCATCAGAAGATACCATGAGAGAATATAAAATTTCACATCTTAAATGCATCAGATATTTGGCTTTGTAACAAATGAAGCTGACAGCACCCCAGATACAGGTCACCCTTGTGTTGTCCCAGCACCTCCTGCTTTAGTTAATTAGGAACATTTGTTCACAGATAATGATGGAAGACTGACAAATGTTAAGCAACAGRCACCTGGTACATGTTTAAAAAAATACACAGCTGTTCATTAATCTTAGCACATCTTTTCAGCTAGGGAAAGTACATGTCAAAAGAAAAAGGTTTCAAAACATACTGAAATCATACTGTCAAACTTACTAAATGAGATTGTCTTTCTGTTATAACAGAGATGTAATTAAGTCAGCACTACAGTTCTAAACTCTGCTTTCCAAGGGAGTTGCCATTCAACAATGTAAAAGAGGAGTGAAAGATGGGTTAAAGCACATCATTCTTTCAATCCAACAGGCACCTTTTAGTATTGGGGGGTTTTTTGTTCTATTCAGCTTTTTGAATTGAATTTCAAGCTCACATCCCAAAAAAAGTAACAGTTTTCGTTTCTTGTGTATATTTATATTTAACACTTTGACACTCCAAAATATTTTTTCTTTGAAAGTACTTATAGGAAACTCTCTTGCTACTCAAAAGAAATAAATACAGATATTAACTAGCGAATTCCTCTGTTTTTATTTCCTTTTATTATAATTGTTTTTGGTAGGGAGGCAAGTTTAGCATGACCTAGTGATCAATCTTTCTCCATGCAGCAAATGTAATGTTCTAATGTCAACGCAATTATATGTATGCCTCATTAAAATGAGGATTAAATGGAGTATATGATAGTTCTCATTTCCACATAATTCCCACTTGAATATATGATTACATGCTTATTCACAATCTACAGGCAAGAGAGCATGTGGAAATAAGAAACCAAGCTTATTGGTCATTCCCAGCTGATCATCCCAAAGCTCATTATTACCTCTCAAACCAGACATTGTGTAAAGAATAGTTTTCTAGCTTGGTCCCATGATTATGGACACTTTCCTTGATTTTTCTATTCCCATTGTTAAATAGTGGGAAGGTCTGCTTACTTAGGTTCCTCATTTAAGAAGGGCACAAACGAAAGAAAGGAGAGGAGTGGTACAAATAAAGTCAGACTTCAGGCAATTATTTATGCTGAATAAAAGGATGGGGAAAGCAGGAAAATTATGATCAGACAGTATTTGAATCTAGGCATTCCCAGATTACCTGCCAGTCTATGTAGTGCCAGCAATAGCTGCTGGGCTTTACCACATCCCAGGGAGTATACAGTTCCTATAACATGTATGTAGAGGGGAAATGTACAGAATTAAGTGACTGCTCGGAGAATTGAACAGAGGTACACATGTAATGCCCACTACATCTGTTTGTCAGAGCAGAGGTAATATGAGCACACGGACATAATCCAGAGCCACAAGAAGGACAGCTGCGCAGGAGTGTGAAGGAAATCATTTTATCTATGGCACATTCCCATAGCCTGAAGGCATGATCTAGAACAGAAAGTTAATTCATGTTAATGCACCTTTTTTGTAGTGTCTTCCTTCAGGCACTATAAGCCCAGCAGGAATGGAACTGTAGTATACTGGGAAGAGGAATATGAAGAATGAGAAAGACAACAACAGCAAAAACAAAGAGGGAAAAAAATTTGGAGGAATTATCTAACAAGTCAGGAGCTTCATAGGCAATCATAAAAGATTTTGCCTTTTTTATGGTAAAAGTTAACATATGCAAGCATGTTAAACATTAATAATCTATCTGTTCCAGTTTCTGCATCATAATCTCAAGGATGGGTTATTTTCAAATATCTCTTTCTATGGCAATTGATTAAAATGTTCAGTAAAATCAAAATGAAACCAAGTCAAGGAAAGGGACACCCTCTTTTATAATACAGTATTAACAGTAGGAATTTGTTAAATTGAAGGTCAATATCAGTTTTTTATGAATACTACTGGTTCAGTTTTATGAGAAAAATAACCTTTGAACTCCAAGTTTCCAGATGTTAGTATTTGCTGTGTAATGGTCACACCAGATCCATAACTGTAACACACACAGAGAGCAGGTGGGCCTCCATAATCAAACATGTCATATTATTTTTTAAATATGTCATCGTATCTAGGGTGTGGCATATATATATATGTACAGAGTTTTTCATAAATCATTACAGTCCAATAGTCTCCAAAGGGATATATGAGAAATTAAATTAATTTTCTTGAAAGAGTGTATTCATTTTCTTTTAGTTTGGTTAGTCTCCTGATAAAACAATTTTCCCAAAGAGATTTAAGAAAAAGTCAATAAGCAAAGAAAAATTTAGTGTTATATTGATTTCTTGAAATGTATTTAAAGTCATTGCGTATCCCATGCTTCAGGGCCTCATCTTTACAAATAAATGCACAATAAAAGAATAAAAATGTATAGGCCATAAGACTTAACCAAAATTGCCATTCTCTCTTTCCCAAAATTTGTGGACAGTTCAGTGTTCCCTAAGAATTTGGTACCTGGAAAGGTTTTTGGGATGGGAAGGAAAAGTGTGCCAGAGTTCAGGTCTTTTCTCAGAGGCACGTGTAGCAGCTTCCTCATTTGTAAAGAAAGAAACAGCCTAGATCCTTTTTACTGATCACAGCTGCAGATGCAGAAGTGCTTTTCATTCAAATCTGTGCTTAAAGGGAAATCTGTGGTGGAATAACAAATAGCACAAAAATCACCACGAGCAGACCTCAGAGGATGTGGGGGTGAAACCAACCACCCATCTTACTGTATCCTGGAAAATATATGGAAATATAATTACATACTTTTGGGAGATCTCACAAAAACACAACCTCCTTCTGTAAAGCATCAAAAGCATAGTGCTTCAGATTGTTTTATCCTGTGACTGAGTCTCCAGTGCTCCATGCAACCCTACAGAGAATAAAAATCATAAATGGAGGGGAGCTGGAAGCTGTAGTAGTCATCTAGCAACACAGCACTGTCGCAAAATTCCTTTTATATTTAACATCATTAATAAACATGCCTTTCCAATGTTCTGATTTGTTGATTTTGGGTTTTTTTAAAAATAGAATATGGCAACTTGAAGGCAAGAATACTGTTGAAATAGTCATTAAGCAAACACAGAAAAAATTTTTTACCTGTCCCCAAATTATTTATAGCAYCATGGTAAGGTAATGATAAATAAATAAATACAGATAGAGAGATGGGTGAGTACCTGGTTGGATTCTTCTTGTCCTGGTAGCTAAAAACATAAAGGAAAGGTCTTCTGGCATCCCAGCTATGAAGACTTGCAAAAAATTAAGTCTTTTGGAGATATATCTGAGAATTTACTTCTCAAAGATAAAGGATAAATTCTAATTTCTCTTCCTACCTCAGCTCTATATGACAAAAATAAGATTTCTATGAAGAATAGACTTAGAGGAGATTGTCATAAAACTAAGAAGATATTAAAGGTTGTTAGAACAAATAGCTGTTTCCCCAATCTTTTCTCATGTCTCTCCACAAAGTTTATGTAACTATTAATACTGTTTTTTCTGCTTTTCTCTCCCTTTGAAAGGCATGCTTGTTTGCTTATTTCTTTAAAGACCAATGCTGAAAAGCCAGTTTTTTAAGAAAAAAAAAATTATAAATCAGCCAACACTTGCAATTAATGCATAAAGTTTGATAAGAAAGCATTTCAACATAGTGCCTGTGTGAGGTTACAAACCACAGTAAAAAATTTATTTTGAGCTATTAGGAATGCAGTCTGATTTCTCTTTCTGCAGGACTACGTATGAACAGAAATTTGTCATTTTTCAATTTATTTTCTTTACTTTTTTTCAGACCTGTGTAATATTAAAAACAATTTTAAAAAAAGATGGAACAAAACACACGGAAACTTATGTGAGGTAAGATAGACTCATGGGCAATCCTACAAGTTCATGCTTACCCCACGCAACAGGTTTGAATACAGTTTATGGAAACTCTGTAAACGAATACAGTTTTGTGTAAATATTTTTAATGAGGAGATTGAATTATGAAAAATACATAGTGCTCACTGTTCAGTGAAATTGTGCAACTAATATCAGAGGTACTGAAGAATTTTGACTGATAAGGTTGTGTCATGGAGCCCTCCTTAACTAAAAACCCAAACTATGCTAAACCACGACAGGTTGTCATAAGAAAATCAAATAGCTGCCTGTTGCAAACGTAGACTTGGACTGAGAAAAGAAGAGCCTCCTGTGGCTGATGTTTCAAATTACTAAGAATGTCTTCAATTCTTTATTATGTTTGAAAAAAATGATAAATATACTGTCAATCTAAATGTTACTTGTTGCTGTTATAGTCTGTAGATTTTTAACAGACTTTTATACGTGGTCTGTAACGTACATAATGTGTTTATTAATAAATGTCTTATGTTTCTAATTACATTTAAATGTTACCTGAAGTTTGTTACATGAAGTGTTGCCCCAAATATTGGAAAAAATCTAAAAGGATGAAGATGATTATTTAGTGTGCACACTTGAAAGGATTTTTTTTCTGTTTTTAACATTTACTGAAGTCTTGTTCAATATACATCTGTTTTCCTCTGAAACTGCCCAGAAATCGTTTTCAAGTTTGGTTTGAATTAAATTTCCTTTGCATTAATTCATTTCTTTAGTATAATGTTCACTTAGATGTATTTGAAAATTTAATAAAAGACTAAATTAAAGAAAGAAAACCCTTCCTTATAAGAACATTGAAAGTTTCTATAGAAAAATCTACCATGAAGAACAGACTAATTAATTCCACAGTTCTGGCTTGCAATACGTATCGAGAAGAATTACTTGAAGTGCTTATTTGCATGAGAGTACCAAGACATTATTTAAAACTCCTACCTACTTCATAGAGCTATTCAAGAAAAAAAAAAAAAAAATCATTCTTTCCAGTAGTGAGGAAATGGATGATTTTATACATACATACATATATATAAAAATATATATATATATACGCACACACATATATTCCAGAATTCACAGACACATGATTTTGCATAACTTATTGTATAACTTATTCTTAGGTTAAATTAATCCCCTAACAATTGACAAGAACCATTTTTTCTTCTTCAGTCCAGGGTTGGATCACTGTGAATTTCGCACTATTAATCATAATGAAAAGGTACAAAAGAAGAGTTTTTCTAATACACAGAAACAAAGTATTTCACCAGCAGGATGTATCAGAGCAGATATTCTCTCAGAGTTCTGCATCCTAATTCTAACCCATTCAGCCATTTAATTTGATTGCAATTAGCATCCTCTTTGATGATTTCTTTTCAATCTTTTCAGCTGCTATGAAAACTGTAAAGTGATCCAAATTATATCCTCTGATCTAAGTGGAGTTTGGATTTAGACTTCAAGAAGCAGCTTGGCATAGCTGATCTTCTCCTAGAAGGGAATTCAATATAATTCTGAAATATTTGTAGATAGACAAATGACTGAAATAAATGTTATACAACAAAAAATTATTTCAGTTAATCTTAGTAACCCGAATTACTGCTCTCATGTTGCAAAATATAAAGAAATCTCAATTAAAACTTAATTTCTTCAATCACTTCATGTCATTTTTGTAAGTATGGTAAAATGGCAGTATAACCCAAGCTGTAAATATACAATATTCCCCCTCTCATCTGCCTCACAGTTTCAATGTAACCAGTAGTCAATCATGTTGCATGTATTTTGTAGTGTTTCTGCTACAACTTCTTTCTCTGTAGGGGATTCTTATTGTTCTTCAGCCATCTCACAAGCACACAGCCCTGAGAGTGGCCCCAAGAGCCTGACTGATGCATGAACCCATTTCAGGAATTTTCATAATAAGACTTCTTTCAGATGTTAGTCAGAATGTCTAATTCTTGTTTTTAAAATTAACCTTGGGGTCTTTTTTGCAGATGGCGCTTGATGTAGGATATCCATATAACCATGCTTCATGCCAGTCTCCCTGAAGGTGCAGGGAGAGGTGTATAGGCACGGCTGCCACTGAAATCAGCCCATGAGGATAACGTGACACAGCTTTTCAGCAGTTTCAGCTATTTTCCTCCTGCTACTTGTCAGTCCGTAATCTATACCAAGATTCATCACACTTTTTGCATTGTTCTCTCCGCCACTGCACAGGGTACTCAGGCGCTCCATTCTCAGTGCTCCTGTGAAAGCAGGTCAGATGAGAAGTATTTTAAGGGGATTTCTCTCTTTCTACTGATTACAAAGAAAACCTGAGATATTTACCTCAGGTGTAGGTGTCCATGAAACAGATGCTTTCAACCAAATGAAATTAATCCACTCCCCATGTGATTAGCCCTTTTAAGATGATGGAATGGAAGCAATAATAGTAGTAGGCATATACATATATATGAGGAATTCAAAGAGAGTTTGAATATTTTTTTTTTTCCTGAATGCCAAGGTTATTTTTAAATTGTATTACGGCAACCAGATCAAGAACGGTAACTAGATGAAGTCATGCTGTGCTCAGCAGTATTCCTAGTTTTTTATTTGTTATGTAGAAATTGAGAGAGATGCCAGTAGAAATTACAGTAACTTCTCTCAAGCAGCAGTCATAAAGGATGCTATGAAATCTTCTGCCAAATAAATACATCTCAGCACAGAGAACCTATGTTTTTCTTACTAGCATTTTAATTAGAAGCTTATCTTGTGATAGTGGCATTAATGGCCATATCAATGGTGGAAACCAATCCTATTCACAGCTCACTTCTTGTTTACATTTTTCTTAAAAGCTGGAGAAAGAGATTTAAAATGTTAATATTGTCAATAGTTCAACTGGAAAATGAAGAAGAAGGAATAGCAATCATTTTTCTTTTTCTGACTTCTTTCTCTCACACTGTCAATGTAACAAATAATGCCAGCTGCTGCTTAAATTAAATGGAAACATTAGACTAGATTTTAATTAAAACTCTTTTCCAATATATGTCATTCTTTGTATGTGGCAATAAATTCAGCTTGTGAAATTGTTCCAGGGTAGAACTTTGAAAATTTTTGAGACAGGGAAATGAGCTAACAAGAGCCTTCTCAGCATCACTACTCCCTCAGGGACACAGGATATTTAGGAACAAGGTAAAAGAGACAAAGGTCAGTCAATAAGGAAAAGATCACCACAATATTTTGAGGAAGTTAAACTTTTATTTGTTGCTCCATGAAGCTGTGCAGAACAGGGCATCTGACAGTCAACTTTGCCACACCCAGGGCTGTGCTGGCAGGTGCAAGTGGACTGCACAATATCTTTTGTACAGTCAGTGAAACTATGAAAAGATGAAGTAAGCATTTTCAAGGTTATAGTACTATATTCTTACCCAAGGGGATCCTTCTCAGGGAAAGAGAGGTCATTCAATGTGATCTGATATATTTATTCCAAAACCTGTTGTATAATTATTATTTCAGCTGAATTTCTTTTTCCAGACTTAGGTAGGAGTGTTGAGAACTCCACTGGGGAATGTGAATATCTGCATCATACTGAACTTTAATTTGTATGAATAGTTTAGTCTCAACTCTGTAGGTTAGTCATGTATTCTGTACTACCATTTTTATTTATTCAGCAGATTTTTCAGAGCAATCAGCTTTCTCTTACTTTCTGCTGCATTTTTCTCCCTTCCATGTTTGATCCCTGTTTCACTTTCACCATTTCTGACTTCTCCTTTTTAGTTGTGTTGCGTCTTCCAACGTCTTTTGGTCCATACAAATATTGTCTTCACTCTTAGGAGGAAGAAAAAAAAACCCAATTAGTTTTGTAGATACAGTAGCATCCCAAAGACCAGGCAGGATCAGAGGCCCACATATCAGAAATGTATGCGAACGTTCATTGCAGAGCCTGTGTATCTTGGCTGCCCCTAAGCTGAATCATGGAGAATTGAACCAGGTGTATCTAGATTACAGCTTTAGCAGAAAACYTTGTTTTTCTGGGAACTAAATCCACCCCTGTTCACTTGGAAATTCTGTCTTCAGAGCGTACAGCTCTGACCTCAGTAAAATACTCATTTAGGGCAGAATTCACTACACTAAGAGGTCATAAGCTGAGCATGTACTATATGCAGACAAATTTGGTTCCCCTTTTAATCTATGGGTAGAGAGGTCAAGTTACCTCTTTTTTCTGATGGACACGATGTAAAATATATGTTATATTTTTAAGTTAGGCTTTTCTGACTCTTGCTATTCTAGGCAGGCAAAGGGCTTCAGATAAAACAGGTCCACAGAAAAGAATTTCAGTGTTACACTGCATAAAAGAGTGGGGTCAGAAAAGCAGCGGTCCAGTACTCTCCTTGCTACTCTACACCCAGTCCATCTGTACCATGGCCTCTTTCACTTTACCTCAAACAACAAAATATTTGTTCTTCCCTGTTTGCTTGCAAAGTGTTTGTAAGTCTTCTTCACCTCTGGAAATTTTTCAAAATCCCAGGTGACTGAGCTCAAAACTAGCTAATCTCATTGGCATGTAGCAGCACACTTCTTTTATAGGATGATTGTGCTCTAATATATCGCTACTGAAAAGAAATGAAAGAACTTTTTCCAGATGATTTTCCATTCTGAGGCAACAGTTTCAGATGATATTTTTTCTTGTCATATATTTAGGTGGAAAAAAAAAAGAAAGGAAATGAAATAGCTGGAGTCAAATTTGTTCTTATGTTTGGTTGTTATAAATTGTAAAAAAAAAAATAAGATCTTTCCCTGAAAAGTTCTCCCACCGTTTTGTAGTCTTTGAAAAGTTGTAAAATAAACTCTCACTTTCTTGTCGCATTTCAGAATGAAAACATTATTTTCAAAGAACAGTTCCCTAGAAGTACAAGGATTAGTTTTTTTCACAGTCACACTCACAAAACTTAAGTATACAGTTACAGGAATTCTAAATTCTGACAGGTATTTTCAGAAAGTTCTTAAGGATAGTAAAGAAAAGAGACCCTGTGATGAGCAGTTGTTTTTAACTCTGATTAACAAGATTTTCAAAAATTAGATCAGATAATTTCATGGATTTCAGATAATCTCCTATTAAATGAGTCTGATGTACTGTAAGGCATCAAATTAAAGATATTTATAACCTCTGCGATAATTAAGATCAGTATCGATGCATCCTATCACACCACAGAAATCAGCCTAAACCTGAAGTCTTTCTAATATTTGATGTTTTGTTACTGTGGACTTTAAGGCTAGTGAAAAACTTCCACTCAGATAAATAGAAGCAGTACCATGTATTAAACTAGGTTAACAGCTTTTTTATCTGCCATCAGTGAAGTGGAAATCTCTCTAAAGTGGCTCTTCAAAGAAAGCCCCACTCCACCAACAAAWGAACAAACAAAAGTAATCAAACAACATCTTCTTAAAGGGCTCTTAAAAGTAAATAAAAATAGAAATAATTTTTAAAAGCATTCTATTTACTGCTTCTTCTGAAGACGTGAAGCAGTATTGAAGTCCTTGTGTTTAAGCAAAAGTTCAATTCCATTTTTAGATACGCTGAAACATCTACCAAGTCAGTAATTTCTCCAGATTGTTAACTAAGTCCTAAGGGGTTATCTCATGTAGAAGGATGGTGTTGCCTTAGGAAGTTTCCTTGCATAATTTTATTTCAATATTCTGCCTCCCTAAATTCTTTTTTTTAACAAAAAGTCAATTTGATTTCTAACTGTAGTTTAAGTATTAAGAAAAATAAAAATAATCTTTTCTTTTGACAATGCCTAAAAATGGAGCACTAGAACTATAACTTCAGACATAAAATCTGGAGAGACAGTCACCTCATTTTTGGAGTGCAAAAATTTATCCTTCTCATCTTTCTTTTTGTGGGGAATGGCTCTTGTCCATGCTTCCTGACCTGTGTGTAAACCTAATTCTTTCTCTGTTTACACTCTGYGGAAAATCAAGGCATTTCTATAAGAGACCAGTGTACATGAGCAGTGAGCTTTGCTGTGTCCAAATGGATTCATGCTGAGGTGCCTGCTTTTCTGCCTAAAACCCCTGACAGTTCATCCTTTGCTCTGAGGCTACCTGAGCTTCCTATGCCATGTCTCAGGACTAGAAGAACCTCCAACAAGTGACGCTGTGCCATCAGAAAGTCTAGATTCTCAGGGACTAACTCTGTCCCTGTTCTCCAGAGACAGACATTTGACTAAGATGAAACTAGGTTTGAAAAATCAGTTCAATAATAAAAAAGCTAATATTTATTTGTACAAATTATTTGATTAAAATTATGTAGTGTTTACAGAAATTATGACTGGGTCATGAATAATTCAGAAGTAGACAGCAGATTTAAATTTGTTGGATAATTTGACAACAAATAATTCAGTTAACTGAAAATCATATAAATCTCCCATAAAATCCCCATCTGCTGTCTCTGGAAATGTTTAATATAGGAATATCCCAGTGAGAAAGCTCAAATCACTGTCAAATGTTAGATTAGATGGGTTCATATTTTTTTTGAAAAGAATGTGTAGATTTCTAAAAATATAATTCAATATGGATAATTAATTAATTATGATAAATCATCAACAAAAAGATTTTGTAAGCTAAAGAGAAGACTGTTGGAAACAGAAAATTAGTTGAATAAAATTAGATATCAAACTCCTTAGAATGTGGAAATGTCTTTCTTTCACTTGTTTTTTTTAAATAAATCACACTTGCCAAGCAAAGCGTGTAAGTAAAAGACAATGAAGGGCATAAGAGATGTCATAAAAACTGAATAATATTGCATCTGGGCTGTGAAGCTGGGATTGCAGGAGGTAGAAAACATACATAGCTAAAATGATTTAGAAAAATATTGCAATGTATCGTTTGATATACTTGCAAAACCTCGGTGTGTCATTGCCAAATGTAAACTGCAGCCTGGTAGGACGCCAGCATAATGTACATCCTCTCATAGTTGGTTTGACTTGTTTCTCAGGGTAGCTTTATACAACACATTGTCTTGATTTGATAGAAACGTCATTTCACTTCATTTCCTATACCCAGAAATGGAAAACTTATTGAATTCAGGCTCTCAAGTGTAGTATTCATTTTGTTTAGATTTAGCTGGAGTTATTGCATGAAAAGTGAACGACTGCTGGCAGACTCGTTCAACCATTTCTGGACTTTGTTATAAATACACCTACACTAGTGCATGCAGAGCAGTAATTTTTGCACTCAGTACAATTATACCAAGAATGTCTTACCAGTAAATTGAAATCAAATTGCAGTATTGACTTTTTAAATGCACAGTGTATGTTATGTGTGTGTGTATATATATATATATATATATATATATATATATATATATATATATATAGTATGGACCTTGATTCCACAAGATCTGATTATACGTATAAGCTTAGGTGTTTTGGTGAACCAGAGACACAGTTTTCACCACCTTGCAGGAACAACACCTAATCTGTGAACTTCGGAACATATACTTAAATAGACTTTTAAATGGATTTGGGAATCAAATTAGACTCAGAGTTTTGGGAAAGCTCTTCTTGGATTTCCATAATTAAACAAAACCCAGTCATGAGACTAAAAGAAGGAGATACTGAGTAATTAATAGGTTAAATGGAACATCCTATGATTTTATGTTGAAGGCTTTCAGGTATYTGTCAGGGCACAGGACAGGTTGCTTAGAAGTGTTCATGTGATGAGTGCATGCTCTTGCAGTGTGCCACAGCACCGCTSTTAAGGGCAGACCRATGAACACTACTGCAACTTCCCTCCTGTTTAAGAAAATGCTGTCTGTTGGGACTGTGTTATCAGTCACTTAATGGACTACTTGTAAAACAAAAAACTGCATTTTCCACTGCAGCCACCTTCTCATCACGTCCCTTGTGGTCCTAACATCGGAAATTCAGCCTGAACATTCAGCCTTAGGTTAAGTGCTTGGTTACAAACTAGACAGGAGCAGTTCTTTAGTTCATTTGGGACACCAACTGCCTGGGCTTGGCTTTTCGCTTCAAAGAGCTGGGAAGGTGCTGAGGTACTGAATACAGAGTGCTCTTAGGTTTTTAGTGCGTGAATCTACAGCAGTTCTGCAAAGAATCAAGAACAAATGGGCAGGTAGATCAAGCTCTCAAGTTTCTTCAACAATTCATAACTGACCATAACCATGTGGAGCAGCATGAATCCCTGTTAAGCCACAGGGATATTTAAAAACAAAGAATTCATGCACATTTTAAAAGTGAAACTGGCATGCAAAATCTAACTCTGAGGCTGAAACTCCAGTGACAATCTCTCTCCCTCTCAAGAGAAAAAAATTAGTGAAAGCATCCAGACATCTTCCTATGAAAATCCAAAGTAAATTGTTAAATAGAATTTTAAGGACGTTAGTAGGTTAGAGAGATCATTTGGAAATCAGAAAAAGAGATTTTGTCGTCTGCCAATCTGGTGGTGAGCAAAAATTTGGTGAAAAAGTTTGGCACTGTTGCAATAGTAAAGACAAAATTCCTAGCACAGAGTCATGAAACAGAAGAAATTTTAATAACATATCTGATAATTTTGCATCATATTCAGTGATATTGTAAAATTATTATGGATTTCAGAAAAGATTATAATTTTGATTAAATTATTATATGTAGAAAAATTTATATTAAAAATTATAGAAAAAATTATATTAAAAATTTAACCAGTTTCACAGGTCTGGTGATACTGATATCACAATAATTGAATATTCTTTACTGTAAATGTAGAATTACTGTGAATTTATCATGTTTCCTGATCTTTTTGCTCTGTTCACACAGTACTGGAAGATACCTACTTATTAAATTTTTTACAATTTTGATATAGAAGTAGATAAACAACACCTGAATTTGTGCCTARATGTTGTGGTTTAATCCCAGACAGCAGCTGAACCCAACGCAGCCACACACTCACTCATCCCCCCTTCCCACAGTGTGAGAAGAAAAGAATCAGATGAAGAATCAAAATTGAGAAAGCTCCCAAAGCCAGTTTAATAGGTAAAGCAAAAGCCCTGAGAGTGAGAAAAGGAATTCACTCACCACTTCCCATGGGCAGGTGTTCAGCCATCTCCAGGAATGCAGGACTGCATCACACATAATGATGACTTGGGAAGACAAATGCCATCACTGAGGACATTCCGCCTCCCTTCTTTTTACCCCAGCTTTTATTGCTGAGCGCACCATCATCTAGTATGGGAAATCTCTTTGGTTACTTGGGGTCAGTTGTCCTGACTGTGTCCCCTTCCAGTTCCTCGTGGACCCCCAGCCTCCCTGCCGGCAGTGAAGCATGAGGAGCAGAAAAGGRCATGTTACTGTGTCATGGCTGCTCAGCAGGAATTAAACATCAGCGTGCTATCAAAGCTTTTCAGCACAAATATGAAACATAGCACTGCATAAGGTGTTTTGGAGAGAATGAACTCTATCCCAGCAATGATCAGTTTACTAGAAAGAAGAAAGAAGAGAAACAAACAAAATCACAGAAAAAAAAATTAAAATGAACAAAACATAAACCACAACACAAGAGTTTTCTATTCATACACAGTAGATATCAGTTAAAAAGGGGATACAGATGTGAATTAAAAGAAAAAGGGGAATGAGTATATTACATCCTACTTACTCAAGCAGAAAATGTAGACCTTGCTCAACTTCATTCAAAAATTCAGTGATAGAGCCAAAAATAGAGCTCAAAAGTAGTTTCTAGTGTACACCTGCTACAACAATGCTAATGTTAGKCATTCTATATCTGACTGTATAGAAGTATGTGCCAAGGTCATGTTGAAACTAGGTAGATAATTTCAGCAGGCTATAACAGAAGTCACTAAGAAGGTGAAAAATTGTTTTTTACTAAATAATATTATCATGCAAGGACAGCTGAAACAACTGTAAACAGCAATAGTCATGGGACTCACACCACAAGAAAATGCCCTACATACACAGGAAGGTTTTCCCTGAGCCGAATGTGAGTATGGTTCTCAGAAATTTAAAGTGAACAGATCATTATTCTGGTGTCAAATATGCCTGTGACATATTAAATTCATGCATAAACATGTAATCTTTGTAACATGATGATCTTTTCATTGATGGTGTTGGTAAAAATAAAGTGCTACTAGTTTATCAAGAGCAGATTATTGTGCATTAATTTTATCAGACAATATAATAAAATCATACTCAAGTACAATGAACTTGCATTACATAAACTTTTATATAAATTGCATGTGAAATAATTTCTTTCTTCCTATTCCGTATTAAAATTTCAATATAAAGGATGTTTGTGCTCTATCGATTTAGTTTCAGAATTAAGATTTGGTGTCTGTGTATATAAATATATAATTGTGATGATTTATTTCTGGAAAGTCCCACAGCAAGCTCTGTGTTCCCTGTGTAAGCACTTGTACAATCTCTCCCCTATAACCTATTCACCAGAAGTGTTCCAGCATAGATCTAAACATATATTTTATGTGAGGCTGGTTTATACTGTAATCTTAAACATCAGTGTGAAAAGAATTCATGCTGAAACCCTATGCTTTCCATTCTTAAAGGGGTGAGGGGCAGATACTGCTCTTGTAAAACTTTTATAGTTAATTTAGGCTCTACATTATTATAATTTGTCTCCTTTGGCTTTTTTTCTACCTTTTTATTGCAGTTTTATCTTTTATCCATTGTTTCCACTACCTAGAATAAGAGAGGAATCCTGTCTGCTTGCCCACAAAGACAACTCCATACTTGCTATTTGCAGAAGCTGGGAGTTGCAGAACTTAGAAAGATTGCTCTGCATGCCAGAAGAAATGGTTCCTCTGTTTCCTGAGCTCATACACAACATGGACTGAGCAAGCATTCAAAAGAACAAAGAGGAATGCAGAAGCTCCTTTCTGTCCAGAATGCAAAGGAAAATTGCTGAACTATTGGAAGAGATTTGGGATTTCAGGATGTGGAATGTTAGCATAGCTCAGCTAACACAGACATGGGGAGGAGTTTATGCAAATAAAAGGATTTTTATGGACCAAGGTACTCCAAGCCACTGTCCGGACTAATAGGGATGTATTGCTTTGTTCTTCCTATGTCTCTAGGCAGGTTGGGAGGTATCAGAAGGCCATCAAGCATTTTCTATCTCCTAATCATTAATAAAAGGGAAAAAAGACAACATTTCCTCCATGCTTTGCAAAGTTCAACTTCTTGTGCTCATGATCAATGTATATCACAAGCASCTGCTTAATGCCTACTGACAGACATATCCCAATGTTCTTGCTACCTTATAATTATGGAAAACTCATCYCTCTAATTTTACATGTCATCATCGATGGCAAACTTCAGTGGCTCTGACAGAGCTTCCTTCAGCTCTGGGGTAATTTAATTTCTTTTTGCCTCTTTTAGTTGTCTGATACGTACTAGAAAAGTGTAAGAGTTTATTCAGTTGCAGTGACTGCCAGAGCAGAAGAATAGATCTGGATGATCTGCACCTGAAACTACAGCAGACGCTGAGGTGTTCATCTTGAATATACAGCCTTGTTACAGTGCCGCTGATTGAGGGCTCTTTATAGCGTGAAATGTCAGAAATTGAGTTTGGGTATGCATTTTTTGTCCTATCTGAATGCTTTATGCAACTTTGGCTAGAAGAGCAAAACTCTTGCCCCACATAAAATGGTGAAAATTTGATCTGAAATATTATTAAAGGGAGGTTATTAAATCCAGTTTTAGATGCCTGTGTATATTGCAGATACCTGAATTTTTATCTACATCTCCAAGCCTCTTCCTCATCAAAAAGACATGTACACTTCAGGGCACAATACAATTCACCAATTTCAGCTATTTTCAGTAGGAAAAATTACACCATACAGGTGYCTCTTTCCACTGTTGTGTACTAGTGATATCAAGAACAGTAATTCAGGAGTGCATCCTTGTTATACGGMCAAATCTGAAACACAGTCTATTTTGATTATAAAATCTCATTCTGGCATTCCATTGCCCTACTGAGCTAACAGGTACTCAGATTAACAAGACATTKGAGAAAGAAGTTTCTTCAGTTCCTAGTGGCAGTTGTATAGTAAAGATACTGACACTTAAGGGAAATTTTTAGGCAACTGTAACTTGTTCATTTAGATACATTCATTTTTATTTGTTTTCTAAAGGGCAGACCTTTGGGAATATTGTCCTCCTGGTCACATGTATTTTTCCTTTCAGTTGTATTTGAGATTTGAGTCAGAGTCAACTTATCTGACAAGGAAGATAGGCAGTTCATTCATTACTTAAGACTAAATACTAACATTTGGGATCATATTCAAAGCTAGTAGCCAAATAAGTATTGTAATTTAAACATTACCTTTGGTACACAATGAACTACTATTTTGTCATGCARTAGCAGCAAGAGAAACTTCTTTCTTCAAACTTTGCATCTCTCACGTTTTGTCTCCTCATCAAAAGGAATGACAAAAAAAAAGCAGAAACCAAGGTGTGAGTCCAATATATTAAAAGTAATTATATGATATTGAATGCATGAGCATATCTACATATTTTTGGAACAGTTTTCTACTTCTTTTTCTGGTAAAATCCACTTTTCAAATCCAAACATAACACATAGAACTTTCATGACTATCAGCTAGAGAAAGTTTCTTCTTCTGTCTTTCTTTCTTTGCCTCATCAACTGTATTCGTGTGAATTTGATTACAGGTTCCCTCAGGCAAGGAATAAAAGGCAGACATATTTTCTTAAATAAGCCAATGTAAGTCTGAAAAATTTTGAGAATCTGGAAATTCTCCAGATGCTCAAAAGTGTAACTGGTTTAAATATGTTCTTGTGCCTTTGAAGGGTATATAAAAGCATGTGTACATGTAAGTTTGTCGTAGTAAAAAATAACGGTCTCATATTGAGTAACAGTTTGGCACAACAAAAGTCAGCCTTGTTCAGCTGAAGTATCCTGATAACTGATGGTTTTCTTAGCTCTTCACGTGCATGAATTCTGGGTTCACGTTGTAAAGAAACCTGGGAGTGTAGAGACTGTATTTGTTTTGGATAAAACTAGACTGGAAGATTTTATGAGTCCACATTATACCCCTGAATATAATAGGAATGACTTACAGACAACCTGATAAGGAGTGAGTAAAGCACAATATGGCAAGTCTGCTGGTAGCCAGAGTACACATTAGAGATCTTACATTGTTTTTTTTGCTGGCTGTGGGAGAACAGACAACAAATAACCTTGTGTAGAGTGGCCTGGTCAAGTAGTATTTGACCCAGAGCAAAGCTTTCTTATATAAAGTTAACTGACACAATTATTTGAACTGACTTGAACAAAAGAGTTTATACTGGAACATTATCTTGTGCCTTCTGCATGTAATAGTTTTCATCTAATGCAGAGAGCCCTACAGACAGATTTGCTGTATAAAACTGATGCATGAGCCTTTCACTCACTTGTAAAAGCTCTCAACAAAAATAGAGTACTTAATAGAGTAAATTTTAGTATTTTATTGGGTTACCAAATCAAGAACAAATAATTTCGGAGTCACTACACTATAAGCAGAAAGAAGCTTCATATTCCCTGTGATAGGTGTCTAGCCATATAATGTGGGGTTCTGCATTTGACCAGTCATTTCACCTGCCTTTTCTGTGTCTTTTTTGCTCTTCAGTGATACCAACAATACAGTGATACCAACACCTGTCTAATCTTGCAGGAAATAGAAAAGTGAATGCTTTTATTCCAGTTTAACTCTATATTATCTAATTACACAGCCAACTGATACAAGACTGGTGGCAACATRGCATAGTTCATGCAGAAGAGAAAGTCTACTGGGGAATAATCAGCCTCCAGATTACCTCATTTTTAATCTAAAATTTCACCAATCACCATTAAGTGGAAGGGCAAATAGCTACAATTGTGTTATGTTATCCTAAAGTAAATAGGCATCTGTACATCAAATATATCTTCCTAGCTTAATAGATCTGTCTTTTTCTTTTTTATTAGAAACTTACAATATCCTTCCTAAAAGTTATTGGAATGAAGCTGGTGCTCATCTAAAAAAAAAATCGCACTACATGACTAATGGAAAACAATATCTTGATCACATAATCCTTCAGTGTAACATTCCAATTTTCTCATTAAGTTAGCAATGAACTGATGATAAGTGTGTCATCACTTATTCGCCTCCTTATTGGTACAACTGATAACCCTGATAATCTTTTACTTTAAATCCTCTGGTTTTGGGGAGCCTCATTCACCAAAGTGTGATTCACTCTTGCATATTACATATTATTATTCAGTACATAAACTAACTGGCAACAGAAAGACCAATGTACCTCTTTTAGAAAAGATAGCTGTAATGATCTTCCTTCTGCTTGCTTCACCCTTTCTCAATATATTAAGATTTCACTCACAAACCTGTTCTGTCCACGAGCCATCAGGTTAAACATGTTCTGAGAGTTATAACCATGCTATACTTTATGCCTACATTCAAGACAGACYGCAGAAATAACTGCTATACTGTTTTAAATCCCAGAGAGCAAAATTTACATCTAGTTTTCAATGTCAGTGATATACTACTCAGAAATTAAGAAAAGGCATGACACTAAGTCAAAGGTGTAGAGATAAGCACATATATATAAAACTGTGATTAAAGTACTTTTTAATAACAGGTTACTGTACCTAAAGCATAAGAAATATCAGAGAAGCAATTAAGAAAAATTATCACCATGAGATATGATCAGGAAGGTCAGAATGAAAAATGACTAATGCTAGAGGAAACAATATACATTTAAAACTGGCTTGTTTTCCTATGATAAAAATCTCCAGATGTCAAAGTTGTTTTCATTTCAAGGATCTGACAAAACAGAAAAAAAGCTTAAACAAAAAAAACCAAACAGAAAGCCCAAATCTACCTGAAACCCCCAATGACATTCTCCATTTTAAAAACTCATGTATAGTATCTAGGTACCCTGTGAACTGGGAAGCTTGATTGCAGTTTCTGGAAGCTTCAAAAGCCCAAGATCCAGGTTTATTCCTTCCTGAAGGAGAGAGACTTCTCACCTGTGATTCATTGGGAAATTAAGTGGCATGAACTGATTATTTTCAGTTGAACTTTATCTGAACAGTGAGCATGASTTCTACAAGAGGCTCAGAGATGTATTTTAGTATATAACAATGAGGAGTCTTGTCTTTGAATTCAAGAAAGCCTCAGGAAGAAAATTACTCACCAGTATACTCAACTCAAAAAAAAAAAAAAAAAGGAAAAAAGAGAAACGGGAATGCATCTGGAATGCTCATTCACTCATTGAACAACTTCTGACACTTAAATTAAATCTACATGCTTACCATACTTAAAGTGTCTAAGAGGGCTAGAGACAATTTCTGGCTTTCTCTGCTTAGAAAATACACTARCATTTTGTTTTATGAGTTAAGTGTTTTCTTGAATCTCACCTTAAGTCACTTACCTGGGGCCGTAAGAATAGTTACTGGCAGAGCCAAGAAAAAAATCTGACTCCTCAATTTCTTTATCCCAAAATCATTCTTTCTTTTTAAGGAGCATACATGTGACCTAAGAAAAGAAAATTTGATGGAACAAACTTTCACTTTTTTGTTTTTGTTTGCTGAACTCAAGGAGAATATTGACCAGCAGCCTGAATGAAGAAATTACTTGGATTCTTTCCAGGAATTCATACAGGTTTGCAAATGCCTTTGACTATCAGTGAGGAGGTGAACAGAAGTATACATAGAAAAAGAAGGTGGTTTAATGGCTAAATAAYGTTAAAATGTGTTGGGAAATTACTTCACAGCATATTTTAGGTGCTTTTTTTTCCATGAAGAGAATAAAGACAAATAAAAAGGTCAGAAAAGAAGTCACAATGAGTGTCAAGCAGATAGGCAGATTTACAAATAAAACTCAGTAATGCCTTCTGTCAGCAAAACTGCTTTTATTATTTGCTTTCAGCCAAAAACTCACAGAATATCAGCCAGCAAGTGCATGAATTGTATTATTTCCTTCTCAGTGATTAAAAAATAATAATTGGAACATCTTCCATAAAATACAAGCAATATCATTATCTACTCTTCCTGCATAAGGTTGATTATTTTAGGTTATTAACTTGATACAATGTGAAGGAACAGAAAGTCAGATCTAACTCTGGAGTTTCAGAGTTTTTCTCCTGTTTGAAGATGTCTGATCAATTTCAGAAAGCCTTTATTGCAAATATACCCAAAATGTCATACATTTAAAAATTTCTGTAGAATTCACAGTCTATTGAATGTCTTTGTAGGTAAAACCCAAGAACTTATCCCACCTTGGGAAAGTGCAGTCTCTTCCCAAAAAATGCAGGTTGGCTCCATGCAACACATTTCTATCTACCACCCCCAGACTTCTAACAGAAAAAAAAACCATAATATAAGGAGGTAATTAGGGAAAAAATAAGAAAATTATACCGTCCAAAAAGACTCCACCTATCACATCTGATTTTAACTTGGTGTTACAGATTGTCTACTTACTTTAATCTGTCATGATTATGCCTTGTCATGATTTTTTCATGATTAATTTTCATATCTATTATATTTTGAGTAATGATGTTCTCTAAAAGAAATTTTGTGTCTAAGAATCTCTGTCACCAGAAGAGATTGGTCCTTTGTTTTCAAGTGTTCATCTAGTTCAACTTCATTCCCAAAGGAAAATCAAGACTTTAGAGCATCTGGTACAGATATTAGGATTGGTACCTGATTGTAATTGTTTTGTCAGCATAATTAGGTCTTTGCAGTTATTAAGCAATTACAGTTGTCATCAATTTTAAATACTTTGCTTTAAAACTTAGTGGTTTATTGCTAATTGTATGATTCAATACAAACTTAATTGGTTATGATGGTTGAATTAAAGAATGATTACATCTTATAAAACTTTACCTCAGATAGAGTAGGTTTCTTTTASAGATTTTTGTCCCTCTGATAACGAGACACAGCCATTGCAAGGATAAATGTATTCCTCTGAATTTAATATTAATTTAATTTTATCTGAGTAATCAGAGCATGAAATGCAATGGTTAATAATAAATTAATGATAGAAGAAAGATCAAGACAGTAGTTGTGTTCCGGACTATACTGTGTAGGGCTTTGTTATGCTCTTACATTTAGGATGAGGGATTGTTTCTTTCCAGTASAGGTAAAAGCATGTTCCTTTCCCAATGTTCTTTTCAGATCTAATGAAATGCTTCTTGAAATTCAGAATAAATCATYGTGCTGACAGGCAAATATGTGAAAACAGAAGTGCACGTCTCCAAAGCAATTAAAGATATAGATATGTAATTTAGAAAATATCACAAAAAAACCTCTTTATTTCTTTTAAGTAAAATTCATCCAGTTTCATGAATTTAGCATAAGTTCACAAAATTTCAGATGATGCAAATATTACKCATGTACAATGTTTTACAGTTCTACAAATACTGTAACCACCTTGATCTGAGAAACTCCCTCATGTTTAACCTGATGCCAAACGTGAGAGTCTTTTCACTGGTAAGCATGAAGAAGGGCAGGGCCTGGACATGATTGTTATAGTCATTAAGCCATGTTGGGAAAAGGAGGATATGGTATAAAGGAAGATATAGAGCAGATTTGGGATATTCTTCTCCTCTAAGGCTTTTATTCAGATATGACTTTTTGAAAGTAATTTTCTTGTGCCGAGTTTAGACTGCTTAAAGGTGCCACTGCATTGGCTTTTTCCCATCATGTACAAAGCCTGCATTAACACTGAAATTCTGTTCACCTGATCCATTTATATATCTCATAKGCAAACACATGGATCACATATAGCCCTTCTACCAGATGTAATTTAGTCTTAAATAGGTTACTAAGCTTCCTATGTTCTTTGAYTTCTATATAAAAGTTTCACAGATAAATCAGAGAACCATGATATAAAAATTTTTTATGGACCAATATCCTTAAAATATGACCACAAACAATTCATTAAAGGACGTAAAGGTTAAAGACAGAAGTCTATAACTGCTACTTCAAGAAAATTATATAAAGCTTGGAGACAATTTTTCTCACATGAATCCTTACAAATCATGGACCTCAAATTTCAAGAGTTTCGCGTTCTGTTRTGTTTTCTAATATATTACTTAACAATATAAGGAGCCTGCTTTCATGAATTTTAATAATTTGCAATAGTTCGGTGGCTTGTTAGAGTATAATTTTAAAAAATGTGGGGAAAAGTTATCACAAAGATTCTTGAATTCAGTCCATTTTAAGTGATAGCTCTATTTTTTTGTCAGAAAGATGAGAAATATACCATTGCAGAGCTGCGCKATATTTATTTATTTATGTATTTGACAAGCAGCCTGTATTCTGAAGGGATTTAATCATCTCCTTCCATTTCAGTATCACATGAGTTCAGTAACTCTGAGAGACATATAGAAATAARATAGAAACTCCATTCCGGAGAAAAGGAAGAATAAGTCAGAGGTCCTAAAGTGTGGCTGTATTTTTATTTTGCAGTTCACGAAGGAAGRAAGACCCTTTTTGAGAATAAAGGATAACTACATTAGTAATTTTGCAGCCCACAAAATTGTTGGATAGAATGGTTGGCATTACCTTTCAGAAATGTTTGAGGTGAAAATCATTTCAGACAACAGAGCCATCAATTTAGTAGGCACCACATATTCAACAAAGTGCTTAAGCTTTTTAATTTTAGACATATGTCTAAATGCCACAGTGAGTGCTTCGCAGAAAAGTGATGCACATATGTATATGCTTACATTTTTGCTCATCTGGGACTTTAATGAATACCCCTCTGATAATCTTGACCTAATATAGAGTGATCACTTTCTCTAGCACTAGCAGCTCAGCTAAATTCTGTTTTTTCTCAGCCACAGATGTGAAATAAAATCCTTTAGAGACTGAGTATAAACCACAAATTATGCCTCAGAGATATGAACCAAAGTCTGAGATAAGAAAAACTTTAATTTTTATACACTTAGGCATCAAAACTTGGAGGAAGAAATACAATTCTTACATTTTCAAAATTCATTGAGTTTGTGAAATTTCTTTTTGTGTTTAGTGTGTCTTACTCTTTGAGTGATTAGTTTCTGGGCATAAGACACAACAATGACAATCAAAAGAAACTATTCCCTTGAAGATTGTACTGTAAAAGAAGCCAGGAAACAGGATTCAGAGTGTAAAAACCTGATGGTAGGGAAGATCCTCCTAGAGTGTTACATACTTGTTTTGCTTAGACAGACAAAGAAAATTCCAACAAACAGCTTAACTGTCCTTTTCCTTAACACATCCAGCCTTTCCTTCTGTAGCAGGTATAACTCTCTGTTGTTTTTCACAAAAGGAGAAACAGAAGCTGAAGTATGTGAAGCATGTTATTGCATATGTTCCCAAATATCTGAAAATCCAGTATTCACGTGTTCATATGGCTGCACAAACTGGTTATAACAGACTAGAAGAAAGACCTTAAGGAAGTAGGAATGCTGCATCCAGTGAGACCTGACATGTAATCTGTAATCAGAAGGAAAACCAATCTACTTTCATATGCTTTGTCAGCCACTAGTAATCCTGCAATAATGAAAAATATAGTGCAGAGTAAATGTGTGATTCACAGCTTACAACTCTGACTGATGTTTTAATATTTCACCCTGATATTAATAGAGACTATGTTTTTCATTGTTAAACACATTATAAAATGCAGGTGTTTGTAAAGATGTGACATGAACTTTTCAGTTTAGTTGTCCAAGATAAAAATTTTGGAAGAAGAATCAACATTATGCAGAGAATCTCAGTTCATTTTAAAGTTACTAACAGTTTTCTGTACAGTCATGCAAAATTTTTGCCTTTGCAATGAATCTTGGCACTATGTGGCAGCACACAAGACTTTGGAGTTTATAGTGACATTTTCTCTTTTCTGATGTGTTTGTGAGTACAACAAGACAAAGAGCTGATTCAGAAAAATGGAGGAAATCTGTGTGTTGTGGTTTAAGCCCTGCCAGCAGCCAAGCCTCACACAGCTGTTCCCTCACTCTCCCACCAGAGAGATCAGGGAGAGCATTGGAAGGGTAAAAGCTGGAAAACTCAAGAATTGAGATAAAAACAGTTTAATTGGGAAAGCAAAAGCCACACACACAAGCAAAGCAAAACAAGGAATTCAGTCACTACTTCCCATGAGCAGACATATGTCCAGCCATCTCCAGGAGAACAGGGTCCCATCACAYATAGCAGTGACTTGGGAAGACAAAGACTGTCACTCCAAATGTCCCCCCTTCTTCCTCCTTCTCCCCAGATTTATATGCTGAGCATGATGTCAGATGGTATGGAATATCCCTTTGATCAATTGGGATCACTTGTGTCTCCTCCCAACATCCCAGCACTCCCAACTTTCTTGCCAACATAGCAGTATGAAAAGCAGAAGAGGCCTTGCYTCTGTGTAAGTCCTGCTCAGTAAAACCAAAAACATCTCTATATTATCAACATTGTGTTTAGCACAAATCCAAAACACAGCCCCATACCAGCCCCTGATAAAAAAATTAACTCTTGCCCCAGCCAAAAACAGCACACTGTGTTAAAAGCTCTTCCTTGATCCACCCGCTATTAACTCAGGAAGCAACTCAAGGCAGACGCTTGTCAGATACACCTCTGCCAGTAGAGAAGAATGTAAAATCAACATGAATGCACGATTCAGGCTGGAATCAAGTAATGGCGGTTTTTAAGGCAGAAATTCTAGTTTACAAGGAGTTTCAATATAGTTTATATTCTATATATAGTAAAATTTTGAAGCATATTTTTTTTTTAAAAAACAGAAAACCTACTTTTCTGACAAAACCCACCAGTTCAGAAATACTGCCTAAACCTCATTATTAATTAATCACTCTGGCTATTCTAGGGAATTAGAAAGCTCTTTCTCTATTCCCTGTCCATACTAGAGGTACAACYGTGGCAGAACGATATTACCCCTGTCGACATCCAGCAGCCCTTTACAAATTAACAAGTCGTGTCTTTTTTAATGAGGCACGACATAAGCCTGCATGGACTGAACACTCTGACCTGATTCAACAAAGCACTTGAATACACACTTAATATAACATGCTTAATATTTGAAGTAGGCAWGGAGTTGAATTTGATACACCTAATTCTCCAATCTGCAGCCAATTCAGTATTCTACAATGTGTATTTTCTAACAAAAAATTTCCATCCGTTTTCCTTTGTCTGTTTCTCCAGCCCATTTCTACATATTAAGTAATATTTCTGATACTACGGCTGAGTTTACTGCATCCTGCAGCGAAACCCTTATTCTTTTTCTAATCCTTGACTTTTATATACTTCAAATTAGTTCTRACATCAACTAACTCTTTATTGTGTAGCAAAACTTACCTAGATGTATTTAAGTTATTTGGTGATTAATTCAGGCTATTTTTTTTTTCTTTTTCCCAGCTTCCAAAACATATTTRTGCTAATATATCCAATTTAGGGAAAAATCAAACATATTAGTTCCTAATCCCAGGGACTTGTAACTGAATTGTATGATTCAGAATATAATTTTTAATCCTGTTTGAGGGTGATACACAGAAATCTCCACATATTTGCACGTGTTTTAGAAAGAACTCAAACAGCAACAGGAAGGCTGATAACTTGATCCCAAATTGTTTGTAGGAATTCCCTATTATCTCCATTTTATAGTATTTTTAGTATAAATTTTGTTTCAACAGTGATAGGAACACTTTCTTTGATTTTTCAAAAAAGATGAGGATACATATTAAATAAAAACTTCAAGCATATTATACTCCTAACATACTTCTAACTCTACAGCAAAAAGTGAAAGTGCAAAAATATTGTGAGAACTTAAGGCAGAAGTTATATTTTCTTTTTATTTCTCTCTTTTTTAGATATCATACTTTCCCAGTCTTAATTTACATTAAGAGCCTATATCTATGTGAATAAAACTTTTTCTTGCTGAAATCAAGTGATTAAAACCAGCAGTTTAAACCTCCGCTTGTAAATATATTCATGTTTGTGTGAAAAAATAAGTATGAAAGAACTCTTCAGTCCGGTGGAATTTGTGCCCATACAATCCATCTGGAGTTTCAGGCAAAAACTGGTCTGCAGCAGCAGCAGCAGCAGCGGCATGTCTTCCTGGCAAGCTGCTTCTTTGACTTTTAAACCATTTTCTAAACAAACCTCTCAAGAAAAGTTGAAAGAGGGCGACAAGCTTAGGGAACTTTTGGACCAGCGATTAACCAAAGCAGGCCACCTTTTTCTAATTAATATCCCTGCTGTTAGCAAATTTTTCTTTCCAGTGTTAAAATGTTAAAGTTCTCAGTTGTATGTCAATGCTGTATTAAGCTGATATTCCAGTAATCAACTGTGAAAGGCCCCAGATGTATTGTGGAGGAGAAAAAGGAAGCCTTTTATCAAAAGCCAGTTCCTGCTTCCTGAACTATGATACAGCTTCTAAAGTTTCCCTCCAGCTAATAGAGCACAGTCAGAGCTCAGAACATGGGAGAAGGGAAACACACACATACATGCACCACATACACTCAAACAGAGCACAGTTCTCCTCACAGAGGTGCAGATGGAGCAAGTGAGGTGCACTGGTTAAACGAAAACAAATAAAGATAATTTTCCAGGATCTAGTAAAAAGTCTGCAGAGCACAAATGTAGTTTGCACTGTTTCTGGAAACTAGAGTAAGTTCTGTTTGAGTGAAGGGGCTATAAAAAGTCGTAGTAGTATTTTACTTTGAAACAAAGACAYTCTTCTTGTTAAGTTGGAAGGTCAAGATTTGAAAAAAAAAATACTAGGCTTAGAAATTGTTTTGTTCTCTTTGCCAAATATTCCTATGGGGTTTGAATGAGTTTAATTATAGTACTGCCTAATTCCATCCCATAAAATTACATACGCACCAAATACTAAAGAAAATGTGTGATTCTGTGTTATTTTTAGCTTTGTGTATTTTTCCTCCACTTTTATTCATTTCACCTTTGAGACTTAAGGTAAACTCCAAGCAGAGACCAGAAAAGCAAATCATTTCCTTTTAATTATTCCTCCAGGAAATCAGTTAATGGAGGTTCACCCTGGGTCATGTAAAACTGCTATCACAAATCTTTAAGCCACAAATGAACTAGAAGCAGAAATCTGTCTGCCACACATGGTGTGACTCTTGGTAATTTTTCCCAGGTGCTTCTTTGACTAATTGAAAAAGAGTAACAAATACTCTATGTGTGGAAAAAAAAAATGCATTCTCCTTCCTATAACACTCACGTCCTGTGCTTTCCCATTATGTCATTTGATACAAAACCAACATGGTGTATATTAAAAGTATTATAAAACTGGCTGATATGTTTCAAAAACTAATTGTTAATAAGGAATCACCCTGAAACAGGTGCACTTCCTGTGGGTCCATTTATATACTGTTTTGATTAATTCTTTTAAATTATATCAGGAAAATTYGATATATTCTTGCTGCTAAAGTTAAAGAAAAATGGATGAAAAAAGAAGCTAGTAAAGAGGACGGGAAAAAACCCCACAAACCAGACTAATCCAGACAGCTTGATAAGGTAGACATAAATATACAAATTCTGTCTTAATATGATGAGTTATAAAGCAGGAAATCTATCCAGGGAGGCAAAGGTTCTGTCAGAGATTAGAAAGGTCATGGTAGATAATAAGCCAAACATGAGCTCTCACTACAGATATATAGCTGAAAGGTCTAAGGTAAACCTTGGATGTTTAAACAGAAGACTRTCAATTAGGAAGGATACATTGCCTTTGAATCTGGCAATCATGCAACTGCAATTGTAAAGCTTTATCCCCTTTTCAGAGGTCTAGAAAGATGTTGATCAGTTGGACAGAGTTCAAAGAAGAAGCATGAGATTGATTAAAAGACTAGAAAATGTTCATTACTTTGAAAGACTTAAGGAGGTAAATTTGTTTATCCTAATAACAGTAAGAGGAAATCTAATCCTAGTGCACATCTAGATGGGAAAAGAATGTCATTAATAGAGACTTCTCATTCCAATTATAAGATAAAATGGCTTAAAGTGAAAACCAGATCATTTCAATCTCCAGTTAAGTAAATCCAGGACAAAATTAAGAAAACAAGAAATATGTCTCCATGCATTACATTGCCTTTCTATAAAAAATGCCACTACTATTTCTACATATGACATTTCTACATATGTCACTACAAATTTTAACCTCTCAACACCATTGAGGAACTGAATTTATAAGAAGAGAGACATTCAACAAAAACTTTAGACACATTCTGGTGTGAAGTTAAGAATGACAAATGCAAAGTCTTAATAGAATTCTAGAATGAAAGAGCTATGGATGGTTTAAAAAATAAAAAAGTAACAAAAAACTGGTATGCTATACTCGGGAAGACAAAATAAACAAAAACCTAATGAAAGAAGAAGGAATTTCCAAAACAGAATGTGCTTCATGCCTCAAGCACAAATATGAGAACACAATGTGATTTATGTTAGTCCGAATGTGGTTGCAAACCTGTTCATCTTTGGATCTTACGACAGATTTCTGGTACAAAGGTTTCACTTGTAAGAACACTGAATATTCAAAATGAATTCCATGTGCAAGTATAATATTTCCATTTTTCTCCAACATATGTGCCAGTCTTCATGGTTTTTTCAGGCCTGTGCTCATTGCACAATTCGATAAATGTCTTAATCCAAATGCAAACATTTCATTGCACAGGCCATGTCCTTCAATGATGTGAGTCACTGTGCTTATCCAATTAACCTGCGGTGTTACTGGGTGTCATACTTGTGACTTTAGATTTCAGTAAAGTATATTTTCAGGAGTCCCAGTAGGTTCCCRTGAAACCTTGACTCTTCCCCTTTGCTACTGCACTTGGCAAAGACCATCTATGTACTTACCATTTGAAAAATGGAATACCTTTAAATAATCTAATAAATTCTACGTCCAAGTTTTGTTTTCTAAGTCAGTTGTCACAGGCTTATATTATAAGAAAATTTCCCCTTCTTCTTATATGATAAAATATCTGCTCATTCAGATCAATATGTCAGCATCCTATCTCCCTCTTCCTCTAGCCTAACGTCGGTCTGTCATTGGTCAGATATGCAAAAATTACTAAGATGTTCAAAACTGCTCTGTGAATCACAGAATAAGGCAGCAACACATTTTGTATAAACAATGTAGTATAAACACTTCAGTCTTCCAGAACGTTATTCAATTAGCTAAATGTAAAAACTGGTATGATAATAACTTTATTGCATGATAAGACAAACGCACATGCATCAGCATATCTAATTGGTGGACAAATCCTCCAAATATTACCTCAAAAGCCAATACAAGGTCACTTCATGTTCAGTAACTGTGGAAACTTTCAGGAAATTGCTTTGTGCTCACCAGGGTCTACATTTATCTTTAAAGTAAAAATAGGGTTGCTCTTCCTCTTGGTTTTAAAGGAGGCTTTCCTATTGGGGATAAATACGAGTGATTCACAGGTCTTCTGAAATGGAAAGATTGGAAACACCATAAAGAAATTTGACRTTCACATTAACACTTTATTATTCTGACAGCACCAAAACTTAGTATKAATGGAAATAAAGACATTGTTCAGTCCGTTTAGAGGATGAAGATTTTTTTTTAATCAAATGAGGGGTGTGTGGCTGTAATCCTTGCAAAGAATATAAGGTATATTTTCATATATGGAATAATAAAATGCACTCATTAAATGGTTAAATTAATGGGCTGGTGGCAGTCAGTGGGTTCAACTAAAGGATGTATTAAATAAATTAATAGTGAGGGAAGCAGAAAAATAAAAGCAAATCAAAAAGATAGGGATGCTATCATCCCTAGAATTTTATGGTTTATSGTTATTCCAGCTTCCTTTGTTTGTAAATAAAAAAAAATGTGAAATCAAAAGGATTTAATGATAAGAAATCATGCAAAACTATCCTGAAAGTAAACAGGTGTAATTAAAAAGACAGATTTCCATCATACACAGAAAGGGTTTGAATAGCACRGTCTCAATTTAGTCTTAAGAGCAATTCTTTGTCAAATACTCTTTTCTTCCTGGGTATCAAAAAATCTTGGCATAAAGCCAAGAGYTGTTGTTGCATTGTTAACAATATACAAATGTTTCACAGACTGAAAGTGGAAAATATAAGGAGAGAGAGGGGGAATAAAAAGCAACTTCAAATCCATTTGACCAATAATGTGAGAAAATAAGGATGTATTATATCTGGAATTTTGGAAAAGCCAGAACAAACATAAGTTTGTTGTTGTAAGAATTTATTCTGCTGCTTAATATTTAGGATTTATATATTTAAAACAGAATGAGTTTTTATCCTTATGTTTTCCAAATGTGAAAACCTGGAAATAATTAAGCCATTATTTTCACATCTCCCTTAAGCAAATAATTTTTTCTTTGTTGCAGCTAGGCGTTTAAAAAAAAGTATTATCTTTTTTTTTCCAAACTGGCAGTAATTATRGCCAGGTCTGGGGAAGGTCCTCGCACTAGGCTGGAAGATGTCGGGGAAACTTACTACAGCAAACTGAAATGCAAGAAAATGGTACAGAAGCTGCTGTAATTGATGGAAAGTACAAGATAAATACTGTATATCAAGYTTTTATCTATGATTCTCAAAAACTTGATGGAAGACAACTACTTTTGAATGGTTCCTTGAGGGCTAAACACTTGTGTAATTTTTTATTTTCCATGAGGATAATTTGCATGAGTAAGTGTACTGCTCCTGGTAAATCTTTGTGACTTCCACAATTTACCTATAAATGATGMGTCATACAAATGGAAAGTACATTATGTGAACTACATAAACATGAACTAAGAGAAAATCTCCGTTTGTACCTGATTAGATAACAGAAACATTAGATAAGCCCTTTAGGAAGTTACCATGAAGAGCTAAAGTAAGAGTATGGTCTTAATCACAAAAGAGTTGAGATTGGAAGGGATATCTAGAGGTCATCTTGTCCAACCCTCGTGCTCAAGGAAAAACATYTAGGACCAATTGCCCAGGACCATCTCCAGATGGCTTTTGAACATCTCTAAGGATGGAGACTCCACAACCTCTCTGGGCAGCCTGTGCCAGCTCTCAGTCATCCTCACAGTAAAAAGTGTTTCCTGATGCTCAGAGGGAACCTCCTGTGTTTCAGCTTGTGCCCGTGRCCTCTTGTCCTGTTACAGGACACCACTGAAAAAAGCCTGACTCCATCCTCTTTGAGCCCTCCAACAGGTATTTGTTGATCCACATTGATAAGATCCATTCTGAGCCCTCTCTAGATGAAAAAACATCCTATCTGTCTCAGCCTTTCTTCACAGGAGAGATGCTCCATGTTTGTGATCCTTCAYTGGACCCCATCCAGTATGCCTGTATCTCTCTTATTTGGGGGAGCCCAGAATTGGACACAGTGCTCCAGTTGTGGCCTCATCAGTGCTCAGTAGAGGAGAAGCATCTACCCTTGAACTGCTGGCCATGCTTTGTCTTAGGAAGTTTGGGACCTTGTCAGTCTTTTTTTTCCAAAAGGGCACATTTCTGGCTCGTGTTCAACTTAGTGTTTACCAGGAGCCTCAGGTCCTTTTCTGTCAATTTATTTTTCAGATGTACTAGTATCTGGTGGTTTTGCTCCCAAGGTGCCGGACTTTGCACTTTCCTTTTCACAAATAACAATCCATCACTTGCCAGCCCGCTTGCAGGAATGGATTTCAAGTCTGTTGGGAATGTCATCCTTGTAAGGGTCATCTTTTTTTGGGCCAAAGCTTGCTGTCTAGAGATTGCCTGTAGTTTTCCTTGCTTCAAATCTATAGATACATTACTAAGRTACTAAGATCTTTCCTGGATTTCAACAGGGTCAAAATATTAGAGTATTTGGATATTCTTGTGGTCTCTGAGTAGACTGAGTCCTGTAAGTGATATTACTGTGCTCTGACCTGTCTCATTCTGACCCCATATTTGAAACCTCTTGTCCTTTTCCTGATATGAAATAAATTGAGAAGAGCTTATGTCAGTCCAGTATGAATAATTAAAAGGGTGGATTTTATCAAATTATCATCATTTGATTAATAAATCAGTTTTCAGCCTAGGTTATAATTGAACGTCTTTATTTATTCAAGATGGTGTGGGGGCAGGGGTGTTCCCCTGAAAATCATAGAGTATATTCACAAGATGGTTAACAATGGATTAATAGTCTTCCTAACACTATATGTTACTTAACAAAACACAATAAAATTGATTTTTCAATGTGGTTGGTGTTTTCTGTGAAATATTGCAAAGATTAGTTCTATTAAAATTTCAACAACGGCTGTTCTCTTTGTAGGTTTTCTTTTTTCTGAAGGCAACATTTCAAGGCAAGAAGCAGTGGTTTTCCACCTTTTCTAACATTACTTACTAAATTTGTGACCATTATTCTTATCATCCATCTATCTCCTGCTTGCAAATGCAAATTTTTATATATTGTTAATCTATCATCTAGAATTTAAGAGTGTATCATATTGTCATGCAGCATTCTAGAAGTATCCAAGGTAAAACAAAACTGAATGTAGCAGGACTTAACTTTATATACCATCTACACCATATTCATAAAAATCTGGAAATCATTTGGAGGTAGTAAGTATGGAACCCCATGAAGCTGCTTACAGGGACTCTTAGGGGTCATATAGCGCTTCAGTGTTTATGAATGTACTAGCTGTTGTCTGTGAATGTGCTCTGCCCTTGTATACTGCCTGCTTATGAATGTACTTCTTTACCCTTCTCAATTTCTGCACTGCTAAGGCTGCCCTGACTAATGTGTGTGCCACGATATCATATATCCACATTTTATTGAGCTGTGGACTCATGAGGTTGTGAAAGTATAAAGTGTGCTTCCAAACTCAGGAGGGTGGTAGACTCAGCTTTATCTGTTTAGTCAGAAATCAGTAGAATACCAGCGATTATTTTTTCAAGCAGTCCCTTGGGGTTTTAAGCCTTTGGAATAGGTAACAAAAACATGCAGACCTTGGTTTAAGAGATAGCATATCAAAACATAAAGGATTCAGTCAAATGTACTGGAAAACACATGGGTGCTCATTTTTGAATTTGGGCTGGCTAAAACTAATGCTGTGGTCTTTGAGCACTCATGGCTTTCGAGAAGTGACTCATTTTTAACAGCAATTATTTCAACAGTAATTTTCTCAACTGCTCACTGCCTCTGTTGCCTCACATTATGACAGGTTGCCAATAATAGGAAAGAAAAATTATCAGATTATGGAAAGTGAGAATATGGACTATATTTTTTGGAACTACTTAACTGCATTTTCCCAGTCTTCTGGTTTTATACTTAATCATTCCATATTATACAACATTAGTATTATAATTTTCAGKAGAAATAGATGAACAACTTAAAATATAGAAAATATATTAAGTTGTTCTTGGAAGTTACTATCTGTAACTTAAAGACCAAATARTATAATTTTATATAATATATAAATTCTTTTAATCACATGGAAAAGGAATGTATTGAACCTTTGATCATCCCAAGGGTCATACTCAGCTAATGTCAATTCCCCGTGACTAAAGAGGACATGGATTAAATCCACAGAGTGTTGGAGCATTGGGTGGAAACAATCAGATTTCACTACTCCACATCTAAAAGGATTCCCCAGTCTCCCAAGCCTGGCTGTAAAAAAAAAAATCAGGAATGTTTATTGGTGCAGTAAACTATAGCACTAATTTTTTCTATGGAAGGTAAAAATCACCTTCACAAACTGTTTCACGAGTAATAGTTTCATTTTCAAAATCATTCAGGACATGAGTTACACATTTTTAGCACCCCATAGTGGGCCAGCTCTTTATATAAGCAAGCAACAGATACTCTGTGCCTCCACAATCTGAATCCTGTACTAAGCAATAGTGTCTTTAAATTATCTAGGTTTTACTGCTAAAGTAACATTAGCCTTAAAGCCAATGATGGTATTTTAAATAATAAAATGTTGTTATTTTAATACTATATTAAGCATTTCAAACCTGTGTAGGTAATACTAACTCATGATGTTATCATTATCATTACTTTATATCTAGATAGTTGAAGTCTTCTAAAGAAAGCTGATATATTAAATAGGCTTCTTAATTTCAAGTTCCTTAATTGAGACATGTATCTCAGATGTGTCCACCAGGAGATGATTGTCTTGCAGTCCATTGAACTACCACAGAAGAAGCTTCATAGAGACCTAATCTCTCAACCAAAAGCTCAAGAGACTGTTATCAACTGCATCAATCACCCACTGCACAGTCCAGGTATAGCTATATTTAAATAAGCTATATAACTAAATATGTTGATACAAAGAAAAAAGAATAAACAAGAGACAGGAAGAAAAAAAGAACACAATGACTTATTTTGGTTCTGTACCTTTCTTATTATTTAGGTAGTTTTTTTAAATTTTGTCTCAAAGATGTAAAGACGCTGTTAGGACTTTACAGCCTGGCATTCAGCAGTTTCAAGATAATAAAAATAAGTTTTCTTTACTGAAAGAGAGTTAAACGTTGCAATTCAGTTGCCRAAGACTAAGAGTATGCATTGGTGCAGTCACTTTTAGACATTGATTGAACTGGTAGGAATAAAGCTCTCACCTCAACAATATTTCTGCAAATCTCCGTGAAGAATCAATCAGTGACCAACACAGAAGGCTTATTCTGTAAAGTGTACTTCCTTTACACTGGCAGGACCCTACAAAATTTGATGGGAATTCTCGTTCTTGGCTCTGACTCTGTCCTGTGGTCTGTCTAGATTTTGACTCTACTAGCTTTTTAACCAGAAAGCTGATTTTATTCCCCATGCCACTGAAACCAATGTTATTCATTAAGACAGAAATACAGGGTATATGAGTCATTTAACTCTGGTCACATTGGTGCACTGTGGAGATACTCAGTCATGCTTAGCTTGGTGTTAGCTGGGTGACTAACAGGATCTGGCTATTTACTTCAAATAAAGACAGAAATAGAGTTTGCATGGTTGACATTACTGAGCATACTAAAAAGGATAAAATATTACAATTTTTTCTGTGAAACAAAGAACTGAGACATCAAATGACCTCACAACTATCTTCGACTTTTTTTATCTCCTTCACATCCATGAACTAATTCAATAACTTTTCCACATTTTCTTTATTTTGGACTGTTTTCAGAACAAAGAAAGCCATATTTTTGCTGTATCTGAGTATTTGAATTTTGAAACTGCTCTTTGTCAGTCAGTTTTAAATTTGCAACTCCACATTATGTCTTTTTAGCTGAAATAGAAAAAGGATAGTTAAGTATGTTTATGTGAAGTTTTGTTGACTATTCCCTGAAAAAGGATACAATTCAGACACCACTGAAATGAATCATTTCAATAGCCTGTGACTCAAACTCAGAGAAATGAGTTYTCTTTGTACTAGACAGGTTTGTGTGTGATTTCAGAAGCAGATGGAAATAAATGCATAATACTTACAATGGGTACTCTCAAAGGCAAAGGTCCCAGTAAGTTTAATGAGAGAAAATTTGAGTGTATCATATGAAAGAAGGGAACATGTGATAAAATTAAACTGCAAATTCAATATGAAAAAAATGAGATTTTTCCTAACCCAGAGTATAATCAACATGTGGAGAAAACTTTCCATGGAAGGTCATCTACGTGGCTAGATTTAACAAATTAATGGATAGTTTTACAACCATTATTAAAATTTGTTGCCATGCAAGCTTAGACAATGATGTGAGTAATCACATTTCAGGCTTTAGGGCTTAAGCTGATTGCTCATGAGGGTAAGAGACTAATCCATCTTCTCATTTCATAGTACTCCAAATTTATCTAAGTGCTCTCTGAAAGAGAACAATTGATTCATTTCAAAATACAATGTAGTGGTCACTAAGTCACAGAAAAAATATAAAAGAAAGCAAGCCCAGTAGTCCTCATGCTTTGTTTTGGTTTTCAATTACACATACCCTAATTTAAAGATTGCAGGTTGGGAGCTTATTGCATCGATGAACGACTTTATTGAATTACATACAGATCTATTTTGTGTCATGGAGAATGAGTAATTCCTTGTTAGAGCTTATCTTCTTGTCTGATAATTTTTTATATCCACAGTTACTGTCATCTTCCATTCCAGAAGACAAATAGCAAAACAGATACTTTTAAAATAGGGAAGATACAGTTACTAGAACTTTAAAAGCATTTGTAAATGTTCAGAACACTGTAGAAAAAAACAGTTGGGTCAAGTATTTCCGTGTTCCTTACAAAGCTATGATCAGGATATGATCTATTAAAATTATAAGTAATTAAATTTGCAACATTCAAGAAAACTGAGATATTATGAACTCATTTATTATAAAGGAAATTATTTTATAGAAAATATGGATAGTGWATAAATTATAAATTACAAAAAAAGTAAGTGTGACTTTTTACACAGGTAGATGATGATAGAACAAGGGAGAATTATTTTAAATTGAAAGAGCAGACATTTAGACTAGATATGTGGAAGACCTTATGACTGTRAGGGTAGTGAGCTACTGGAACAAGTTTTCCAGAGAAGGGTTGGATCCCCATCCCTGAAAAAGTTCAAGGTTAGACTGTGTGGGGCTCTGAGGAACCTGGTCTTATTCATTGATCTAAGACTATTCATGAAATATGGAATTTTAGTTTTACTATCACAGTACAAAATCACTGCAAAATAGGTACAATGAATTTTCAAAAAAATGGCTTATCCCTCTACTATATATAGATTTTGGCAACTTGGCTACACTTTCATTTTTCAATTATTGCAGTAAATACAGGTGGAAACGTCTTTCTTCAGAATGTCATTTACTGTGAGGTATGCCAGAAGCAGATTTTTCACATTGGCTTCAAAATCTGAAAATGCTTGTATGTTTCCAAAATGACTATTTTGCTATATTCTTCCACAGGGACATTATGACTAAACTGGTCCATCATCTCATCAGTGAAGCATACGGCCTTCAGACAGAGTATTAGAGGTGGTTCAAAGGAGGCAGGGTTAACTTGGCAATGAAGATAAACAAACATGGTGGGAAAATCTGCAATATGACATTGGTCTGGAAAGCAATCAGCTTAAACTCTTTCCATTCCTTCAATAAAATTTGTTAGTCATATTCTTTCTTCCCTCATCTTGAAACATTAGATTGAGTTACAGCTTACAAACATAAAACTATGTTACAATACCCACTACTGAGTTTTCTTCAAACTCCAAGTGCAGCTTTTCTTGTAAGGTCTTACCATATTATGACAGCAAACTGTATAGCATAATCGAGAACAGAAGTGCCACGAATCAATGTTGAGTCAAATATAGGACAAATAAACTCTACAATGATAAGATACAAGGTGGGATGATCCAGATGTTCTTATATTGAGAACAGTATAATACAGGACTTCAGTGTAGTCTTTAACTGCAGACAGACTGTTTCCTCTCAAATGCCCATTGGAGATCTATAACAAGAGGATATGCATCCTGTTAGGATTTTATGGATTGTTATTGATGCTCCTTTAGACATAACAATTTCAGGACATACAGAGCTTCAAAAACCTTGTTTGCTTACTTTCCATGTTTAATTATAGGTGTGCAAGGATTCAAAAAATTATTTGCTGCACAAAGATTTGCAAACTGCCTGAGCATCTCATGGAATTTAGCCAGAATTAGAAGATTTCATGTTTATAAAAGTCATTGGAAGACTAATTCAAAATGTCCACAACTTCTCAATCTGTTATTTCCATATGCTACCAGCTGAATCATGTAAATCCTCAGAGATGACAAAAAGGTCTTCACTATACATCTGAAATGTTTATAAAAGAAGTGCCAATTCATCCAAATAGGAATTGGACTTGGTGCACCACAGGACAATTAGGAGATTTAACTACATTAAGATCTTTTGCAGATGTATATTAAATCATCACTAGTGAAGGACAAAGATCATAGATTGAATTTCTTTTAGATGGACATTTTTCTTTAACACCCACCCATTGCAGAAAAAAAAAAAAAAAGAAAATTATGCCAAATTTCTGTCAAATAATTTACTTTGGCTGCAATTCCAGGTGAAATGTTCCCTCCTCTTTCCTTTCCCTTGGCTTTTCATTCTTATTCTGGACTGTATTTTGCCATCACTTACACACCACTATAGCATTTAATGGAGTTTTAGTTCAAACGGAATAATTCTACTAAAAAAATAATCCTTTTCTGAGATTTGTTTTTAACCTGAATCAGTTCGGCTTCTGGCTTATATTTACAACAGATGTGTAGGACCATTGAATGTAATACAGAGATAGCATAGAAAGACTGAGGAATGAACATTTTTCACTGTCAGAAATCACTATACCTTTAAACATCCTGAGATTTTGTTCCTGCTCCCATCAATATTAGAAAAGTAAACATGAGACCATATTGAAAACAGACTGACAATTTAGCATGAACAGTTGGAAGAATTCATAACCCTTAGGAAAAAAAACTAAGGTAACCGTGCAGTAAATGAAGAGAGTTAATTCAAAATTAATGGAATATATTAGTGCCAGTATACTGGGTAAACATCTCAACAAAACCAATAAAAAATGCTGAGAGAGGGATATGAAAGATCTCAGTATCTAATTTAAAGCTTCTCTTCATATAGCATAAAAACTACTGAATCCTTTTTGTTAAGCTCCTAAGCTCACTCTTTTAAGGTTTGAACAGGGAGTCAGCTCTTTCTCTTCACAGGAAATTTCTAAATGAAATATGTTCTTTGTTTTTGTATCGTAATTTGATGTTTAGATATTTTCGCTGGTAGTGGGTTTACTTCCTCAGGATTGAGCCTTTCAAATGCACATGTCCCGTGAAAACAGCATTCCCTGCAGAACGTGATTTACATTGGAACTTTCAATCCCTGTATTTAACACAGACTGAAAAAATAGAGCACTGTAATGATTGTTCTCATCCCAGGTGTGCACATGAAACAACAAATTTTCAGGTTATTGTTATTATTGTTGTAGTTGTTTTATTATTATTATTATTATTATTATTGTTAGTATTAGCATTAGCATTAGTATTAGTATTAGTATTATTTAAGGAGTTCTGTATTACCATCTGTATGTTTTGAATGGTGATGTGTAGACAAAGGCAGTCACTGGAATACAAGGAAACATTGCTAAAGCAATCAATGAAACACAGCAGAACAGAGAAAAATGGGCCGAATATTCAGCTGTTATAAACCCTGCTATAGTAGCTGTATTGGCCAGCTCAGGATCTGCCTCAAGATATATTTCCATCATATTTTCTTGGTCTATTTACAAAAAAAGGTAAACAGCTGTGTGCCAAAAAAATGAGGGAAAGATTAAATGTAAGGTTTGTCTGCGTTTGAAACACACAGAGTTTCCAGGGAAAGAAATTTTAAGATCCAAATTTTATTTTTGATTTCTCAAACATGATCTGACACCATGAAATCATGTATAGGTACATAGTTATGGAAAATCATTTAGTATTTATTTTACAAGCATATTTTTACATGCTTTTCAGTGATATAAAGTGGCAATCTTCCCTGTTTTGGTGCTAGTCACTGACTAACTTTGAAAATCATTCAAAGACAGAAAACTTTTAATACAGAACAAATGTCTAAAGTAAAAAGTACGTCTTCAAGACCAATAATATACTGAAAACTTTAAAGATGGAATTTTCCAAGATGCAATAAGTACAGAAAAATATTACTATGATGTGGACCATTTATATCCTAGGGTATTTTACTATGTCAGATAAATCAAAGACCTTTGCCCAAACACACTCCTATGAACAGAAATCCAGGGTATGCACTGAATCCAATTAATTTTGGATTTTATCTTGAATTTTGTCAGGAAGGATGGACTTTAATCCTGTTTCCATGTTTTCTTCTAAGAGTTCTTTCAGATATATGTATTGCTGCTGTCTCATGTAGAGACAGCAAATTATAAAACCTATGGATCATCCTGGAATATACTAGCTGACCATAGTAACAGTTAAAATTGGCCTTTCCATTCATAGATACGACAGAATCTTGTGAATGCTGAAGGCCTGGCTGCAGAGAGATTTCTCAGTTTTCTGACAGTGTCTGTGTGAAAGCCTTGCTTTGTCACGGATGCCATGGGAAAACACTCAGGAGATCTTGTAAACTATGGTATTGTTATGATACCAAGGAGAAAATATCTGAAGTGTTGTTGGGTTCAGCCAATCCCTCTGGGGGGCAGTTGGTCAGTGAACCAATAACCTTATGTTGGTGTCCAGTGTGCTAAGGTATATAAGAGAATTTGTAAATTAATAAAGAGTTGGTTTCTTCTCATCCTAAACCGTCCATGTCGCTTTATTCCTTGGTCTCTGATCACTAGCGACAGACTCTGCTGTATTTTATTGAGACTATGCATTCAATGGGTTGACTGAAAGAGATACAYGAAAAAAGGATACTGTTCCATGCCTTCATTCTGCATTAGAATGCTAGAATGTCTTTCACAGAGTTCTTTAAAGAATTTATATAACTTTCATCTGAAAAACACYCAGATGGAAATAGGTATGGAGAGACCTCTGCCCTTTTCTGAAATTAACTTTTATGCATTTCTGTAAACAGATTTCTGCTGCCRCTGTACCCAACAGTGTAACAGACATTGTCTGGAACACATTCAAAGAGAGTAATAAGATTCTTTTTCAGATTTTTTTTTTTTAATGATCTTGCTGTAGACAAAATAATAAATGTTCTGCATTACTGCTTAGATATGGGAAAAAACATATCCTTCCATCATTACCTCTACTAAATCTAGTAAGTGGAATTAAATGTTCTATTCTTCCCACTTTCAGAGCCCTTGTCTGTCTGATAGAGCCTTAATAAGGTTATTAAAAGACAATAATAATCTCCCTGTGTAAATGATTCTCAAATGTGCCATTAGCTCATGACTAATGTTAGTGGTCTTCAGTTATACCTTTTCTGTAACTTTTTGTTTCACTCAGATATGAGATTTCACTACAGAGTGTTGCAACTACAGTGTGTTATTCATGCAGAAAAATGTTCTGTTTATCTTACACAACAGCAGGAAATCCCAATTCAATTTTCTGTCCAAATTTCTGAAAGTGATTTGAAAGACCTGTAACAAAGTATTCCTCAGGGTTCTCAAACTGAAGGGCTCATTCTTGCTATATTTCCATATTAATTGCTTTAGCTATTACAAATAACTGTTCTAATTGGCTTTTGAAGACTTTTTGAACTTTGGTAATTAAGTCCATAAGGTATTTTTAAAATTGTTGGCTCTAACCCGCTGTAGTCTCCTTGTCTGCCCACACATTGGGTAATTAATGCAGACTCGCCRTGCAGTCCATCTCTTGATTTCCAGTTCACTATTTGGAATGCATATGTCTTGCTTGCACAGAATTATATGCACAGGCCTAAAAAGAAAAATCCAGGGAGGACTTGAATTTGGGAATAAATTAATCATCCATTAAATGTAAAAAAAAAAAAAAAAAAGAGAAAAAAATAAATGTTCTTGTTCTGAAGCAACTCCTTTTCTTCTGTAACCACGTGACAGACCCTTTTCTRATTCTTACTAAGCTAGTTTTAATGGTGCTCTGGAAAAAGTTTGCATTGAAGCCTCAAGCTGTACAAATCTTACCTATGAGAAGCTAGAACGACTAACAGAAAAAAAAACTGGCTTTGCCAATAAGTTCACTCTATCTTTTCATCTGTTCAACCTAATTCAAACAATCATGGTGCATCTGTTCTTGCCTGATCTTAGAAAATAAGCAGCTTTGGAAAACRTGAGAAAATTCTCATGCAATATGAATATAAACTAAGGTATCACACCCTACCAGCTGATGAACACCAAGATGCATGAACAAGTACGTGTAAGACTTTATTTGTTCCACTGATACTGAGAAATTCAGGCATCAGTAAGAGGTGTTGAAGGACTGATCTACAATTTTTCAGGAAAGCCACACAAGCAGCATTCTTTTGGTGTGAGGTTCTTTCAGCAGAATTTTTAAAAGGAAAGCAAATGAATGGTAGCATACAATGCCATGTATGTTGTACATGGATCTTTGTATTCATGGATCTCCAGTAACTTAAATTTCAGTGAATCAGAGATCCTATGGAACAACCTGGACTAAAGCTCCRTGGAGCTAAGGGACAACACAGGTCATGTACTTTACATGGGGTCCACACGCATCCACAAACATGTCTGCAYACATACAGAGTATTAATTTAACCTGAGCAGTTGTGTTGGGTTTGTGTAGCCAGGTTTTGGTAGTGGAGGGGCTACAGGGGTAACTTTTATGAGAAGCTGCCAGAAACTTCCTCTGTGTCCAGCAGAGCCAATGCTAGAGGACTCTGAGATGGACTTACCTCTGACCAAGGCTGAGCCAATCAGGAATGATAGTAATGCCTCTGTGATAACATGTATAAGAAGGGAAAAAAAATTATTGTGAAGATGTAATTGTGGACAGAGAGGAGGAGAGTGAGAACATGTGAGAGGAACAATTATGCAGACACCAAGGTCGGAGAATGAGGAGCAGGRGCAAGTTCTTCTGCACCAAAGCAGATTCCCCTGCAGCCTGTGGAGACCAACAGGGGTGCAGAGATCCACCTACAGCCCATGGAGGAGATCCACACCAGAACAGGTAGATGCTGGAGAGAAGGCTGTGAATCCATGAGAAATCTGTGCTGGAGCATGGTCCTGGTAGGAACCTGTGGACCCGTGGATAGAAGAGTCCATGCTGGCACGTTCCCTCTAGGGGACCCAAACTGGGGCAGGTTGTGCCTGAAGGACACACCCTGTGGAAGAATGGCCCACTTTGGAGAAGTTAATGGATAACTGTCTCTCATGGGAGGGACCCCACACTGGAACAGGGGAAGGATTCCTCTTCCTGAACAGTGGGAGAAACAATCTGTGATGAACTGACCRAAACCTCTGTGTGTCTCTCTGTGCTGCTGGACTAGGAGGTAAAGCAAAAGAATGAGGTAGGGGGAAGATGTTTTTAAGGTTTATTTTATATCTCATTATCCATCTCTGATTTTGTTGTTATTAAATTCAATTAATAACCCCAAGTCAAGTCTGTTTTGCCCATGATGGTGTTTGGTGGGTGATCTCTCCCTGCTCTGAACTCGTGGAMCTTTTTCTATATTTTCTCTCCCAGGCGAGAAGAGGAGTGTTAGAGTGACTTTGGTGGGTGTCTGGCATTCAGCCAGGGTCAACACACTACAGAAGTCAATGTTTTTAAGGTAACACTATTTCTTTCTTTGAAAAGAAATATAAGCTCACAGTACATTTGTGATGATCCAACATATCCAGAGCACTTCAAAATGAATGCTGACTCATTATAGTTGATTCAGAAGGGTTTGTGTCTTACTGACAGGCCTCTTGTCTATTTTTATTTACTTTTCAGCATATGAATTATTTCTGATGTGACAGACAGAACACGTAAACTGTGCAGATGATCTGGGATCATGAAATGGCAGCAGGTCAGAAAGTATAATCAAAGCTGCTGCTTCTGCTTCTGCTGCTATGCTCTGGCATTCTAAAAACCCGACCAAATATCTGAATTCCTGGTGGGGAAAGAAAAAAGGAGATGTCAGACAATATGCTTGAGCAGTGACAGAAATTTGTCCAAGAAAACCAAGACACAGTGTTGCTAATATAGCTTGGAAATGTATTCATTTTCKATTTCCTGTCCAGTTAGATTCCAATATATATTCATAATAGCACGATACACTAAACTATCCTGAAGTAATATCTGAATACACAAATTTCTAAGAACAATGACTCATTTGCTATGGGGTTATAGTGACTGTATGAGGCCAAGGCAGAACTTGTTCTTTCTGTTAACTTGAGCTTTAGCTCATTCTTTGCTTCTAACAATAACTAGGCAAAGCATACTATAAAAGGGACTGGAAAATATGTATCTTTTAAAAAGTAGAGGAAGAATTTCTCATAGAGGCTCAGAGTTCYCCTCAATATAATAATTTTGGAGCTGGCCAGCAGCTATTGTACTCAGAAACAGGCAAGGTAAGTGGTGTTTCCTTGTAAAAATGCACCTAGGTACACAAGCAGGCATCATATGTATATCTGTCTGTCTAAGTATCTATGTACCTACCTACCTACCTAAAAGCACCCAGAAATCATACCTGAGGTTCTCTCTGAAAAAGTGTTATGTTCTGTTAACAAGCTGCTGTCGGATCCAGCACTTCTGAAGAATATCTTTGACACCTGCGTACCTGCAAGGTGTAAAAAAATAATTGCACAAGGCTGTGTCCCCTCTTTTCACTTCATGGTCACYGTTTCCTCAGGTTTACAGCACTTTTTCAAAAAAAGGCACCCTTAATTTCTGTTTTCTCCCCTCTTTGAGAGAATTCAGACCTAATTTTTCACTCTCCYTGAACACCATTATGTAAATTTAGTTTAATCTGCTTTGGCTTTCTTTCTGTTTGTTTGGGTTTGTGTAGTTCTTTTAACAATATGTATTGTAAAACAGCAAGACAGATGTGCGCAAAAACTGCAGAATTTTCTTGATATTCCATAGCCATTGAGCTAGGGAGTCTGGACTCAAATATTTTGACCCAGATATTTGATTAATGMTATTTGAGATAACCTTGTATATCTGACAGTTTTCAAGTGCCTCCCACAAACACATTTGTCACCCATATGTGCAAGTCATATCTAGATAGTTTTCTGCGTTTCAGACACAGCACTTTCAAGTGCTTATTATCTCCCCCGGTCTAAAACAACCTAGAAAGTAGCTCAACACTGATTACATCTTTGAGACATTTAAAATTGCACAAAATAAATCTCAGGAATAATAAATACAAGAGATTGATTTTAAAAAAATAATGTAAAGTTTAGTTTGGGGAAAAAGAAGCAACCAAGTTCCAACATATCAAAAGTATCTGGGATTCTGGAAAAAAAAAAAAAAAAATCAATGTGTCATCAGTATGACTGATATACCAGGAGAAAAAGAATGACCAKCATTATAACTTATAAGCCTGATAAGCTTTGTGTTTCTTATAATCATCTTATCAATTAACTTTGTGTTAATTGCAGTGGTTTCAGSTGTTACTTGCATCAGCTCACTTCCATCTGGATACCAGAAGTAATGCCCATAAAACAAGTGCATAAATCTAGTATTCAGCAGGTTCCTGGCAGGCATAACACATAGCATACTAAAACAAACTGCTTTAAATAATACCCCAGGCAGTCACACAGGTTCTTCTGTTGTGCCTGTTATAAGAAGAAAAACCTCTGAATAAAACACAAAGTAACCAAGTAAAGATGAAAAGTTGGCTAAATATTTCACTGTGATTAACAATAGCTATTTTGTTATCAATAGATATGGAATATCTTACATTTTACAATGCAATCAAAGTTATATTAAGCACACTAAAACATTCAGAGAAGTTAAAAATTGATCAGTGAAACAGACCACTTTGCAGACCACTTTGCCATGAAATTGAAGTTTGTGATATTGTAGGAAAAACTGGTTACAGGCAGTTGCCGAAAAGTTTTAATACCCTTCAAAAAATTGCAACAGAAGTATAATCTATCATTTTTTTTATTTAAATACTTGTCATTGCAAGGCTGTTTGTCTTGGAGCATGAAATAAAGGGCCATTAATTTTGCCCATGCTAATATTATGATAAAGTAAAAGAATTTGTGGCAGTCAGCCACAAAACATCTCTTACTCATATATTGTTGCAAGCAGAAAAATCTTCTGAGTGAACAGGCATACAAGAAACAGAACATCAAATAATTATTCAACCGTACGTTAGAAGAAAAGAAAGAGCTGTTATCTAAATTTCCCAACCTTTTCTTAAAGYGCTGGAAGAAAACAGAAACATATGCTTCTAGTAAACGTAACACACTCTTTCTTAAATGTGTAGGGCAGCCCTTTCAAAAACATATTTATCCATGTATATGTGATACATAACCTGTAATTTGACTCCTGGTTCAATTTTTTTTTTTTTTTGTGGTCGGACGCAAGAATTCCTAAAAGATATATTCAAAATTAACCAGGAATATTGTTTGGAGATATGCCTATAAATTCATAAAGACATTATTTCAACTATTACTTTGAGAACACTAGCTATTATTCCAATTTTATTAATTTGAATGGGATCTAAGGATATTACAAAAATTTTCAAAATAAAAGTTGGATCTGTGGTACAACTTTGCTTAAATGGATATATGAAGTTGTGAGTAGAGAAATATAAATTGTGGTGTTTGCTCTGAAGCACGAGGAGAGAGTTTTCTGAAGGCTTTTAGGAGGATAACTTTGTTTATTTTTTTGTAAGGGTTAGTATTGCTTTACATATTTTTTATTTCTTAAAAGATTGAATTGTAATGTGAAATGGAAAGTGGACAATTAAATGTCAAAAGCTGCCTAAGGGATATGGAGAGGCCCTTAGGTAGCCAAAGTTGAATAAAACATGAAATGTCTCAATAGTTCAGGTACTTTTTAAAAGAATCTCACAAAGTGTGCTCTTTGCAATCTCCATACATTCACTATTCTCTTTACTACAATTTTGTGAAATCCACAGGAAGTAAAATTAAAAATTGTGGGAACTGCATTTGCAGATCCCTTAATAATTGTGAAAATTGCAACATTAGTCTTCACTTCATAACATGGTTTCATTGGGACAGCTGGATGTAAACAATTTAAAATAAATTGCTTTCAGTTTTAAATAGTTTTTAAAGTACCATAAGCCTTAGAGTTATGATCCATGACAGATTTTCAATAACTGAATATATAGATCCTGTACTATCAGTGTGGCTTTAAGGGTTTTTTTTTAGAGAAAGTCCTGTGTATTTTAAGTTTTAATATGGAGGCTGAAATTTTGATGAAAAAAATTGTCTTCCCTTATTAAGTTTTGGGAAGACAGATATCTAAGACCCTGCTTGAGCAGGGAGGTTGGACCAGATGACCTGCTGTGGACCCTTCCAGCCTTATCTATTCTGTGATTCTGTGAAAAAGGTTAGAATTAAAATTCAGATTTTCCCCCTGACAGGAATTAGAGATTATTTAAAACATTTGTAAAAGAATTAGCATTCACTTGTTCAGTCCTTCATAAAGTGAATAAATCAATCCATTTGCTTTTAAAATTTTCAGCAGCAACTTCCATCTTGATTAATATTCTGCATGTAACACAGTAATGAGTTACCCAGATGTCATTATATACCTACATTCACGGCTGAGATGAACCACGTTCAGCAGTGTTACACAGGTTCATTTATCAGCAGCCTGAGAGTAGCAAACTTGTAAGTCTTCATATTGGCATTTTTTAAAAAATTAAGCATGATGCTGAGGTACACCTAAATTCATCATATTTGTAACATATTTCTTTCAGAGTACAACCTAGCACGATCCGTTTACTGGCTAAAATCCACACAAATCAGAAGATATTTGCAAATTCATTGTCCTGGAGGCCCTTTTTCTTAACTTGTATTGCAGTTYCATTTTCCATGGATAATATTATATTTCCTCATGTGGGAGATTCTTAATTAAGTAAAATGCCAATATGATGAGGAGAGTGTTTCTGACTGGTGGAATGATCTGGAGCACTTAGCATCTAGGCAATCCCAAGGGTGAAAATAATCTCCCAACAGTAAACAACTGAACATCAGCTATATCCATCTCTGACTTTCTTTTCTTGCAACTCAAGATTAAGGAGAGTTGAAGCCCACAGGTCTCCACAAATGTTCTTTTGACTTTTAGAAACATTCACAGAATGCTGGCGTGTGCTGTATCACGTATGGGCTCTGATGTTGGCTCATCAGTTTTGTTACAGCAGTTTAACGACCAAAGCTGCAGTGCTGCTCCTAAGAACTGCTGGCATTGCAGGGCCTTCTAAGCACAGGGCAGAGTGCTGAACTAATTCACCTTCCATAGGTGGCGAAAGATTTTCTAGAATAAGTAAGGAAGCTGTGAARAAGCAGCCATAAGCTGCTGTGTGTGTGAAGAATGGGACTGCAGCTTTTGGATGAAAGTTTAAAAGTATAAATTGTATAAATCTAAACTCCCTTCCAGCATGTTTCTTTTGTTGTCGGTAAAAGTCTCAAAGGGACAATACTCCGGGTCTTCACAGCACAATGAATATTTGCTGTACACAGAGAACAAATCAAAAAATAAGAATAAATACAAAGTCATGCTATGAATAATTTGAAAGAAAAAGAAACCACTTTAGGTGATCTATTTTCTCCAAATGAACTCTTTCTACACTGTGATTGCTATGTAGATTTAGCATGGAGGTTTCAGCTCTATCATTTGTATGTATTTATTTCTGTTAAATATACACAGTTTTCCTCTTAGTTCCTGGCATTTTTCTTTCTTTAATAATGTCACCAGCTTTATAGAATATCAAATGTGCTTGAATCTTCAAACATTTCTAGCAGTTTCTGTTTAATGCTGTAGATGTAGGTCAATGCAATCCCACCAGTGATTCATGACACAATTCCATCTGGCTCATTATTCAAATTCAAGGGGAGATAGGAAAAGAAGAGGACATATAAAATTCAGATATGAAGTGGGTTATTTTCACAAACAGAAACCCAGTCGTCCCCAGTTGTCCCTAGTTCTCATACTTTAGCAGCTGTTTTCATAACAGCAGTCAGTGATGGAATTCCAAGAAGTAGCACCTGCTGCTGGAAAGATCATCCTCTTCCTGCTGATCAGAAGCTTTATTTACCAATGGTTTAAATAAACAACTTATTCACATCTGTTGCTTGTCCAAAATCTCTGATCCAACATAGTAACTTTTTAAAATATCCATTCACTCTTTTTGTCTAAGTCACCATTTCTTTTACGTAAATAGGGCAAAATCTGGAATGCCTATCTCATCATTCAGTCTGTCTTCCCAATTTAGTCAAGGTGGTATCTGTTCTTGACATAAAATTATACGAACCTTTACAAATTTTAAATCTGCATGAAAAAAAGTCTAGTGACATATTTATATCTTATCCTAGCTTCTATTCCTAGAAAAAAATGAAACCAACAAGCAACCTCCCTTCTAAAGCAGAGGCATTTTTCCTTTCAGGTATCTTTACTTCCTTGACTATTTAGTAATTCTTTGTCCTAAATCCACCTGATTTTCCTAGCTTTGGTGGAGAATAGAGTTGAAAACAATAAACTGRCCAACATGCAAAACTTTTTCTCTGTAGGAAATATTTACAAGTTCACGTAAACTACAGCATTGCCAGCAGGAAGGGTGGAGACCATGAAGACAATCCATCCCTGAGTTACTCCAAGACATTGATAAGTTCTGTTGAGGGCTCTCACCAGATTCAATGTTTTCTAGCAGAAGACAGGTATGAATTCACATGTCCCACACATGAAGCACAAGTACTTAACAAGTGGAAGTGTGACTTAGTGTCTTGTCTTCATTCAGTCTTTCCACGTGTCTTGTGTACTCAGAGTCTTATTAGTGATTTGCTATGGTTTTTCCTCTGTTCTTATGGATACAAAAGGAATGCCAAATAAAATATTTATCCATACATTACTTTGGTTTTTTTGAAGAAATTACAAACAGTGTATTCCTTCTTTTTATGTATTAGGTGTGCTGTCTGGACCATGTTCAATTGGCATAATGGAACAAACATATGTGTTTTAATCCATTACTATCTCGACTAATGTCATAAAAGCAGGAGTATGAAATTGTAAAATGCCAGTTGCTGGTAAAATCAAGTTGGGCTGGCTCTGTAACTAAGTTGAATACAGGCTCTGCTTTTCAAAATCTGCTGCTGAAGTGTACAATCGATCTTGCGGTATCCGTGCTATTTTCTAGGCTGTCTATATGCACATATAATACCTTGAATTGGTCAACATGTGCAAATACAGAGGTAGATGTCTGAAGGTAGCAATAAAGTTTCCATTGAAAATGTGACCCGTTCTGTGTCAGGCTGCACTTGCAGAACGTATTCTTATATTTCACTTCTATTTTACTTCCCAGATAAGCTTTCAGTCATAAATTGTATATTCATCCTATCCTTTAATCTTCTTAACCTAAGTCTAGTAAAAATAAGCAGATTTTTAATTAAGAAAGCTGCAAGCAACCCAATCATCTATAGCTGGAGAAAGAAAAGCAAATGACGGTTGTGTGGGTATAATAATGTGCTGTGATCAAAACTGAATCATAGCTGAAACCTGAAAACGATTGTCCCACTGTGGGTTGAATGAAATGTGAAAAAATAATTTAATGCATGCAAAACCTTTCCACAGATTCCTAAGTGAATTACAAAAACTAAGGTAGTTGCCTTAAAAATAAATTATATTTCAGTGCTTCCACATGCCTACTAATCTGTATCCCTGGACACTTTGTCCTGCTATGGTGCAAAAACTAAAGCAAAACATAGAATCCTGAACAATTCACGGTGGTTTTGGTGCACTAAAAAAAGAAAAAAGGCTGTCTTTGTTTTATTATGCATTACTTCTATTTTTTTTAATATCCAGAAATTTTTAGAAAATTATTTATTATTAGTTTCATTTCAAGAATACCTGATGGGTGACATACCTGGGCAATATAATATTAGATGTGTTATAGAAAATGAGCAAAAAGTTCCTTCCCAAAGGCCTCCTTCCTTAAAATTAAAACAAAGAAAAGAGTAGGGGAACGGCTAGAATACAGAGGCACATTTTTCTGCTTTTTCTGGTTTTTCCTCTTTTGGTTTATTTCTTTCTAAGCATGATTGTACTATATTTTTCATGTAGCAAAGTATTTGTTTGTTTGTCTACAGTGTGCCCTCAGGAGGGGTATGTCTCCGGGGAGGAATGACTACAGCTCTATAATTTTAGAATATAAAATTCAGCAAATAAGTCTTTACAAGATTGACAGTTAAACCCGTTCTACATTGACATCATCCAGAGTTTCACATTATCTTTAGCAAGACCAAGACGCTTCTGAAATGTCATCCAGATAGGTTCATTCAGAGGTTTGATTCCACAATGCCGCTGAATTGCACATGGTTTCCCTCTCTGGTGGAATGCTCTCACTGAGAGCCCTGTGAGAATGTTGTCTTTGGATCTAAACATGGAGGGTTGCTCAGAAACTCACACAGAATACGTAAGTATCTGATTCACTTATGAGCACATTGTTCACTTCAAAGGGAAATCTTGAGTTTAAAGCTCTGCTTTAAGCGCTGTGTTTACACTGAACCGTATGCTGTGTCTGAACAGATTGTCATATCCAATATTTAGAAGCTCAAACAGCATATGGAAGAAGTATTGGAGGTATTGATGTTGCCTAATGTTTTAACTTTGTTTTTATGTTCAGGAATGTTAATTGGACCCACACAAATGCTCTCCCATGCAGCATCCTGGGTTTTCCCCTGTTTTAATTTCTATAATTTATTGAGATTTTTTATAACTTGTGTTGCTGGTTTACATTTCGCAAACCAAAGTGGTGCAATGCAAAACCTGGTGAACTGATAGGAGCAAGAACTAGTAGATTCTGTCTACAACTACTTCCTGATCTCCAGAAAAAAAGCTATGAGTGTCATCTGAGAAATCTGTATAAAAGTCTCTCCCAGTAGAGGCATCTTCATTCAGTGTCTCTGCACAAYAGCAAACAATAAGGTTACTACAGCATTTCTATCTCCACATAAAAGACTTAGCAGTATCTATCCAACAGATTTTTTTTGTTTAAAGATACTTTATTACTTTAGCTGTTTTGTTCTAGAAGCCTTATGAATCTTATATTCTTTGAACAGCCTGCACTTGATGTATTTGCATCAAAAAGAGATGAATGAGAGTCAAAATTCAGTTCAAGAGGGATGGCTGAAATCTTCCTAGACCTTCCCAACAAACTAATTGTAATGTCTTCAGATCTTGCGTGTTAGGAAACTAATATAATGTTTAAAAATTCATTTATTTCTGAATCTTTAGTTATTTTACTRTCCCTTCAAAGATAGAACAAGTGAAATTAGGGTAAGGATACTATCTCTACAAAGTTTTTTGACAATTGATGGTAGCAGGAAAGAGTTATGATTTCCTTAAACTCATTAAACCTCTTTATAAGGACAACTTAAAAATCTCCCTTTTTTCTCTTTATGTAACCTTTCTAGTTATTTAAAGAGTAAATTAGTTCCTTGTGTTTTGTAAATATTCTTTCAAACATATATATTGCTTAAGAAAAGCCTTCATTTGAGAAGCTGTGAAATGCAGTGCTTTTCAGATAGGCTAAAGTTACCTTTGGCTTTAAATACTATTCTGTTAAATTTCTGCCTGGAAAGAGATCACGGAAACTCTAAAATGCTGTTGGGACTGAAGTACAACATAATTCTTGGTTATATGAAACACAGATGAAATTCTAGGTASTCAAAAAAGCAAAATGAAACATGTAAAATTTTGTCAGTGGAAGATGTGTTTTTCATTGGACCAACACAGCTTTTTCAGCAGCAGCATCAGTCTCCTTGACGAGGGAAAAGAGCAGAATTCCAAGGGCATTCCAAATGGACCCCAGATGATCCATTAAGCAACCAAATCCGTTTGCTTTCAGCATTGTGGAAGAGAAGCTTCCTGCTGTTCTGTCTTGCCTGATACAGCCTGCTGGCTCCAGGATCAAATCAAGACATTTATGCCTTTATCTTTTTTAGGAACACATTTCATCAAGTAGGTGTCCTAAGAATAACTGTAAAGCTGTATGTTAAGAAATACAGGAAATCCAGACTTCCTGTCAGGTTAGACTCAAAGTTTTAGAAGTTTTCCTTACTCCAGACAGAGGAAATTTCCAAAGGGCTAACTCAGGCATCTAGGATAGATATCAGAAATATACAGAAAACCACAGCTCTAGTCTTCTTGAAATTGTTTCTCAGYTTTTCTGTGTGTCCAGGAGCTTCTTCTCCACTTTTGGAGACCTGAATAAGATACTGGMAATTGGAAGGCTTACATTTTGTACAAAAATTATGGAGGTAACATAAGGTTACCATAATAAGATTTTGTTCAGAAATATGTTTATTCCTTCTCTTCTGAGCTTCCAGGTTAAATGACTCTAGTGGTACATGGCAAAATGGAAAATATGACACAGAAAGCTCAAAAGAAAACAACAAGAATATAAAAGAATATAACCCATTGTGCATTTAAGCATAATGTGTGAGGCTTTTTCTGATTACCGAGGTTAGGTTCAGGAAAAAGAAGCCTCTGTCCTCTGGTACATCTTATTCCTGTAAAATTTAGAGTGCTCACTTCACAGGAGCTGCATTTGCTGAACATTTTTCAGGAACTGAGTCCTTAAGTTCACTGACAGCAGAAGAAAGAGATGTTTTTAAGGCAAACAGTTTGTAAATCTGTATTGAAGAGCTCTTTATCAGTAATAGTGGTCTGGTACACTGTAAAGGCCACAGGGCAAAGCTGCATCGCTTCAGAACTCGTATCTTCTGTTTTTCTGGGGCACTAAAGACATGAATAAAAGTACTGCAAGGACAGAGGAATTGCTTTGTAATTAAATGACAAACCTTATTCAAGAATATAGAAAACAGTCATCCTGTCTTTCAGTGTCTCCTCTGGAGTGTGTTTAACAGAGCTGATCTGTAAGAAATTCCTAAAGGGAAAGTCTTTGCAGCACATGTTCCCAGGAGAGGAAGAGGGACTGTGGAAATATTCAAATACTTCTGAAATTATTTAGGGTCTGTATATCCTCTCTTTAAAGGCACAAAGCTCAAATTGCTATGTCCTTTCTTATTTCCATGTTAAACTTAAGTTTTCTGGGCAGACACTAAAACCTTGAGTACTATTAAGCACATGTGAGAACAACTAAGGTCTGCTTTATTATTTCTAAGGAAAGGACAATATGAGACTTCGCTAAAATGTAGGAAATCATAAATTAAATTACAATGAAAACAAAGAGCTTCTAGTTAATAGAAGTAGATTATAAATCTCCTATAAAACCAAAATTTCTGTTTATTTTTCCTGTGGTGGGACATGACACCAATAACAAATGACTTAGCATGTAACACATTTAACTTRTCTTGAAAATATTACAATCACAGGACAAAAAACCCAGAAATGTCATAGTTTATTATTTTGGGGATATWAAAGATATTGCTTCAAAAGACCTCACAGCATTAAATTTTCTTAAATTAGCTGTGATGGCTGTATAAAAGATGAGAATTTTACATGTAAATTTAACCTCAGAGAGGACTTGCAATATGCTGTAAAGCCACAAAACTTCAGGTAAATGGTCTGAAATTCTGGCTTGCTGAACTGGAAATTTCTAGCATRGTTATGTTTCTTCCATTTACTCCATATAGTCATGCAAAGTAAACGTCCCAGAATGGCCTGCAATTAACACCTGCTGTGCTCTCTCAAATTTCATAAACTCAACAGAGCCAAGACAGTTCTTGGAAGATGTAGGTGCTTTCTTATCTATAGATCATGAGGAAGTAAGCAGTTGCATTTGAATGCTCTTCTGTCTTTTCTTTCYATGTGTATGAACAGGGGATTTTGTCTTACCTTCTCTAAACGCATTAAATAAAAATAAAGGCTGTTTGCTTAAAAAAAAAAAAAAAGACAGAGAGAGACAAAAGAAAAATATATTTACTTAAATTTTAAACTGTAGAAAATGATGAAAGATTACCTGAAACTACAAGCAAAGAGTTTGGAAAAAATGTTGTTTCGGACATCATGTAGCTCAGGGACTCCTAGAAAAGAATGWAATAGCCATTTTATAACCTTGCAGCTATTAAAATTTTATCATGTGGAGATGACTTTATAACAGAAATGKTGCCATCAGAAACGCCATCCCACAAGCCACTGGGAATCCTTGGTAGAAACTGCAAATTCTAAGATTGGTTTCATGACACTGGGTTATTTCTGCAGGGTTGTGTTTCTTGGTGTCTCACAAGTTGAAACTTTCAGTTACTTGGAAGATATTTTGCTTTTCCAAGAAACTCAGTTAGAGACTGGTCCAAAGATATCTTGGTCTTATTGCAGAAATTCTTTGCACCTGATGTCTTCTTCTTTTGCTCTGTATCAGACWTAAAGCATTTACTTGAAGGAAATTTGCTAGAAAGGATGATTGCTGCTAAGTAGCGTATCTGTTTGGTATGAATTCACAATTCTTGCACACATAGCAAAACCACTTGAATTAAAGTAATCAAAGGAAAATAGATTTTTCCTTCATAGTTTGTTATTATGCTGAGACACTGATCATTTCCCATCCACCTGGGCTTTCAAATAATATGGGCAAATTTTTGTGATTTAAAGCAGAATGCAACCAGAAAAATAGCAAGATTTTAAAGTAAATTTTACCATGAGAAAATTCTGTCACTGAAATATAAAAATACACAATGATTTTTTTTTGGTGCATTAATTGTATTATGTAGATAATCAAAGAAACAAAACCTTTTAAAGTGATGCTATTATAATTGAGRTACTGCAAGAGTAGAAATATATCTGGTTTGCAAAACTAAGAGCTCTTTTAATTCTGCAAAGAAATGCTTCCATCATTTTGCATAAAATAAACTGTGTAGTATAGTTTCTAGGGTCAATTTCCAAATCCTGGAACCAAAATCTAACACTGCTCAGCAATTGGGTGAGCAATATAAACCCATTTGTAGGTGAAGATTGTACATTAGCTCAGAATCTAAAGATTAATGTTGTGAACTTGTATCCTTTAACATTACTGAGCATCTGACTGAGAGCATGCATGTACAGATAAAACTAATCTCTTCCCAGACAGCTGCATTAACATAGTGCTATACTTTATGTACTTTATCTTTTATTTCAGGGCTCAGTAGTAGGGATTTTGATTAACTCKTGGTTTTGTGATAGCAGAGCTATAAAGTTTTTATCCAAGCCTGGTTTATATCCAAACAGCTTGGGAGTTAGAGGACTCATCTAACCACAGTTGTACAGAAATACACCAAATTATATTGGTTACTTAAGAATTTTGTTATTTATATAGCTAGGTTTATACTCAGAAATTTTGGAAAGCTGTGGGGAAAAAAGCAAAATTACAGACCAGATACCAATAATGCATYTATTGCGGTGCAGCACTGCACAGGCAAAAACCTGCTTTTGCAGGTATAGATCTATATTAGAAGTAATTTTATAATTTATAAAATGAAATGAAATTTGCTTGAAATATTAAATCACAGGAGTTGATCTGTAAAGGTCTTCAAAACTTAAAAGAAAAAAGTAAGCTTTGTAAGCTTTCTTTGCTTTTGTCTGTGTGGGGGAAAGTAATAGTATTCCTAGCAATGTTCTAATACAAATGTTAAAAATTATTGAAAATTTAAAAAGAAATTTGTTTGGTGCTATTTCTCTCGTCTGTAAAAGAAAATTCTGGAAGGATTCAGGGAAGTCTGGTTTTAGACATTTTCATTTCAGCATTACAAGTAGAGTAAGATGGCTAGCAAGTTTGATATCTAGGCTGACAAAATCATCAAGTAATATAAAACAACAGGAATTTTGGGAACAGGTGGTAGTTAATAAAAAAGAAACATGAACAAAACAAAACCTAGAAAGAATGTGTGGTTTCCAAGAAAGCAACAAAAGGAAAAGCTTTCTCTTAATTCTTCTTTTCAAAAATTACTTACAATAAAAAAAAACATTGACACAGTTCTAAAAATTAAATTGTCTTAGTAATAACATTTAGTAAGGCTGCACTGGTCAAATTTCTCTTCTTTATTGATATATCCTTTAGATATAGTCAGCCTTTTGCCTAGCAAAATAAGACCAGGCTTCCCTAAGRTATCAAAACAGTAGAAGATGTTTCTGGATATACCAGAGACAGACAGACAAGATTTAGTTTTACAGAGACAGATACATTATGATGTTTGAAAACTGAATGGAGTTTTCAAACATCATAAATGCTAAGGAGGGTCCCAAACACCAGCTAGCTTTTTACGTGGAATGCTGCTACTACTGTAGCTCCACTTTTCTGGTAAGGAAAAATAAACTTAGAAACAACGTTGAGACTTAAAATAAACATAGTAGTAGTAATTTTAGGCCACTAAGAGTTATGAAAACACAACAGTTTTGGACAGAACAATRATGAAAAAGAAGCTTGGACAAAACTTCTCTGACCTCTGGCTGACATAACAGGTAATTTCACAGAGAAACTGAAACCACTGTAAAGGTGTTTTCAAGATTCAGTCATCAGGTCTTACTTAGGTATGGAGACAATAATTTTATGTGACCAAGCAGATCCTTTTGGATCAGCAATAGAGTAATACTGGTTGCAGCAACTGAAGTGATGCCTTTTACAACAGGGCAGCTGAGAATCATACGGAAAGATCTAAAATAAAAAAGGTTTTGGTTTTCAGGTCTRGACGTTTAGGCAATTGTTTTAGATTCTGCTTCTAATTTACTTATTTGACATTATTCTAACTGGAAAAATAACTCTGAGGCCAGAAAGCAAGAACTAAGAGATCACTAAGATGGGACCAATGTTATTTAATATCTTCATTAATGACATAGCAAAGGAATTGAYTGCATCCTCAGGCAATYTGCAAATGACACCAAGCTGACTGGTGCAGTTGACATGCCTGAGCTTTGGAATGCCATCCAAAGTGACCTGGAGAAGCTTGAGAAGTCGGCCCATGGGAATCTCATGGAATTTAACAAGATGAAGTTCAAGGTGCCGCACCCGGGTCARGGCAACCCCTGGTATCAATCCAGACAGCGGAATGGACAGATGGAGAGCAGCCCTGCTGAGAAGGACTTGGGGGTGCTGGTGTATGAGAGGCTGGACATGACCCAGCCATGTGCACTCACAGCCCAGAAACCAGCCATATCCTGGGCTGCATCCAAAGCAGCGTGGGCAGCAGGGGAGGGAGGGGATTCTGCCCCTCTGCTCTGCTCTGGTGAGACCCCACCTGCAGAGCTGCATCCAGCTCTGGGGTCTCCAGCACAGGAAGGACATTGACTTGTTGGAGAGAGTCCAGAGGTGGACACGAAGATGATTAGAGGGATGGAGCACCTCTCCTACAAGGAAAGGCTGAGTGAATTTAGTTTATTCAACCTGGAAAAAGAGGAAGCGCTGTGCTGAGGCTATTTACGAGACTAYGTAGCAACAGGACAAGGGAGAACAGCTTTAAACTGAAAGCACAAAAAACAGAAGTAAAGGTGCTGAAAACTGAAGATTGGGTGATATCAGGGTGAAGAGATCCATCAAACGAGTTTTAATTCTGGCTAAAAAATACAGTCTGCAGAGTAAAACTCTAATTGCCTTCTTGATTAAGAGCTGTTATCAAGTACAAAACTAAATTTTCGGTTAAAAAAGGAGGCACTGAGAAGGACTCGAAAGATAATGATTCAGAAGTACTGTTTGAATAAGAGCAAAAGAAATGGATCTTGTTCTGCTAAAAATTTTGCAAGTGTATCATGATTTTTACTCCACTTCTATTCAGCCTCTTTCTCCAAGTTAAAATCTTTGCATATATTTTCAGTCTCAGTTTCTTTGCAAAGAACCTACATTGTCAAAATCTCAGAGCAAGGTGTGATGAAATCCAACAGAGGAAGAATTTAGGAGATGGATGAGGAACACAAAATGGGAGATGTCAGGACCACAGGAGGTTGGTTACTGGGTGWCTTATCCTATACAAGAGGATCAGTTAAAATGGATTTTAATCTAACCATACTAGTCATAAGAGTTCACATTTTATGACTCCAAACCCATGAGCACTCTGTGATGTATTAACAGTTTCTAAAAGTATTGTATCAACAATTTCTGAAAGGATTTGTCAGTCTTCTTTTGGACATGTTTTAATGGGGAGTTGTTTTTGTCRTGCAGACAGATGGTTACTTAAACCAAAAAATATCCTCTACTGACATGCTCTGTGAATCAAACTGAAAATTGTTCAGTAAGTGATCACCCTGTTCCTTACTTCCTTTCAGCTGCTGTGTTACCAAAAAATCTGTAAAATTAAAAAAAACTCCTTAACACCAATGTAACATTGAGAAGCAGGCATTCTTTATTCGTCTAGATGCACAGGGAAATAGTTCCTCCCAAATCCGTGCATGCTGAGTACAAGAAAGTTTCTGCTTACATACTCTATTCTACATACATATTCATTGATTGTCCTGGACCAAACATACATGCGATAATCATGTCCCCAAAACCATTAACATATTTCCCCTCTCCTTTACACATGCGTTCTTCTGTCCTGGGGGTCTCTCTGGTGGTCCCTAGTGGTTGTAGACCCCAATGTTACAGCTGACAGTCAAGTTGGCAGGCCACTGGGGCTGGTGAACTTCCAATTCTCCTTCTTACTCAATGGGCATTGTGCAGTTCCATAGGCCAGTGGTCTTGGTAAAACAAACATTGTGTTTGCTCACCAGGTGTAGACAACATCTGGTAACAGTTGGATGGAGACCTCACAGTGCAAATGTTTCAAATGATCTTTTGCACATTCCCACCCATCTGTCACTGCCAAGTGACACATTAAGTCTGATTACCTATAGCACTGACTTAACCCGAACTCATTCTGCATTAATACAAAGTAGTGCTTACACAATTAATTACAATGTCTAACTTGTAAGGCAACGACTCCAGTTTATGGTTAGTTAGGAAACCTAAAACTAGTGTATTTTTCACTCAGCACATGTGTAAAACTTTGTCCTGATTTTTTTCTATTTCGTCAGATCACAAACAAACACATCTGTACTATATGAAATGCTAATGAGAAGTACCTCAGAAAGAATGAATAAAAGTATTTTGTTTTCTTTTTTTAACTTAGAAATACAGTATTGTCATGCTAACATAAGACAGAAACTGCAAATATCAGCACTGAAATAGTTCTGGTCAGAAAAAATGAATTAAACATAAAAAGTTCCCACRTTTTCACTGTAAATTTTTCCAACACATGCCTTGTTTGACAACAATTATTATCTTTATTCTGTCTTTTGAAGAATACAGCATGAGAAGTTAAGAAAAAGTGACACATTTAAATATATTATCTTCATAACTTTTAAATAGCTTCAGGCATTTCTTACTGCCTGAAGGAGATACCTAAAACATGCGAGGTAAATGACATTTTCCTTTATCAAAGGCTACCTTTGGGATTTTTAAAATTTCAGCCACCCTAACACTTAATCAAAAATACATTAAAATAAAAATATTAATTCATATTAACCATGATGAATCTTTCAGTCTACTCAGTCCATGTATTCCTCCTTTGAGGCGGCAGACACCTTGTGAACTTTAGCTAGTCTCATCTGGTTTTGTGGCAGTTTCAGTGAACTTCGGCCCTCCTTCCCGTGTGGAAATGATATGGCAACAAATGCTTCAGTCTCATGTTAATACATCAGTGCTTAAAAAGTTACAATTAAGCTTTAAAAACTGATATCCTTTCAAGGCTTAGTATATTTGACACAAAAACAAGCTTAGGTTAAATATCCATGTAAATGGCAAAGTATCAGTGTTTAAACAGATGTCAACAATTTCTTAGGAAATGGAAGTAATGTTACAGATGATGATGAATGAAGAGTTTCAAAACAGCTSTGTTGCAACAATAAAAAATGGCATGTGAGAAAAAAAGATTGCATTAAAACAGAAGATACTTAAAATTTAAGGTTAAGCAATTAAAAATCAGGAGCTACACCTCAAGCTCCCAAACTCTTTTCTAAGCTCAAAACCGGAAGCTGATTAGCTAATACTCATATTTTCCCAGAAAGTGGGAGCTTAACAAGGTAGAATTTAATATAGCCATTCTATCCAGGCACAAATATTCCAAAGCAAATCTCAGCAGGCTGGTCATTTTTAGGAAGCAGTGTTTTCTTACAGCTCTAAAATATTGAAGTTCCCAATGAGTTCCCTGAGAGATGGAGCGGGCCAAAGGAAGTATAAATCAGTATACTTCATCTTTGTTGCGACTTCCACAGTTCTAGCCCTGCTTAGCTATTACCACAAAAAAAAAAAAAAAAAAGAGGATAAAAGTTACTGTCTCTTGAGGCTGTCTCTTAATGATTTCATAACTCTTAATACTTGATTCCTTGCATTGACTCCAACAGCCAAAGGCAACGTGTTCAACCATAGGCCTTGCCACTTTCATTTTTCTCATTACATGGGATAAATAGCAACAAATGTCAGTGATAAACAACAAGGGCAGTGAGGCCTGCATCCAGATCCAGAGAACCAGGTGCTTATGAGCAAGCACATCTTTCACCTAAAGTGCAGAGCCTTCTCCATGGGTTGTCCCTAATGAACAGGGACWGGCACACACGGTCACATAGTGAGAGGTAGGTCCTTCCATGATACAACCCAAACACACAAGAAACGTGTGGGTTATCTCTTGGGAAATAAGAACAAGTATACTGAGAAATACCCAGAGGACACACAGGTCAGCGGGCTGCTAGGACACACTAAGAAGCCGGAGACAGTTCCAGAGGTGACACTGTGAGCTAAGTGTGAAATTCTGTCTGAGGTAGCCAACTACTGCAAGGTTTGGCTTGGATAAAATTCTAACCTCTACTCATTTCATCATTCACTATGTAGCTCAGTACCAGCTTCCAAATCTTTCAGGCAGTGKTTTTTTTTTTCTTTTGTTTGCTTTTTTATGAGTTAAAATAAGRAAAAAATGTCTATTATAAATTTTGGTACTGAACTATGAATTCCGGTGTAGCTGAGATTCATCCTAAGGAATGAAGTCTCAGTGGAGATGACCCACCAATTCTTTGTACAGTCATACCAGCCCTATTGTACTCGTATCTGGTCCATTATTTTGGTTTTGATTAAAAGTTGTAAAAAACCTGTTGGGTTTCTATGAAGGGTAATAAGTTTTTCTAACCTTTGACTTACTTCTTCTCTTGTGCAAAAACATTTTGTGTGTTAAAAGCTGGCAACAAGTTCTTAGTCATCCCTTGTCGGCAATTGGATTTTAAATGCTTTTTTTAGCACTTGGAGAACATGGTTAGAGACCAATTTCTTACAAACTTTAAATACAAAAATAATTCCTTGAGGCTAAGCAAACTTAAAGAACCTTTTGCCAAAATATCCATCAATTCTTTTATAGTTACTGATAGAATTACTGTGTCAGAAAGTCTCTTGCTTGCAGAAGAGATCAAGTAAGTATACTATGGTTATTTTTTTCTGGCAATGAATCCATATTTATTTCACCTTAAGCTAATTATGAACTCTTTTTCCTTTTTATTTTTTTTGACAAGTAGTCTCAGCTATGTTAAACACAAGAGCTGAACACCTAAAATAGTTCTATAACACAACATCTTTAAGACTGCAGGATAACTTTACAGTATTTCATCCTAAGTGAGATTTCAATCATCACAAAAATGAAAAAYTTTTGAGAGATTGCCATCCTTATGCAGAGAGTTTCAAAACAATGTTAACTTAAGCTACAGCTTAATACTATGGACAGCTGGTTCTCCAATTCTATAGAAATTAGGAGCCTATACGAGGTAATAAATTGAAAGCTTGTTACTGAAGCTTACCAGAGGAGGTAGTAACTGTCTCTGACCTACCACAGAGGCTGAATTTTTAAAGTAATTTTGGAGTGTCATGAGCCAAATTCCAGTAGGCAGTTTTTCACTGGTTGGAGTCAAGGAAGCTGTGAAATATATAAAAGAAGTGCATTCACACGTACCTTTTCAAAAAAGAACAAACGATAAAAATGTCAGACCAAGTTTTACCCTTAACCTTATGCTATAGTACCACAGTCCGCAGGCTTGCTTGGATACAGCTGAAGGAAGACTTTTGAAGTTTAAAAATTCAAGATGCTTTAGTTTCATGGGTATAAATTATGTGCAATGCATTTGGAGAAGTAGTATGCTGAGTACACCATAATTCATGTGACTCGCACAGAGCATTTCCTCAATTGTATGGTGGAAGTGCCTTATTTTAATATAGAAAAATGTTTAAAAATATTTTATGAGAACATGGATTCTCATCTAAGTAGTGTGTGAAGAATAAGAAGAAACAATTTTGATGGTGTCTAAAGACACTGCCTTCTCCACAAAAACGAAATTTACTGAAAAACCTCAAGTTTCCCTTAAAGGAACAAAACAAAAGAAAACGAACAAATAGCATACCAAAATGTCCTAGAGCATTATTGCTCTGTCTGGTCTATACCAGCTCTTGGATATTATTTTAGTACAAGTTGTCTGGGTATTTCATACATGTGGTGTGTGTCTACACACTCATATGCGTGCATCTGTGTGTTTACTTTGCTTGTTTGCTTTTTTTTTTCTGTTGGGATGTTTGTGTATTTTTATCAGCATAAGATAGCACAGATCGGTACTTTTTCCAACTTCTACAACTGCTGTGACTTGATGAAAACCATCTGGGAAACAAACCTGAACAATTGCATAAATATGAGTATAAATAACATGTGGCAACAAAACTGATTAATAATTGCATTTAGAAGGCCATAACTAGCTCATTTACATTTTGGTGCCAGTGGGAAAGGATAAAATTAATACTTATTATTCCTTCTCTGAATTAATTTGAAAAAATATATATTAACTGAACCCATTCTTTACATACAGTATTTTTGTAGGCTTTCATACAATAAATAGCTGTTTCTTTTCCTCTTCGTAATGATCAGGAGGATCACATGTGGATGCTGAAAAACTTTCAGCAGAGAAATTTTCCAGCTTCCTGCAGCATTCTGTGAGAGCTCTGCTTTTCTCACAAAAGCCATGAAAAACAGTGCTACGGTTTTGTAAACGAATTCTCTCTATCTTGCACCTGTTGTTATGTTATGATACTGACTGGAAAAATATTTTGAAATGGGTGTTGTGGGTTTTAGCCAACCGGTACGGGAGGCAGATGATCAGTGACCAATGACTTCATGCCATCCAGGCGAACTAGGGTATATAAACGGGTCTGTATAATAAYAAAGGGCCCATGCCATTCCATTCTCTTCCTGGACTTGAACTTTCGTGTCGTGATTTCTCTCCAGCCGCGGTACAACAGCGACAATCATACAGCATATATGAAAATTCACGTGGAAATTAAATTATTTCTCTAAAAACAAAGAGTTTGCATAGAAGGGGGACCAACTGGGCTTCCTTCAGCAGGCAAACTGCCTGGAAATTGTAGTTCATGTTCAGAAGTAAATGAGGGATCTGGTAAATATGACTCTAGAAGTCTAAACAAGGTGCAGGCTCCCAACTTTAAAAGTTTATCCTCTTTGGAGTCCTCATTATAATCCTTATTATTCTCCTAGGATAATGCTTTACTCTGCAGACCTGACTGCACACTGAGGTGATAATTGCTATGCACTTGGTAAAAAATATATAATTTTAAAAACCTGTAAAATATAGCATCATTTCACCTTTCGTAAGGAAAATTAAGAGAAGCACAACTCATTTCGTATTTCTCTTCTCGAAACTGCAGAGGTTTCGTGCACTGAGTAACACTGATCTGAGGACATAATCACAAGTTGCCTGGCTTTGGTATACTCGAAAATGAAAATGTTGATTTTCATTGGGGTAGGTGTTCCAAAATCATTAGCTGTCTATCCAAATTCTAGGAGAATGATTGCTTTGTTCAAAATACTCTGTATCAAGAAGTTTAGGTTTTGACAATACAGATTACTTTACTAGGGGTGCCAAAATTCACATAAAGTTAATGCATCTCAGGTATACTCACAAACTTTTGCATTCACTTTTCTTGAGGAGCCTTGTGATCAAATTTGCCAGCTTAACAATTGTAGGAAAGCAATTTCCAGAGCACTGGATGTTTGGGAAAGCAATTTGAAAAGTGTAAAATGTTCATGTCAGAATAGTTTGTGTACTCAAACAAGGAGGAAACACAAGCAGTATCACATTATATATCTTACTTGACAATGGCATAAAATCACAGAAACAGGGATTTCCTTCTAATCCTAGGCAAATGTGGAAAACACTGTTGCATCTACTTTGCTGTGTCTTTGCACTGTAATGAAAGCCTCCACCAGTCTCTCCTGACCAGCTTGCGCACAGCCTTTGGAAGCGCTTCAATCAGGCAAGAGTAAGAGCAAGCACTTACGTTTTAAGTATTACTACTGACAAGAAAACAGCAGGTTCAGCAAAACTAAGTAAATAAAAATGGCTGTGTCAATATCTATATTCAAGATTAGGTAAGCAACTGATGGATAAAAAAGTCCTTCACACAGTCCCAGAATCACAGGATAGCTGAGGTTGGAAGGGACACCTGGAGATGATTTATTCCAATTCTGCTGTGACAGCAGGAGCAAGTAGAACAGGCTGCTCAGAGCTGCATCCAGTCAGGTTTTAGATATCTCTAAAATGGAGACTTCATGACCTCTCTGGGCAACCTGTTCCAGGGTTTGATCAACCTCACCATAAAAAGATTTTTCTTATTTTYGATTCAGCTGGCTTTCAATCCACCTCACGGTCTACGGTGTCTCAGAGTCTAGTACAATTTTTACTAGACACGGGGTTTATTGTCCAGTATCAATTTGAAATGAGGAGGAAGTTATGGCAGCCAGGTCACAAACCTAACTAAAGTCAAGGTAAACAACATCCACGGCTCTTCCTTTATCTGCCACATCCACTGCTCTTCCTTCATCTGCCAAGCCAGTCATATCTTCAGAAAAGGCAATGAGATTGGTTGATTTCCCCTTCATAATCCATGCTGAGGGCTTGCAATCGTCTTCTTGTCCCTCAGATATTTCAAAAGTATTACCTTGGCTCATGTCTTTTGATATTTAAAGTTACATAATGAAAGATATTATGCACTGTTAATACCAGCTAGAATAAAAATATTTTTTCTCTTAAGACTAATTAGCAAAACATTGAGATATAACTGACCAGAAAAAAATCATTTTCTGTATAGACTGCTTGTCTAATGGAAATCCAGAGGAAAAAATTATATCGCCTGCAATAGGTAGAAGATATAAGTGTGATATACACRTCTTATAAAATTAGTTCACCCAGAAAAGTCTGTAAAGCAGGTTATACGTAKTGGAGATGTAGATGATAAGAAAGGGTCTATTTATTGACCCAAAGCTTGAACTTGCAGCATTTGTCACTTCTATTTGCTGAGATTATTTTATAATATGCTCTCTTTAAGAGAAAATGTCTAACATTTTGTCACCTGTAGTAGAATGCAGTTTCAGAAAATTTATGAAAACTGACTGTAATTGTATTGTTTTATGTCTGTGGAATTGTGCTCCTGTTCCACTACACTTATTAGTTAAGTGCCAGCTTTGTCAAAACGATCACTGGCATTGGCAACGCTGAATCCAGAATATGTTTGAGACGTATCCAAATATTTAGATCTACAGATGGTTCTTTGATAGCTTCATTCTAGTTAAAGTACAAGATTTGGCAGTAAAGCAATACACAATATGGATGAGATATTAAACTTTGCGAAGTTTGCTGCATATTCAGCAGCTAATTTTCATCAGAAGTGTTCTAAATATTGTGTTGAATGAGCCAAATTCACTCTTTCATTTTTTCTCAAACCTCTCATAAAAGTCTGCGGAACTCCTACTCAATCATCAGATATGAGAATTTTGTCCTACAGGGTTTTTTGCAGAAGCTACAATTGCATGAATGACCATTCAGGGTCTACATGGGAATCCAGACTGGTTGCTCTGTCTAGCTGATGGATTCATGGACTAACCTCCTTCTCTCGCTACAGTGCCAGAAGTAAAAATCACTGAAGAATGATAAAACAGTCAGAGTATTTGTTATGACAAAGAAAGGCATAGCAAAGGAACATAATGCTAAAGATTAGAATKCTGTCTGTAAAGGTAAGAATTTTCTTGAAAGGAAGAATTAAAAAATAGCTTAACTGAGATGAATATGAATRTTGTGAAGTATAGAGCAAAACCAAAAGACAGGATATTCTTACTTTTAGGGGGAATAAAACCCAAACCCCAGACATTTAATTTGCAAAATGTATAGAACAAAAAGTTGATTAAAATAAATACAAAAGCCAGGCTTTGTAAATCCAAACCTCTAAGTCTATCAGAATCCTGCTAGGAAAAACAGAAATACATAGTACAGTTATAAAGGATACAATAGTGTTTATCACTAGTATTTTCAAAGTATTTAAACTGACTGAAAGAAAATAGGCATTAGGCTCCTAAATTCCACTAATCCAGTAATTCTGAGAATTTCAACCTGTTTCTAATGTTTTTGCACACCTTGGATAAGATTTTATTTCACCAAAGAAATTTCTAAGATATTTATGTATATTTTTTTACTATTCTTATACTGATAGGTGGCAGATTACAAAGAGTTCTTCGGCAACATTTTCAGCATCTTCTATCAGTCTAAGTACAAATGTCTACACCTAAAATAAATCTCTTTTTTAGCAGTTTTTTATTTATTTAGTCTCATTACATTTCCCAACTATATTAACAATACTGCCACATCGATTTAAATCTTTTTCAAAGTGGAATCAAAAAGCATATGAAGAGAGAGGTATAAGAGACAGAATGTGGACACCTTTATGAAAATATTCAGTTTAGTAAGCAGCAAATAAATTGCTTACAAATTCAACTTTTCATAACTTACTAGTATTAAATCATATWACCAAACCCAGAATATTCATAGAATAGCTTTCTTAGTTGCAAATATTTTTCCCAATACCACGCATGGTAGATTAAAAGTCTTTCAGTTCAAAGAAAACTTGTGAATCCAATTTTAAGACTTCTATGCTTCTATTGCACAATCCACCACAACGGAACTCATTTAAAAGTAAAAGACAGGAAGAAAAACTTGCAGCTCCACGGAGTACAAATACGAAGTCAATACATGTCCATTAAACAATTCCCTTTCTTTAGAACTGAAGGATATTTCAATGTTTTCCATATAACTGAAGGTTATTTCCATTATTTAAACATTTTCCAGGAACTCTGCTAAATTACATTGAGAAAATTTGTTTATGTCCAGATGTCAGCTGTATTTGTACATAATAGGAAACAAGAAAGAAAAAATTAAGTTATGGATGTTTCTTCCGTCTAAACACCAAAAAACCTAAGTACTGAAAGAAGAAAGATAATTGACACTTTGCCGTGTCTTAATTGAGCCTCCCCTGATGGGGGAGGATTCCCCGAGCCCTTACCCGGGCTCCGCAGACGAACGGGACTCTTCCACGCTTTTGCTCTTAGATAGTTGTTTATTAAGTCTTATCAGAAAAGGAGCCAAGGAACAAGATGACTCCTCTTAGAAAGCGCAAGGGAGAAGGCCAGTTATCAAGATTACTGTGTCCTTTTATAGGTAAATTAACCAATGAAAACTCGAAACGAAAGATATTTCTACTTTTCTACCAATGCTCAATAAATTGTTCTGTCACATGAAAGGAACTGCGGCATTTTTCACTCAATCCTCTCAATCCACTTTTGCCGCAGAAAATGAAGTAGAGAAAGAAGAAAGAAGGCCTAAAACAACAACAATCCTCCATTTTGAAGGTTTTGTTTCTTATCTATTTTGCTAAATTAACAAACCCAACACCTCTAAATTTTCACCCTGTGACAATCCCATACAATGTTCCATCACCTAATTCACACCAGTGTAGATTCTACTTCCTCCCAGAGGGTAGGTAATTTTCTCCATGGACGAAGGTCAAAAACAGGGTTGTCCAGGGGGGTAAAACTCTTCAAAACAGGCAGAGAAATATTCCCTGCACTTTGGACTCCAACAGATAATAAGAAAAAATAGTGTATTATAAATAGGGTAGGAAGTAAAGATTTGCCAGTGCACAAAACTCTGTTTCACCCCTAAAGGATGAGAAAAGTCATAATTTCTAGGATGTTTACCAAKTTCTTATACTGAAGGAAAGATGTATTCCTGAAAAAGATAATATGAGGAAATGTAAGTAAAYAATTTCATACTAATGTTACTCACATGTATTTCCTGCTTTATGATAAAATTATAAGTTTTAGTATGAACATATTTTTGTCCTGGCTGTAAACTTCACTCATTTTCTGAACTGGTCACCAAAAAAAGAATGTTCTTTATCTCTTTTGTAAATAGGTTTCATCTTTATGTCCTTCCTGTAAAAAGCCTCCTTRTGTAGTGTGTAAACACTCCTTTTGCTGTGTGGCAATTAATTTAGGACTCAGTGACAGCCTCGCTGCTATGAGCTACCTTTTGTAGGACTGCACTCTGAAATAAAACAGGTCTGGATTAAGTGAAAATACAGAATAGTGTGCAAACAGAACCTTKAGGTATTGTATCAACAGTACAGAAAGCAGAACAGTCTTCTAAAGAACTATTAYGTTAGTTTTGCGGTCACATTTTCAGAAAGACTGAATGTTCTAAAATCTTTTAGTGCATTTTAGGTGTTTATTTATAGATATAAAAAGTTTCAAAAGAGTTTATTTTTCAAATCAAATGTTTAATTTACTTTAGCATATTCAAATATCCAAAGAAACTCAAATAAAATTACTGCATTTTAGGGTCAAGTAAAGTAGAGGTCAATARAGAATATCTGGTAACAGTTTAAGTTGTTTTAATACAGTAACAACATTAATCCATAACAGCAATAACAAACAATGCTGAAATATTCTGAATAAAAAATGCCAAATTCCATGTTCAGGGTAGGAAATTCAGATCGTAGGTATTTATCTATTTATTTACGTCATATTCTAAAATTATATGCTTTTTAATGATGGCAATTTCTATTTGTTTATTGGATATTCTAATAGTGTAAAGCAAGATAAATACTGTTGAAAGCTGAAGAACATTTGCATAGATTTTAGGTTGTTTAAGGTATTTATTTCACAGCTTTTCTGTACCTCCTTCTTGTCACCTGAAGAAGTAAGACTGCATTTCCAATACTTAGAAAGGGCTCACGGATATTCCACTGCTGTGTTTGCACTTACTGTCAAACACTATCCAGAAAAAAGATGTTTATGGTGTATGTTTTTTCATGTGAGGAAGCACTCTGGGCAAGGAGGGGGAAAAACTGTCAGCAGAGAAATAAAGACGTGGATCATTTGTTATTTAATTAAAGTTACATTGATTCAGGTAGTTAAAAATAATCAGTGAAAGCCACATTTTTAGATTTTGAATAGGAGGTGTTATTAGTGTCATCACCAAAACCACAAAGGCTAATACATCTACAGAAATTACTGATTGTATTAGGTATGTCCATGCAGACAGCAGAAGTACTCTCAATAGGCCTMGTTTCAATATGGAAAATAGTTTACTTTCTACCTACCTGAGTTTCCAGAGTGGAAGATAACAGAGAGTGAACCAGAGTGAAAATACATCGTATGGCATAACTATTACTACTCCAAAGCAAAATTAATTAATTTTCTTGATTTCACTCATGAGGAAGAATGGATTAAATTATGAGTATRTTTTTGGCATCAAGATATCTTCCTTTCATAAGTGGCACCAATTTTGGCTTCCTCAGAACTGGGATCTCAGAGGAGCTAAGTTTTAAAATTTTCTAAAGATTTTGACCTGAGTGAGGCAATGAATTTCAAGAAATTCTGAACACTCTGGGATCTGAAAACCAGAAAGTCCTATCTTGAAAAGAAGAAAATGTTTCTTCATATGAGGAAAAGAGTTTACTTTTATTATATTGTGTCTGTCCACATTTGGGAGGATAGTACGTGCGAGTGGTGAACCTTGAAGGGCATCTTGGTTACAGTCACTCTGGCTTAGGAAATCAGAGGCTTTATTTGTACTTAACTTCTCACAGAGGGAAGTCCAACAGCCCAAAATAGTATTATCATCATCATCATCATCATCATCATCATGATTTTAATTTGCATACATATAGCCAATGTCTACAGCAAAACAAAGTTCTATAGGCAGTACTCCTGAAGATAATGTCATAATTAATAAGTTAAGCAGTGTCAGAGAATGTTCCAACCTCTGAAACTTGATTGTCCTCACTATAAATTGCTAAAACAGCTCCTAAAACAGTTTCAGCCCATACCAGGTTTTGACACAAACAGTTCTCAGGCACAGTTCAASGGTTAATAAGGGTCATGGACTAACTATTCCCAGCAAGCAGCTTCATGTGTTACAGAGAAGAGACCTTTATGACACGGAGGTTTGCCTGTCTGTGATGACTGACATCAGTGCCAATTTACACTCTCTGACACATGTAATTTGCTGATTAAGACTCAACTAAACTTGTCCCTCTAGCTGGGAAGTTTTTGAGGGTGGTGAAATTTGTATAATTGCTTTACAGCACAGTTTTACTTGTGAGTGTGAAAGACAGAACCTTTTAGCAGGAAATTAGCAGTAACAAAAACAAAAACAAACAAAGAAAAAAGAGCTATTTTGAGACAGATGAAAGTTTTTGTGCTTCTTCAGTCCAGGCAGAAAATACTTCAGTATTGGGAAGTGGTGCATGTCACATGAAAATGTCCTTGATCACCACGACTGCAATGAATGGTATTTTTCATACACATCCCACAAACCCCATAAGCCCCTAAGGTTTTGTCAAGCCAGGAGAATGAATAGTTAACTAAAAAGTAAGTTACACTGTTTATAAAGCCTCTCATTCCTTTCATTCCTGGTATTTCCTAAAGGAAACAATTTGTTTTTCTTCATGGCAATTAGTGACTTCTGTCAGTTTAGATCAGTTTAGAGTCCTTTAGAGCATTAAGGAAAGAATACAAAGAAATAACCCAACCCCAGAAATTATTACACAGTGACGTATTAAAGTAGGATTAGGATAATTATGAAGAATAAAATTCCTTTCACTGTCATCCTGGTACACATCCATACTGACTTCCTAAAGACAATGAAGCCATTTGAAATGATGCAGTTCAAACCAGGAGTTCAATTAGCTGGCAGTCCAATGCRGCGCAAATGTTACTGTACAAGACCCAAGATGGGGCATTTGAGTCTTTGTCCTGCCAAGGAGTGTAAAGATTTAACACACAGTCAAGGCCATGTCTCAGGGCAAGCTGACAGCTTGACCAAAGGCACTTAAGAAAATGACAAAAGGAACTATACATAGCAATTATGATTCTTAAAGGGGATTTTAGAAGCTTCAGTACACAAAAAARGTGTTGCAGATTTTCTAATTATGAGTTTGGTTTATTTATTATAATTGTATCCTATGCATTAAAACCATAAATAATCTGTTTCCATCACTTTTACACATGGAGAATGATTCTAGATCATTGTACTTGCTTTTTATTTGACTGTGTTTTGATGTTTATTGTATTTTGGTTTTTATATTTTGCTTAGGCTTTCTGATTAAYAACCTAAGTAATTACAAGAAAATACATGCACTTGTGCATCATTTTTAATAGCTATGGTTTATATCATTTTTCAAAGAGCAAACCAAACAAATTACATTCTGKAACTTAAGACATAACACAGAGAAAGTCATATACAACACTATGTAAGATAGCCATTTTCATTGCTTCTTTGTGGCCTTCATTTTACCTAACCAATATGCTTCAATGCTAGATGAGAACTTGGGGGAACAGAAACAAACCCGAAAACTTCAGCAATGTTTTTAATTAATAGACTTCTAATTTTATCAATTAATAGATGCAATTAAATTTATCATGATATGAACATACAGMGAAAATTCTAAACAATTTTCAAAAGCAAATAGATTGAACTGAGTTAGCTATTCAAACGCTCTTTCATAACATACATTAAATATGAATGCATAGAAAGAAAATTGCAAGCATTTTATAGGTGAATCTGTGAAATCAACTTAGTCTCACAGTAATACAAAGATACACAAAGATATATTATTAATCCAAGTTTGGCATGGACAGTTATTTACGTCGCTTAACTTTGCCAAGCAAAGATAAGAGTCAGATGTTTTTTCCACCTCTTACCATCCATTTCTCTGCCCTAGTGCAGTTAGCAGTGAAGCTGAAACAGCCTCTGGTTCACTTCTTGGGTAGGTTAATAGGTCTTCAGACTTCATTTACCACTAAGATTTCAGACCATCATAAGTTTAAAACATAGTTTCATGCTGACAGTTTAATGGCCAAATAAGCAAAGTAAGTTTAGATGTTAAACTTACTTTTAACATCTAAACCTACTGACCTTTCTTACCAGGCCACAAAAATGAATTTCAACATGGATTTTCTGATGTGTCTTTGTGCACATGTGGCATTGTCTAAACCAGCTGCTTGTGTTTACATTATAAGCCTTTCAAAATACTTYCCTTATCTTTTTTTTTTTTTGCATGGCCTCTGTGAGACAGGGAAGGTAAGCAAAGAAATTCTCCTTTTCTTACCTTTTTTTTGTTAAGCCAACCTTCAAAGTCACATTATAGATCATCTGAGAGGAGGAGATTCTCACGCAAGTTAAACATTCAACTTTGTCTTTTGCCAAGAGAAGGGTCTGGAGGTTGTTTTATTTTAAYGAATGTGTCAGACCTGAAAGTGTTCACCATACACCAGCTCTTGCCAACAGTAGGTCAAAGAATTAAATCATTGTATTCACGAGACAGAAATGTCATCCCTTCCTTTTACACAGAGACCCTTCACCTTCTAGCCTTATAAACACTCTAACTGGCTCTTTTCCAACAAAAGCAAATTAGTTTCTTGACTTCATTTTAACATATGAAGGTAAAAGAGAAATTTGCAATGTGTATAAAACCCTGTCAATATCAAAAAAGTTAGATTTTTGATGGTAGAAAAAGGAGCATTTCAACTTTCAGATTGTAAACAAAGTAATTATCTTCATTTTTAGCTTTTAATAAGTTTCTTTCTTTACTTAGAAAAGTCTATAAATTTTAATGGTTTATATTTAGACATGTTATTTGTGAATATAATATTAAATGTTTTTAATACATGCTGTTAAATAAGAAGGATTCTGCTGAATCCTTTCAAGACCTCAGAGGCCAGGGAAAAAAAATCAAAATAACAGTGACTAATACTTTGTATTTTGTCCCCACCAACAAACAACTGGAGAAATAATGTAAAAGTACATTATTAAAAATGCAAAATTATAAAAAATGAAGAAAGGGATAAAGTTAGGCATACTAGTCATAACTTTTGGGACAGTATGACAGCGTTTGAGGGACAATGTTCTACTGAGGTTTTTCACTGTGTCCCACAGTATGCTGAGTACRCTGGAGTGCATTAGACATATTTGGACAATAGTTCACACAATATGAGGAATAAATAAGAGGAAGTAAAAGCTTCGGCTATGGCATCATTGGCATAAATGAGGCCTGATGGGAAGAGTTCTGGGACTGGAGTGCWATTATGGGAAGTTATAGGCCTTTGACATGGTCCCCCACAACATTCTTCTCTCTTAGTTGGATTCAGCGGGTGAACTGTTCGGTGCATAATGAACTGGTCACATACAGARGGTAATGGTCAATCTCTCAGAGTCCCAATGGACATCAGTGACAAGTGGTGTCACTCAGGGGTCCATACCGGGACCAGTGTTATATAATATCTTAATTCATGACATAGAGGGACTGAGTGTACTCTTAGCAAATTTGCAGATGATACCAAGCTGAGTGGGGTGATTGACACACCTGAAGTTTGGAATGCCATCCAGAGGGACCCAGACAAGCCAAGAAGTGAGCCTATGAGAATCTCATGAGGTTTAACAAGGCAAGTGCAAGGYGCTGCATCTGGGCTGGGACAASTCCCAGTATCAGTTCAGACTGAGGGATGAACAAATCAAAAGTTGACGYTTCTTCCTCTGGTGAAGAACTCTTTTTCCCTTGACAGAGCAAACTGAGTAGACAGTAAGCCCTAGGTGGAGGCAGAGCTTATTCTGCYGGTGAGAAGTCAAGGCAAATCTCCCTGTCAAAAAACTTTAAAACCACCTCTACTTTAATCTTTACCAAGTCACAGTTCCTTTACATGGAAGCACAAACAAGAAGAACATGGAAGAGCAAACTGACACTTGCAGATTCACCAGTTCTAAGAGCTATGGCCACGTGGTAAAAACTATMATCTAATTTGAATGCCAACAGCAACTCCAGTATATTGACCAGAGAAATTGTGGAGTCTCCATACCTACACGTATTTAAAAACATGCTAGACACAGCCCTGAGCAACTAGCTCTCGGTGCACCCGTTCTGTGAAGTGCAGTGGACTAGATAATCTCCAGTTATTCCTTCCACCCACTGCTGTTCTGTGATTCTATGAGGTACCTCATTTCAGTGATTTCACAGGTGCATGCACTTTTGGCAGGACAATATTGATGCTGCACAGTTGCAAGGAAAATGGAGTAACACATTTGTTATGACACCAAAACTCTTCAAAATTTGCTCAGGATAACAAATTTTTGCTTTTGACTGAGAATCTTTCAAAACTCAATGGTTTCTGAAGGTGAAGTGATTTTAAAACGGCCTTTAGCACAATGTTTGTTTCACACTGAAAATGTCAAATAGGCACTAGAAATGCTTTTCAGTATTCTATTCAGCAAACTAGGTGCCAGTGCAACTGATAAATAGATAACATATTGGTAACTCAAAGCCTGTTATTAACAACAGACAAAGGGAAGAAAAGAGAGAGAAATTTATAAGAAAACAACAACTGAATTGTTAAGTAGCAACCCTTTTCTCATTTTATTTTGGATTTTTTTTCTTAAAAGATCTTTTTCAGTAAATATAGAACCCAGTGCTGTATAAAGACAGCAGTAGTCCAGGATTGTCTGCAATGGCCTCTCCATGTGCATCAATCAAGGCTTCAGACATCAATACTTCCTTTCCTCTCTAATATTCATGAACCTGTTTCCAGTTTTCAAAAAGCATGTGTCATGGAGTCACAAGAGCTGCCTGATTAATCCTCATATTTTCTCCAACAGGAATGTCTGAAAGTATAATTATGTGTTTTGGGCACTCATACTATGTTAATGACCTCTTGAGAGACACCCATAAATAAGTAAAATGGTAAAAATAAATAAATGTTTGGAACTTTACACAGGGTTGCTTTACACTCTAAAGCTAACTGAAGACTTTTCCTCYCTTGCATTTGGATCCTATTATTCTACTTGAGTTTAAATTCACCTGTCCTTCAAAGAAACCAGTGACAGGRTATACAAACTCTTTCAGAAAAAAAACCAAAAAAACTTTTAACATGTAGGTGAAATAAAAAGCAATGATCTATGCAACTTTTAAAAGAGTGGCTATAACCTCAAAGCCATTATCCTTTTTATGTTTATTATTACTCAGGTGGAAAATAAATTAAATTTTTCAGAACATCGCTATTTWTAGAATATATTTTCTACTAAAAGAAAATTTTAATTTTTCAAGCAAGATATATATTTCTGAGGTTAAAAAAATAATATCTTCCAAAATTTAAGATCAAAGTTTGCCTCTAGTACTTCCTTGTAGGTTTATTAAAGCAAATACCCATTTCATMAAAGTAATACCAAAGACATAAATCAAAAGTAACATGCATTATTGCTTTCTGATCATCATGCTACTGACATTTAAGAAGAATACATCAGGTAATGATGTGTCTTCTTCATACCTGATTCTGTAATTCCTTATTTCTAACTCTATATTCCATCCTTTTTTACCTCCTGCACAMGTCTGTACTTTACTTATATYCTTTTCCTTTATTCACGTCCTCATGCATCCCCACTTTCTCCATACCACACATACAGGCATGGACAAGCAGAAGCAAACGCCATCCTGAACCTATTTATTTTTCAAATTTTTTCATATTCTCACACCTACACATAGCACCACACAGTCTGGTTTCTCCAGACTTACCATCAGCTCAATTTATTTTAATCAAAAGTAAGGAAAAGGAAGTTGGCATGAATAGTAACATAATTCTAACCACTTTACAAATACATTAACATGGAATTACTTTCTATCTGTGTCCCTTATAACTTCCATTCAACATGATCCTTCTCAGTGTTTAATAAAGGAAGTAATAATTGTTTACTGCTTTAAAAAGTATTGCCAGTAGATACAAAAGTTTATAAACTATTAAAGCAGTACACTTACAGGAATCATGGTGAACTCCTTTGGTTTTAGTGAGAATGTGAAATAACATGTAATTCCATCGTAATTTCCACATACATTGGAATTGTCCAGAATACTGCTTTTCTTCAGAGAAGGAAAACAGCAGGAAAGGGAAGGCAAGGCAAGGCAAGGCAAGGCAAGGCAAGGCAAGGCAAGGCAAGGCAAGGCAAGGCAAGGCAAGGCAAGGGTCTATACATCAAGATCCCTCCAAGGATAGTGGCTGAGAGGCATGTAAAAAATGAGCAAAATAGTAGTGAAATGCTATATGGAGGAGCTGAGGATTTAAACTTAATTGATACTCATCTTTGGACAGACAGTGTTATGGATATGCTGGTAAAGGAATCTGGAGTAATGTCTAGTACAATACATCATCAATCTGAACCTAAACAAAACAAAACCCAAAACACAACCCCAAAACAAAGATGAGGAAAATAATACCAAAAAAAAAAGGAAAAATAAATATGTGTGCTGTAATAAAAGTGATGGAGTGGATAATTCTGTTTCAAAACAGAGGAAGCAAGGAAAGCAGAAACATCAGGCTCTTCAGAAAGCAAAAGCAGAAATATCTAAAAAAGAGGTGGGAGGGAAAAAGATATACAAATTTGAAAACAGATTCTTATGTAAACAAAAATGTTACATCTATTTACAACAGAAAAGGCATAAAGGAGAAGAGAGAAAGATCTGTAGTAAATTCCTCAAGACCAAAGAGTGCATAAAGACAAAGTGTGCTCTTTCCTTATATTAGAAAATATCTTTCTTTGCCAAAAAAAGCCATTTTATTTCCTCATTTAATGTTATTTCGTGACTTTGAAAGTAATTCTGTTTTAAGGCCCATTGAAATCAGCTTTGTCTTCTAATCTTTAAATGGAGGCTTCACTTCTTTCTATTTATGGTACATTTGCCTCATTTTTCTTTATTACATATAGCATGGCTACACTTTAGGGAAAATGAAGGTTTGTGTGCATACACTGTTATCAAGACAGTATATAAATTTAGCGGATGCCAAAGACAGAGAAGTAGATGTGCTGGACTCTTTTAGACTTTTATCATTTCAGTTTAGTAACCTGGTATTGTCAGTAGTGGTGTATACACAAAAGAACTCATCTTTTTCTTTCATTGCGGAGAAGCATTAGATCCAACAGAAAACTGACTTTTATATTCAATGGTGTTTAAAAATTATTTGGATACTTCAGCTGCTCAGTGAACTTGACTTTTTTCATGATTACTATCCTTTTAAAATTCTCAGTACAAATTATTCCATAGCAATTCCCCTTAAACACTCAACATTTGCTGCCAAGAATAATTGAAACTATTTATAATTTAAAAATAGGGTGTTTTTTTCATATTTTAAAAGCTTTATCACTAATAAAATTCATTTTTATTAGTGATCTACTACACATCACTAATATCAACTGATATCAGTTTCTACAGGAAATTTATTCAAATCTATTTACAGACCCTTGCTGCAGTGTTTGATAAACAGATATGAATTACAACRGAATACAAAGTTGCACAACATACACATGATCAGCCATTATATAATTAGCCATAATTAAGTGATCGTATTCCTACAGGACCCGTTGAGTTTTGCTACAGAACTACAAAATAAGGAAAACCACCTCTATGTGTTCATTGTTTAAAAAACCCAAAACACACCAAAAAACCCCCAAAATCCCACACAAAACACAAATATATGACTACATTAGGTATTTAATAAAATAGGACAAAATTGAGGTATTTGGGGTTTGTCTGTATTAAAATTAAAGGTGGACTCCAGAACTTCAGAATTATTAATTAAAAACATGAAACACCATCTGTTTCTTATCCTTTATAAGCAGCAAAGACATGTGCACTGTATTACATGTGGAAAGAGTTTCTATAAGCTTGTTTTGCTTCTGCAGAATCTGTGCCACCCCAAAATCCATTGCTGCACAATGTCTGAGCAATATCAGTACAGTAAAACTGGTGTTTTAAAGGAACCTGCCTGACTATAAATTAGGGCTTCTTTCCCATAGTAGTATACCAGACAAAAATAGTCCTCTTGCGTTTCTTCTAAGCAGACATTGAGTCCACACTCATCGGAATGAAAGAAATAACCCATTCACTTACCTCAAAAGCAACTGGGCATGAAAGAATGGATAATATGAATCTTGGACTCAGCTCACAGTTGCAGCGCCAATAGGAAGGAGATGAAGTGATGCTCATTTACTCATTGTATAATAAAGCAGTAAATGACTACCTATTTGGAGGCAACAGACGGGCGAGTTAGAAGAGTGTATAGCATATGTGAACCCCAAGTACTCGAAATAATRTTATGCCTTTGGATGGCACCTAAACCGCTACTCAAGGCTTTCTGTACCATCATCTGTAAGTCATTTTTATGCACACACTAACCTAGCCTTGCAGACAGACTTAGCAGAGAGATACCAGTATTTCATTCTCGTAACAAAGCGATTTACCTCACAAATATTGCTCATTATTACATGTTGCATCACAAGACAGATGAGATGTTCTTTGGCAGTTCTCTTTTTCAGCAAAACTTCCAAATATACTCTGACTGTAACTTTTATTTTCTCTTTTCAAATCACTTTAATATTCTTGACTTTCATCCAAAATTCAATAGCTGTGGGGATTATTTCCATGTTTGCATTACAAAATGCAGGAGTAACTGTAAAACAGCTCCTCTGTTTGTTACATCTGGCTCCATTCATTTGACACTTAATCCTGAAACCTGTCTCACAAAGCTATTTTAGTCTCGCAATACTGGGGGGAAAAGAATGCTGTTTTATTTTTTCATTGTTAATTATTCATTTAATTTGATATTTATTTAGAACACATTTTGAGGCACTGAATAGATATTTTATTTTTCATCTTGATGATGGGAAAAATATCCACTACTTTGACATTTGATTCTGACTGCAAGAAAATACTAAAGGGTTACTGCTGCTATAATTTTCAAAATGATTTTGCTACTATTGCCTGCATAAGTATGGAACATTATATATATTTGCAATCAGAGTTTTTCTGATTCTCAGAAGGTGAATGAACAGTCATAAGATCCTTAAGTCTTAAAGAAAATACTTTATTATTTACTCTGGATTTGGATATGGAGAGAGATCCCTTTAAAGTTTCTATAATGAGAAATACTACCAAGGATTTTATCTTAGGAGATGACTTAACCGTTCCAGATAAGGTCTAACAAATAAATTCTGTCAATTTTTTCTACATGGAAAAACCAAGAGAAATATCCATGAAGCAGCAATTAAACAAGAAGCAATGTTATTACAACACAAGGCAATAATTAACATAAACCCTTTCTCAGGGCTTGTTTGCATGTTGTCTGTTTATGTCTTTGTAGTCCCTTTTAATAAGTGCAACCATTTCTGAGAGATTTTTGAATGTTGCGATTAGATAGAGAGATAATTTTTGCAAATATGCATCAAATCAATTCAGTTTGAGATTTTTATAGCCTAACCTTAGTCGTCAAAAAGTTTGCCACATAGTTACTCATACAACTCTCCAAAGAAATAATAGAGAAATAYGGTGGCAAATCTCTTTTTGATATTTCTAATAAAATTTTGATTAATTAACAAAATAGTTGACTAAAATCTGCAATACATTCTTTTTAACGAAAGGCACAATGAAGAAATATGAAGATATACTCAAATTACTTTTGTCTGATTTGAMGTTTTACCAGAAAAAACTTGTGAATGTGCAATAACATTTGAATTCTCAAACTCTTTCTGGGCAGGCACCCTCAGAAGGGTTTAGAGGTGCAGTCATTCCAGACAATCCCTGCTATCCATGCAAAACTTAAAGGAAAATTAAAGTTATTAATTGTTTTTATCTTAGTATCTACATAAAGTCTCCAAGGGCTATAGAAGAAAGTGAAGAGTATGAACAGATGAATTCCACCCTAAGATTTCATTTTTCTTTAGATTCATTCTGGCATTGACGTGCGGTTCGTCATTCATGTTTCCCAAAAGTGTAAATGTATAGAACTGAAGCAGAGTACTTCACTCTGTGTATTGAATGGACAGCCTTTCATGAGAGGCAGTAGGCATTTTAAAGGTGAGTCATCTGGTGAGGTCTGTTTTAAACATTTAGAATTTCGCTTTTCCAAATCTCTTCTGTTCTTTAGGAATTTTTTATTTTGCAATTTACAGCATTTCTACTTTACTTTTTTTCACTTATATCTAAAGAGGCTCAGGCATTCCTCAAATGTGGTGATTCTTCATCGTCCAACACAAAGTCTAGCTCCCAGATTAAATATTTCCTGTTTATTCTCATTTGTTCTTTTATTCCCATTCCAATCCTACTTTTATCCCCCATCTGTATTCTTCAACACCTGCAAAGTGACATAATGGCACAAAAGTTGATCTRCAGCTAACTCACAGAACCCATATTTTTTATAACTGTGTTCAATTGTAAGTGCAAAAAACATTTTGCAAAACCCTTCTAGGGAAAGGTCATTTGTCTTGAAAGTAAATAAGTCACTTTCCTTTGTCAGCAGTCAGATAAGATATTATAACCAGTCTTTAGCTCTCTTTAATGAGCATACTTAGAAGACCGACTATTTCTGTGGAAAAGTAATTCTGAGTAGGAATTTTTACCAGCAGATACCTAATTAATCTGGAATCCTCATTGACAATCTTCAGAGCAGGACCCTCTCACCTGAAAAACACAGCCACTTAATTCCAGTAACTCATCTACTATTTTAAATAAAACTGAGTCACAAATATAAAAGCTAAGTCTGTGAGGGTATTTTACATTCTTAAATTATTCAGATGATTTTAAATTGGTACCCTAATGTTTTCATTTAACTTTCCAAGAGGGCATACTGCTTTGTAGATGTCACCTTATTTTTTTTTTCATTCACTTTTAATAAAGAAATAGTTCCCAGGAAGGCATTCTGAAATTAGATGCTTTTTTGGCAGGTGAGAGAGACAGAGAAGAAAGGCAGTAAAATTACTACTGATATTTGTATGGATTATGTCATCTGCAGTGTCCCTGTGTATGTTTTCATATACATAGGGACATTAAAATAAATCTAAAATCTGTGCATATACACCATCGTTATGTACCATATAACAAGGGAAATTTGATTTGAGCTCATTAACTGAATGACATGTCCCTCATAAAAGTTTCAGAGAAACTGCTGGCAGTAATCTATACAAAAATCTTTTTTTTTTTTTTCCCATGTGTCACTTAACTGTCTCATTCCTTTTAACCCAATTTCACTGAAGGAAATCAACTCCATTTTTGCAATACACCTGAAAGAGTGGGCCATTTAGTGATTTGAAAAAATAAATGAAAGCTTCTTCAGTTCATAAGATAATACTTTTATGATTTCATTGCAGTTACCTCATAAGCATAATGATAAACAGAAGGCCTTGCTATTTTTCTAGCAGGAATAACTTATAAAAAAAGTATTATTTCCCCTGTGGTTTTGCTGAACCAGATGGGGTTTTTTTCTAGGAATATTTTTAGCGGGCTAAAAAATTGACTGGATATCTTACTCACAGATAGCCAAGATATGCTATTACTGCACAGCTCTTCAGAGTTCTTTACGGTACAGTTACAGTGATTGTAAGCATGGTGATAGATATTAATGGTACTATTACTCATTTTACCACTGTCTGTTAGGATGAGGTTGTAGTTTCTTTCCACCTCCTTGCAAAGAAACAAGGCCTTCGAGCACAAGATATTTATATTAAAATATTTAATAGCAATTATTWAGTCTGAGTAGAGGAAGGAATTGGCAGAAGCAGTTAAGGATTTTCATWGGATCACTTATTGAGTCTTTTTAGAATCCTTACATGAAGATCTACTACCGTACAGTTTTAATCAGGTTTTGTTCAAATGCACACTAATAATAACTTTTTGTAAACAGTTTGTATGAATTATATTTATTCCATARTAGACTGCCTTTTACTGATACTGTCAGACAACTATTACAATCAAAATTTGACTGTTTGTATAATGGTCAAGTGCCCTCTGAAATCTACAATCCAGTGGAAGCTTATACTGGATGGAAGCATATGGTGCACTATCATTAACATATACCTTCAGATATATTGTAAGATGTATACAGAAATATAGAGGAATAGAGAACTGCATTTTAATGCTGTGTGAATTCAAAATGAAATGTCACCACCTCACAACCAAAGCAGCTTTTACAGTATACTGGTCTTTGACAAGGTCCAATTTTTCAACTCAATTAGGTACAAAAACCAAGTGTTGAAATAGCTGAATTTCCCCAAGGAACAATAATTTTAATTTTTGCTCAGCTCCACTTAACATTACCTCAATAACCTTCCTTTTTGCCTGTTACACAAGTTTGTCTACATTACCGGTGGGAAACCATCCTCATTTATGAGGTGGGAAAGCAACCTCTGCAGAGCCATTACTTCCCCCTTCCATAATGGTGTGAAGAGAGTAGACTGAGCCTTGATTTTATTTCTTTCCCCAAGAATGTAACTGCACTAACACAGTGGCACCTGGCCATATAATTGCATGAAGTATAGAGCTGTTGTATTCRTCTATTCTACCCAGAGGTGATGGCAGAAGGTAGATTGTGGCTGAGTTACAATCTGTGTCTGGGGCACTGCAAAAAAATCGTACCCTCTTTGCTCTTTCTATGTGCCTTTGGCAAAGTATTTCTACAAAGTCACAGTTTAGCTATTATCTGTAGCCACTGCAAAGAGTGTGGTCTAGCAGTATATCACCTGAATAATTGTTTGGCTAGGATAACAGTGTCTTTAATGTCAATTAAATTATCATTGTACTCTAGAACTGAAAATAAATTTTTCTTTTTTGAAATACSATCTAGAGAGATCACAGAGAAAATCAAACAAAAATCATAGGCAATTCCAGCAAACTTCAGATCTACTGTATATTCATGTACCATTTTTTAACAATAATTTTTAGTTTCTTAGAAAGTTACAGATATTATTTATTATTTCTTGCCTCAAAAAAATAATTTTGGGAGAAAACTTATTCTCTGAAGATGTGCTTCAACATTCATTGACCTGATGTCTGCAGAGCAATGCAAGCCAATACATTTGTATTGCACATTTCTGTATTATATCATTTAACATCTCYCATGTTCAAGCTGAAAATTAGGAGAAAATAGTTTTTTGATACTCGCCATATGTTGCCTTTAAGGGGAAATCTAAGACATCAGTTCACGAACATAAGGGTGTTTTCTTCTCTGTGAAATTCCACTGAAGTTAGCAGGACTGTCCCAGGACAGCTCCGCTGCTCAAATTACAGACCCTGTATTCCAGTCCCAGCATGCCTCTTTATTGCCTCTATGTATACATATGTAGTATTGAAATATAATTACATTAACGGTACCTTTCTAACCAAATTCAACTTAATAAAGGTTTTACCTTCACAAAAGAGTTTGGCTTACGCACACAGTTAATTGTGTATTAAAATTATTTTTAACTTATGAATGGATCAAAATTCATCTTCTTTTACCATGCTAACTAACTGAAGAGGCACATATGCCAAGTATGATTAGGTACAACCACATGTAAGTTCATAAAACAGTCATCATTCCTCTTTCCCTGTTTTCTAGGAGAAAGAAGAATCTTATAGCAAACTGAGCATACCATTTAATGAGAATCAAAAAAATAAACTTCTACCTACTGTTACCAGATACAGATACAAGAGCTAATGACAACAATCTTTGCACCATAATTTAGTGTTTTCAGGTACCTTTGGTTCATTGTTATTTCAGGCAAATCTCTGTGATCAATGATCTGTGACATGGTAATGCTATATTAAGATCAGAATAATTATGCCTTTTAGGAAATGACATAAGAAAGAACAATTGACAGAATTTTTTCCATGGATTATTATATTTATTAAAAAGGATTCTCATGGACTGGCACAAGTATAACAGGAGATTGAACCCAGTCAATCATAATTATTACCCAGTTTCTGCCAAATCAATTGCAATCRATATAATCAAAGGTGATTTTTGTCAGTAACTTATTTATGGTTTAATGTTTTCCTGTGTACTAACTTAATAGGTTACAAATGGAGCTTGCTGACTTTCACTGTTAAGGCACATATCTCCAGGAAAGACATTTTCTTAGAAAAGTGCAGTAACTTCAGCATTCTTCTCTTGGCTGTCTGACTATTTGTCTCATTGGCACACCTACGTAACTGTTCTCTGGGAACAGATTGATTAACATCACTTTGGTCTTATCAGTCTCATTATCCATTGGGATTGAGAGCCAATGGCAAGTAAGAGTATTGTAAACCCCCTGAAGGATGTTCTGAAATTTTAAGGACAGATGAAAACAATATTTTGTTGAAAACAGACCTAGAGACTGTGTCTGCACAGTAAGAAGAGAATTCAAGTACTTACCAAAAACAAAAGGGAAAGAAAAAGAAAAAAAAAGACACTGGAAAGTGCTCAATATATCAAGTCGAGCGTTGCATATGGCTTTACAGGTTCAGYGTCCAGATGAATAAGTAGAAACATATGCCAGATATTAGCCAAATAATCCAGTCTGCCTAGAAATAGAAAAGTAACTGTGTTGATCTTGCACATAATAAAAGCTTGATTTTTYCTTAGACCTTTGGAAAATGGGATAATGTCTGTTCTCACTAATGAAAGCAGAATCAACTGCTGATATACTGTGCTCATTGGAGGCAATAACTTCACATAATTTCCATTTATGCTTTGAAGCAAAAATTGARTGGAACTGAGGAACTTTTAATCTTGTGAAATTTTAGACTTAGATGTTTCAGTTAAGAAAATTGTTTATTTGCGTTGTGTCCCTGAGATGCATGCAATAGGACCCTCATTTAATTTTGGTTTTSTAGAAAAGAATCTGATTTGATCTCTTGATGCAGCCCACTGAAAAAGACTTCCCTTTTTACACGGAGTTCCAGTTTGCCTTTTTGAGCAAGTATAGCAAGCATGTGCATCTATTTGTTACAAAATGTACTCATTTCAGAAAAAAGATTTTTTTCAAGGCTCCTGTTCTTCAGATCCTTTTGCAGTCTCATGGCATGGCATATCACGTGTGCCATGTCATTTATCCCAGTTTATCATTCATTAAGTATAGGTGTTTTTCTTTTATTTCAAAACTAACTTGGACTTTCTCATTTACATTACTGATAGCGCATTACAATTCTCACCCAGTAGTCTGAATCTGGCCTAGTAATTTAGTAAGTAAAGAGAAGCAATTTCTGTATAGTTTGATGAATATGATCTATTTTAAGGCAGATGGATGAGATTAATAAGCCCCTAAAAGCACAAACCTGACTATCTTAAAAGTAGCTACTTAGGCTTTAGAGAGTTCAGTTAAGCAAGACATAATTTTCCCATGATGCTCCATCATGTATTCAACCCTCTATATTTGGCTTAAATCTAAAACTAGGAAAGAGTTAACTACATGCAAGAACTCTACTATCTTGAAAGAATCAGGCCATTAACTATACCTGCATAAGAATTCATTATTATAACACGTAATTTAATGATTTTATAATCAGTTGTTTAGCAATCTCTCTCACTGAAATATTTCCTTTTTTACTTGTCCTATAAACAGTAATAACATTTAAAATTGTTTATCATTCACAAATATTCACGTTTTAATGAACCATCAAATGCAGTAAGAACATCAGATTGTTAACCGTTGCGTAAATTCTATGGAGCCTGCCAAAACACTGGCAACTATTAAAATGAAAGAAAAGAAAGTTGAAATAATCACTTTCCTATAATAGGAAAACAGAAAGAAAGAAACTCACAACAGCTGTTAATTAGACATAGGCAAAAAATTAAATACCCATGTGCAAAACCAAAAGAAATTTGTTAGTGTGAAAAATGCATTAATTCCAAGGAATTAGTTTCTTCCTGGGTGTGTTTCTAAAGAGAACCCCACCATAAAGTCTTTCTCCTGAAACAGTTTTTCTCTGTAGTTAGATAACCCTGAAAATGCAGAATGATGCACATTTATGACAAGTATAGACAAACACTAGCTTGAAGATTGCTGTGAAATGATTTCATTCATCTCCATGGGGTGTTAAATGTGAGGCCTAATCAACTGAATCTGCTCACCATTTTTCTGCTGAACACTCTCCTTTAAATACACAGCTAAAGCGATCTATTTTGATTAAATGGCATTGTTAAGCTTAGAGCCAGGGGAGCTACTGAAGCCATAAAACCAAAAAAGCATTCAGGGTGCAGAAACTCAGCCTTTGAATATGCTTCTTTTTTGTGAAGTTAATTTTTTTATTTAGTTGTTTGCTGTTACCATATTTTTTTTCCAGGGTGAGACATTAATTCCTTAAAGAAACTGTATCAAACTATGAACTACTTACTTAGTAAATAATGTCAAAGGTTTTTCAGCTACCCAATCTGTGAGCATATTGAGGGTTAAACTGATAGAGACTTGCCACTGCTACATTTTTCAATATATTTACCACAGTTAAGAAGTGGCTAATGTATGGGGTTTTGGTCTTTTCTTTTCAGAATACTGTGACCAAATCAGCATGGAAAGAAAACTGTGGAGTGAAAATGTAGGGCAGACTCAGAATGTTCCTGAGAAGAAAAAAACAAGGCAAGCCTAAGTTTAAATCCAGAGGCAACAAACTACATATGTTCACCACATGAGCAGGACACATGATTCTAGTGGGTGTGAAAGCTGTTCTATATCCTTTACATAGACTTCATAGACTTCCTTTGAGCATCTGCTAACGTTTTAAATTTTGAAGTGGGAGTTTTAAAGATACTGACTAGGTGGTAGGAATATCTTAAAACCTGTGAAATGGAGATGAATTAATAGGTACRTGGAACTTGGAGTAACAGGAGACCTGAGACATCTATGTGTTCATGGGCAGTACATGTCTGGGTCAAAAAAGCAAAAAAGTAGCTTTCAAACCATCCTTAATTCAGTACTATTTTCAATGTGCTGATGATTATGACAAGGGATATGGAGCATGGCACCTCAAAGACAGAAATGCAGGATGGAGAAAAATAAAAGCATAGTTCAGTGCATGACTGCGTCAGTCAGTCTGTTTAAGAGGCAGACAAAAAACAATTACATCCATGAACATGGATCCTTTTGGCTATGCTCTACTTCAGCTCTGAATAACACTTCTGATAGCCAGGGGTCAAAGATATTCTGCTCTTGAAATCTAGATATACACATCATGATCAGTCCATAATGTTTACCACAATTTTCCCTAATATAAAATAGAGATAATACTACTGATCTAATTCAGACATCTTGGAAAATGATTAACAGAGTTAAACACTAAACTTTTTATGAATGAGATTTCAGTTACTAGGAAGTGCATCAGTTGAACAGCTTCTTGAACTGTAAGTCTGAACACACCTTATTTGAACATAAAAAAGTTAGCACATTCAAAGCCTCTCTTATGCTTGTGTAAGTTTGATTCAATATCTAACATTACTAAGCACCAGAGCAAAATAAGGTTATATATATTGTGGCTAAGAGAAAAGGAAATATTTTTTATTTAAAGAGAGTTTGGAGAGATGAATTAATCTGAAAGAAGCAAAACTTCTAGTTTTCAAAACCTTCCTTATGGAAAATATTTGTATAAAGAGATTAATAAATAATTCTAGTAAGAAAACAAGTGTTCAAGCAARGCCAATTTTGACTGGAGGTCCTCATTACTTCAGTGTGCAGTTCTTATCAACATTACCATGTAATAAGAAAGTTTTAAGTAAAGTAATAAGAAAGTTTTAAGAAAATAGTAAATCAAAACCTGTCAAAACTGTATTTTTTTATGAGGAGGTCACTGAATATTTTCTATATCAATCAGAGCGCAACACTTCTCTTAGTAAAATTGCCTCTGGTTTCATGTAACAAGAAGCCTGATGTTGATCAAATCAATTACAGGATGCAACATATTAGTAAAGCTGGTTTCAGATATGACACTTTTCTGTTTGYATTTAATTTCCATAATAATCTTTCAATTGAGGAAATAGTCAAATGCTCTGAGAGACAGAATGCATGTTATCTTTATGTGATATTTAATCAGTGATTGTCCACTTTGATTTGGATGAAACATAAGCCCAGCTGCTAACTTCTCCTATTATTACCCATTTCCTGAAAACAATATTGTTCTCTTGATTATAGAATGCTAGCAGTTTATTCAGATTCATAAATCCTTTCCCAGAGATGTGTAGTTGTTAAACTTTCTTYTTAAGATAGGCATGGGAGTGAGGGTAGTCAGACAATCATCATTACCCCTTTCAAAACACAGAATATTTTTTCTGCTCTGAAAACATCTGCATTCACAATTAGTTAGAGATAGTGCTATGTTTTTCACTCCAGCAGAGTTGCATGACCTGATAAAGCTGTGTTAATATTATCAAAATTATGTATCAGCTGTTCTGTTGCACAGATCATTCTGTTCCACAATTCTTCTGTTGCACAATTCTGTACACAAGTCAGCTGTAAAATGGCATACCAAAAATTCTTCAAGGATCTTTAAAAATTACATGTATGTTGTGTTCCTTGAAGCTATGGATAGAACATGAGCACTGTAAAATATTTTGTGTAACAACAAGACACCAGGAAATTATTGACATTTAATGGCAATATAGCACATGCTGAAACACTAAAATGTTGGCTATTTAGAGAGTTTCTGGTGAACTTCAGAGATAGAATAGGAACCCTGTGCTCTAGGGTTTTAATTCTAAGTTCTGTTTAGTCAAGATAAAGAAAGAAACCTAAAAGGCTTTAAATGATTATCTAATGTAGTACCTTAGCAGTAAATTTTTGGCTATGACATAGCAGGAGGCGTTTTAAAGAGGTTTTAACAGAACATTTGAACAGTTGAATTTTTTATCACATCTGTTTTATTGTGGTAACTAATATGCTTCACCTACTGCAGGTAAGCATTCTGCTTATTAAGACAACCTTTTAACAGTTTTCAGATTTCTCTGGAGCCATGCAGAGAAGAAAAGGTTAAAGAGAAAAGACAAGGCTTTTTAGCAAACATGCAACTGTGAACTGCTGTAGGCTTACAGTCTGTAACTTTCTGCCTTTATGCATCTGGACCTACAATTAGAAGAAGAAGCCAATGCTCAAATCCTTGCCCACAACTACTGTCCTTTTCATAATCTAAAACCAGTCAGACTCAAAATAACAAGATTGACTTGAATTTTTTTTTCAGATAACATGTACATTTTGTATTTCTTTTGGTTTCCATTCTGGAAACCTAGTCTTAAGGAACATTTTATTTTCTTTTTACTGGGGACAGTAGTGCAGGATCTTGAAGATAAAACTAAAGGTCTTTTCTATATGGAAAGCTTCTTTTTAAACCTTAGGTCTCATAGACTCAATTTGGTCAGAAATGCAAGCAATTAAGAGCTATCAATGATAGTGGACATAAGGTATATAAATGCCTTTTTGTATTTGGGCCCACTTTCTATGTACCCTGACTTCCCACTTGAAAGTGCAGATTTTCAAATATTGTAAGAAATAAAAATAAATATGTTAAGGCTTCATTTACTACCAGAAAAAATATATAGACACCTAAGATAACAGAACTATGGATGATAAAAATTAATTACTGAAAAATTTATGTATTCACATGGGTCCAGAAGCATGGATATAAAACAAAACAAAAAACCAAACCAAACCAAACCAAACCCACAACAACAAAAAACCAAACCAAACCAAACCAAAAAAACTAAACAAACAAACAAAAAACCAACCAAAAAAACCACAAACAAAAAATCCAAACAAAACAAAAAAGATAACCTCCATCATAAGCCAGAATTCATGAAAAACTAGTAGGTAAAACAGGCACAGCAACACACAGCTCATCACTTCTGTTGAAAAAGTGTTGTATTAATTTTATAGTAGTTACTCTAGTGTAAGCAGATCTGGAAATACTCAAGACATTCCATTCTCTCTCTTATTACAAAGAAAAAAAAAAAAAGTACTACCTTTCCAGCAATTGGTCACAGAAAATACCAGTCTGGTAGATTTACCTTAGTATCTTTGTACTTCCTAGTGTGTTACAGTGTCACCATGGCTATGGAAATATTTCTCTGCATGGTTCATTTTAAACACGCAAATAACATGCAGTGAAAAAGCCACAGCACAAAGGAAGGAAATTCAGCAAAGGAATGCAAAAAGGCTGAGTGATACTAAAGATGCAAGTGTAATAACATGTAAGATCCAATTACCAACAGCTGGCCTGCATCCAGGTGGATTTTGCAAAGAATGTGTGAAAGATACAGCCAATAATTTATCACACAGCATTATTTATGTAAACCAATAAAAGCATGACTTCACGTTAGGAAGTATTTGACATAAAAATCTAAAAAAATAATTTCCTGGGTTTATATACATTATTTAGAAATCACTCACAAATCTACTGTATTACAAATGGAGTCTCTTTCAAATGTAAGTCACATCTATATCAGAGCTTTCAGGTATGTTTTTAAGAAGGAAGGTTGCAGCAAGTGTGTCCACATGTGGTGGTTTCAAATTATGTTCTGCAATTCTGAACTTCTTCTGAATTTAGGTGGCAATAACACAGCTGCTGYACCATTTCACCATTTGGTTTCTCCAAAACAGAAAAAGTACTTGCAACAACAAGTTATACATGCTTGTTCTGCTTCAATTTCCCATAATGTATTGATAAAAGCAATTCAAGTAAGCAGAACCTGCAGCTTCCTTCGGTTTCTTCTGATAGTAAAAGCCTCTGCAGTAAATTTCCTGTAGATTGAAGAAATGGTGAAAAATTAAAAAGATGGACCATGGCACTATGTCATGATCTTTTACAGACATATTAAATAAGTAACGAAAATATTTTCATAGTTTAGAAAAGGCAGGATCTACATGTTGCTTCTTTTCTTCTTTTTTTTTTTTTAATAGTCTTGTTTTTCTTCCTCTGAAGTTATGTTCCCTCTTAATAATCTAAGGAAATTATTGTAACAGTTTTTACCATCCTGATGAGCTATTGCTGCTGTGAATGTACTACTGTTTTATTTATTGTCTAAATATGAAACTTTTTTTTTTTGGTGGTCTGCATCTGAAATTGGGCTGGCCTTTTTCAATCTTTGCAGTATTAGAGCTTTCAGGAGTAAATCTTGGCTGTTTGCAAACCATAATAAGAACATGGAAGATTATAGGAGGATGAATAGCAGATTGAAGATACTGGGTTCAGAAATTTCATCACATTTTTCCCATCGGTCCACATCCACTGTGAGCTAGACTTTGAATCATAGAATCATGTTGATTGGAACTGACTTCCATGGGTAACTAGTGCAACATGCTTAAAACAGGTCAATAATAGCCAGTTACTCAGAGCCACATCCAGGAAAGCTTTGGATGTCTCCACAACCTCTCTTGCAATTTGTTGCAGTGCTTTACTTCCTTCACAGAGAAAGATTTTTCTGCCTTGTCTCCCTGCACGTCTCCATCCGCCTGATTACCTTGGTGACTCTTTGAGTGATACATTGAGGAGTTCTCCATGATAGATACTCACATCTAGGGTGAGATTGTCTGGCCTGTATTTCCCTGGATTCTCCTTTACACCATTACTGAAGATGTCTGCATTATCCATGTTGCAAGTATTTACTTCATGAGCCTATGACTGTGGATGGCAGCCTTCAGTAGAAATCCTTCTGTGGTTCAACTCTTACCATGTCCCAAACAACCTTATTTCAGAGTAAGAGGTTATGTCTCATGCTACATGAAGCATCAAATCACAGGCCTTAGAAGTAGATGGACTAAAATGTTTACAAAATATATAGAAGAGCAGGATTTCAATCCCTGACTGGTAACATTAGGGCTTCACATAAGAACATTGATTTTAATGTGTTGCTTAAAACCAGTGATAATAGAGACATTGTTGTTAATCCTTTACAAAGTTATTTTTATATATGGACTTACAATGCAGCACGTCCTCAGCTTCTTGACCTCATGTCTTCTATGAATTCTGTCCATACACTTCACAATTTCTTGAGCATAATGTTCACAATGATCTTTTAAATGCTAATTGTTAATAGGATTAAACATCAAAAAGAGATGCTCTTTTTTTTTTCTACTTTCCAGTAAATTTAGATTGAAGGCAGACAAGTTGCAGATAAAATAAAACATTTAATTGGAAATACATGCTCTGTTAAATCCTACAATACCTGGCTGAGAATGTTAAGTATTTGTATATTTTTCCAAACCTAGCGTCATAATCATCTCCAATATTCTTTCATGACCCTGACTGAGCTGATGTCATGAAAGAATTAGCACTTTACCTCCAGGTTTTTCACTTAATTCTGTGTGTTTATCTCTCACATTATTTTCAAATATATTTTGGGCTAAGTATCTATCCAAGGGTACATTACATACTGCAAATACTTGTATTCCCTTCTTGATGTGCTCACTGATTTCTTATTAGTGCTAATGGAAATTAAGTGCATCACTCAGAGAGCCTCATTACTGTAAACAAACCAACAGAATCACAAAGAAGCAACAGAGATTATTTTGCCTACCTTGAGGAAACTTTAGATGATGGATAATTTAATAGCTGTTTTACTGTCACTTCTTGAATCTAATCATAGAGCTGTACCTGGACAATCAGATTTATGGCCTGGTTATGTTCCACRATGTTTGAACTCTGGAATCATGCCTTTGTGCCATTGGCAATAGCATTAACAACACATCAAAGGATATAAATGGATCTTTGCAAATCCCCATGTCTCTTTCATTCCCTGAAACACACTTCGTTTGTACCAGGCACCTTCAGGATCTGGGTTATTATTTTCAGGGAAAAACAAAAAACAAAAAAACCCACCTCTGTATTATATATAAACATAGTGAAAAAAAAAATAATATATTTCTTAAAGTTTGCAAAAGGAACACCAGATGTGCCCTGAATCAGAGATCTCCATTAAGGATGTTAATGATACGTAGAAATACTCTTTTAAATTTATATATTAACAACCTTCATACAAAGTCTGCATAAAATTCTTACAGTCTGCAAAATATGCAGAAAACATGATGTTGCTGTGATTCACATGGTTTTCTGTAAGGTGTTCCCAGAGGAAATATTTAACAGCCGTGGTTTATCGAAAGCTCATATCATAATGAGTTGCTAGAATACTTTAAATGTGATTCTACTTTACATTTCAAAATGGCAAACTGAGGAGTTCTACTTTTATTAGCTTACACTGATTGAGTCTTTTAATGATCTTAGTGTACAAGAGACATCTTTTCTGATTGCCAGTCCTAATCACTAGCCTGTGGATACCTGGAAATATCCTTCTTACCATCTGGAAGAGAAATTATGCTTTCACTTTTACCTGTTCAGTCTTCTCTTCTTCACTTTATGCCCTCAATTTTACAAAAGTAAAAGGTCAGAGGTGGAGCCCTGTATTTCTGGTATAAATGTCATCATTTCCAGTTTACAAGAAGTCCTGTCTACGTACTCCCAAGTTATACCTCAGCTGTGCACAAATATGGCAGTGATTTAATTGCTCTGTGTTATTTAACCKAAAAAAGAAAGCTAAATAAAGCATTTTCATGAACACACATGTCATACATCAGTAGGCAACTAATTTCCATATAGTCACAGAGACTTACAGTGGTTTAACTAGACCAACACACTTGATTGAAATGGAACAACTAGTCCCTGCATGACTAAAATACTGTCGCTAAGATCTCTTCCACAGTAGTAATATATTCCCATATTCATGTGTTACACAAGAGAACTTTTCTCAATCGATTTATTTGATCTCCACAACTGTGGAAACACATTTACCCTCTCTGAAGTGGGGAAATACTGTGATGGCCGTTTCAGAAATGGACAGATACATTTAGAGCTAGTTCCTTAAAGGGATTTTGGCATGCTGCCACCAAAGTGGAAGTCAAAGTTCCAACTAAACTTTCTATGCCATGCCTGGATGAAATTATCCCTTCAAGAAGAAGATTCGTAGAAGTCAGCATGATGAACCAGGGATATGCTTAAATTGGAGAACAGGAAATGATGGAGAGAGCATATCATTTGACTCTCATACCTCTTTTTGACATTGATATATCAGCTCTGTATACTGCAACAGAGTATAGAAGTACATAATCTGGCTCTGTACTGAAAGTATCTCAGCATGAAAAATAAGCCAACATTTTTCTCCATTTGATGATGATATACTACTTAATCTGAATAATTTAGGTCTTTATTACCTTTACATTAGAGTATATATTTTAGGCTGTAGTCTGAAGTCCTGAACTTTTTCCTCGAAATAAAAAACGAAGCTGTTTTCCTGGGAGAAGAGTTGCCAACTTCCCTTTTCTTTTAAAACATGGTCAGTGGTAAAGCTGTATTTCATTAGAGTGTTTGAACCCAGGGCCTTCCTTCAGCAGCGGAACATTGAATCTGAATTTTCTGATCTTCTAGATGAGTGCCCTAACCCTAAGCTTAGAGGGCAAGCATTCTGCATTAAAATACAGAAACAACCCTAAGAAAGGCAACTGGAAACCAGGAGTCAGATTTTCATTGGAGAGCTGTAGTCACTAGTGTAATAATATGTCATTTTTGTTTCATAGAGGCACCATATCAATATGCTGGGTAGAGCATTCAGGCCTCATTACTAAACTGCATCCTTTCCTACATCTGGCAATGCATTCTTTCTATACTGCTTGCATGTAGAGGGAGAAGTTGGATTTTAGAATTTTGCAGTCATGGATCTTGAAGGAAAATCCTGGAATACATTCCTCCTCTCTCCCTCTAGATTTGTGGTAAAGTACTTGGAGTAAAAAGAACCATGAAAATTGCTCACATGCAAAAAAAAGTGTTTTATAGCAGCTACCAATACCCRTCTATCTGTATATTTGTGATAAACAATATACATACACACCTATATAAATACATGTGTTTTCAACTTTTACATKACAACTATATGACATGTGCAGCATTCTTCTATGTTCACGTTAAACAGAAGCTTGGTTTGTAAGAACATGAGCCATAAAGTATTTACTCTTTTTAAACGTGCAGTACACACTGGTCAACCACAGAAATACAGGGAGAGCAAATGGGCAAATTTTTTACATCTTTCAGGAAGGCACTTAAGTCTCATGGAAATGTATATACTCACTTGAAGGCTTAAGAAAGACTACTATTTATAGAATCCATATTTCTATTTTCCATAATTCCTAGCAGTTTTATGAACTGTTGGGTTGAATTAATGTCTTTCAGACCTGCAGGCATTATGCATTGACATATGTTTATATACATGCATTTGTATGCTGAAAATGTTTGTACTGCAGCTTTTTAGAAAACATCTATGTCTGGTTCCTAATTTTGACTGATTCTTTACAAATTACACTAGACCATAGACATAATTTTGTGTATAAGCATACACACAATATTCAGGGATGACTGCACATCTTTTTCTTATACCAATGGTTAGAGCTTTGAAGTYCCTTTATAAGATAGATACAATCCGTTCTATTGCCTACAAACACAGGAATTAAAGTAATTACCTTTTACAGTCAATGACAGCTTACAAAAAATAAATATCTGAAATATTTATAATAGTATAGTATATATYACAAATTCATTATTCTGTGCTATTACAACATGACTCTTTTGTGGGGATATGAACGTGGTTAGTGTTGGTACATCCGTAAAACTATTCTCATGAAGAAAGTTTATGTGATGGGTAATACAAATGTGTTTACATTTTGCTGTTTCCTAATGTTCCAGGATTTTTCATCTGCCCATACACAAATAAAAGTAAACTAATGTCTTGGTATTTCTTTTTCACTTATCTGTAATTCAAGTTCTCTCTGCTCTAATGAGGAGGATTTGATTGACAAAGGGCTTTCTACTGAAGAATAGTGGTATCTGGGCTTCCCAAGCTGTTGTCTTTCTCAAAGACAGATGGTAAATCTGTCAGCAGTTGCATTCTGCACAACAGCAGCCCAGATGCTTTTAAGCTTTCTGTGTGAAGCCTCTCCACCCCTCAAGAGTACCAATGGGCTACTTGCCAAAGAAAGGTCCCCACGGCAATTAGCTGTCTCTGAATTCAACTCCAGCTGTCTGGAAAGTCAAATGAAGGCAGCTTGTTTGGTCATAMGCCATTTAATGGGAAGAGTCTGCTTCTTTATAATTAAAGCAGCCTTCTGTRTATCAGTCCAGCTGTGTCCTGAAAAAAGCACCTATGTGACCTTCATTGTTTGAAATAGCAACTTTCCATTTACTGTACCTTTTATTTAAGGAAAGATATAGGTCTAAAGATTATTATTTTATACSTTTTCTGAATGTATATTTTTGCCGTTGCAAGACACAGTGTTTGCAAATCATTTARTGCACACTAAAGGACCAAAGGACAAAGAATACTGTGTGAAACCTTTTTCACATTTTTCTTCCAGCTGAAGGCTTTGCACTTCACTTTGCATCAAAATTACTTTTAGAGTGGGTTCACTGCTTGAAACCTTCMTCCAAAAAAAAAAGAGATTTCTATATGCAGAAGTACGTATCCTACATAAGATCTTCCAAGATACAAGAAAAAAGAAATAGATAAATTATGGAGGAAACAAGGTGACAATTTGATAAATAAATTTAGTATCATTCCTTCAAAAACAATAGGAATGCTTTGATTTGATACCAGATGTTTCCGCTGCACAAGATTTTATGCAGGTTAAGGTCCTCAGAAAAATAATGTGACTGTTAAAAAATGATATTGTAGATTTTTTTAGAAGATTAAGTATTAGTGTTACAGACATGAGCTGCTTAAGATTAAGAAAATGGTAATGAAGACTGAAAAAAAATGCTAATTCCAAAATCAATGAGCCAGAAGATGACCAAAAGATCACAGCTGGAAATAGGGAATAAAAATTATGCAAATAAAGAGCATGCACAAGAATGAATTTTTGGCCGTAAATAATCAGATAATTAATTATTCCTTTTCTTGGAATGGAATATGATAAGTCTTTAGGCTTATGAGATATTGGAGTGACATCAGTCTTGCAAAAATGATGTTATCAGGAGAAGTAGAAAGGAGAGAGTTCCAGCGAGCTCCCAGGCTCTGTTCTTTTCCTCTGTTCCTGTTAGAATCAGCACAACAAAGGCCCTGTTGGGTGTGTTAGCTTGGCTGCAGCCTAACACTTGTTATGGAGTTAGCACTGAGGTTAAAGCCTTGCAATACAAAAGCCAGTTACTGAGGCTTGGGTTTTAGACTTAGCGCAAGTACTGTCCGAACCTTTTTTGAAAACTAMCTTAACATAGTCTCCACAAAAGTGATGGCAAAAATAGTAATGAATGTTACAAAAAGAGCAACCACATTTTCCAGAATGCCTTAATACACTCAACACTGTGATCAGAACTATCTTCTTTGCTTTCAATTAATCTCTGATTATCTGAAATCCTGTCACAAGCTTGAATATTACTTCATTCACCTAGCTACTATAATAAGTAGGATCTGCTGTTCTGGTAATGGGAGACAAAAAAATCCAGCAAATCAATTCACAATCATGCTTCAGCATGTACGTCACCCAATACAATATTGATTTTTGAAGCACAAGCTATTTCTGGTCTGCAACAGTCTGGTAAGTTGTATACCACGAGAAAGTTGGAACTGAGATTTCCAAATTGCTTTATGAAGCATTTGCTCCTCTTCTATGTCTTACGTGCTTTTGCCGTGCATTCCTAACTCAGAATGCTGGATATCTACACATAGAAATAGATGTTAAGTGAAAGGAGAGATTTAGAAAAAAAAAAAGGAAACCTTTTATCCCATCTATGCAAAGCAGTTAAATCCTACTTACTTATGTGTTAACCATAATTCAATTTGAACATGTCATCTTCTATAGAAGACAAAAGGATTTCTATGAAGAGACACCTATCCTTGTGTTACAAATTCATCCAGCTGGCTGCCATGCTAGCTTTTTCTAACTTCAGCTTACCAGATTAGCCATTAGAAATTTGCATGTTTTTCTCAGGAAATCCATGTTTAAATTTCTAAAAGTTAAAAAGCACCAAAAAACTATCTGTGTAATTAATGATGTTATTCAAACTCTTGGGAGAACACAGCAATTTTTGGGTTATACCCTTATATCACTAGCTATTGGATAATTGGCTGGAAATGTGTATGGGTCTATTTGGTGATTAGGAATATTGAGAGTAAGTGGAAAGATTGAATGTGAGAATAGTTTTATTAAAAACCAGACATGGAAGAAACTGATTAGACAAGATATCCCATAGTCCAGCCAAACACAGGTTGCTCTTTATGATATTTGGTCAAATTTTCTTTAAAGAAGCTAATAGCTGCATTATTTTTTTTTCTTTTCAGTTTAATATGGCAGCAAAGAATGGACAGTAATTCCATCTGAATGCTAACCTTACCCGTAAGTAGAGTATTTTGATGAATTATTTATACAAATTAAACATACACGCAGGATTTCCCCCTTTCTTTTCCCCCTGTTCAATTAAAGACCATCATACTTCAGAACAGTTCTAAAGGTTTCCAATCTACTTTTAGTTAATGATTTACATTGTCAGTATATTGCTTAGAGATTACAGGTTGCTCATAAATAATGTTTAATTGKAGAATTGCCCTGTCATTACATTTCAACATGTTAGTGTATAAATTCAGATTCATAAATGACTCAACTGAAAGAAACACGTGGTCAAAACATGTGGCTAAATCGTTAAGCTATCTTAGGAGATGTTTTAAATCATTTGTATTGATTAATTACCAGACCTTAAGTGAGGTAAATCAAAATAATGTTAATGACTTCAATGCCACTATGCCTTCTCATTGACAGAAAAAGGAACTTTCCCTGGAAAAATCATGAAGTTTTGCCCCATTCCCCAGTGTAGGTCCTCAACTGGAGTATTTCATCCATTTTCTTACAGTGAACTTTAAGATGATGTATGCTGAAATGCAGACCAGAAGGAAAAAACCAACMAATGAAACAACAGCCACAATAAAAAAGATCAAATGTTGTCCAATGAAATAAATAAAAAGAAACATTTATCCTAAAACCCAGACATTCACAGCTAAAAAAGGTCTTGAAAGAGTGTTTTCTGTGTTTACTGTGTACCACAAAAACCAATAGGTTTAACTGCAAAATAAAAAAAATTTAAAAAAAAATTTAAAAGGGAGATTGAACTTTAAAAAARGTTTTCTAAAAACCTAAAAGTAAGAAAAGTAAAGCATGACAATAGTTGGCTGAATGTCTCTAAAGTATATATCACTTAGGGGTTTAAAAAGGAATTAGGTAAATATGCACTCGAAATCATATAAACATAAAGAATCCTGTGTTGTATCAAAAGAGTGGCTGAGGTGACCTTGCAGTGATCTTTCCAAGATTTTTTCCATCTTTCTACTCTGTTCTTATTTAGCTATTTACTCTTAAAAGTAAGTTTGATTGATTGAACTGGAAGGAAATTTTTCCCCCAATTCCTACAGACATAAGTACAGACAACAGATTTTGAGAGAGATTCTCATGCACTCTGGCCTTTGTAAGCTATAAGGGAGAAATGTATAAGAAGGGTAAAACATAAATAAGCCACATATCCGAAGAAGGCACACATAATTCTTGGAAGAGATACTGCTAAAGTGAACAATGGCAAGCACAATGTACCTGAGAAAACCATCCCTTGCTGAGTTACATCATTATTAGACACTGAGTTTGTTGTAAGCTCAAATGCCTCTCGGTCTTGTTGCTGGGCACTGCTGTAAAAAGCCTGGCTCAATCTTCTTCACACCCTTCCTTCAGGTATTTATATATTCTGAGAAAATTTCCCCTGAACCAGGCTAAAGAATCCCAGCCATCTCAGCCTTTTCTCATAGAAGAGATGCTCCAGTCCCTTATTCATCGTTGTGCCCCTTCATTGATCTCTCTCCAGTATGCCAGGGTCTCTGGTACTAAGAAGCCCAAAACTGGAYAGAGTACTCCTGGTGTAGCCTCAACAGCAGGTTGGCACTGACTGGCAATATTTTGCCTAATGCAAGCCAGGATACCATTAGCCAGCTTTGACACAAGGGCACAGTGTTGACTCATGTTCAACCCGGCGTCCACCACAACCTCCAGGTCCTTTACATCAAAGGTGTTTTCCGGAAAATCTGCCCCCAGAGTATTTTGGTGCATGGGGTTGTTCCTCCCCCAGTGCTGGACTTCCTACTTCCCCTTTTTGAACTTCCATGAAGTTCCTGCCAGCACATCTGTCCTTTCTGTTGAGGTCCCTCTGGATGGCAGCATGACCCTCTGGTGTATCAACCACTCCCCCCAGTTTTGTGCCATCAGCAAACCTGCTGAGGTGCACACTGTGTCCACTCATCCAGATCATTAATGATGATATTGAACAAGACTGGACCCAGTTTTGCCCCCTGAGTTACATGACTAATTCTTAGCCTCCAGTTAGACCTTGTGCCACTGATCACCACCCTCTGGGCACAGCCATTTGGCCAGTTTTCAGTCCAGCTAACTGTCTGTACATCTGGCCCACACATCAACAGCTTCTCTCTGAGGCATTTACGGGAAACAGTGTCAAAGGCATTAATGCAGTCACAGTAAACAATATCCACAGCTTTCTCTTCAGTGATTTTTCAGTATTTACATTGCAGTTTGCATTGGGTACAATTTGTTGTCCTGCTGAGTCAGATGAAACTCCCAAAGCTGCAACAACTCTTCACAGGCTTAGTGTTTTCCTCACCTTTTAAACCTTCTAAAGTGCATGCACTCTCCTACACATCCTGTTTTGGATCTGAGCATGCTCATTTAAATCTGTGTGCATGTAAGTGTGACTATGCTGTAGCAAATGTACTATGGATGTTGCTCTGCTGGATTCTTCACTATTTTAGATTTGTAAGTTAGGCCTTACAGTGAGTTAATGTTGAGCTATAGTAAATTCAATACGAATCTTTTGTTAAACTACTTAACTTAAGCTATCAATTAAGTGCTGTTTTAAGTGCTGTTAAACCTTTAAGCCTTAACTGTTTGTAAAGTCTGGGGCTCAGTTTAACAATGAGGTCTAGTCTAAAGAGRTCTAGTCTAAATCTCGTGGTTAAATGGGAGGGTCTTCCTTGTTCCTTTTTATCCTTATCCTTTTCTACCCTTGCCCTTTTCTCCTCCCTGCACCTCCAGCTTCCACATAGATAATTATTGAATTGATTTTGGATTTAGACTGATTGATTTTAGGTTTTTTTTCTYTGTGTGTTTTAACCATTTAGTAAGCAGTAGAGTGAACCTTGCTGATGAACTTTGTCAGGCTTTTGCTTGTATATCAAACCTTCTTTTACCAATACCTTTGATAGTGATTCTTTAAGAGACCTTAAAACATCCATTCACGACATCATTAATCAGAAGTAATCTACACGTGATGCCACRAATATTGATATTCTAATTTTTAATATGGTAATACCTAGGAACTTTCCAGTCATCAACTAGAATTCTACTACATAGTAGATGATAGCCTTATTCTATGGGAGAAAAATCTAAAGCAAAAAGGGAGAACAAAAAGGGGAAATAAATTAGAAAATAGAGAATAGAGAATAGAGAATAGAGAATAGAGAATAGAAAATAGAAAATAAAGATTAAAAAAGGAAAATGAAACAGAAAAGGGAGAGGAGGAGGAAGAGAAAGAGGAAAAAAAGAGAAAAAAAAAAGAAAAAAAGGCATATTTTATATCAACTGATAATTCCTAAATCAATCAATCAATGTACTTCTCCTTAAAGGAAAAAGTGTTCAAATGCAACACAAAAGCAAACATTTTCTACAATTTTCCCTGTCTTTATGATAGCTCTCTTTACCCTACCAACAAAAGGTGAATCTCCATCTCAGTAGCAGCTGTACACTATAGCATAGAATTAATTCTATTTTATTAAATACCAACCTGGCATTCAGGATTTGTAAATTGAGGCCTTTATGATACATTCAAGAATAAAAAACAGTCACTRCATAAAACAAAACACAGAGAAAAAAGTTATTACTACAAGAATTCTAAGTATGATTTTATCTAGAGTTGTAATCCATTATTTTATAAATATAACCCTCAGAAAATTGTCACTGAAATTTCAATTTGAACCAGGAAAAAAAATCATCAGACTGAGACTTTCATTCTTCTGGATTAAGAGAAATATTTTTGAAACAAATATTTCTGTTGATTTTTGTATTCTAGCCACTTAATTAAATTTTCTATTGGCCAGAAAGGGCATAGCAGYCACAGTTATGAAAAATGAGACTAAAAAAAAGATAGAGTTTCATCTATTAACATTAAACTCGAAGCATTGGAATTCATTCTGAACCTTTCACAAACCAGGTTGTACCATCCCTCCCTTTCAGATATTTAGTCACTGTCTCCAGTACTCTACACAGTCAGAAAAGAGATACAGGTTTAGAAGAGCCCAGGATCTAATTCAGGATAGCACTTCATAAATATTTAATTCACAGATGTATTTCCTTTAAAATGTGTAGACAAAGTATCTGTAAGAAAGCCAACAATTTTCCCTTGTCCTATACCAGACATTTGAAAGTTCCCTTGCAGCAGGAGACACAAAGGACTGGGGAAAACGCTTAGTAGTACAATGAAAGATGCAYAATGAGGCAGAGACATCAGTAAGGTGAATTCGAAGCTGAGGCAGTGATAGCATTTTCTTCATATATATATAGACTGGTTTCTAAGAAAACAGTTTTTCTTATAACACACAAGATTTCCCTTCCTCTTTTAAACTCACAACTGCCTTACTCAAACTGTGGTTTTGTAAGACAAAATTTACTGTAATTTCCCTCAGCAATAGAGTAGGGGTTTTTTTTAATTCAATCCTACCTTGAAAGTGATTATTTAATTCTCTGTTCAYTATGTCCCAATGATTCCAATATTAAGACTGCTAGCAGTGAAAATTACAAAAACTCCTCYGCCAGCCACACAAACCCAACCTGAAAGTCAACCTGTTTCCTTCAATAGACTAATAAACTCTTTGCACATCAAATTACACCTCAATTACAAAAGTGTAGCTTCATTGTCTTCTGATTATATTTTCAATGACACCTGTGGCACTCTATTGCCATCAATGATTTTATGCATGTATAATCTTACGTAACTAACTGGAATCTGCTCAACTTTGTCCTAGCTACTGCCCTAAAAGAGATTGCATCGTGCTACTCTTTTTTAATAGTTCACAAAAATTAACATAGAGAAAAATCATTTTAGAATTCCTACTCTTTTTTTGTGATTATTATGCTGGTTTTGGCAGAAGTAGACTAAAWTTTTTATGCAGTAGTTTACATATGGGGCTATCTTTGGGATTTGTGATGGAAACAGTATTGATAATTCCGAGATGTTTTCATTATTGACCAATTACTGACCAATGGTCACACAGAGTCAAGGTCTTTTCTGCMCCTCACCCCACCCCACAAGAGAGRTGCRCAGGGAGCTGGGAGGTGACACAGCCAGGACAACTGACCCCAACTGACCAATGATCCAGACCRTACGGCTTCATACTCAGCATGTAAAGCTGGTGAAAAGAGGAAGAAGGAGACACTCTGAGGGATGGTGTTTGTCTTCCCAAGTCACCATAGTGCATAATGCACCCCTGTTTCTGGAGGTGGCTGAACACCTGCCTGCCCATGGGAAGTGGTGAATTAATTCCCTGCTTTGCTTTGATAGCATACACAGCTGTTGCTTTATCTCAACTCACAGATTTTGTGTTTCACGCTTTTGATTCTCTCCCCCATCCCACCAGGGTGAGGGAGCGAGCAACCATGTAGAGCTGAGTTGCTGGCTGCAATCAAACCACAACACAATTCTTGGTAGAGAACACCCTCTTAAGAAGTATCTATCTGTTTGGTCAGAAGAACAATAGAAATCTTATATTTAATGTCAGTATACCCTGACAGTCATCAGATATGTCTGCATTGCTGAAAAAACCCTACTGCAGATCTTCAAAATTGAATTCACAGAGTAATGTACATTCACGAGAAGGAGGAGCAGCTTCATGAACAAGAACAGACTTGAGCTGTCCATACACTGTAAATAGAGTTACAGTGTGAAATCTAAGATAGTAAACTGTCCTTCAACAATGGCTTTTATCCTGTGGCCATGCTTTAGTTTTTCATTTTCAGTGCTATTTCTGTTCTAGAGAGGAAGCTATTAGAAAGCCATGTGACGGATGCAGCTAAGTGATGGATTTTAAAGAACATTTTGGTACGTAAAGACAGGAGTCTACTAAGTAGGGTTTTTTAGAGTTTCAGTTCCAAATTTCGATTGGAATCAATTGTTAAGTTCTTAAATGCCTTTTAGAAGGCAATAGCTCTAAATTTCACTTTGATCACTTCTGATCTTCAGTTTATTCACTTAATTGATTTTTTAGTTACATTGTACTCAATAATCTAATTGTAATAAAATAATCTATGGAAAAGTCATGCATGCCTGAAGGACGTTTTATTTTAAAACCCTTTGGAAGAGGAAACATCTTTGGAGTCCATAATCAGAACATTTGAGTGCCACAGCAATGAAAACACCTTTCCCAGAATAGTGCTAGAGAGCTGTCCTAAGGGACGTAGCTGTGCCCATGAACTGTTCAACGTAATTGCAACATTTCATTTATTGGATGAATTGGATGAATTAATTTAGCTAGATTAGTGCATCAGCATACTCATATATTGTTTTGTTCATATACATCTGCTTGTGCTTTTATGTTTCTTTTAAATCCAAAATATAAATGCAATATCTACAAATTAATTCATAACAGCTGGATTTTAATGTGATTTGGAATACTTCAAAAGTAACAAAATAATGATTAGACTGTAAAAGGACATAGATTTAATTTTCTAGGCAATAACATCTATAATCCTACCTGAATGCTTTCAGACAGAGGAAGTCTCTGTTTCTTTCAGATCAGTAATCTAAAACTTCATTATATAGTCCTATCAGCATGAATGAAATGAAGAATAAATATAGTAGCTCTTTAAAAACAATCACCATATAAAATGAATAAATGTTGAGGACAAACATTTATTTTCAAAAATATTGTTTCAGATAGCATATATTTTTTTACTGTTTCTCATCAAATCTTATTAAAAACTTTTTCTTTTTTGAGAAAACAGAGGAAAGAAGTGTGAGGTTGGCTTTTTAAAAATAATAGTTTGGGGGTTTTTTTAATGATAGAGTCATTCTTGATTTCAACAGACAAGGGATTTTTATTTATTTATGTACTATTTGTGATGGCATCTGTTCCAATACTGGTGAATGTGTGGAAACAGAATAACGTAAACTAAATTTACTCATAATATAGATATAAAATTTTTCTCCAATGGTACGACAATCTGACATCTGCTGTTCCTCAGAAAGAGGATTGAATTAATTAAAAAATCCTTATAGCTGTCCTGAAGGGCGAAGGAAAGTTAAAACCTGAAAACCACATTCATAGAAGAAAACTTCTAGTGCAAATACAGGTTTTTAAAAACCCATATTTAGGTTTAAAAAACATGTATATTTATGTATTAATTTAAGGCTAATCAGCTTTAAATTGGATTCTAAATGGTTTCATATAGATAAATCAAAGATCACAGAATCACAGATAAGCGAAATTATAAAGCATGTGGAAAATAAGTTTCAAAAAACCGTTTTGGGGTTTGCCAGAAAACCCTTCAATAATAATACCTATAATATTAAGTTGAAGTTTACAGTCTCAAGCAATCAAATCTWTTGTTCATATTTCTTTTAGATACTTCCATTATCATCATGCGTCATTCCATTTGACAGGTATTCCAACAAAACTGCTATGTTTCTGCTTTGGTAAGTCTTGAACTCATCACTTTAAATACCCTATCAGCTCTAAAACTCTCTGAAAGCCTAATTTTCTATCCTTGAATTTGTTTTGCCTCATGCCATAAAATCATAGATATCTCATAAAATGAAGCCAAAAGYCTAGCTGAGAGCAGCTACAAATGCAATTCAGTCAAACCAGAATGAAGAAACTTTATTTAGAAAACCATTTTATCAAACTTGGTTTACACAAACAAAACAAACATAAATCAGGATGATATTAACACAATGTATTTTACACATTTAATGGATGAATTATTGCGTACAAACAACCTCAGTAATATTGGAACTGCCTCTGATCTGAGCATCCAATCAATATTTCCCTTTCGAATAGTCTATTCTACACAAAATATTGAAAATATAAATTCTGGGTGAACTTTATTTTAATAAGACATTTGCCAAGGGTTGAACTTTTACATATGTTACCTTACTGTATAAAACTATTATATCTACTCTTCGCTTACAATCAGAATGGTTTGGTTTGAAAAGGACCTTAAAGTTCATCTAGCTCCCTCTCCCTCTTCACAATGGACAGTAACAAAGCTGATCTGAGAAAAGTAGTAGGGGACCTAGTTCTTAACTCATGAGATTAGAAGATTTTACCTAAACTGCATTAAAATAAAGTGTCCCAAAATACAATCAGTCATCACAAAAAAACCCCAAAAATTATATTTGAAGAGACATGAAGAAATTAATTGTCTTCCTCTTTCTCCCTCTCTTCCGCCCCTGAGTATTGCAAGGTGCTAAAATGTTATATGGCTTGGAAAAAAAAAAAATTCACAAAACCATCTGCAGCTTCTAAAAAGAAACTAAAACTCAATTAACTTGCTGCCATACTTGAAACTCAGAATAAATCAGTGATTCTCAACATTATACAAATAAGGCAGCACCAGCAAGTTGTGAAGGAAAATAAGTGCATCAAAGAAAGAAAGACTCTGATAGAGATTTTTAGATGAAAAAATAGGAATTGAAAATGGCTGTAGAAGTCCTATACACAACAACAAATGAAAAATGAAGACAGCAAATGAAATATGGCAACCAATCCTGACCCAAGAGGAAAAATGAGACTGAGTCTTGTGATTTCATTCATTGATTTCTGGAAAGCTACCAAATGTAGTGCGGTCAGAAGGATACCTCTACAGCTGCAAAGAGGTGTTCAAATGCAAATTCACACTCATATGTCACAACCATATATTTCAAATTCAGGCAAGCTCAATACTTAAGTTTTCTCTCACATGTTTGGACATGATTCACAGTGAATAAACAGCCAGTGATAAACAGAGAAAACTAAGTTTCTCCAAGCTGTTAAATAAAAGAATGAAAGTCTATCTACACTTGCCTGGTCCAGATTAATTTTCTGATTGCTGTTGTTTTATCAGTTCATAGAATACTCTAGCCATCTGTCTATCATATTTTTAACAAAAGAAAACAAGCTACCAAGAACTAAGGCAAACTACTATTTTAAGTTTTTCAACATATCTTTTCCTAGATGTTGCAAAAAGTGGCCTGACTGTAAAGTTTTAAAATTGCCCTTGAATCATTCAGTATGGTCCTCATCAGAAATGTTACACTTCCAGAGGAAAGTAAAGGAAATATTTCTTCCTGACTCTAATTATTGAATAAGTTGTGTTCTGGAACTTGATTGTTAGCCTTTAAAGTTTTATACTAGCACTACTAGGAGAATGCTTTTCTCATTTTTGTGATGTTGAAATATGCTTTTTAAATTACTAGGCTGTATGCCTATCTTGTGTTAATGAGCTCCACATAGTAAATCCCCACATAAAACTTTGTTTAAAATTATGTTTTAAAATTAACTGTTTTAACCTTGAAAACCCTCCTATGTTTTTACTGTGGATGGAAGTAAATGTGTGCAACTGATTGACTTTTCTGTTATTTTTCATTACTATGTGTAACATCCCAAAGTGATTTATACACTAAATATTAAAGCAATATGCCTACAATTTTGAATCTGAGAACTCAGCTCAAAGAAAGTCTGAGTGAGTACTCAAAAGTGTTTAGCCAGTCTTGATCTCCTCCTTTGAAACCAATGCAGGTTTCACCACTGATGTCTTGGGAGCATTGCTAAGCTACAAAGAGCATAATTGTCCAAAAGCGCTGCAAGTCACAGACGAACACGGACATCAGGTTCTCTACCATGGGATGTCTAAAATGAATAAAAAAATTTCTTTTAGAGGTCAATTTATAAATCGTTATTATTATTAATATTATAGTTGTTATTTTATTGTTATTGTTATTATTATTATTACATCTTCTCCATTATGAAGAAGTTTTTGCATTTTTAATGATATTCTAACACATTTCAAAATACATGTTCTTTCTTTTTACTTGTGATGCATTTGCAAGAGAAATCGATCTGCTCAGATCAGCACATTCATTTAACACAGTCTTTTTATTATAACTCTTCTCAAGAGCACAATAGCTGTATTGTATCTCCCAGCTCACCTGCTGCTGTGCACCAAAACAATAATCAGAAGTTTTTTTACTTCTTTCACACCCTATCTTCAAAGGGACAAGTCCTACTGTATAGTGATGACCCAGGTGCATGAACAGGCAAAAGGTATTTGGCTCAGAAAAAGCACCATGCAGGTGGGGAACAATTCTTAGATTGCCTAAAAACTGAATAAATGACACCTAAAAGTGAGTGGCTAGCCCAATTTCCCCGTCTTTTAGTTTTTGGAAACTCTAATCAGATTGCTATCACTCCTTCTATGTGGAGTTGATGCTAATGTTAATATCTASCTGACTTTAAACTATTTCAGGTATTAATCATTCAGGCTGGCCTGCTTTCTGTTGTGCAATGTGTCTTAAAAAGTTCCATGCTGCAGATCAAGAGTATGGATTCAAATTTTAGCAAGTGTATTAAAACAAGTTGAGGGGTATTCTTCTGCCATTCCTTTGATAATCCTTCCACTACAGCCTGGACAAAGTAAAATCCTCTGACAATCTATAGTTGTCACATATTCCACACCAACTGCGTGTACTTCAGCATTTTGACTCAGCGCAGTAATGTGGTTTTGAGGCAAATCATTCACTCTTACTACAGGTTGCTCCAGGTTACAGAGCACTTTTGTTACGCATAAGCTGGATTCCTACCTGGGAAAAATAAATCAGAAGCTCCCACACAGATACATACCAATTGTGCCCAAACCTCTGACGGGTACATAGGCATTCCAGCCAAAAACTGGTCCACTGAACAGCTTCAAAACAGCCCATGAAGAGATAATCAGTGGGTGGAGATAACTCCATTTGGTGTTAAACCTTATCTCTGCCTACACTGGTTACCTTAGTGTAAGGTCTGTCTGAGCTCAGAGAGCTTGTGTCAGGTGACACAAGTAGATCCGATACAGACTGCTTGTATGAGGTGATTATGGACAAATTAGTTCTTAATGATATAACTGTACAAAGATATGACCATAAAACTTCCTAGACTTTGGAAACTAAGTTCTCTAAACTTCTGGTGTCTGTGTCTCCTTTATCTCTTCCTCTCATGAGTTTTCTAGCGCACCTAAATTATAACTTGCCTCCAGTACTAATAAAGTACTTAGAATGTCAAAATATTTATCTTAGTTTGTTTGATTACTCATTCAAATTTCTCTACTTTAAATTTCGGTAGAGATATACTCTTTTCTTTAAAATTCATCCTCTCAGTTTTAGTAATTTCCATGCATATTATGGGTTTTGAGGATGAGTGTTGGGACTGTGAATAGATATCAAAGAATCAGACCAGTAAAGAACAAAAGAGTTAGAGTAGAAATAAGTGGGAAAAAATTAAAATGTTTTAAAAGAAAGAGACACCAAAATGAAATCAATCTAAATATAATCTCCCTCATTAATCCTGAACTGACATACGCAATGCATTCACCAAGAGTTAAATAACATTTATAACTCTCTACATTATTGAGTTGTTAGAAGTACTTGTGAAGCTTCTTTTATAGACATTTTGCTTCCAAACTTCAGGGATTACCAGAAAACGTAGCAAATAATTTTGGCGARTATGAGCAGGAGAAAAACAGGATACCAGAAATAGTAGAGTTTTAAAAGCAGAAGTACAAAAGGAAAGATACAAAAAACCCCACATTACTTACATTTATAGGTAAATCAAGGCCATACAATCTGGTTGACTGATTATATGAAACAAACCACAACAATAAAATAATGTAAATTCAGTAGGTGTGAACCCTCTTAGTCAACTGCTGTCCACCTGCTACTTGGATTCCATCTCTAGTTTACAATGACAATTTGAGCTGGCAAGTATTTGCAGTGTAACTGTCAGATTTTTGAAAGCTTTAGTAGATAAGAGTTACCACAGTTCTTGCAGTTATGGATTCCAGCAATAACTTTCAAGAAACTTTTGGCAGCGAGCTGCTTTATTTTATTACTCTGGTATACATTTCTTAGAAACCTGCATTCATAGTTTGATAAATTTAGCCAGAAGTGTCAAGTACCATGTTTTCTGAGAGTTTATTTCTTTGGCTTTCCTAAAAGTCAAGCCTAGTACCATTAACTGAGAATGAATATTTGTAGTACGCTTATTAAATTTCCTGGTAATTAATATTTTTCCTTAAACTTTAGATTTGAACACTCCAGGTAAGTATGGAAACCCTGACATATAAATTATTATGTAGGATGCATGCTTTCCAACTATTTTGTTGCTGTTTATATAAAAATATTGAGTTGAAAGGTGAATTAGATTTTCAGAAAATTACTTTTTCAATCACATCAATTGGTAAATTATCTATTTAAGGTATTGTAATTAAAAAAAACTTTAGGCAGAAATTTGTATGAAATTTCCATAGAGTAAAATTACTTTCATTGAAAAAATATTATATTAATTAAACATTTTACCATTATAAATTACATTTCTGTTTACTGATGTACACAGCTGAATTATTTAGAGGGATGTCTATTGCGTTATATTCACATGACTCTCTGAAGATCACTGAATGTTATTAAGTATGGTATATTTTTCCAGTATACATYATTTTGTTCATACACACTTCTACAATCTGCAATGAAGAATGGGAGTGGTAATTCGAGGGCTTCATGTCAGGTTGTTTTTTGAGTATTCCAAATAGCCACGCAAACCAAAGAGCCTGACAGTCATCTGAAGGGTGTGCACCCTCTAAAGCTAGATCTGGCATCCGTCGGTGAGTGTCATGTCTGTGGCTCTCCAAGCTGGCCTAGTGCAAAACCTCAGAGCTTCAGCTTTCAGGCTTTGAGGGAGGTTCTCCGTCTACATTTCCATGTGCTCTGCTTTTGGAGAAAGAACTGAGAGCTGTAAATAAACTTTCTCCAAATAAGTAATTCCTAGAAGTGATAATTTAATATGCCCTTACCTTAAAGTTAGGGATTAAAGACCAACCTTAACTGTATGTCATACTTACACATCTGCTATCTCACTTAAGTCTGAAGCTGTTTTTTCTGTTCCCTATCAAGTTACTGTTCTATAATTATTCACGTTACAACACTGTCTGCCTTAATACTTTTCCCTGATGTTAAGCTATTGTTTCACTTGCTGGCTGCTGTGGATGTCTTGTTTTTTCTTCTCAGGCAGTGGACCTGTGAGCCAGATTCAGAGGTGATATGTAAGGTGCTGTAAGATAGATCACATGATATTCACTTGAATTCTCTCAATGTTTCATTCTCTGCTCTTCATAATGTGAAAGGCAATGTAACACAATATAACTCCCATACAAAGTATTTGAAAGGACTGGAGTAAGCTAAAGCATCTCTTTCAATAAATTATGCTTTCTCCTAGCTGTTTGTTATGTGAGCTAACTCTGATTTAAGTACAGGAGGTCTGAGGGAGAGAGTAAGGTAGTAGACACAGATCTGAGGTAATTCTGTTAGTTGTGGTTGCACTGGCAAGTTCATAGATAAACCATGTAAAAGTATAGGCTCTGTGTGAGCTAGTTCAGCTCAAAGACAATTTAACTATGTTAATTGCAGGTCTGCCTGGCTCCATGCATTTATGAAGACATTATACTCCCACATCAGCAGAATCAATCCATCCAAAAAAACATTTTTTGTGGGAAATATAAATGAGACACTCATGCTGACTCAAAGAAGCAAGAGTATATCAAAAAAACCTACAGAACTCTCTGAAATTTTTCCATTATTTTTCGTTTCTCATCTTCTGAGTAAATAAAATAGGGTTGACTATGAGACACTCTGTCTGCATTACTCCTCACTTTGACCTGGTGCATCACTTCTGAATTCCACCTACCCTTCAATCGAACTACATACATATGTTTAGAGAAACATAAGTGTTTTGACGGCAGTTTTACCTATCAGGTAAAATAAAACATCCTCTTTTTAAAGCTAATTTTGTATTTTAAAAAAAAGTTATGGTTTGTTTCTTTCATTGTTTTGGGTTTATTTGTTTTTTTTTTTTTTGGTTGGTTGATTTTTTGGGGTTTTGGGGTTTTTTTTCCTGAAAGAGAGAAAGAGATTTATTTTCTGCAGTGGTCTAAGTGAACCAGTCCAAATTCTCAGGACATAGAAGACATTGTAGCATATAGTGGCTGGTGACAGAACAAAATGTGAATGAGGGTGTCCAGAAGCTCTGGATRAAATATAGAAAGAAATAAAAGTAAATATTTTTGGGAGTAGTAGTGGAAACAGACTTTGAGCATAAAGGCTGAAGAAGAAAAATGAAGTAGATAGTTTCTCTGAAATATATTTGTATTGCTACTCCTGAGAAAAAAATTTCAAGCTTAGAGAAAGCAGCTAGGTACTCCTGCTTCAAAAGTTACTGGAGGGAGTGGCAGGAAAAAGGAATCTAGTTTTTAAAAAGAAAAACAGGTCTGCAAGAGTGAGTTTCTGCAAGCTCCCACTAGACTAGTGCCTCAATCCTGTCTGAATATTTCCCCCAGGTATTCACTGCCTTTCATGATGCTTTATTCTGACAACTCACGTTATACTGCAGAGTAGCTTATGGGAACTGAAGTATACATTAATAGGCTTTCCATATTCATTTTTCCAGAAGGTGAATGTGTTTGCAATAAAATCTTTGCACTCAATCCTCTTTGTCACAAGATTGCAACATGTCTTGATAAATTCTAACCCTGTTGTGGAATTTTCAGCAATAAAAATTTCAGTGTTACCGATACGACTATATAATTAAAGAATGGATAACAAAGAAAGAAATGGCGCTCTATATCCATGCAAATTCTCTGTATCTGACAACTTTGTACCAAGTATATATAGCCATAGAAGTTAATAAGAGTCATGCCTTTTCATTTCTGTTGAACATAAAAATATTTGAATGCAAAAATTTCTTTGTGTCTAAATTAATCTCTATCTTCTGTGCTAGTCAATTTTCACTCCCTGATAACAGAGCTCCTGCAATAATTTCCTTGAACAAGCATCCTTTAGGCTTTGCCTAACTTGGAATAATTCTGGAGAAGTATTAATACATTAATTTAACTTGCAGTTTCACTGCTAGAAAACACGACATTTTTCATATGTTAAACTTGGATCAAATATTAAAAGAATCAACACTTGCATCCTGCTCAATTTCAAAGCATCAAAATTAAAAACAGTTTTAGTGAAGCTTCAGTTTTGTCTGCATTATAGAAAAAATATATAGACGTAATAGTATGGAAGTAATTTTTTTATTGTTTTCAAGAGGAAAAAAGGGATTGTGCAGTTACTTTGGGTTGTGGTTCTTTATTAAAAGTCTATATTATTTGCTAACTCTAATAATTTATGGACAGTCTCTTGTCTTTGACAAGACACAAAGTACTTATCTGGAAGCAACATGAGACTAATGAGAACTGACATTTTGTGTATACAGCAGATCTAGAATTTTGCAAAGTCCAGAAGATGAGGAATTCAATCTCCTTCACTGAATTGATCATGTTGATGGGAAAAGTCTGCAAGCCACATAAGAACATGCCTATTTCTAACAGTCCTGTCAATATCACTTTCTCCTTGCATGTATATAATCCTTACAGTTATTCCATAACAAAAAAATACTAAAGCCGTCTAATATTTTATTACATATCCATAGGTATTTGAGCTCTGTAATTCTAAAAGTCCCCTTTCTCCTATGTGGCATTCCCTTAGTGTGTGTCAGGTTTGGCAGTGGAAAAGCCCCATTATATGCTCTGGTTCCTATTCAGTCAATTAGTATACACTCAGGAGTTATTCTTCTGTGACAGACCTACCCATAATTGAATTTATGTCAGATAAGATGCTGTACTTATACATCCTCTGGGAGCAGAAATGAAGATATCAGCCRTAAGGCACACAAAGATTTCTCTTCCCTATAATCTCAGTGAAACACCTATTTGTTTTAGAGTATGTTGCACATGCTTAAAGAAGCCAGAGACTGCTTTACCTGACTTCTTATATTCAGTCATTGCTCCAGCTGATAATATATGAAGTCAGGCCATCCCATGGCATGAAGATGATAGATGACAATGTTTTTGCTAACTTATCATTAACGTTGATGTCAGAATTACCTATGTACTATTTCAGAAATTACTAATGTCAGAACATTTACCATTACAATGGGTTGGAGGCACTGTTAATCAACTTAGGCAACAACTGACTCAAAACCTTAATTGGTATATCCCTACCAGTTTTTCATCTCAGGAGGACTGATTTCTTTGCAAAATTACAGGTTGTTTTGCATTTCTAAACTGAGAAATACAGGAAACAATTTTTTTAATAGTTTTATGTCATTTCCTATTCTGGTTGTAAATTTCATTCTGAATATATCCAAATGGAAAAAAGATGTTACCATTAATAAGTCGTATGAGGGAAAGCCAGCATCTAATTGAGACATGTTCCATTCACAGGGCTTSCACCTCTAACCCACACAGACTGAAGTCAACTGAACAAGCTAACACTGATTCATCCACATGGTCTCCGAGCAACACAATATTTCCATGTGGCGAAAGAACCACCACTTGCTTTTTAGTTGTTTCATTGCAGCCCCTTCACACAACTATTGCAGTGCAAAAGGGCAATGAACAAGGTTAGAATCTGGTCCTTGGTTATAAGGTGATGTACAACCAAAAGTGAAAAAAAACCCTAAAATAAAATCAACTCAGATAAACTTAATTAGATTATGAAAGAGCTACAGTATCATTACAACAGGGCATTCAGTTAGCACCCAAGRAGGCAAGTGATTAACAGATCCATCCACATACTGGGTCATTTTTCTTGCACAAAAATAAAACAATGGAAAATGACAATGTGTCTTTAATACTTACCATATTGAACAGTTAAAAACTTTCATATTCTGAAGGATTTATTCAATTATGGGAAAAGACTCGTTAAAATAAATAGAGCATTTTAGCTCACCCTGTGAGAAACTCCTATTAAGGACAAATGTTTGAGTCAGAAAATTTCTTAAGCTTCAAAAATAAACTGTATGGCTAAAGGGGATGCTTCAAAACGCACACTGAAAATATTTGATTCCTCTTCTGTTTTTACAGATGTAAATCGTATTTCATTTAAACTGGCAAAAGAAAATGCAGAATTCAGGCCACACTGTCTAACCAGGGGCACTCCAGTTTTCAATTTAGAATTCTTTATTTTTATCTTCATTTTTATTTTTTTACTGAACAGAGGTAGCATTTACAATAAGCCTCAGCAGTTAGAATCACAAAGAAATACCCTGTAGTCAGTGGCTGATTGTTCCTTGATTAGATGATCCTCCAGACTGCATTTGTTCACATCACTTGTTTCTTTCTATTTTCAGGATCCACAATTGCAATCAAATCTCAGACATAAACAAATAATCACAGTCTACTTGAGCTGAAAGGAGAGTTCTGTTTAYACAGAGGGGAGTCCTACTGTCTTTATCAAAGCATAGAGAAGGGGGTTTTGCCACACGCATAAAGAAAAGGATCYGAACCTTTAATTTTTCTTTCTGACTTAGTGCCACAGAGTCTGCAGAGGGATGTTAGATCAAGTGTAGATTGTGATACTCTGTAATATCAACTCCCATCCTAACTTTCTAAATTCTAGTTCATGGCTGTTCCTAAGCAAACTTTCCCAGGCTCAGGTGTCACCTGTCTGTAACATTACTCAAGGGTGGTCTCTCAGGCTGATCTGAGCCTAATCTAAGAAAATATAAACTGCTTTGCCTTATCTAATGTTACTGCCCAAAGCAAACACTCTATAAGCTATCATGAAAATCATCTTCTTAAAGGAATTGGCTTTAAATTTTTAGGACATTTCAAATTGCTGTAGACTATTGTCATGGATTAACCCAGACAGCAACTAAATACCATGCAGCTGCTTGCTCACTTCCCTTGCCTCCTGCCCCCACAGCAGGGAGGAGAATTGAAAGGGAAAGGTAAACTTCATGAGCTGACATAAGAACAGTTTAATAATTGAAACAAAATATGATAATAGTAATAATAATAGTAATGATAAGGAGAAGGAGAGAGAGTAACAGAACACAAGAAAAACAAGGGATGCACAATAGAATTGCTCACCACCTGCTAACAGAGATCCAGACCATCCCACAATAAGTTCCCCTGACGTRTAACTTTCCCAGTTCATATGCTGGGCATGACATTCTATGATATGGAATACTCCTTTGGGCAGCTTGGGTCAGCTGTCTTGACCATTCTCCTGCAGAGCTTTTTATGCAACCCCTTACTAGCAGTGCACGAGACACTGAAAAGTCCTTGACCTGGAGTAAGCACTGCTTAGCCACAACTAAAGCACTATGTTATCAACATTACTCTCACACTAAATCCAGACAACAAAACACTGTACCAGCTGCTAGAAACAAAATGTACATTGTTCCCAGACAAAACAGGGGCAACTAATACTAGTCCAAAATAAAAGTAAAGGTGCTGCGAATCCTCTTCCTCTGGCTGTAGTATAATTTTAATACCTTTTCTTATGGGTGAACTAGAGTATGTTTTAGGATGTGAGAATTTTACTTAATTTACACATTTTATTTTCCATATGTTCTTCAATAACTGTCAAAAGCTGAGACTACTCTTTTGCTATGGGGTTAATCATCATAAAACACAAACCCATCAGAACATAAAGTAACTTGTCAAAAATTAGCAAGCTCTATAGATTTAGCAGGCAGTACCACAGAATTAGTAGTAGGCCATCTTTAATGGCCATGTCATTATAAATACATTCAAATTCCTATGCCAAATCTATGATTGATCCATTTTACAAATGTATTAAATCCACTAAAGTAGCTTGCTCAAGCAACTGCCAGAAATTAGACAGCAGACAAATGAGTTAAGAATTAACTTGTTCATTGAATGTACTCAAATAAATATGAAATTGTCATGCTCATAAAATCCATTAACTTCAGTACATAGCCTAGTTAATCATGGAGCACTTCCAAGATTGCTCATTCTGTGGGCCCTATCCAGAGAAAGAAATAAGATGGAATATCTCTTCTTTCATGTACAGGTTTTCAGACTATGCCCACATTCTGAAGGAAATGACAAATTTCAGTAGCATATATAACATAGACTACTAGCAATCTTGTTAAAAATTATCTTTAAGGAGRTTACGTGGCTTACCTGCAGAGCACTGTTACATTTCCCAGGCTGCCATCCTGGGATCATCCTTTCTTGGTCAAACACACAGTACAAGTCAGATTTTAGCCAAGATGGAGGTTCCATTTACAGCATATGCTGAAATAAATCATCACACTCTTTCCATGCCAGCAAAAACTGTATCAATAGCAACTTATTTGACAAAAACACCTTGGACCATGATTCCTTTAAAGAATAAGGAATATGCAGMGGAAAACACATAACTGTAGATACAGAACATAGTATTTCTATCTTTGATGAATAAATTAATCAGAGTCCTAGAGCCATAGAGGCAGACCACAAGCAACTTGCTCCCCAAGGGAGCAGGGTCAGCCAAGAGAATTAGCCACCCTGTAAGGYTGAACACTGAGGGCAAACACGGAAACAGGACTCCACAGCATGCAGGAGCAAGATATGAAGTGAAAGACTCTCTGAATTCAAAGGGCATTAATTGAACTGCATTGTAGTGAGAAAAATAAGTGTATTTTGCCTATTTTGCCAGATAGTATCTGGATGTGTTTTGCCGTGTATTATACCAATAAAGCACAACTGGAATCACCAGCATACACTTTGTGTTTAATATTTCCTTCTGAGAAGTTAACCCATACAACCCAAAATTTAGAATCAAGGGGTTCATAGACTTCAGGGGGTATTTAGAGTCACAGGTGCCAGTATCAGCGTTATGGGTTGCCAGCTTCCAAGCAAGGATACACCTTCTGTCCCTGACAATAGGGATGCAGGGATGCAGAGAAACAGCTTGAGAGCATTAACAGCAGTCTCTGAAGTACCCAGAGAGGGAGGACTTGGCTGTGGTTCTCACAGGGTCCCAATATCCCCGGATGYCTTAACACATTGTACTCAGGGAAAGAAACAAAAGACTGATATCATAGTAAGAACACAGGATAGCCACTGACACTAACACAGAGGATGCCCTTTTAAATATCGTTAAATCAATTCTACACAAATCAATTCTTATTGAAATTACATCTATCTAGCCTCCTGTTCACTCTGCTCTGAGCAATAATCCTATTTGCTGCTATTCTCAGTGACCCCTGGGATARTAATGCTTCCTTTGCTTGCTCCATACATCTCTTGGTAGTAATGAGTTTCTCTGTGCATGTGCACTTTTAAACCCAGAGTTAATAAGGCAGTCACTAGTTTATAAGAGACAATCATATTTGCTCCCATCACTTGATGTTGAGCTATGCTGTGACGCATTTCAAGAGATAAATTTCTTTTCCTTGGAGCAGGTAGAATTTCAGCCTGTTCAAAGTTTCTGAGACACATCTATCACACAGGTTTCCTACTTTTGGTTCGTCAAGGGCCATAGGGAAGGGGCCAAGTGGTATTTATTTTGTTTCTCCAGATGGAGAAGGTTATCTTTTAAAGAATCTACTTTTTGGGTTAGCAAAGAGAAAACTGCGTTGAAAGAAAGGGAGTAAACATGAGTCAATATTTGATGGGACACAATATACAATCTCTGTGTATTGCTGGATACACAGCAATGATGTCAGACAAAGTTTACACAAAGGTCATATGCATTTTGAAGGCAACAACGTTAACATTTGATGCCAACAATTTTTGTGTTAGAAGAGATCTCCTCCCCTATGAATCTTAAAACTAACAGATTTTCTGTGCTGGTTTGTAATTGTGTTAGTTGCTTTTAAATATGTTATTTTTTTTCTTTCTGAGTTCCCTTTGGTAATGAYAATTCACAGTTTCCTACCTTAGGCTGACAACCTTATAAAACAGCCTCAGAAAATAAGTGGTCATTACTGCAAGCAGTTCTTTTCCTCAGAAGGACATGAGAAATCATAAGAAAGAACCAAGGACTTTCACTGAAAGAAAGTTAGTCCCTTTTTAYATGAGCTAATTTCTACTAAAGCGTATGAAGCCCAGTTGCAACASCATTGGTAAATTACTTTTCTAATGTGCTAGCTCAGTTCTTCTGGACACTGGATCTGCTGTACAGAAACAGTTTCCACTGTCCCTAGTATCCATTCTGCAAGGCAGAAAAAGATAAAAAATGTTCCTTATTCCATGTGATTGGATTAGAGATCAGGGCAATGTTTGTTCAGAAAGAACAAGGATTTTTCTTTCACTTTCCCTTTTCTTTCCCTTTTATGTGGAACAATTCAAAATTCAGTCCTTATTCATAGCTATAAAGCACTACATGCATATTTATAAACAAGAAAATATTATTCTTATTTTTACTCACTTAAACAGTATACATAACAGTGAGTATATTTCTAACAGTTAAAATTTAATTATTCATTTTTAAACTATCTGTATATTTGAATAGATATACGAAAATGCTTAGACTCCTCCATCTAGAATTTTGCAAGTCTTGACCCTTTAATGGAAATTTTAAGCAGTTAGACAGCAAACATATTTGACCTAAAAAATCATGATGTTCCTCTGACTCATTTAAAGAGCAAAATTAATTTTTTAATAACAAGTACGCTTGTACACATGCATAAACTGTGTAGCAAAATACAATATTTTCCTGTATTTCAATATTTTATTATAAAATTAGTAATTTTTATTATAACTACTATTTCCTCCTATTTTTCCTCTGAAAGATACCATAGAAAACTGAAATGGTATGTCTGCAATGGGAATGTTGAAGCATTACTMCAGCAAAATTCCGTCTGGATCTGTCCATAAAATAAAAATTAAAAAACCACCTGAGTTGAAAACCCTGAGAAGAAAACTAACAGATAYTTTAGAGTTTTTGGCATGTGTATTATATCTGTTCATGTAATAAAAGCTACCATGGAAATCCAAGTACAAATTTAAGTCCAAAATTACAAAATAACTCCATTAGTTTTGTCCTTGCATAATTTTTCCTTTTCYCTGACTCTGGTAAGGGAGCCAGAGAGGTTTAACAGTCGATCTTTAAGTTCACACCTTTGTAAATCATCTTGCAGCATTAGGGGTGRTTTTCTGATAAAAGTTTTTTTCTGTTATGTAGCAAACAACATTTGTATTACATTGCCAATCAAATCATGGTCAGTGACAAAGTAAGAGATTATTACTGTGCAGAAAGGAAGATAAATAYTTTTTTTACACTGAAATTTTAGGTGCTTAGCAATTTTGGCAAGAGTTTTTGTTTTTATAGCAGTATCATATTCATGTCATTCACAACATTCAGTAAATGCCATAGCACAGATCTCTAAACCTATTTAACTGAAGTGCGTCATTTACAAAATTTTCAAGGAAAATATTTTTTACCAATTTTCCAAAACAAAAAAATTGAAGTGAAACTCTGTATTCATGGTAAGAACTCAGAGAATATTCTGTTCCATGTGGATCATAASGGATCATATCCCTTCATTAGTAGCCTTCATTAGTACGGCCTAAAAGAAATTTGTATCGCAAAACTCCCACCCAAAATCAATACAATTCAAGCCTAAATAATCATACCTTTCTTTATTATATAACATTTGGTCAGAATTAATTTTTTTCTCACAGCACAGCAGAACACRAGCTATATTGATAACTCACTATAAACACAGTGAACCATTGACTTTTACTTTGGTTTTATATAAATAAATTGCTTCTATGTCTTTACATAGCTTCAAGGCTTGGCAATAAAGCCTTCAGCCTAGAAGGACACTTTTGATACACAATTATCTACAAACAGTCATCAACCATTGGAAATAAGAGCATAAAGCCTACTGGAATAAATGATGAATAAACATCACCACTAGCCAAGCTCTGACCTTCTTCCTCAGTTTTCACTGAGCCTTCATTTAAGCAGAGCTCTTTGGAAGATAGGAATTTAGAAATTAATCATTACCTACAGCTCAGTRTTTGGCTTAGCCTCTGGTGTCTGCAGGACAGTAAGACTCCCATYGCTTCACATGACTCCAAATCCTACCTCACATTGGAGAATGGTTGGTAGGACTTGCAAGGATAGGATTTGCAAGATTATGTGTCCTTTTCACATGAAAGGCAGGTTTCCTCAAACACTTTGGTTTTGGTTGGTTTGTGAATGCCCCAGGAAGGCTGAAAACCTTGCGCCCAACCAGTCTGTCAGTGCCCCCTTTTGGGACCCCAGTGAGCAGCCCGCTGTACCCAAGGGCAGTTTGACCGACTTGTTCAGGGGCACAAACCAACAGCGTATCAGAGTGAAACCTTTATTGCAATTTAGAAAGAGAGACCCCTCCTGCATCTCCCCACTCTCAGTCAGGGATGTTCTCCACTTCCAGTAGCAGCTGCTGCCCTTGAAGGACTCACACTAAACACTTCACAAAATTACACATTTTATTAATAAACACTGAAAATTGTGACAGGTTAAGTTTTGAAGATTAACAGTAATAGTGACAGACTGCAAAGACAAATTTAAAGCAACGTACAGACAAATTCTAATCATTAATGAAATCTAGTTCAAGAAAATAATTTAGTACTCACAGAATATGGTTCTTACCTAATAGGTGTCCCTGTGGGGAAGAAGACAATTTCAACCAATCAACATTGATCCACGAAGTTACAAGGGAGTCTTCCCTAACTCATTTTTATACTATGTCTTTACATTTAGGAGGAGCCTGAGTGACTCTGGACACATACTTTGATTACTGATTGGTATAAAATTCTCTCGCTTTGCTCTGAAAGACATAGTCAGTAAAATATGGGGTGCATGCTCASTGAGAAGAGGTCATACCTCGGAGGTGGGTAATTTTTGCATGGAGGTGTGTGTCAGTATTGTAATTAGATTATAATGAACCAAGTTCATCCAAGGAGAGTTGTGGGAGTCCAAAGTGCAGGGAATATTTCTCTGCCTGTTTTGAAGGGTTCTACCCCCCTGGACAACACTGTCTTTGACCTTCGTCCATGGAGAAAATGACCTACCCTCTGAGAAGAAACAGAATCTACACTGGTGTGAATTAGGTGATAGAACATTATGTAAGATTGTCACAGGGTGAAAATTTAGAGGTGTTGGGTTTGTTAAAATAGTAAATAGATAAAAAGCAAAAACTTCAAAATGGAGGATTGCTGTTGTTCTCTAGACCTTCTTCTTCTTCTTTGGCTACTCCATGTTCTGTGGCAAAAGTGGGTTGAGAGGACTGGGTGAAAAATTCCGCAGTTCYTTTCAGATGACAGAAAGATTTATTGAACATTGGTAGAAAAGTAAAAATATCTTTTGTGTTGGGTTTTCATTGGGTAATTTACCTTTAAAAGAACGGTGTAATCTTGATAACTCGCCTTTTCCTTTGCATTTTCTGAGGGGAGTCATGCTCACGAGCCAGCTCCTTCGATAAGATTTAATAAACAACTATCTGAAAGCAAGAAGTCTGGAAAAGTCCCGTTCATCTACAGAGCCCAGGCAAGGGCTCTGGAAATTCTCGTCTATCAGGGGAGGCATAATTAAGGCACGGTAAAGTGTCAGAGAGTGATTTCACCCCAGCTGCTGGTCCAGCAGCAAGACATCTTCTCYTCTCCCTTGGGTGACAGCTGCTTTGCAGTTTATTGGCTACASAGCGCCATTGGGTTCTGATCCCTGCAAGGATTTCAGCAGAGCCTGGCCAAGGTGTCTACACTTTGCTCCACCCCCGTTTCATCCTTCTTAGTGTATGCTTAAGGTTGCAGGTTCTGTGTGTGGTGAATTATCATGGAATAGATTTCCTGCATGCCAATTGTCTTCCAACCTGGAAGTAGCAACTGCATTTAACCCTATAATTTCCAGGCTTTTATAACCTCTGTTGGAATGTGAATATAACTTCCAAGTTTTCTAATCTTACTTCCAATCACCTTCCCACAATCCTACTTTTTTTGTTCAGATTTCCCATATTAAATAAAGTTATACTTCCTCAAAAATGTTACACATTTAGTATGAGACCCATCACATTTTCTGCAGATGCATTTTCCCATCATTTATGTTGGAAATTACAGAGGTCCATAATTCCAGGTGAATTATTATCCAGCTTCAGTGCAACCTCAATTCTGTGAAACAGGAGTGTCAGGTGCAGTAATTCCCAGCTTGTATGACAGGGTTTGCTCCTATAGGTCTGCTGCCAGAACCACAAAAGATATCTGCTAATAACAGCAGATCCAAGAGTTGATAGGATGTTTCACTCACYAAGGATGTGAGGATCATTCCTGGCATGCACAGTGTCTGTTATTATGGAGATTCAAGGCATCAATGGGACAGACTTTTGGAAAAAACACACCCAAAGGATACAGGCAGCAACTATTGAAAGAAATGGTAAATCCTTTTCCAAATCAGCAGAGATGAGTATATGCCTTCAAGAATACTCTAGTTAATCCACCCAAGTGAAATGCAAGATATTTATATGGAAATATCTCCTGACTGCTGGCTGCTGACTGGCATCTGCAGGAGGTGATACCTAAATGCAGGTCTTCTTCAGCTCATATTGTTGGCTGTTTGTCCTGGTTTGAGACAAATTCGTAAGAATGTCCAAAATGAACGTCCTCTGATAGAAGGCAGGTTACAGCCATGCTCCCCCACCAGGTTCAGAAAGAATTTTCCTCAGAGGAAAGTGAAAAAAACCCCTATTTATTTAACAAGTAAAGTGCATGCAGGCATGGGAAAAAAAAGAATAATGCTAAATAATGAAACCTCTTGCTGTGGAGAGAACCTGGGTAGATTTCAGAGTCCTTTGTGGGTGCGGCTTTCTCCTCTCCAGAGCTGGGGTTTGGCATGGGCCCCTCTGGGCCTCAGTGGAAAGGCCTCCCAGTGCAGTTCTGATGTTCTGGTGTTCTGAGCAGTTCCAGAAGAGAAAAGAAGAAGAAACCAAAGTCCCAGGGCTCCGTACTTCAGCTAACAAACAAGAAACTAGCTAAAAAGCAAAAGGAATGTAACTCTCTTCCCTGCTGCAGAAGCGGAGCAGCCGGGCAGGAGAAGCCAGCAAGCGTATCTGTGTTTTGAACACAGCGCCGAAGGAATTCCACCGGCTGTCCCCCCRTTCCTTAAAGGTACAGAAAGGCACAGGATTCATGCCTGGGCATAGAGCAGGCAATAGGGTATACCGTATCATAGAGTCACCCCAGGACAGTGTTCTCAGGTGGATTTCTTTACTAGAACTGTCCCAACCTGCAGAAATAATTTCAGGATTATTGCAAGAAGGATTTGAGTCTCAGATTCCAACATCCTGTGTTCAAAGCTCTGAGGTATAGATTCACTCCTTTCGGCCTAAACACTGTTTAATTACTTGTGCAGCTCTAAAAAAAAGTGCCAATAGAAAAAGTCGAGAGACTTTCACAAAAATATGTGAAACTGGTGATTTATCAATGAAGGCTGTAGAAAATAGCAGCAGATAAGGAAAAACATGGTTTCAAACCAGACTAGGCAAAACAAGAAATCTATTTTATTGACTATTATGATGTGAGGTTTTTAGATACTGTTTCTCTCTCTTCTCTTTGCCAAAACACCTAAGTTGCATGCTTCTGCTCCTTGTATCTTGTTCTATCTAGTTCATTTCCTTCATCGAATATCTTTTGAATTTCTGTCTTGAATAGTTAATACCTTCTCTGCAGGGTGTGGTGATGGAGAGGACCTCAGTTAAGACAGCAGCTCCTACTAAACAAAGAAACTTGAAATAATAATAGTAGAACATTCAAGCTCTCCACATTCAAGCATCTCTCTGACAATGGTGCATAAGTCATTACTGCCATAAAATATTTGCATCTTTGGCTCCTTCTGACATCAGCGAGGGATGCAGGCGCTCAACGCTGTGCCAGATGAGGCACAGAATTCCTATCTTTTTTAGAAACTGTACTCAGTTTCTTCAGTCACATTTAAGACATTTGGGAAGCAACATGTGTTTCCAAGGTCAAAGATGAAACAAATCTAACCACTAGTATACAATAGTTTTTTGGACAAAAATGGATGAAAAGGAGTTTATTGTAACTTCATTGTAGCTTTTTTATAAGAAAAGCTAYCACCATATGTTTTTATACTAGAAATACATCCAATAAAAAAGTCAGCTAAAAGTCCAACCTACACTATACCTTTCCTTTCTTTGTTATTTCTTTCTGTTATTCCTCTCACTACTCAACATGACAATTCAGATCTCACCTCATTGAACCAGCTACAAGATTGTTCAAATCTATAAAGCATCACTCGGCTCCATTTCTGTCAAAACTGCTAAGTCACATTTGATCTAAAAGAGATTATTCATAATAAATGTATTGATCTGCTCATAAGCATTTCAGCTGAAAGACTGTTTCATAAAAAGAACCTCCACTGTCTGCAGATTTATAACTTCATAGTAATGATATGTTTGAACTGCATGAGAGAGAGCCAATATTTTTTTACGAATCCATTATTTGAAGCTACTGTTTCTTTAAAGTGGTGTGCAGAATGGAATGAAATGGTTTCATTTTATTTGTCTTACTTAAAACTTCCCACTTCTCTATGCRACTGGTAGATTGAAATCATGGATTTCCTAGCACATCCCACAAAGCAAAGCCACAAGCATAGCCAGCATCTTCCCTTTTTAGCTGAAAAAACATGTATAGCACATCTGTTATATTGCAAAGCCTATTTTCAGCAAAATCTCACGACAAGTTCAGWATGTTTACATATTTCTGTACATTTTGCATACCACTTTTTGGAATACTCAGATGTTATTCTTAAAGTTATGAAATGTAGTTTGAAATCCATCCATAAGACAAGGTGATCAGGAAGTTGCCATTCACTCTACCGCTTTTTCGGCAGAAGCACCAACCTGAACAAGGTGAGCAGCCTCTAGAAAGAATATCTCCTCTTTTCCTCAGAAGGCAGAGCAAAAGTCCCACAAACCACTGCCAAGCCTCTCCAAGGAGATGGGGAACATGAAAGCTGTTGCATCAAAAGATTCATCTCCAACCTACAAAACTGTCGATGGCATATGTGGCAAGATGCACAAAACAGATCAGGTCCCAGCGGTATAAGAGGAACAGCTATATATGAATGCTTATATGCTGTTCTGATATTCAAAGAATCTGTTCTGCGCSCAAAAACTAAACCTAAACAGAACACTACATTAACCATCAACCCTAAACCTGACACTAACCTATACATAAAACAAAACCTAAACGTAGCTCTAACCCTAACTTTAATCCTTACCCTAATGTTAACCCTCCTCTAACATAACCCTAACGCTAACGCTAACCCTAACCCTAACCATAACACTAAACCTAACCCTAACCCTAAAGCGTGCCCTAAACCTAATGCTTCCGTGACCAAAGACTAACCCTAATACTGACATTAACCTAACCCCTAATACTCAGCCTACCCTAAGCAAACAAAAAGCCCTAACCATACCCATAAAGGTAACATTTAGGATAATCGTAACCCTAAAATTACAGTAACACAGATCCAAACCCAAAAGCCAACCTAAACTTAACCCTAACCCTAATCCTAACCCTACCCCTAACCTAACCCTAACCCTAATCCTAATCCTAACCCTTCTGTTCCCTAATCCAAACCCYAACCCTAACCCTAAATAAATAGAAAAAATTGTTCCTAAGATGGAGAGTGGAGGGGGGTTATTTTTTTAGAGGAATGGATTTGGAAACGCCCCTGGCAACAGCAATAAATTCCTTCATACCCAGATCACCATGGGAGTTTTCGACATGGGTGATCATTTTGGGCTTAGCAGTTGAAATCTTTAACCCTGGTAACTGAAGTTTCAGCACACTACAGACCTGAATATATTCTCCCCYGCTTGGTTTTTGGATGTCAGGCTTGATGTATATTAAATCTAATACATTTTGAATTTGACATGGTGTGTTTTAGGTCTAAGCACTTTTAGAAATCACAGGCTTCCACAGGAAGACTGCATCTAATTGCAAAGAGACCTGTCTTGGGGTGACTTTATGATGTGTATCCCCTATCGCCGCTCTATGCCTAGACATGAGTACTGTGCCTTTCTGTGTCTTTAAAACTGGGCATGAGAGAAAGAAAAAAAAGCCAGATGAACTTTCAAAGCAGTTTGTGCTCCAAGGTCACTCTATCTTCTCTGTGTTCTTCTGCAGTGGCAAGAGCGGAGGCAAGCACCTTCCTGCTTTTCCCGGCTCTTGGCTCCTTTTCTCAGAAGAGAGAGACTGAGAGTTAAACTCCTTTGTTTTCCTGGGACATCAGTTTCTTCTTCTCTTCTGGACTGTTTGACAATACCAGAACACACTGGGAGACCTTGCACCGGCCCGGAGGGCAGGGCCTCCCATGCCAAACTCCAGCTCCAAAGAGGAGAGAGAGAGAGACCACAGAAAGGACTCTAAAATCTTCCCAAGTTTCTCTCCACAGTGAGAGGTTTTATTATTTAGCATTATTATTCTTTTCCAGTGTGTTTGTTAAATAAATAAGTTTTTTTTTCCCTTTTACTTTCCTCTGAGGAACTTTTTTTTTTCTGAACCTGGTGGGGAAGGGGCGGCTGTAATCTGCCTTCTTATAAGAGGACATTCAAATTTGGACATTCCTCCAAATTTGTCTCAAACCAGGACAAGACCAAATGTTGTTTTAATCTCACTTCATCTGAAAATCTAACAGCTGAAATTCTACTACAAACTAGAACTATGATTTAAATAAAGAATATAATTTTAATTTCTTCTCATGTAGGCAACATCAACAGCTGTTTCACTGAGAAGAAATGAATGAAGGACAGAAGGGGAAAAGGAAGAAAGAGATAGCATTCAGTGGGGAAATGTTTTGGTGTAATCGTTCCTTCTACTTCTTCTCTCTGTGGTCCCCAGCTTGATATCTCCAGAAACTATTTCTGATGAGACAGAGTGGTGGACAATTTTTCAGATGTCACTAAACTCGGATTCTGTTTTGTTTGCTATGAAGGATATAAATTTGAAAAGCATTGGTTCAGCACTACACACTGCAAACGAAGCAATGTATATTTTGAAATTTTCAATGGTTCTTATATATTTGCTTGTTGAAGTGTCTCATTGGCCTCAAGATTATTTCTCTTCTGTCCAGATTTAGTGAACAAAATGAGGAATTAACTTGGAGTCAAAAGGAAGTCTTTAATAATTCCAGGAGAAGTGACATTTGGTTTTCATTTACTTTGYTTCAATTATTCTACCCAACATCTATTCTATGAACATACAATGAAAAATAGAAAGCCACAGAAACAGAGAGAGAAGACCTAATAAAATTTTTAAAAGTTACCAAAGGAAGGATACAAAACAGCAACCAATAAAAATAGAAATATAACTTCTTATTAATTTCTCTCTCTTCTTTCCTCTTCCTTTTTCTTCTTTCATTCTACTGTAGTTTATATATTCCTGACATCCCTGACTGATCCTSTTTGGCTAACAAGATCATTCCCATCCCCTCTCTTGCACATTAGCTCTACTAAAACAATCATCTGCAAAACAGAGTAACTGTACCACATTCAACCGGGCTTTTAAAGAAAAAATCACTGCTTCACATGGAAACATCATGAATTAGGTTTTCACATCTTCAGTTTAAATTAGTCTCAGCTTTCATCTGTGAGATTCCTGAAACAGTAAGAGCATGAAGTTTTTACCGCTGATGCCAGGATTTCCATGTAGCACCTCACCATTCTGCAGCTCCTGCGATAGCTCCACCATCAATTCTGCCAGACAGGCTTGAAAATCTGAATGTGGTACATATCTTGCCTGCAAGAAGTCAAGATTATACTTTAATCACAGCTGCTAGACTTCTTCATTTTCCCCATTCTTCCCTCTTCCATGATATACTTTTTCACTCYGTCTCTTTAAACAATTGATTACCATTCATGAGGATTCTGGTGCTACAAAGGGTTATTCCACCACAACTGATCAACACTGGCATAGCCAGAAGGGAAACTAAGTTATTGCAGTTGTATATTATTATGTGTTAGCTGAAAAAACGACACCTCTTCTCCTCTGCTTTTATGACCTTGACGGTACAATTGCTAGAAAAATTGACTGCTTACTCTGAAAGGTGGCAGTAAAATTCAAGAAGCTAATTCAAAGGGTTGTTTTATTGCAAAAGGCATACATGTTAGAATAGTTCTAACGTGAAAYGTTATCAGCAATTCCAATGATTAATGGTCCAAATTCCAGACATATCAACATATGGGGAGTTCTAATGATGCAGTAACAGATTCAGAACTGCCCAATGATAGACTGAATTTTAGGAATATTCCTATCTCCACACCCCCATCATCCAAGCAATGACCACAGCTTGTTTTCTTGTGAGTTTGGACTGAAATGGAAGAGGAGAAAAGACAGAGGTTATTGGCAAGTGTAGACAGTAAAAGTATCAGAGCACTGGGAGGGTTTTTTGGTAGTTTACTTTTTTTTTTGTCTTTTGACTTACAAAATGTCTCAGAAATATCCCAGTATTGCCAACTTGGATGCATTTGCTGAAATGTTTATGAGATTTATTAATTGAGCTTCTGGCCTTTAACATTAATTTTTCAAAACAAAATCAAGTGGTATTTCACAGAAAGTAAGTGTAATAGTGAAAAGGACCGTCTTGCAAGGATTCCTTCTACAGTGGTTTTCTTTCCTTTTCTCCTCCTTTCTAGCCCAAGCCCAGTTGTGCTCTGAAAAGGGAAACCAAGAAGAATATGAAAACGACAGTCAGAAATGGATAAACAAAACAATATGCCTTTCATATAGCATAAACATTTCTCATGTCCTATCACTATCTATCCTCTGAAGAAAATGGAAGGAAATGCTGCTCCTTCTCAGGCACTAGAGTCCTACCTTCTCATGGAGACAATCATCATCATTCGTGCTGGTTGACAGAGGAATCAGCTGATCAAAAAAACAGTACATAAATCATTTTTCCATCTTCCCTCAAACTTGCACAGATGGGTAGCAAATAGCCTGGATCTCCACGACCTTCTAGAAGAATCTAAGTGGTCAGAAATTATCTAGCTGTCTAGTACTAACAGCATATTTCCTCTTGAGAAGCAAACCATGAGATGAGTAAACCTGAATAGTCTTCCCTGTAGATACATCTGTTTTCCTTAGATACTTGGATTTTAATGTAAATTTTTTGCTTAGATTTAAGGCTATACAGTCCTGTAACCCAGTAARTACCTTATTGTCATTGCTGAGAACAGGCCACAAGGTCTGTAAGGGTTATACAAGGCCTCAGGGCTAGGGCTTGTCTTAACTTTGCAATTTACATGCAACAAATTGGTGGAAAATGCAGTCAACCTGCCTGCAATTTTACACGGCAATTGTGTGAGGCCCTCCTAGGAATACTTTTCGGAGGTACCAGGCTACAGCCATCACAGACTGACGGAACATGTTCTTACTGTACTATCAAGAATAATACTTAAAGTATCTCACCTCTGAGCAACCTAGGATGTCAAAATTTAATGTAACACATCAGTGGAGAATGTAGGCAATAYGGACTCTGCTTTGGCTGTAATAACCTGGAGAAGACCAAGGGCCAGCTTCATTACCTTATTCCAAAACTCTCTAATATCATCTGTGTACTACCATATTCACATAAATCCAGATCCAAACCAGAGTTCTGACKCATAATAATTATAAAATTTCTCTAATAGTTATAAAATTTCTGCAGGAAGACCAGGTAGCTTTCAGCATGAGGAGGGTAGAGTAGGTCTGGTGATGATGACCAGAGCTGGCCACAGCCTAGACAGACAGATAGGTCCGAAGCAATGATGGAGGTCCCAGGCGAAGTCAGGAGGTTGGTCCAGGAAGGATGGATGTGTCAGGTCAGAGAGATTAAAGGCACAGGCACCGGCACAGGAAGAGCTGCAGTGTGGCTTAGGCAAGAATCAAGAATATAAATCATCCTTCTGCCCTCACTTCTTTTCACTACCTCTGAGGTTTTCTTGTGGTCAGATCCAAATTAATGTGATAGCAAACTGTACTAGTTTGAAAACAAACCAGTGGGAGGCACCAAGTCAGAATAACAATTTAATAGGGAAATTTAAAAAAATAAAGACAGAAAACAGTGGGTTAAACTRTCAGAGTCAGGATACAACCTGACACCCTGTTAATCAGGGTGGTGGTAGCAGTCCAATAAGATGGTGGCTGTAGTCCTCCTGAAGTGATGGATGTGGCTCTGTTGAAGCAGTGGTCCAGTAGAAGGGTCTGCTCTTCCTCAGAAAGTCCAGTGGTGGCTATGTAGCTCCTGTCCTCNTGGTGGCTATGTAGCTCCTGTCCTCTGGGAATCCAGTGGGAAGGTTCCTCATGGTGTTCAGAATCTCAGATTATATCCAGGATGGAATGTTGGTTCCTCCTTCTGGGWGGAGCATCTCACARTGGRATGRTGAGTCATGAGGCCAGGTGTTGATTGACTCATTAACAGAAGATAGTCCRGAGGAAGTTATCTCTGAGTCATGCRGCAGRGCATTGATGGGCCATTAACAGAAAGATAGYTTGGAGGGAGGAGGCCAGGAAACACTGCCYCACCTGGTTTCAACAGCTCATGAGGATGGTAATAGAATACACTGCAACTCAGGACACAAACCTGGTCTTGAGCATCAGCACCCAAGCCCTTAGAAGGGGGTTACACCTGGTTACTTGTGGGAACCCCACAAAGATCATCCTTCGAGGTCTGTGGTGATGGCAAACAACTTTCTCTGTTTTCCCATGCATTTCTCACTTCTTTCATWACTGAGACTCTCCATCTAAGTAGTTATAAAAAAATCACTGCAAAAAAACGTGTCATTAATTAGCACAATTCACCTGCCTATAAAAATGGATCTGGAAGCATTGATTTCAATTAATACCTTTGATAGCAAAAGCTAAGTAAAACACCCCAGAAACTTTTGTGATACTACAGTACAATATACTGACCAGCATATATTGTCACACAGACTTCAGCRGTAACCTGTTTGCTTTTCACTTGTAAGAAGTAATTTTTCTTACTCTACAGCAGAATAACTAATAACTATGAAGTATTTATCAAAAAGGTGTAATATAGGGCCTAGCTTGATTAAATCCCTAAATAAGAATTTTTATCCCAAGTTCATACAAAGCTCCAGAGTCAGCAAAATTTGGCAGAAAAATGTACAGTATATTTCAAATTCTGTCTGGTTCCCAGAATTGCAGAAATATGCACAAATTATAACTTGGACATGCTAGTTAAGAAGTGGGAAATTCTATGTTTCAGAACCTGAAAACATCTAGCTTTAATATTGATAGAAATAAATATGTAAGGGAGTGATTTAATTTAAACCCATTTTGTCAGATTTCATCTGTTTGAGTACGGATTTGCATGTATGAAAGTAGACAGTAAAAATAAGTGTCTGAACACAAAAACTGAGGGAAAGCATGGGATAAGTAATCTCAGTTGTGTAAATATTGTTGATTAAAYAAGAAAAAAATAAAATTATGTAGTGAAATAGTCTTCAACAGCAGTTCTTGTGCTAATTTCAAKGGGTTTGAAAATTGCATTGCTTACTAAATATTTTAAAGGCTTCCATGCTCAGGAAAGACAGRGAATTTTGAAAACATCCATTTAGCTCATTTGAAATCAAGATTGCATTTAAAGTCCTCAAGTAGCATTGCAAAAAAGTTGATTTAACTTTCCCYGAGATCTAAGACCATTTTAAATTCATTTAATAATGTACTTGATAACATACTTTAAAATCATCCACATAAAATCACAAAATTTCGTGACTCTTCAGAAACATRAAGTTATGAATGGTGTTTGTGAAACTCAAATTTGACACTTCTCACAGTGTTGAGAGAAGTCCAGCATGTCTTTTATCTTCAGCATTTAAAAATGGCTGGGCTACCCATCAGATGTGTGAGCCTGGACAAAAACTGCAGTTCACAGTTTCATTCACCTGTCAAATCAGGCCTTTCAAACAACAGAAGAAAGTCTCTCCAAACAGGACGTTGCCCTTTGCAGAATGCTAGTCCAAGTCTGTTGCATGAGGAAATGAGGATTTCTTAYATCTGAAAAATGACAGACATCTGGAGTCACTGAATTTTATTATTTTGCTCCTCCTTAGAAGACCTTGGAAAAAAAATTACATTTAATTCTGTCTCTCAGGAGTCTTTTAGAATCTAGTAATATTTATCGAAAGTTACAGTGCAGCACACATAAAAAAARCAAGGGAAAAAGTAAAAAGAAAACACAAAAGGGAAAAGCAATTTAGAAAGCATTTAGAATACTGTTGTCAGTAGCCTAAAGGAAAATCAAAGAAACAAGCAGAAAATATCCATCTTCCATAGTATTGGTTTTAATGGTGGCAAGGAAAAAAATCATGACTCTCTAATTTAAATCCTGAGGAACAAGACAAACTTTAATTTTTTTTTTTTTTAAGGTTTTAGAGTTTTTCTATTTTAACCTATTCCAGACAAAGTGAAAAATAGTCTGTAGTGAATGAGATTAAAGAGATGTCACTGGAGAACAGTTTTCTTTTCTGTGCCTTGTTCATCTCTTGACCCTTTGATTGAAGTTGTTTTATGTTTCAATATGAATCATAGACTGAAAATGCAGATAAAATAAAAGTGTCCAGTGTCATCTTCCCAGATAAAATTTGACAACACACTCAAACTCATAATTTATATAAACAGCAATATCCAGTATTTTTATGTTGTTTTTATAGTACAAGTAATAGGTTGGCAGATTTTGAAACATATTTATAGTCTCAAGGGTTTCTTGCTCCAATACTTCTGAATGTGTATGTTTAGTGGTGTTTCTGTTTTCCAGGAAAGCCCTGAATCTTACTTCATTTTATGCGATTCTGGATTTTCTTTTTTTATCTCATTGCCTTCTGACGCCAATACTCTCCACAGTTTTCTTCAGCCTTCCCAGTCTTAACATAAGGATAAGGYTTATCCTTACAGTTATGAATAGCATTATGGTGATGTAAAAAATTTCCCCCTCCCCTGGAAGGATCCCATAACTCAGCCTCCACTGCAACAATACACAATTCAATCTAAATTCTCCTCCCAAACTGGAGTTACACTTTTCTCCCTTTTTCTTTTTAAACAGATGTCGGATTGAGACATCACACCTCCCCTTACTTTTTATGACTGAGGGGGAAAACATTCCATCTGAAAGCCTTGGATACGCAAATCATCAGAGTATTTCACCCAGCTTTCTACTCTTGAACTCAGCCTTCTGTTTCCATCCCAATTGTCCAGAATTTATGGGCTTTGGGCAGCTCAACCAAATCAGTCCCCAGGCTGCTCTGAAACCAGCCAAGCTCCAGGAATCCCACCTACATATTTAAGGTTTCATACAACAAAGGGGGAAAGGAGGGCAAAGTAGAGCTGACAGGTTAGCAGGGCTTCCCATTATGATTCCTCTGGGGAAGAAAAATAACACTCTAATGATTTAAACAGCCTGATGTGTGTTGTCAAGCCCATAAGTCAGCACCAAAGAATTACATGTAATATACCCTATAGCAGCTAAAAAATGCATTTGCCATAAAGCAATACTGTGTTATTCACCTAATATGCTCCACAAATCCAGTCGAGGCCCTTTAGTAGGTGACCAATTTAAATAAGGTAAAGCTCTGGAGACTGGTTATTACCATATATTGTATCTTGCAGAACAACTCTATACTAATGATCTGCCTGAGAAAAATCTCCTTCRCATACACTCTTCTTTTCTGGTCTCAGAAACCTAATTTACACAATATCAAGGTATTTTAGAATGCAGTTAATTTTCACCAAAAACAAAGCCAATGCTTCTAATTTAAGGAGTCTCCATAGTGTTGAACCTGCAATGAATTGGAATAAAACGCTTATCGCAGAGAAAAGTGGCGATCAAAATTACATTTTTTTAATTACAAACTAAAAGCAATACAATATAGGCATATTAGATTGAGTTTTTTTAATGTCATCAGGGAAATTATTAATCTGTTGGCAGAGATAACTTCACTGTATCTGCATCCACCTGTTGTTTAACCCCAGCTGGCAACTAACCAACATTTGTGTTGAAGTAAGATRAGTTTAATAATTTAAAAACTCCAAAATATTTTAATAGCGGGGAGAGAGAGAGAGAGAGAGGTGATGCATAATACAACTGCTCACCACCCACTGACTCAGCCAGTCCCGAGCAGCAATTGGCCCCTGCCAAACAGCTTTCCCAATTCATACACAGAGCACGGTGATTTTTGGTCTGGAATATCCCTTTGTTCAGTTGAGGTCAGCTGTCCTGGCCRTGCTCCCTCACAGCTTCTTGTGCACCTGCTCACTGGCAAAACATGAGAAACTGAAAAGTCCTTGACTTAGAGTAAAGCACTACTTAGCAATGACCAAAGCATCACTGAGTTATCAACAGTATTCTCAACCAATTTCAAAACACAGCACTCTACCAGGTACAAGGAAGCAGGAAGAAAGGTATTAGGTACTAGGAAGAAAATGAACTTTATCCCAGCCAAAACCAGGGCACCATCYGACACTTCTGTTCTCTTTGATGCAAGAGACATGTTAAGGAGACAGGAAATTGATTCTCACCCCTATTTCAAGGAAATCTGGCATAAATAGGTTCCCAGACTTGAGGATGCAGGGGTCTGTGTTAGCRGTTACCAATAAGGTGCATCCATGACAACGCACTGCACATCAGTAAGCTGTGGCTATCTCTCACTGCTGCTGTCTGCTRGAGGCACCTACTATGTCAGTGAGATATTTGCCTCCTGGCCAGTGGGTGTCTTGCCACCCAGTACATGCCCTGGTACAGTTCTCCAGCAGTCAGGTGTCTTTCCCTACCGGTGACCTAGGAATCTGCTCAGGATTTGATGTAAAGTCCAGCTGAATTTAGCTCTGATTTGAACAGGACCACTCTTTATCCTCAAGCGAAGTACAGCATCACTGAGGGTATGTGCCAAGGTTTGGGTTTGGCCCTAACTTTTCAGCCTTTCTGAAATGAAATCTGAGCTAGCAGGAGATGAAAATCAGTAATAATTCTTTCCATGTAACTGACTATTATTCCTGTCATTTGGCCAAGCAGAGAAGTTGAGGGTCACCACATTTTAATACAGGCTCTCTTAACTTTCAGTGTTATTAAGACCTTGTGAGTCACTCAAGGTAGTTATTCTAAGTGAGGGGAAAAGTAAGGTAGATAATGGAGCCTACAGGCATGCAAGAGATTTTATTATTCCTGGGAGACACTATACAGAAATGTCAGACAAGACACCTACTGAAAACTGCTGGAAAGAGTGTCTTTACATAGAAGTGAGTAATGCTCAAAACAAATTCATTAAACTAACATTTATTTTAATGAAAGTCAGAGGAATTGGGGGGAGGGAAGATTCTTATCTGATATTTACTCTGGTCTTTATTTTTCTGAAGATTGAACTGAATGAAAAGTGATTATATATTACTTTTATTTTTGGAATCCTAAAACACTATAAAAGTACTATTCATCTGAATTTAGGTGAGATGAAGTGAGACAACCTTTCTGGTAACTACAATATACCAGAAGCTCCCACTACTACTATGACCTAATTTTTCCAGCCTATTTCCCTTCCTTCCTTATGAAAGCTCTTCCCTAAAACTTCAGTACAGTTTATTTTGTCTTTTAAGTATTAGAAAAAGGTGTCCTTGCCTGGAAACAAACTCAGTTTCCAGAAGTAGAAAGAAAGCCTGCTTTTGAAAGGCAAGAAGTAGTAGCTTAAATATCCATTAGATTCCTGAGTTTCAAAGTCAAAAAGTTTAATCAATAATGTACTATTAATATTGCTAACAAATCGAAGGTCAGAATCACCATGTTGAGACRTAAGTTTCAGCTCTTTTGAAAGTGTGAGTACATTTGCATATCTAGCAGAAACTAAATTTAAGGACATTATTAGAAACACACTTGCCAGCTCAAGAGGTAATTTATTCAAACAAAGAAAAATAGTCTGTTAGGTTTAACAGCAGAAATCTGAGGAAATCTGTCATAGTCATGGACAAAGGCCCCAAGATACTTTTGGTAATCATTTGGTCTGGTCTTTTCTAGTCARGGTTTCCTCTACCTCTGTTCTGCAAGTTAATATTTAGAAAACCAATTAGAAAATGCCTTTTTTTTTGTCCAAAGTCCCTTTAATATGCACAGAATAGATATGACAGGGATTTTGTGGTTATGGTCATCAAATTGGTTTTCCCTTTAATCAGAAACATCTAATTTCCTGTCTACTGCTGATCTATCCAGGGGCAAAATGAAGTTCCAGAAAAGTCCCACATCATCACATTTCATTGCAAGTCAGGTTTGTGTTCCTAAATTTTATAGGAGAAAATATTAGTCACACAGGTCCTTGTGACTGATTACTTAATGTATTCAAACTTGAGGAATGTACTTGAGCCAGTCCTGAGCAACCTGGCAGTTCACTGCACCATTATTTAAAGACATGAATTGTGTCTCCAAAGTTCTGTCTTTACATTTCACGTCCAGTTTACTTTTTACTCATATAAAAGTAGATAATCTGTCAAGCAGGTTACCAGACTGCTTGTAAAACTTTTTCTGCCTTTTTTTTTTGTCTCTGAATGGTCTCTGCAGGTTTAACAGATTCACAGAATCATCAAGCTGGAAAAGATCACCAAGAGAATCTATTCCAATTTCAACCTAGAACCACCAAAATCACCCTTAAACCATATACCCAAGCGCCACCTCCAGAGGCCTCTTGAACGGTTCCAGAGACAGTGACTCTACCACCTCTCTGGGCAACTTATTCCRATGCCTAACTGTAGGACATGGGATTATCTTTGTTAAAATTGTTATATTTTGTGCTCACCGGAAGGCCCTGTGGGAAAGGCACAGCTGCGGGCAGGACGCTTGGAAGACGGCTGAGGGGTGAGAGGCAGTTGTGAGTGACGAGAGAGTCACTGGAGAGAGTTGGCAGTGAGACTGTGACGGGCTGGAGGAATGCGTGGACATGGTATGAACGGGAAGCTGGTTGGGTGATAGGACRTGTGGACAGCAGYGCTGCAGCTATGCCAGCCAATGGGTGCCCATCTGCTGTTAAGTTCTATTAGGCTTCGGTTTGGTTTCGGTTGTATCTGGGCGAAATTAAGGGTATAAAAATGGGATGATTTCTGACAATAAACGGATCTTCTTTGGACATACAAGGGGGTCTGTCGGCTTTGTTTCCCATTGCTACACCTAACCACTCTTTTAGTGAAAAATATTTTTTTGATATCTAATCAGAATATGCCCTGGCTCAGCTTTAGTCCATCTCGTCTCATCCTTTCACTTGAGACATGGCAGAAGAGACAGACTCCCACCTGGTTATAATCTCCTTTCACGTCATTTTTAAGAGTGATAAGGTGGCCCCTGAGCCTCCTTTTCTCCAGACTAAACAACTCCAGCTCCTTCAGCTCAATACTCATAGGATTTGTGCTCCAGACCCTTCACTAGCTCTGTTGCCCTTCTCTGGACATGCTCCAGTACCTCAACATCTGTTTTCAAATGAGGGGCCCAAAACTGGACACAGCACTTGAGGTGTGGCCTTACCTGTGTTGAGTACAGGGGGACAATCCCTACCCTAGTCCTGCTGGCCCCCTGCTATTCCACTATACAGGCCAGGCCTTCTTGGCCACCTGGGCACACTATGGCTCATGTTCGGCCACTGCCAGCTAGCACTCCCAGGTCCCTTTCCTTTGGACAATTTTGCAGCCACTGTTCCCCCAGCCTGTAGCACTGTCTGGGGCTGTTGTGACTCAAGTGTAGGAACCAGCACTTGGCCTTGTTGAACTTCATACAATTTGGCCTTGGCCCAATGATCCAGCCTGTCCAGACCCCTCTGCAGAGCCTTCCCACCCTCCAGCAGCCCCACTTGGTGTCATTTGTGAACTTGCTGAGGATGCCCTCAATCCCTGCATCCAAAGCATTGGTAAAGATGTTAAACAATACAGCCCCAAAACTGAGCCTTGGGGAGCACCACTAGTGACTGGACACCAATGGGATGCAGTTCCATTCACTACCACTCTCTGTGCCCTGCCATCCAGCCAGTTTTTATCCAGTGAAGAGTACATCCATCCACACCATAAACTTCCAGTTCCTCCAGGAGAATGCTGTGGGAGATGGTGTCAAACGGTTTACTGAAGTCTAGGTAGACAACATCCTCAGCCTTTCCATGACATTTGGTCATGATATTTGTACAGATAAATTTCTAAACATCCTTCTCCTCTTCACACTTCTTCCTTTGTTCAAGCGGTTGTATAAGGCTTCTCTGTTTGTTAATATGATTTTATTTTTCACCTACAGATTCACTTCTGTGTCAAGTGCTTTTTCAGCAAAGAGGAGACACGTTTCCAAAGTGTGATGAGAATTCAAGTTGAGAAAGGAAGATGTTTTGGAGTTTGTGTCCTATGAATAGAAGAGATTGAAAACAATCACTGGCTCTGAGCTTAGAGCATTTACCAAAGGACTCCTACCTTTGTAAGTAGAAATGACCCACTGTGTCCCTGCAATACACCAAAGCAAAAGGTATAAAATTGCTTTTAACCTGAGTAGATTAGGAAACAGTAACAGAACTAAAAGCTTATAGTAGGTGCATGAAAGAGATACTGACATGTCAAAAATCTTTGTAGCCCTTCACGTCCCCACAATTTAAAGCAAGACAGAGTACTTCTTTTCAGTTATGAAAAAAATGCAAGCTCCTGGGTCTGTCTGTCTTTCTATCTGAGACATGGACTTAGCACACAATTGACAGAATTCAAAAAAAGGAAACTCAAGGTACTAGTAACCATTTTTATGATTTGTTTACTTTGGAAAGCTGCATCCAACCACCAAAAAAAAAAGTCTGCTTAGCTAGAAACACCAAAAAGAAAGTGTATCCTAGGAATCTGGTGTTTGTATGAAAATATGCTTTCTATCACAAGGATGAAATTGTGCCAGAAACTTGTTATGATTACATTTTGTAGCCTTGAAGATAAAAATATGAAGAAGAAAGAAATTTTTAAAAGAAATTACAATAAACACACCCATGGCCTGTGTTTGTTTTTTTAAATATGCAAAAATTAAAAACTATTTTCTTTCATAGCAACAACAGCAATAAAGTATAAAAAATAGAGACGTTTCCCAGATAATAAGCACCATAAATCTACAGTTTACTTTTCTTTAAAATGTTCTATTTACATGTAGACACCTTACTGAAAGAAATTGTAGGATTCATGGTATCCTTTACACAAAAACACAGCCATTGCGAAAACCACAATGTCCAAGAGGACTTCATTCAAAGTAAGGCATGACTAACATCCATGAAAGTCGCACTGAATTCAGACTTTACATAATGTAAGCAAAATCTACACTTCATATTTCTTCAAAATACCTGAGGTAGTCCTCAAAGGAAAAGTGCATTCAATTTGCCTGGCTGGGAATATGGATACAGACAGGGTTTTTCCCAGCATATCCGCTTCGAAAATTACAAGAATCAAACCTGCAAAGATCCCAGAAGGAGTGATGCCAATATCAGCATTTTTATTATTTGACAAAGAAAAATCATGAGGTAAAGTCAGCGTTCCTATATCCCGTGTCTCTTGTGAGACAGAGATTCCAAGTCTCCCACAAACAAAGAAGATATCTTGGTCTGATGTTACTCTTATTCTAAGAAAGAAAAAGATACCATGAAATGTAGGCTTATGTCTGAAATTGAATCAGGATCTCTGGGTCTGATGCACATTTAAATATCATTTAATCTTTGACAATGTAGAAGGAAACTACAGTACAGTGCAAGCAAATACTCTATGAACACCATGGTAAAACAAAAGAAATCATCAAATCTCTCTCTTTCTTTCCCTTAGACAGATTTATATAGTGTTGCGTTCTTTGCTTTAAATAAAAAATGAAACAAAGTGCAAAAGTTGACTATGAGGTATTCTGCTGGTATGCTACCTTCAGAAATTCTGTAGACTGCAGTGGGCAGAAGTCAAACATACGTGGGAAGTGTCAGTGTCAATTCCTTCTTTTAATAGTAGTGATACCATAAAAATGTTGTACAGTTTTTTTTTAATCTAGTTAAAGACTAGCCATGACTAAAAACCAGTTCCTCTAATACATTTTTTCTAATAAAATACATTGCAGCAATAAGAGTATGGCCTCCACCGAGTTATATATTTTTGTAGTCACAAAACCATATTGTTTCATAGACTTGTTACACAAAAACATCAGGAAGTAAGCATACATAGTGGCTTGTTCTTACAGCAAACATTATAATTAATAATTATAAACAATTATAAGCTTAGTAATTCCCGTGAAGGTTGTTCACAGTTATCAAAAATACTGGTTTAGATTGTTGCAGATTCTGAGAAAATATAATTTTTTCAAAAGATTTGGTGTTTTTAAGGTAGGCGTTGCAAAGGGAAATGCCAGAAACCCAGTTTTATCAAATGAAAACAGGATTTTGGAACAAAATACAATACAGGTGAGTTCCATTAGTCCACCAAGTGCAAAGGAAGAAATAAAACAGTACCAGTAATGGCAAAAAACCCAAAAGGACTTGTTTCACAGTGCACAATCATGTTCCCTTTGGAACTTAGACATTTTCAAATGAGTCAATTTTGCAAAGATGGAAATCAATTTACTTTTGAGGAAAGACACCATCATTACATAAGATTGGAGGGCATCACATCTTTCATGTAGTATTGGACAGAGTTATGTACAACAAAATGAAAAAAGAATTGTTGGAAAAGTAAAAAATAAAGGTGCYGTTTTAGCCAAAGGCTGGAGAGCTGTACAGAAGGGCAATTTCGATTCACCTCTAGACTAAGCTGTAGTTAGTTCAGCTAAGAGCCTGAACATAGGAAAGAGCTCAACTTATCAGCACTTGGTTCAGAACTCAGAAGGCCTTTAAGTCTGCTACATGTATTTTTTGTATTAGATGCTCAAAAAGAGACAAATGTCTCAAGGGTTTTCTTACTTCTGTCCTCAAAGATGTCTTTGTGTTTGCATCTACCTCATAAGGAGAGTATATCGATATTAACTGGAGCACTTCMGCTTATGTCTTGGTCTGACTCAAAGGATGTGAATTGAAGACATCACATAAACTGAGAAAYGCTCTTTATCAATCAACAAATGACAGCAAAAACTAAAAACCAAGAGATCAAAAAATCTGCTGAGCTGTGATTTAATTTAAAGTGGAAGTAATATAATATATTTCATTTGGCAAGGAGGAACATAGAAAAAGCTATTATACTATAACCCATTTGGTTTATGAGAATATTAAAAGGAATAAAAAGGAAATAATTGTATAGGGTAGAATACGGTATAGGAATAAAAAGTGAAAATGAGTTTTTAAAAAATAAAAGAAATACTTGTCTTGAGATAGTAAGTTCAATAAATAGCATCAATATGTATTTTGTAAAAAAATGTTACCATTAACTTTACAATAAAACACACAAACAWAAGCTGAGAAATACCCAGGAGTAGAAGTCTGTGGATAAGCAAAGGGTTTTTCAAAGAACTGAAATAAGGCATAATTTGGCAAATACTTTTATATKTCTATAAAAGCTCACAGCTTTTTTCAAATTCCCCTTTTAATAACACCAGAACAGCCTTCAAGAGAAGGCAGCAATGGCTGATACAGTTTTACAGAGGTCTTACTGAACCTAACTGAGAAGGCTTTGTTTTGGAGGCGGGGTGGGCTGTGCTGGGAATGGGTACAGGGACAAAATGAAGATGAGATGGTGGGGGGAAGATACAGCATYATCTTGTGCAGGGTGTTATGTGCATGCCTCAATTTATCCCCTATATAATATTTTGCCTCAGTGCATAAGCTGCACTGTATGAAAAAACATGATAGGAAGGGCAAGTAGGAACCTGATAGCTGAATGAATRTTGAGTTCTTGTTCCCCAATGTTCTGACCTACATGTTTCTGGAAAGAATGCAGAATAATTTTGCCAAGGCCAGAGAAGAGATAGGAGAAAATGAATCAGTCAAGTGCTCCGCCGTGAGAAAAAAATGGAAGAAGAATAGTGGCTTATCAGAAAAAGAGGCAAGCAAAATTTCCTCAAGATCCTTTTGAGACAGACAGCTGTGCTCATTTAAACTCTGAGCAGGTGACAAGCTGCAGGCAATTGATCTAATAGTATGAACCCTGACTGCTGGCTGCAATTGCTAGGTGAATAGAAAATAAGCCTGTTTGTTCCCATCTTAATAACAGATGCTTGAAAGGTAGGACCTGACAAGCCTTAGTTGCTGTTTTGCCTTCATGTTTATATGGAGGGTAGAGGTAGGGAGTATCATTTTAGTGTCTGGTCTAAAAATTTAAAAGAGATTTTTCTGATAGATGGACATATCCGAAGGGCATATATTTGACCACTAGCAAGCTGGGGTTGGGGAAAATGGGAATAAAAACCTCTCCCAAATCTCTAACAGGATGGTAGATTTTGGAATTTTGTGTTCTTTATGGAACCATCCAGTAGACTTTTCATTTGGATAAAGGCAAGCAACAGTCTGTCTCTGGGAAGAATATCTACAGCAAAATGGAGGTGAGGAATCACATTCTGCAATTATTGAGATTTCACTGAGCTCTCAGGTAAACACAAATATTTCTCTACGGAATTGTGCCAAGACATATTTTGCTGTGTGGAGTTTTTGTCAAAAGAGGCATCTATTAGAGGACTATTTCTTCCATTTCAAAAAAATTGCCTTCCATGGTGTAACTTTGACAAATTTAAAAGATGTATGACATGATTTTTGTGAATGTCTACGACTCTCGCACACATGGAGCCGTTAGTTTACCTTGTACTGGAAACAGCTGAGCTTATTTTGGTTTTGATGTGAATCATAACTAATTACATACTCCTAAATGGCTGATAACATGGGTAAGCAGATATTATTTGATATGACCTTTTGAAAAAGCAGCTGCATTTGCACAACTGCAAAAAACAAAATTCTGACAGGCATAGGATGAAATCAGCATGAAGCAGAAGCTGAGGCAGATGTCAGCACAGGACTGCTGAGGAACATCCTGTTGCTGCCCTTGCTGTGAACTAGAGACTGATGTCTTTAGGTGGTCTGTTTAGATGGACCAGGCAGTAATAAATTCCCACTGTGCTTGAGTCAAAGAGGGTGAAGATTAACTTCTGCCCTGAATATTGTTCTATAAAAATGAATTAAGTGTGTGGCAGTTTGATGATGAAATAGATTTTATAATATTAATATACTRATCTCGTTCTTTCTAATGCTGGTGATATTTCAGTCCTGTTATCAATTCACGAAAGCTAATAGTAGTAAAAAGGGACTGTTTGGTTTTTTACCAAAACCAGGAAATTTGCAGAAAGGGGAAAGAGGYGAGGAAGACTGAAATGGACATTTTCAAGGTGTTGATCAAACTCATGCAAAAAAAAACCACTGGAAATTTTAGGGTGTCCTTGGATTATTTTAGAGATGTTTAAACATCTTGTCTTCTTATTTTCTAATTTACACATGTATATCTGAAATCCWTAAGTGGTTAATCAAAACTAAAATACTAAGTATTTCAATCTTTGAATGCTGCAGAAATGCCTCTATGCCTCAAAAATTAAATATTTTAATGTAAAAAGAAATTAAATTAWTTTTTTTCCTTAGAAAACCTTCTATTTTACTGTTTTTGCTGATTTAAAACAAACATACAAACAGAYACTGAATCTATGCCTAATTTCAGTCTCCTAATTTCAGTTACAGAATTTTCCCTCAGTGCCATATAAAAATTGTTCCACTCTGACTGCAAGAGTTATTTTGATTGTCTTTCATGCTTCACTCCCCCTCTCTGAGGCATGCCAACGTTCACGGTTGTCACTTTTACCCTTGGCTTGCACTGTGTAATGAGGAGTGGACTACACTACAGCAGGAAACAGAAAAGGGCAGAAATGTAAATTAGAATGGCAGGTTTCCCACCCTCTGAAGAGATGTGATGTACAGTCTTTTCCTGCATGGTAGTGAGGTAGTGATAGCTTTTTAGCATCTTCACAGCTTTTGTTTTATRTAGGGGTAGCATTAATTCTGAGCAATCCTCCTGAATTCGTTGTGGCTGTGTGCACAGATCACATCACCTATGCAAGATGTCTAAGCCCCTTCTTTTGCCCTGATGAGGGAGTCCAGGACAACCTAGCTATCAACTTTGACCATGCAGATTTGGGGTTTTTTTAAAATTTATAGTTATTCTGCTCTTTTCTCATTAATCTGTTCAACACGCTGGCCATCATAACAGCTGTAACCAGTGCCAGCACAAAAGACAAACCTTTTAATTTTACTGAGCCAGTAACAGAGGGTGCAGGATGTCCAAATGCAGCGTGCTGTATGTGAATCCAAATGAGAGCCATCTGTAGACATACAGCAGGATGTCTGCTATCCTGTAAGCACTAAAGCCCATATGAGGTTAATTGTTTTTCAGTTCAAAAATATCACTCTTTTATTATTTGGTTTGAAGATAAATGAAAAGAAGGAAACAATAGGCTGCRCAGAACAAAACAGTTTAGTTTAGGAAATGGGCATCAGAAAAGTGGGTTTTATGCCATACTGTAAAGGTCATTTACCAACAGAGTATTTGAAAAATTACAATGAGCATGTCTTTAGTACATATGAGTCTTGAAAGAAACAATAGCATGTAAGACATCCTGAGGTGGGGGTAGAGCAGAAATCCCTCCCCCTTCATCTAAGGGCGCAGGGCTTAGCCAAACCAAATACTCAGAGTGCCAATTCCTGTGTCATTATGCCCTGCCAAGCTCTGACTTTAGTGGTTTACCTCTCTGTGTCTGTCTGTCTCACTGTTTGTAAAATGAATTATTGATCCAAATACCAGACTGATTTTTTTCAACTTGTGGTAAAACAATGGGTTATTAGTAATTCTATTGCTTCCTGTGTGTACTACCAGTTTGAACAACATTCTCTGTACCCTCCCTCATCCTTTCCACAAGCAGTGAGAAGGACATTGGAGATGAAGGAAAAAGGTCTCAGATCTTTCCTTAGGAAAACTCATTTTCTTCAACTAAGCTGTTAGTTTTCGTTTTGCCATTAACTTAGCTTACAAAAAAATCTTTACACTACTCTTTCTCTATCATTAGTAATATTCTGCTACTTTAAGTTTCTCTGCACCATCCAGATATGGCTGGACTCATAACTAACAAGAATACAATTGATACAGTCAAAATCTTATGATTGTATCTTGGTAACTTACATGAAATTTGGGAGGAAAGCAGAAGCAAAGGCTGCAAGAAGAAAGGGCTTGCAAAAGGCAGCAGGAAGTCATGCAAATATAATGTAAATAAAATAGCTCCCAGTTACCCACAGGCATCAAAGCTGGAAGAGATGGATTTTTGTCTGGTGATTAAGACAACTCCTAACCACTCTCCCCGCTGCTATGCACTCCTAAGATTTTATTTACTGAAGAGCTAGGAAGACAATCAGCCTGAGGAGAATGGAGATGCTCTAATTCGAACTAAATTTCACAGAAAATTTAAAGATAGAGAGCAGGAAGAAAAAAAAGGTTGGAGAAATCTGCAAGAAGCAATTCTGTCTTACTTTTTCATTTCATGTTAACAGGAGATGCAGGATCTATAAAAATGTCTTTAAAACTGCCATTGTTCTTCATATATATATGAATATATATATAAACACACAGTCTTATATGCATGCATACATAGATATCCATGTTCCCAGAGCGTCAGAGCATTGCAACTCTTACACAGACTCGAATGTTGATCTACAACTCCTCAGATTCCAAGACAATTAAAAGGGCTATGTAGAAGCATTTCAGGAAGAAGCACAAAAGCAAAGACTGAACAAAATGCTCTCCAGAGAAGCAATGTCCACACRGGTACCAAATCAAGTCATGGGTTCATTATACAGACATTTTTTTTCTCATCTTAAGAACATTTACATTAAGTTTATGGTGATTTCTCCAACTTCCCAAGCTCGGTGAAAGTTTCCAATCAAAAGCTTTTTTTCAGTTTATTATGAGTTTGACTTGCATAACTTTTCTGACCCCATTGCATATTTTCTTTCAATAACTATTATTCACAACAATTTTATAGATTACAGTGACTTCTGTTTTACCTTTCAACTGCTTTGAATAATGCATTACTTCACAGTAATATTTAAGATAACTCTTCCTATCTCATTTATCATATGATCTGATTGAATTAATTTCAAATTAAGCTGCAGGCTATTTCGGGCAAAGGTTGCTTCCGGCAGAGTACTTGCAGAGCATTTACTTCAAACAGGTCTGCTACAATTGGGCATTAGCAGAGTACAATAGCAAGTGTTATTAACAACAGCAGTTTTAGGTTCAAAGATCAGGTGAGCTGATGTCTGAAAACAAATGACACAATTCCATTCCGCTGGCTAGTGAATAGTAATCACTACACAAAATTAATTCAGTGTTTGCAGCTTCTGCTGAGAATACCTGAATGATGGGAGTCCTGGCTGGTGCCACTTGTCAGAGCATAACCTGGGTGTGTACAATGTAGCACCGCCTGCTTCCCTCTGTCACTTTCACTATGTGCAGGGCTCTAATTTGTTAATTAAAAATTTGTGCTCATTTTTTGGCATTACTGATTTTCTTCATTTAACATTCTTGATACTGTCTCTCCACTATGATCTTTATGCAAACACAAGAGAAGTACAAAGTAACAGCTGAGAAATCAYGACCACATAAAGAATCTTAAGATGCATAGTTGCAGAATAGTAACTTGAATTAAGATCAGATATTTCCTCTCTTACACATGATTGTTTTCATTTTTTTGACTCAGCAATTTTCTAAATTGAAATGAATTGCTATAAATTCAGCCTTCGATACAATCAGTAAGGTAATTTAAAAATGTTAAGCCTAGAATGGCAGCATATTAAAATTTTAAGCCTAACTTATAGCGAACATCAGTGAAGAGCTATACATGTGAAGATTTTAATAACATCATGCAACGTGCTATCTATAATAGGAAGAGCATGATGACTCATGGCAAATTAACATATTTATTAGTCAGCAAAATTGCCAGTACAAAATTGCTGGAGAAATTCAAATAATGTAATGGGCATACATAACGAGACGGAAACCAGGTGGGAAAATACAAATTAAATAATGTTGGAATTAATGTATAAATTTTGTATCATAGCACAATATTGGAAAAGTGAAAATATGCCTTGAAGGTAGAATACTTGATGCACAGTAATTCTGAGAAACTGCGGAGATTTTTATATCTTCTGATAATAACATAAACAGTTCATTCAGAGAGAAAACTCCTATGTGACTTAMGTAGAAAACAGTTTCATAGAAGAAAAATAATAGAAGATGTCGTATTATATGTTTATTTTTATGAGGCGTGCATAYAGTCCAGTCTGTAAAGTGGAGAAGCTTCACATCTTCCAGGAAGCTCAGAACAGCGATAGCTTGGTAGACACACAGGCAGTGTTTCATATGCCTAAACAGTAGAAAATTCACGCCATTTTTGACCCTAGAATAATTACATGGGACTAGTTTATGTGACATATGACCCAAAAGAGACACACGTCCTTTGAAGATGCTGTTACATATCAGGCTTGAGATCCCAATTATTGTGCTAGATGACTAAGTTTAGCATCTGACTTCTGTGTTCACCTCTKCTTAGCTGTCTTGCTTGAGCAGCTGATAGGAATTGTTGTACTCATAGTCCTCCATTCTCTCTTCTCAGAACTTGTTTTTAAAAGAGTCAATACTGCTTCCAATCCTGCATAATGTTGTCATTATTGATCTGGATAATGGGTCAGGGTGTACCCTCGAAAAGTTTGCTGATAACACAAAACTGGAAGGAGTGACTGATACACCAGAGAGTTGTTCTGCATCCAGAGAGATCTCTACGGGCTGGAGAAATGGGCTGAGGGGTACCTCGTGAAGTTCAATAAGAGGAACTGCAAAGTCCTGCACCTGGGGAGGAACAACCCCATGCACAAATACATGCTGGGTGCCACTCAGCTGGAAAGCAGGTTTGCCTGAAAAGACTGAGGACTGTGGTGGCTCCCAAGTTGAGCACGAGTCAGGAATGTGTTCTTGTGGCAAAGACAGCTAGTGCTGTCCTCAACTGCACTAGGAGTGTTACCAGTAGCTCATGGGAGGATCTTTCCCTTCTACTCAGCACTAGTGAGACTGCATCTGGAGCGTACTGTGTCCAGCTCTGCATTTCTCAGTGCAAGACAGGCATCGAAGGGAGCCAAACAAAGGGGCCCAGAGATGATTAAGGGGTGGGAGCATCTGTCTTACAAGGAAAGGCTGAGAGAGCTGGGACTGTTCAGACTGTGGACAAGAGAAGACTCAGTGGGGAATCTCTTTAATGTGAACAATTATCTGAAAGGAGGATGTAAAGAAAACAGGGCCAGGCTGTTTTCTGTGGTGCTCAGTGACAGGACCAGAGACAGTGGGTGCAACATGAAACATCAGGAAACACTTCTTTTTCTGAGAACTGGCATGGGTTTCCCACAGCAGCTGTGCAGTCTCTCTGGTTGGAGGTATTCAAAAGCTGTCTGGCCATGGTCCTTGGCAATAGACTCTAGGTGAATGGYTAAGCAAAAATTTGGACCAGATTACATCCAGGGTTCCTTTCCAGCTTCAGGTTTTCTGGAATTCTGTGAAAGGAAAATCAAAACATTCAAACCACATCTCTACATGCCTAACAAAAATAACATCATTCAAGGTCACAAGCTATGAACATCCTAGTATATGAATTTGGGAATCTGTAACTCTTAAGTCTCTCTCAGCACAGAGGACTGTGCAATCTCAAATTACAGATGAGGAACTATGTATATTCCTGAAGATGTTCTGGAGAAACTCATGCATTGCTTCAGATAAGGGCCCTCCTGTGATTCAGGCACACCTCCATAGTACTGCATTTATTAAGCATATATTACATAATCCTGTAAAACACTCAGTTCTATGCACAAAATTAAATTTGTAGGATACAACAGATAACACCTCTACTTTAATGTGCCTCCAATTGATTTATATTTGGGGTTTCTCTCCACGTTAACAGAGATCCACAACTAGCTCCACGAATATTTCTTCAATTAATGTTGGAAAAGTTCCCATAAAATATCTTGTAGGGGTAATCTCTAATTTTATGCCAGTGGTTTTGTAGACATTACATTATAGCATTTTATCTTCTGTTTTTCTTTTTGTGCTGCAGTTCATTAAACACATTTCTTCTTTGATCCTCTTGTATTCATTCTGATTCACTAAAGCCCTCTGAGATCAAGAAAAGCCTCCAGGAAATATATGCTTGAAACAAACCTGAAACTCTGGAGAACATTTTTTTTTTTTTTTTTTTACATATCAATATACTCAGCTCAATTTGTTACAGTAATATTAAAATTTTAAAATGCAAAAGCAAGGGACTGTGTGGGAATTATCCCTCCTACACACTTTCCTTTTCAAACAAGTAAATTATCTCTATCTTGTTATTTGTAGTAAAAAAAAAACGCAAAAAAATTACTACAATAAAATAAACATGGCCCAGCTACCTACCTCACACGTTTTCCCACCACAGTTGCTGTAAAATGCAGGAGTAATATTGCAAACCAGTAAATGGTTACAGAAAGAAACCATGTTTTATCCATACTATAACTCAGCTGGTTTATAAAACAAGAAAGAATTAGAAAGCGTTGTTTTCAAACATGACAGACGATATCTCACACCAGCCAAGCTCTGAAGCTGTTAGACATTTGACAGGTCTCAATATTTATTGAATGGAAGCAAGTGAAGCAGCAGGTGATTAAAGTTTTGTAAGTTTATAATTCAGACAGCCTTGTCATGGTGGAACTATTCTTTCATAAAATTTTTCACTTTCTTTCAAGAAAATGGAAAAATTCCATCATCTTGAGTACTTGATTTCTACTTAAAAAGAAGAAGTGTTCTGAAGCCATGTTTGGATTATGTTTCAGTCTTAGAGGAATTTATGAGAGCAAGTTGATTTAGAAAGGAGGGAAAGAGGAGGACAGACCAAATGCTGTACCTTTCAAATGTCAAGAAAGTTGACAATGGCCTGTACTGCCATTCACAGTCCACATCTGAAGTTTGATTATAAACGAGTTCCTAGACCATCTTTCCTATTAACAATTAAAGTTTTCTGGGGAGCCACGTATTTGTAGTTCCTTATTTCACATTTTCAGGCTTTGGATTTCATTTATATATGGAAATGGGTAAACAGTCACGCTTCTTTCAAATCACTTCCCCCTTATTTTTGAAAGAAGCAAAATAGAGCACATACTTGTCCACACTCCTAAAACCTAAGTTTCTACTGAGTTTTTACTGATTATAGATCACCTACAGATGCTATGAATTACATCTGTGACCATAACTGCTGTCTCACTCTCATTGAAGAACAAGTGGGGAAGTGTGAGCCTGAAAAAGCAACTGCTTTTTTAAGATACAAAGCTGATGTAAATATAAAGTATAAGGTTACTTTAAATTGAAAAGATATTGAAGAAAATAGTATTAATTATTTTGAAATCTTCTTCAAAAATTTTTGTTATTTCTGAAATAAACAAGAAAGTATGGTAAGAAGTTGGCCTGAGCACATAATTTTTGCAGGAGAACTATAAGTATTTCATCCTTCTCTATCAAGAACTTCTAAGAAGTAAAGCCCATATGGCGTTCTTGAAATTTGTCTCTTGGACTATCCAGAAGGCACCTATACTGTCCATATGTCATACAGTTCAACAGGAAGTTTCTCATTCATTCACTAAGATATGCTTTGTGAGRTTTCAAAGTTCTGCCAATTTACTCAGTCTGCTCCTGTGGAGCATTTTTCTCTTCTGTGAACCTCCAGGAGACTTATTTTGAGATTAAAGGGAGTAGAATAATATGTAATTTTTTTTCCCTTTTTTTTTTCTTGTGAGCAACAGAGATAATTTTGCATGTTGTGGAAAAGTATTTTATTACAACATATTATACTCCTATGTTTCAGAGATAACTTGTGCAGCCTTCATGTGCTGATTCCAGGTTTTTTACTTATAAATAGTTTTTTTACATTTTCATACTTTCTTATTTATATAAACGTGTCATGAGTTGTAGCTGTATAGTTAAATATGTGTCAGACTATATATGGAATGTATAATGAGCYGAGCTGCAAAGGAAGAATTTAGCAGTCATTTATCTGGGTGATGTTTACCCACAACATCATGAACATCTGAAAACTGAAATGCAGTAGACTTTTTACTACATTTTGCTTTACTTACTGCTGTGCCAGATATATGAAAAGTAGGACAAAAATGCTTGCTAATCAACTATGTGTTTCATATGAGTAAAATCTTGAATCTTGCACAAATTTCAAGTAAAGATGTGATGCACAATACGCTTTTGATTAATGACACCTATTTCTAGAGGCTTCAGTGGGCTTTGGATTAAGTGCTCAAAAAAGAGAGCAGGGTCTGARGAACAGAATGAAGCTGTTAAAGTCATACAAAAATATATGATGCACCAAATACGTCCAGGTAAAGCCAGCACTACTGTTTTCCCAGCATCTGTGTACTTCCTTATACAGGATAATGTTTTCAAGGTGGATCCAAATAAACCATTACACTGACATACATATGTTGGTAATAATGTGGCCAGGCTCTTCTGTACCAAGCTTCCAACCCAGAAAGATTATATATTCTTAGAGCAATGATGTGTTTCATTAGGCTGTGGTAAAATATTCTCGAGGGTATAAGAGCATGGATGCTGTACTTGGCCAAGCCAGCTCTCAGAAGAAGCAGCAGTGATGACAACTTAATTCAAGCCTTCCAGCTTTGATAATAGCACAGCTGTAAAGTGCTGCTAGGGACATTTTAAATGTCATAATTGGTCTTCAGTGAAGTGACCCATAAGTATAGCTTTTGGAAATATTGGTGGCATTACAGCTGCTTTCCTTAGACAAGCGAAGTCCATATGCACCTTCTTTCAGATTCATTAAGGTAGCTTCAGACCCAGCTAGAAGGTTTGCCAGAGAACAAAAAGATTAGCACAGTGTACCTGCCACAGAGATCCTGACCCAACCTATTTCAAAAGGTCTGTCATTCCTATTTTCACATGACAACAGAGCTATGGTTTCTGATATTTGTATTTATCAGTAAATAAGAAAAAGGCAATGCAGTACCTGAGGAGAAAGTCTAAAGGCACTGGAGCTTGGGATTAGGACTGCTACTCACAGAAATATACAGCTGCCAGAGAAGATGAATACTGAGTATTATTTTAGATCAATCTTTTGCTTGAAACTGAAAGGTCTGATCTGAAGAAATTTTTAATATTCTTTACAAATATTTCCTTTTTTGAGCCCAAAGGCTTTGACTCCATCACCCACTGTCTCTCTGGGCAACAGATTCACTATAAGTGGTCATTATCCTTGCCATAGTTCATCAGCTCATTTGTGTTTCTTCATGATGCAGAGCTACAGGTTCAATCAGTTAGGGCTAAAAGTAACGTGTTGGGGTTTGTGGCCTTCTTTTTTTTCTTATCTTAGGCCTGTTCACAGGCATGTGGGTTTGTGGTACTTACACTAATTTTTGACCTTGTCATTATGCATAATGATCTTGAATCAAGAGTGTTGTCTCATCTATGAAACAGGAAATGAATACCTGGCTGAATGACACTTTTGTTTTTCCTACTATTTAATGAAACTACATTTAAAATATGGCTTTCCCGTCTCTTTAAATTGGCATAAATCAGCATTAAGACAAAATGACCATATAATACTCACTCCTGCCCTCCATGTACTAGTACAAGCATCTTTTCTGAATGCTTTTCAAACTATTGTTTTTTGTTCATCGTGTTTGAATTCAGATTATTTTCCCAAATCTGTTCAGTTGTGTGTCTTTTTATAAATACTTATACCAACAGAAGGGAGGGGATAGGGGCAAGTAGGAAGCTGTGGTCTGAGCAGCACAATACCAGAAACCTTCCTCAGCCTAAAGGCTGAGTGACTACACCCTGCATTATGCAGCCTTTCCTTGGATGCTCTACAAAGGTGGTGAAAAAAATAAGTTTTGTCCAAAAGTTTGGATTCCAATACCAACTTTCACGTGCACATGGTATGAAAAGGCAGTACCTTGGCTCTTGACCAGGGTCGTAGCTACTTGTTATAGATTTTCAGCTATGGATTTCAATTTCTGCACGTGGATGAAAGTCAAATGAAGGGATTTCAGAGAGTTCAAGGGAGAACGCATGTGTCCATGTACTCTTAGCCTTATTTTAGGCCTCTTCCTCTTGGATGAGCGGTTAGATCAAGTCTTAATCAATTTTGGTCGGAAAGTAACTGTGTATTCTTGCAACCAGATGTGAATCAAAACATCTAAGTTAAATAGGACATTCAGTACTATGGAAACATAGTAGAGTGTTCATAACAAAATAGTATTTTAAAGAAAACTTTTTATTGGCAGCATGAGATTCAATAACATTTTCTCACATTTTCCCAGTGCTTTGCCTTATGTTCACTATGATTCAGAAGGCCTCCTTTACAAATTGTTTTAATATTTCTATGAAGGTAACATCAGTGCCCAACTACAAATTTGAAATACTTTTGATTTTTTTTAAGCATAGACATTAAAATGGAAGTGTAAATAATTAATTTTGTATATTTTTTTACACAGGCATTTACTGCACCCAGACAAAACTTTTCTGCCAGACATCCTCTAAATTCCATAAGCAGGAGGTCCAGAAAAATGAAAAGCCAGTATAGTTCTGAGCCTACTTTAATAGCAATATCTGTGTTATTCATTTCATAGACTGTCAAGTCACTTTGAGGATCAGTCCAAAATTTGAAAATATTTTCATTCAGATATTTGTATTGCACTCTCTTCCTGTGTGTCTACCTAATTTTTATAGATATGAGCCACTTTTAATAGCGGTGGGAATGGTGGGTATGTACCTGTATTGCAACATCTTTCACAAAAATGAACATGAGATTAAAAAAATCCTGAYGTATTTCTCTATGCCACTGACATTTTCCCCATGCAGGGGAAAGGCAAAGATTTTTAAATCAGAGGGGTTTTTTTCAAAATGAGAATACTTACTGTTGTGTCCTTGCTCTAGCACCAGAAATTTTCAAATCCCCTTTCAAATGATGCTTGCAGATATTTTCACATTTGAGATATTGCAGAACTAAAGGATATCTTCATATTTATAACACTCTAAGCACCCATTTCAAACACGTGGTTGCACTTAGAAATAACAAAGTTCATAATCTTTCATTAGTGAACTCAGACTCAATTCAAGGAATTCCTGCTCCTACTAAAATTGTACAGCTCATTTGACCTGCAAGACACTTAGAAAATTCTATTTTCGTTTTAGAGGTTAGAAAAAAAAGAGTGATTTTAATGTACAACCAGTTTTTAAAATATAATAATTAGGATATTTTAAAAACATTTCTTTGTGTTATTAATAAATATCTACAATAAGCCAGCATTTCTATACTGAATCATCACTAACCTGGAAGCATATTATCTGCTTTACACGTCTGGCATTGCACAGGCAATCCAACTTGTTATGGTAAGAAAGATGTTTCCCTGTGCATGTGACCTGTGTATGACAGCTGACAAGCAAATGATTCAACTACATGAAGAAAAAATGTGCAAAATTTAATTCATCATGCTAATAGAGGAGATGTTTTACAAGAATTAACTGGGAGACTTGGAAACATTCAATTAATCAACTATACATATTACAAATATATGAAGGAATAGAAAATAGGTAAGCTTTCTTCAACGCTGAAAAATGGTAGATCAGTGATCTAAATATGCCATTGCCAGGTTAATTCAGAGTGTAATGGACTCTTGGGTAAAAGATAGAAAAATTTCAACAGATATTATATCTGTTTTTCTAGGTCACATTTGTGATCCATGCATAAAAGAGGAGAAAGCTGTATTTTATGACTTGAGATGGCAGAAGGCTCAGGTAACTCTTAGGTGACTCACAGGAAATGGAAAACATTAAATGGTAGCCACAGTAGTTATGTCTAACACGTTTAGGACTGCTATATCAACCTTTGAGAGTTAAAAGAAAGAACTACAATAAACTTCAAGATACAGTCTCCAAGACTTATGTCAGAACTGTGCAAAGGTTCTCACTCGTCATACTTATTTTCAGTGCGCAGGGTATGTCTGGCAGACAGGAAGGAAACAGCTTCTTCAAAGAGAACTTTGAGGAACATAATGAAAGGGCCAAACAATCCTTATCTATCAAATCCATCTAAATTTTTAATAAAGTTGTCTGTCATTTTCTGCTTTAAAACATATACAGCTGACTCAAAGATTTCAGCAGCTGATGTGAAATGGTTTTGATATGTCAGCACACTTGTCTCGTATTTTAAAATGTCAATGTGATACAGGTTAACACCCAGGAAAGATTCACCAGTTGTATCCTTGGTTCTACTAATACTTTTCAGTCTGATTTCCAGCAAAAAACTCACCTATCTTTGGTTGCATGTAAAGAGATCAAAATGACACCTTTGGGTCTACAAACACCCTACACAGAACTATTCATGGTGTTCAAAGGTGAGGTCCAAGCAGAGACAACCTTTAGCATTATGCCAAAAAACACATCACAAAAGTGTCATGCTCACTACTAGGGTGCCATGGACCAAGTGAAAAAGGTGTGTGGATAGCAAACTTAAGCAAACAGAAAACGTTTTAGGATTAATTTAGCAATAAAAGTTTAGAGAGATATTTCACAATACCATGGAATTTAAATTTTGAAAATTAAGCATATTTAAGAAACTGAAATTTTGTGGCTGGGTTTATCAACCCCCTCCTGCCTTGATAGAGCRGAGCAACTCTGTATCTGTTTAATTAGCAGGCCTGTTGGAAATTCAACAATTAGGTGTTCTTAAATCTAAGTGCCTTTAAGATCTTAAACCCATTGATGCGTTTTGCATATCTCTGAAACAGATGCACAGTACTGAGCAGAAAATCATTTCTTCAGCTACATGTTGATGTCTGTGAAAACAGGTCATGAAGTTATGAGTTGTCCCCCCAGGGCTTATTGCTTCATCGGAGGGTGCTACCTCACTGAAGACTTTACTTCTTACTACTACAGACTAGCAATATGACAATACCTCCCTTCAGAATAACTTAGGGTTTTTTTATAGGCCAAAACATACCAMGTTACAGGCATCAGAAGGCAGGCTTTCTTACAGTATCAAATTTTTTATACCCAAAGAAAAAAATCCATTACACCTTTGTGATCACCAAAGTACACTTTAAGAAGCATTCTACATCTTTCTTTCTTTTTTCAGCAAAGGTATAATTCTAATAATAGGAAAATAAGAAAGTGAGTAGTAAAAAAGCAAATATACAGCTAAAATGTGATGATAAATATTGCTAGGAGTAAGATTCATACTTTAACATTGAGGCAGTGGGCTAATTCAGGAATCTTGCTTTGCATTTCTGAGTGCTCTCAGTCTGTATCTTCTTTGTCACTATGTTCAAGTACAATCCTCCTGTCTTTCCTTCATACACCTTTTGAAAAGTTATTTCATTGAAAGCATAGCTTTTCTATTTATACTGCCTCAGGTTGTAATGACTCACAATTTATCTATATCCTGCTTTGTGTAAGATGTCACGTGCCAGAGAAGAGCATGAAACTGCATCTCTACCACACTTACCCCATATAATTCATCATAGAAGCTCACTTTCTTCTCATCATGGAGACCACTTAAAACACATTAATAATACCACAGCAAACTTGACATTTTAGAAGCTGTACTTTTTAGTTTCAGAAGTTCTTGGCATCCTAAATGTCTATTGACATTCTTCATGAGATTTTGTCGTGGTTTTTTTTTGGTCTTTTAATTTATTGCATCAGTCTTTGAAGAAATTATCTAAACGAACAGACTACACACAAGACTGGGTAGAGCATAATACTCTTCCCAAGTTTTTTGTTTGAGCTAAAATACAGTGTAGTTAAGCATGGAAATTGTAGATGGAGAAGTTCAGGCAGAGGAAAAGAGCACATAAATTTCAAGCAGCTTGATTTAATAACCTACTGATGAATTCATTCAGGGTCTAATTATCAAGCACACCAGGTAGAGATTCAAGAATATTGCAAACCAGCCATCCTAATTAAAAATATAAAAGTTTGATTATTTCTAAATTACAGAAACAATTATGGAAGGATAAGTAAATACTGAAATATTACACTGTTGAAGCACAAGTGTACTGGATAAGACCACAGTCCATAGAGTTCCATGTCTGTCCTTTTGGAGCAACTATTAAAGGCTCTATGGGAAGACATTTAGATCAAGATGTATAGACAATAATTGTACTCTTTACATATTTTTTCAGGACATCTTCCCAGTTTTCACTCATAGTTTAGAGGCTTCCTGAACTAGTGGTTTATCTATTAAACTGTTTTAATAGCCATTTGTAGTGGGTTGACTCTGGATAAAGGCCAGGCACCCACCAGAGCCACTCTATCACTTCCCTTCACAAGCAGACAGGGGAGAGAAAATACAACTAAAGGTTCATTAGTTGAGATAAGGACAGGGATCACTCACAAAACACCATCGCAGGAAAAAATAAGGTTCAGCCCTTAAAGGAAGTTTCAAATATTGTTGTCACTTAAAATTTCATGTGTGTTCTCCTTTGGTCTATTCTAAGACCCACAAGAGCAAGTCCAGCTGAAGACAGAGAGCCAAAACCACATCTTCAGAGGTGCAAGAATAATGTTCCTTATGGAAACTTTCCAGTCCAAATGTGAAGAAGTGTTCTCACTCTTCTACCTCTTGGTGACTAGCAGATTGTTCTATTTATGAGGCTTTCTGTGTTTGCTTATTGTGCTTCATATTTATTACTCAACTGCTTAGAGCTTCTGGGATATATTGCCTTTTTTAAATTAAACTGGTTTTTAGCCTCTGTTGTTCAGAACTCAGGTCTTTTGGCAGAGGTACCCAATAATACAAATATTTCATTATTATTCTTTCTAATATGGCCCATTATTCTGTCATATATTGTATATGTACTGCCTAAACTACTTTTTAATATAAGCAGAAATATAAMCAGAAATGTTTTTAGAAAAAAACAGCTGTTCACTAAACAAAAAAAAACAAAAAAAAAGAAGAAAAAATAGAAATAAAAAGAGATAAAAAATCATTCAAAGAAAAACATTGTAGTATATACTAAAAAAAAGAGAGACCAGGAGCAAAGTTCACTGGCAGCATGGACTCAGGAAGAGATATACTGTGAGTGAGGAAAGATTTGTATTTTCCTTGACCTCAATTCATTGACACAGAAAACGTATGAGGAACTCGAAAGGATTAAGCAAAATGTTTCCATAGATTAAATGAAGTGGCTTTAATGATTTCAATATTTTAATTTATAAAGTTGTCATTCAGAGCTATTTTTAATAAAAATAGGAGACATTAATTCTGATAAACAATAGAAATTTGGTAGTGCACCTTTCAGAAAAGTTGTGTTTAAAGACACTTCATACTGTTAAATAATAGAGTAACAGACCTGAATAATAAATAATACAGGAATTGAGGAAGAGAGAAATTAAACTATCACCAAATGGACTTTTTTCTTTCTAAGAGACAGATGAGCTAAAAAAAAATAAAGAACACAAGCACAGATAGACTGTTCCATATGATAGGAGCTATACTGGATAAAGGCCAGGCAATTTCATCTGTAACCAAGCTGCGCTATGTATAACTAAGTAAGTATTTGGTGAGTGTTGCATAAAGACATGACATGATAATATGAAATAGAGTACTGAAAATCTCCAGAGAATGACTGGGGAGAAGAAAACACAGTCTGGAGTTTGGGAGTTTTCTGTTGGTTTTTTTTTTTCACTCTTATACATAATGATTTATATTTTCAAATTAGAACCACTTTAAATGTGATTTTTATCGTTAAGAGAGAGAAAAAAATCACAGAAGGGATTAATATTTAGGTACTCAAACCTGCAGTTAAGCCACCTGCCATCATTTTAAACACTGAGAACTGAAAAATACCCACGCTGACATGGAAAGAGAAAATGGTATTATTAGCTCTAGTTCAGAAACCCAAATATAAGTACTAAATACATATGAAGAGATGAAAAATAAAATCTTGGATGAGTGCATCATGTCATCCCTTCACCCACCTGTATACATGTCGGAAGTCAAGGCCAGACTTCCTTTAATTGGAAAAGACCACCATGAAATAATTTGTCATGATATGGTAATATTTATGAAGAGAATTTATTTAACAAAATTTGTAAACTGGACACTAGAAGGTCCTAGTAAATTAAATGAGCAATCATCTTTAGTAGACATTCCATCGTGTTGCTGTGTCCACTGGGATAAAGAAGTTCCTCTGTGAAGAACTTAAGTGAATCTGAATCCAAGTTTTAATTATTTATTTTCTTTTTAGAAACATCTCTGCTCTCCTCTGAGTTTAGCAAAGGAAATACTTTAAAATTAGCTTATCATCATTCATAAATCTGACTTTTTTGACTGAATCCTAAAAAATACATAATTTTTTTGTATTTATATTTTACACTTTGTGGGATGCAAACATCCATATAACTTTCAGAATTTGTATCTGTGTAATTCCTTTGCAGTCACTTTAGACATCAGAATCCCCTTTCAAATTATGATCACAGCTTGTTCACTATTATAGAAGTTAAGCTGGTAAAAAACCTATTAATTAGAGGAAAGGGTTCAAAGCAAAAGATTTGGCAAAGAGGGAGTGGTTTTGATTAAATGACCTTGCAGCTGGGAATACCAGGGTGAGAAAACTCCATTTATTACACCTACTCCTGCTTTATCCTCTGCCTGTCTTGAGAAGCAGAATTCCTGTTCAGAGATAACAGACTCTCACAGACATGCTTGAGCTTCCTGCTGGGAGAGAGAGAGATCAAAAGCTCAAAGATCACAAAAAGCACACGGCATATTGGTAAACTATGCATGTGCGAGTCTTTTGATAAATTGGTGGGAAAAAAAGGCCTGCCATGGGCTAGGATCAACTAAGCCTACTAGTGCCTGCTGTTCCTATATCTCTGCCTGGGTTTTGTTTTATGATCCTCCAGCCGGCCAGGTAATAAAATAAACGTACTCTTTGCATTTCAGCCATGGCTTTATGGTTGTCCTGGCAACATATTTGTTCCAATTCACAGTCTTCTTAACACAGGAGTTTGCAAAGAGTATTGAAATAGCTTATTCTTAACAGGCACTATGTTCTGAAATTATCACTATTTCAACCCTGTTGCAACAATTTTCATCAATCGTGTACTCTATTTTTCAAACAACTACAATTGCTTATGTAAAAATTACAAAAATTATTCGGATTTATGAACCTGTATGTTTGGTCCTCCTTTTTGATGAAGTGAAGAATATATCAACCTTTTTTTTAATAACTGTATTCATTTTTATTTTGCAGAAGTGATTCTTTTCTATTTTATCACAGAAAAGAGAACGCTCATTTCAGAAATGTAGCTCTGTCGCAGGATGCTCTTTAACACTATCTAGCACTCACTTTTCAGAAATAATTGTAAGAAATAATAATAAGAATCTTTTGCTAAGATATGTTAAGAGGCTCTCATATTTGATGAACTGTAAACTTTTTCTTAAACAGTTACCTTAGTTTCCATTTAATCCCTAGGTCTTTTATTATGTAATATACAATTTTGCTTTCATTTACTAAGAGGAAAGGAGGCAGGAATTTTTATTTACAGAATTATAATACCACTTTAAAAAATTAAATTAAAACAATAAAGTTGGATTGCTTTCTTTTTCTTAGTATATTAGTAGTGGGCTTTGTCATTTTGACAGAGAGGCTTTCCTAATCAGCTAGAGTGGATTGATTTCCTAAATTAACCATACATATCTAACATTCATGTTTTCAGTTACAAGCTTCAAGCAAATCTTGTGTTAAGAATATACACAAATATTTCACTTTCTTGCTCATTACTCTTTTAAATAAGCTCAGCCTCTCGTAACCAGGAAGCAGATTGTGCCTTGTGATCTTTACCTCTATCTTAGGAGCAGGAAACAGAATGGAAAGTGGTACCATGGCCTTATTCTGTCTTAAGAGTATAGGATCACTTCGGATATATGGGAAAGTTTTCCACTAGGAAAAGGCTAGGTGCAGCAAAGCTCGGCAGTCTAAAGGCAGAGCTTGTAAAATGTGTGAATGGGATTGCCCAATACAGTTATTGGTTGGGGCTGTGCGGAGGAGAGCCCTCTCCAGTCCAATGCTCCAATAAACCAGAAGGAAGTCCTCCCTACAGAAATCTCCCTTTTCCCACTTTGACAGGCTCAAATTTTTCCTTTTAATTTCTATGATACCATTCTAGAAGTAACTTTCCTCGCTTTGCATCTTTGTGGCCTAAGTGAGTGTATAAATGTTGTGTCTTTTGCTGCTCTCCGCAGCCATCACTGATTTGACTTATTCCCTCGTCAAGCACACAAACTAAGAAGACCATAAAAGTTCTCTGCAATCCCACAAAATGTACTCTCCCTGAGTTTAGGATGTCTTTCAACTTCTTAAGATGATCTCAGCTTATTAAATTTATCTGTGATTGCAATAATTGCAAAACTGATTCTGTCGAACCACTATTGGGGAATAATTTTTTTTTACCTTATAAAACTGTATCTGCCCTGTGTAGTGCCTGACTTGTATCTCTCCTCAACTCATGCATCATCTACACTTGATAACAAATATCATCTAATCACATGGAAGAAACAATCTCAGATAGGGAAACAAAAAAAAAATAGATTTAAAAGATCAAGGAAAAAATCCATAAAAGACTATGGAATTGTTTAAATGTCAGAGAGATGTATATGTTAACAGTACATTGACCCATTCTTAAACCTAGCTCAGATAAAATTCCCCAAACACAGATTATCTAATGTAATATGCACCAGATGCAGAAGGACACAGCCCTCCCCACTCCACACATATTGGTTAATGCAATTTCATCACTCTCAGTACACCAGCATCGTATATTGAATGGATCATTATCCACAGTAGAACCTGATGCAGCAGCACCCTGAAGAACATTATGGTCATACTTTCTTACTGTGAATGTTACAGACTTAATCACACAGTTATACCCAGGCCAAAATTGAAGAAATGTGTTTGATATGATCAAATTTGGATATAAGAAGGACAACCTACACAGATAAGAAAACCAGTAAAATGGAATTTCTTAGGATGAAAATATTAGAAACTTTCCAGTAGAGTCTACTTTAATAAAAGTTTCTTCAAAATCCTCTTTAATTTGGAGCCAACAATTGCTTTCTGGAAGAACATTGCATTTACGATTGAAAATAAAGATGGACCAAATTCTTTATATAGGAATCTCTCTGAAGTTTCAAATTAAATGCAATGAACAGGTTTTTTTAGTTAATGAATTTCTTATGTGTTCTTGAGAGTAATTTTTTAGTGAGAAAAGGAACTGTCCATAACTTGGGTTGCTAGAGTTGCTTATGAATATCTCATATTTCTAAATGGTAAATCCTCAAAAGAGCAGAGGGAGAGAAAGCAGAATTTGATATCCCAGGACTTGCCTTATATTTGCAACCTCTGTACCCTGTGTGATAGCCCTCAGTGGCAGTGATCAAAAGCAATAAAGCTGAAAGCATTTAATTTAAGAGGAAAAAGCATCTGCTAATAGAGAGCTCTCTTAAATCTGGAGTCAAGTTTGCTTAATTTGCTTTTGTAATACAGGACCAAAAAAGACTCCAAAGTTCAAAAGTCATATGATTTTTTTATGATGATGGCTGAATTCTTCAAGAATATTAAAGTATATATTTTATTTATTTTGTGATTTGTAAGATCAGGTCAGCTAACATTTCCGGCTGGCAGCTGTTCTTTCTTCTTATTTTGAGTCACATATTTGTCAGGTAACTCCTAAATAGAATTTTTGGATGATACAAGATCATTTTTTTTTCATAAATTGGAAAAATAGAATTTTTTTAAATGCTCTGGGATTTGAGAAAGTACTTGATTTAGATGGATTTTTTACAGGTGAATTTTAAAATATGATATGTTTTCACCAACCACTGCACATTCTAAGCTTTTCCTGCAGTGGTTTTGATGCAAAGATAGTCACTAATAACTTTTCTGAGGATGGTGGGTCCTGTACTGAAATTAGAAGAGAAGCAATTTTTCCTCAGCATTTTAGAACCATATAGCATGTCTCATAGAAAAAAAATTGTTCCAAATTGAATTTCAAATTAAGCAGTGATTTTGAGAAAGAATAAAGACAGTTCTATGTTTTAAATTCAGTTGTGCTTGTGTTCCTATCATTTGAAGCTGAAGGACAGACCTTTAAGTACTATAAACTCATTGCACTGTCTAGAATATGCTCACTTATCAAGTATGAAAAAATATTCAGAAATAAAGACTTAAATACAGATTACTTGTGCGTGGTCATGAAACAAATTTTGCCCATACAATGTCTCACCAGTGTTAAAGTGTAAGTGCAGGAGTTCATTCTTGTGGACCTGACTGTAGGATAAGACATTTAGTTGTTCAAGTCTCACTTGCAGGCCAGAAACCAGAATATTAAGGTGGTGTGGCATCTCAAGATAAATTGTGAGATATTTAGTTTTTCCTTTGAATTTTGCAAGATAAATTGTTAATGGAGATACAATAACCTTAAAATGTAACATTAAAGAGTCCCTATCCTTTCCTTTTACCTGTCTTTATAGCTATGAGGTCCTTACAGAGAACTTTCTCTAGCCTTTCTCTCCAGTTGGGTAAGAAGTTCTGACAAATGCAGTAGGGGACTCAGGATGTTTAGACCTTGCATGCGTAAAGGAGAATGGAAAGAGAAAGGAGAAAATAATGTAGATTTTTTTTTTTTTTGCAGCATCTGTTGACTTAAGTGAAAACTTCCATGGGGATTTCCAGAATACCACTATTTTGAATTTGAAACTGTGTTGTAGTGAGTTAATTAACATTTCTAACCCAGCTTAATGCTGCCATTAACTTGCACTTTCTCTTACGTTTGTGCATATAGTTTAGAGCATTTATCTCAGTCTCTGTTTTAGGAAATCTACATAGATCTCATATTCTCATAAGTAAGAAATAGTTCCTTAAGCAACCTGACAATCTAGGCTTAATTCTCTGGTGAAACACATATCTGAAATGATGTATTAATTGCTGTAGTAGCAAGTTTTTGATGTCATTTCTCCGAAACTGCTAGATGATACTTTAGTCACATAGAGTCAAATTTCAGTTTTTTTAGTGTTGATCCATCATCTATGTATATTTTTTAAAGAATTTTAAATAAAAATTGTAATTCAATTATTACAAGCATTTGCAAATTTAAGGCACTGGATACAGCAAATGTATTTTGCTATATAATCTATATAATTGCTTGTGTGTATAAATGTATATATCCTGTGTGCACAGACTGACCATACATAGAAACTATGGGTACAAATGTCTCTACACACTTGAGATGTATATGCTGTGTACAGATAGACAGAAAGACACATGGAGGAATGAAGAGAATTCTTTCCTAGTAGTTTCTCCTATTACATATATGCAGTGGGAGAAGTTGTAGCATTTCTTTCAAAGAGAGTCGTTGAAGAGTGTCTGCCATCCCTGCAGAGAAAAGCAGTCCCTGAGGGTTGCACTCTAACCGTAATAGAAACAACCTTTGCATTTCTCCATTAATCTTAATCTTGTTTATTATATTCACAAGGAAACATTATGTCAGTGTAACTAAGCAAAAAAGTCCCTCTGAAGTATTTTAATATCATTACAGGCTTCAAAGGAGGAAGCAGCTTTCACATACCAATTTCATGCCTCTCAAAGCCCTAGAAAGCATATTCCTTTCTTAYTTTGGTTTAGGCTTTGCCTGGGTTTTCTCCCCCGCTCTGTTATTCTCAACAAAATTCTGATTATTTTATTTCTTTCATTCTTCCTAGGATTTTCTGAAAGTTTGCCAATGCCTAAAATGATAAAGAAATGTTCCCGCTACCTGAACTTTTGACTCATCCCAGGAATTCAAGGTATAGATTAGAAATCTTCTTCAGGACTTTGTATACTTTTCCAAAGCATTTTCTGATAATACTTGTAAACTTGCAAAGATAAATTAAGTTAACAGAACAGAATAAAGACACGCTTAGAATAGCAGGACAACTACTGGAAAGAGATTGATATTTTTTAGATTTTCACTCTTTCCACTTTCCCATAGAACACTTGAGGTAATACAAGGCTCTCACTGTGACTCCTTCCTTTGTTGCTTCAAGACCAATATTGGTCTTTGCTATTTCAAACCCCTGTTGATCTGAGCGCTAACCAACAGCCAAAAAGTGACCAGTATTTGCTTGAGTCTAARAGGCAAAAGCTGAGGCAGTCCTGGACACAGTCACAGCTGCAATGTCAGGGACAAGCATGGAAGTGTCRGTCCTCTGCTGTCAGAGGTTGCAGACCATGCTTTCCACCAGGCAAACCTAATGGAATCAGAGTGGTTTTCTTCCTTCAGGTACATGGAGAGAGCATCTGGAYGTTCATAGAGTCATAGAATTGCAGAATGGTTAGGGTTGGAAAGGATCTTATAGGTCATCTAGCTCCAAGCCTCTGTCACTGGCAGGAAACCTTCCACTAGACCTAGTTGCTTAGAGCCCCATCCAGCCTGGTCTCGAACACATCCCAGGACAGGTAGTCCACAGCCTCTCTGGTCAGCTTGTTTCAGTGCCTCACCACAGTAAAGAATTTCTTACTAATTTCTTACTAATGTCTAATGTAAACCTACCCTCCTTTAACTTAAGTCCATTCCCCCTTGTCCTATCACTACATGCCTTTGTAACAAGTCCCGCTCCATGTCTCTGTTAGGCCTCCTTTAGGTACTGGAAGGTGCACTGTGTCCCCAGAGCCTCCTCTTCCCCAGACTGAACAACATCAATTCTCTCAGCCTGTCTCCATAGGAGAGGTGTTCCAGCTCTGTGATCAACTTAGCATCTCTCTTCTGCACTCTTTCCAACAGGAGCATGTCTTTCTTTTGGTGGGATCCCCAGCCTGGACACAGCACTCCAGGTGAGGTCTCATGAGTTCAGAGTAGAGGGGAGGAATCATCTCGCTTGACCTGCTAGTCACTCCTCTTTTTATGCTGCCCAGGATGCAGTTTGGTTTCTGGACAAAACTAAGAATAAAGCAAGGTGCCTGTCTCCAAATAAATGCAGGCAATCCTTTATCATTTTCCAACTAAAAATACATGTAAAATTTAATTCAGAAAAGATCTGCTCTGGAATAATATAATGAAAAATTTTGTTGAGGCACTGCAAATGTGTGCACATTAATGTCTTGCCAGTAATAGATTTTTTCCATGGTCACTAACAGAGCCATCTGGTTTAACAGTATTACTCCAGCTCTGTTTAGAGACAGTTTCATTTCTAACCTTCTGGTGAACTTAAGGGAAAGACACAATTGGCTGGTTTTAATTTACATTCTAAACACACCGCATGACAATTGAAGGAGGAGAAGTTATTTCAGTCTTGACTTACAACTAACGTAAATATCTGCAAAATGTATGCTTGTGTCTAATTTTCCAAGCATTTGGCCTTGATTGATAAATGCATACACATACAAAAGGTTGATGTGTCTATTAAAAATAGATTATATACAACATTTTTAATTATTTAACAATAAAACTATTCTAGTTACAATACAAAAGGCTCATGTCAAGGCGTTCACTTATCTCCGTGGGATATTTTTCCTTTATTGTACCATGGCAATGAACCTTTAAGGAATTTTGTAAGTAAATGTGGCAAAAACATTGATTGCAAATTTATTTTTCTTATAATTCATGTGTGTTTTCTTTCTCTTTAGAACTTCTGCCCTTTTTAGATGAGGGATTTGAACAATGCTTTTTACAATTATGCCACGGATTCTGAGGTCAAAAAATTCCAAAGTTTCTGGGTAGAAATAGACAGGAAAGAACAACAAATGTTTCAAAAAATATACATAAATTTTCATGGTTACATACAAGAAAAGGTTGGGAGCACATACAACTTAGCTGTGAGATCTCTCGGAAGTATGTCTTTTGTTAAAACTCGATCAAGAAATCCAATATTATAATTATGGTGATAAGTAAGCATGGGTTTTTAAAGGAAGCTAACAAGGCTTTTACCACCCTTGTCATAACATGCTAAGGCAGTATGTGCTACTTTGTCATAGGAACGAATTGTGGCTTCTCCCTATAAAATTAAGATCAGCACTCTCCCCCAACCAAATAYGTTTACGCATGTGGACTATGATTGACTGCCTTTCTACAAACAGTTAGTAGGAGACAATGCTTGCTTGTGAAAAAGTCTGAAGGGTACCAATAACTAGATCTGATCTTTAAGACAGTCTAAATGATTCACATTAGAACATTATGTAGAGACATTTTTTAACCCTGGCAATGTCAATCTGGTCCTGCACCATTTTGCCAAGATATGTAAAGTTCATGGAGATTCCTCACTTTGCATCAAATCTCAGGTCCTCTGATTAAAAGATCTGAAAATAAAAACAATATCAGCAAGAAGAAAGCAGAACTATACCCTCAGCTTGGAAACCCATTTACAATTATCATCAAGACTGAAGAAAGAACAAAAAAGCTGTCTTCCAGTTTTTTCACTTGAAATATGTTTCTCAGCCATAACAGTGGAGGTTAATGGTAGCTGAATTTTTAATAACCTGCTTTTTTTTCCTGGGTAATAGCAAGAATACTTGGCAATCAAGTCATCTGAACCAGGAAGTCAGGATTCATAAGGATCATTGACTCATTCAAGTTTTATAGCACACACACACACAGAGTCACAGAATGTCCTGAGATGGAAGGGGCCCTCAAGGATCATGGTCCAAATCCTGGCCCTGCACGGCACTATCCTCAAAAGTCACACCGTGTGCCTGAGAGCATTGTCCAAATGCTTCTTGAACTCTGTCAGGCTTGGTGCTGTGACCACTTCCCTGGGGACCCTTTTCCAGTGCCCAATGAACTTGTGGGTGAAGAACCATTTCCTGATATCCAACCTAAACCTCCCCTGACACAACTTCACGCTGTTCCCTCAGGTCCTGTCAGTGGGCACTATAGAGGAGAGATCAGTGCCTCCTGTTCCCCTCAAGAGAAAGTCACAACTGCAGTGAGGTCTCCCCTCAGTCTCCTTTTGTCCAGGCTGAACAACCCAAGTGACCTCAACTCCTTCTCATGTGGCTTCCCCTCAAATCCCTTCAGCACCTTCATGGCACTCCTTCGGATGCCCTCTAAGAGCTTAATGTCTGTTTTATATTTTGGCTCCCAAAGCTGCCCCCAGCCCTCAAGGTGAGGCTGCCCCAGTGCAGAGCAGAGCGGGACAATCCCTTCCCTGCCCAGCTGGTGATGTTGTGTCTGATCCATGCCAGGACAGGGTTGGCCCTCCTTGCTGCCAGGACACTGCTGGCTCACGTTCACCTCACCATTGACCAGGACCCCCCAAGGCCCTTTCTGCCGTTCTGCTTTCCAGCATCTCATTCCCAGATCTGTCCATACATCCAGGGTTACCCCATCCCGGGTGAAGAATCTGACACTTGCCCTTGTTGAACTTCATGTGGTTGGTGATTGTCACAGGTTCTTCACTCTTAAAAGAAGCCTTGCAATTACATTCAATGGAGGGCATAACTGTGCAGTTCAGAAAGCAAATAAATAAGACATAAAGATATAATCAGTGTTTTCCCTGAGCAATATAATAAGTTAGAAGGCTGGTAACATGATCATTATTCAATTTCATTTCACATTCATAAAAACTACTAGTTTAAGCTTGTGTAGTTGTTCTTCCAGAAATGCCTCCACTGTGAATATTTCTTACATCATTTTATAGCAACTGCCTTGCTTCTACAAGATTAAAATGCCCTGGACAGCAAATATGGTTTTAATGTTACCCCTTGAAGAGTACGTGACATCTGCATTCACTACACTCATCCCTCAAGTACCACTAGGAGCAGTTGCTGCCAAGCATTCCCTAAGTCCTTCAGCCCACTGTGAGAATAAAATCTTTCAGTTCTGCAGAAAATAAATTTAAATAACGTGATTTTACTGAACTGTGCCTTAATTACACATAATATTAAATGGCAGTTACAGAAGATGCAAAACAAGCTTCAAGTGATATTTAGGATTTGAAAAAGTTTTCTCTTTTTTCCCCTAAACTCTCTTTAACGAATCATTTAAATTAATGATTTTTAATTTTTATAATTTGTTAGAGAAAAAACTCTAAACAGATAAAAAAAGATAACATCTGCCAACTGTGTAACCATGACAACATTAAATCCAGTTGTAAAACAGCTCTTCTTTGCCACTAAACTCTCATTAAAAATAAAGTTATTAGCTGGTTTTAACTTATAGGTCCAGGGGAAGTGAGATGAAACAGAAAATTAGTATAGATTTATGTTGTTTCACTAAATGTTCTTCCTATGTTAACCAGAGTCTGGTATAAAGTGTAATGTCACTATAATACATATATAAGAGGTAGCAGATAATAGAGACTTCTTTCAGAGCCAGTGATGCAGCCCAGCAGCATTTGCATAGATCAGAGGAAAGTAGAGTTATGAAAAGGTATATGTTACTGCATAGAGTAGATACTCTGGTGAGGAAGAACTTCTCTGGAAATCTTTCTTGAGAAAAATTTGGGAAGAGACTGCAGCTACCCCTAAGTCTCAGGTCCCACATTTGGATCACAATGACCCCAATGTGGCAGTACAGGACTGGGGAAGAGGGCCTAGAAAGCTGCATGAGGGAAAAGGACCTGAGGGTGCCAGCAGTGTGCCCAGGTGGCCAAGAGGGCCAACAGCATCCTGGGTGACATCAAAAATAGTGTCTAGGGCACTACAGCATCTAGTACTGAGGAAGTGATTGTCCTGCTTTACTTGGCCCTGGTGAGGCCCCACCTTGAGTCCTGTGTTCAGTTTTGGACCTCTCGCTTCAAGAAAGACTTTGAGGTCCTGTAGCGTGTCCAGAGAAGGGCAACAGAGCCGATGAAGCGTCTGGAGCACACGTCTGATAAGGAGCAACTGAGAGAGCTGGGGGTGTTTATCCTGGAGAAAAGAAGTTTAAAGGGAGACTTTATCACTCTGTACAGCTACCTGAAAGGAGGTTGTAGCAAGGTGAGGAGAAGCCTCTTCTCCCAGGTAGCAAGAGACGGGATAAGAGGAAACAGCCTCCAATTGTTCCATGGGAAGTTTATATCGGGTATTAGGGAAAAATTCTTAATCAAAATGGTTGTCCGAGCATTAGAACTGACTGTCCAGGGAAGTGGTGGAATCACCATCCCTGGAAGTACTCAAAAAAATGTATAGATGTGGCACTTGGGGACATGGTTTAGTTGTGGACCTAGCAGTGTTAGATTAATGGTCAGAATGGATGATCCTAGAGGGTATTTTAAACCAAAAGTTCTACGATTCTATGATATCAATATTAAAGTAGACACCTATCATATATTACCAGTCTCAGTAACTTGTTCATGTAGTGACACTTCTTAGAAGACTCATTTGTTCTGAGCCTGATTTTGGACTTTGAAGATTCTTGATAAGATTCTGTTGTCAGATTTAATTTGAAATGCGATATACATTAAAATACGGAAAAACATGTACATGTACATATACACACAAATACACAATGTGTCAGAAAGTGAATTCCAATTTATTCTTTCTTTGTATTTAACATACTCCTGATCAATATTTGACTACTTCGGCAAGCATTCTTCCAATGAGCACAGAGTATTGACAGAGCACAGCAAGGGTGCTGACAGGCTGCCTTAGTGCAGATCTAGGCTAATTCATCTACTGGCAAGAGTCTGTGACCAGGAACTTTGGACTTGCTTTTTTATGTCATCAAACTGTAATTCTTACTTGCATTATGTTTAGGAAAACTCAAAGAAAAAAAAACTAACACAGCTAGCAATGAATATCCATAAGAATAAATTTGATTACAACTTGACTATTTAAGGAAAATCTGCAGCAGGTATAAATAGGCTTGGTTTCACGGAATTCAAGAGAGTTATGCACACAAAGTCAAGATGAAAGATGTCTATGCTCTCATATAGGTTTGTGATATACTTGGGATTAATTCCTAACATCTTACTACGTCTTTGCAGAGACATAGTCTGGATAGTTGTAGTGCTTTGACTCAATGGCATTAAATCCTGCAATGGATGAGAAAGAAATAAAGCAGGAGGGAGGGAATGATGGCTTAATATAAATACTCATCCGCAAAAAGGAGATGTTAAGAAATCATGCCAAATGATGAGCATGTTACTCTAATGAGGGATAATCAAGGCAAAGAAACAAATAAAAAACAGCTGGCAAGATGTTTACAYACTTCACTAGACAATATCAAATTTGCCTGGATGAAATGGCTAAGGCGTGTCCAGATTCGAGTGAGCAAAGACACTGGACATGAAGTTCTGGATTTTGAGGCCAATGCTCAGTGCACTCCTTCAAAACTCCTTCACCTGAAAATACAGCCCCTACTTCTGTACAGAAATTACTTTTAAGAAAAGGTTTATACAAATAGCTGTGTGTCACAGTTATGAAAGAGGAGAGGTCTGTGTAACTAATTCCAGATGACTCTCACAAATATCAGCCATTGATTTACACTGTTCTACAGTCCCAGTGCTCCTATATAGATACTTATGGAATTCCATCTGGGGGAAGGTGAAGAAGTCAGGAATTATAATGAAGGAGAGAATTCAGAGAATATAAAATTAACCTCATTTATTTTGTATATTTTTCTTAGTTTTAGAAATATATCTGCAAATACTCCTAGCCTAATTACTGTTTCTTTTACATCATAAGAGTTAAGAAAGCAGCAATATCAAATTTCATTAAAATATAAACTAACTCCTGTCTGGGATTTTATTTTTATTTTTTTAATCTCAACATTTATTTAATAGTAATCATCTAGAGCAGAAACTGCGTCACAAGCTGTTTCTGTCTCAATTCTGTCATACTCCAATATCTGCTTTAAGCTAGATATGCATATTGCCACCATAAGGCACAGAATACCCCTGAATGGCACATCCTTTACAAGACAAATCAAAACACAACAGAGTGAAATATTTGCCACACACATGCTAGAATTTACAGTGAGTTACCTGAGAACCATCATGAAGATGAATATGCATAACTTCAGTGCTTTTTCCCTGTAGTTCAGAGACTGAAGTGAAAATACGAAGATGAAAATTTGCAGCATCACATAAATGATGATCAACACTGAAAAAAGAATGAGCACGGTGTGTTATTTACTTATATATAGTATATGAAGAACATCATATAATTTAACTTACCTAAGGCAGTTGAATTTGATTGACTACAGAACCTGTAGGATTTCTTTTGTCCCAGCCCTGTGGATGTGAAGCTGTTGCTTTTCCGTGTCCCCAGGAGGAGTTACTAGAGATGCTGAGCTCACACACACATGATAATCAAAAATAGTATTTAATAAGTGCATAGAACATATGATGATGATGAAGCCATAGACTCAGATAGATGCAGCTACTGAACAACCAGCAACTGCTTATATATGGACACAGAATTCTATTTCCTTCTCATTTCACACAGTTGTTCCACCCAAGTCTTGCTTGAGCCATTATTTTCTCTGCCTTCAACCTGCCACCTAAATATCCCATAGTAATCTCCTGGTTTTCATTGTCCCTCTGATCCCTGCCATATCTTTGTGCAATTTCTTAGCCTTTATTCAGATAACATTACAATATCTGAATTTAGTTCACAAAACTAGCGTTTATTAGCACTTATTTTCAATAACTGTTTCAGGCTAACATGCTTGAGATGATACAATAGTACAAAACCAAGTTTGGAAGTTTGACTACAAGCCTGGTGTACTCCACTTGGCTCTTCAGAACTCCCTACCAAGTAAGCAAGTCATGGGACTTTTACTTCACTAAAAGACATATAACCTTCCAAGAAACAGTACAAACTTGCATGAAAAACCCATATTAGGTAAAGAATTATGTCTTGGAACTTTTTTGAAACATGGGAAATTAGGATGTACTTCTGTTAATTTTTGTAAAGAAAGACTGGCATATTTTCATTTGAATGTTAGTCAGTGACCTAATTGAAGCAGCAGTAACTTCAGGCATTCACAGGACGATTTAAATGATTCTTCCTTAGAGGGAAATTACGGGATATGTATGAGAGATTATGAATATAATTCAAAATGTGATTTAAGAACAAGCCTTATGAAAGGCCTCACAGCCTTTTGCTGACAGCAAAATTCTCTCCATCTATTCTTTCCTTTGACAGAGCCTTTGCAGCCCCGCTCCATCCACAGTTCTGGCCTTTCTTTTTCCCTCAACCTAACTCAAGCCTTAAATAAAGCCTGAGCCTTACACAAGGACCTCTATCCCCCCTTAGCTCAGAACGTCTCACAACAAATTTTCCCTGAATCCCACATTTTCTTTTGACAGCTACCTTCCAGTCCTAGTCCAGCTGCATSTTTTTCTTTCTTTAGTTAGCCTAGCCACAAGCATTTTTTTTTAAAAAAAAAAAAAAAAAGAGATGGCTATGTTTCTCTTCAATCAGGCTGATAATGACTCAGAACCTTTTCAGCTAATGTTTCAGACTGAATTACAACCTGAAGCTTTATGAGATTTTAATTATAGGTTATTTATAAAGGTTGCACTTAAGGAAGCAAAAACTAATAATAATTTTATAAATTATTCTTATTCAATATATTCTAAATGCCAAATGGTTTTGGGTTCAACCGCTAACACCAAGCTTTCCATAGGAGAGTGAAGCCTAGTATTTGAGATTTCTGCCACATCATACAACTTTAAAATAAGATTAGTTATAAAAATGATAAGGACAGTAGAACAGAACACTTTACTCTTACCAAATAAAGGAAACAAATATAACCTTGAAGAAGTAGGCAAGGCTGACAAAACAGAAGTAATGCAAAATGCAAGCAGGATGCCATCTCAACTTTGTGTATCTAGATATGGCAGACAAAGCAGGAATCATGCTGATATTGAGGTGACTCAAAAGTAGGGGTGAAGGAACAGCCACCTAAAATACTGGGACACCAGATATTGAAGACTACTGAAGAAGACTCCAAAAGACCAAATAGGGACTTCTGATAAGAGGTGTGATAAGGTAAAATGAAGTAATCCATACACAACAAGTCAGCAGGGAGAGCTAATGAATATATAATCAGCGTGCATGATAAAAACCCTGTTTACCTGACACTCAGGGCACTTAATAGAAGAAAGATCCTCTGAGTGCCCAGCATGCTGCAATAAAGAATGCCTGCTTCCTAATACTCAAAACTGTGTTAAAAAGTTTTTATTTGACAGGTTTTGGCATCAAAATCGTGTTGTTTATTCATAATTTTCTAATTATTAAAATATTCATACATTTATTATATTAATCTTATTCCTTCTTTTTTTTTCTGTCATTTGTCAAAAATATCCTGGTTATTAAACACTTTCAGGAAAAGAATCTTTAAAGTTATTTATCTCCATGATGTCTTAAAGCTAAGGAAGTCTGTTACAATATTCAGAGGATTAAGAAAATACTAATTTAATTCCTGGACATATTCAGCAGTGAGCCCTGGCAGCCCAGGCATCAAACCATATCCTGCAGTGCATGAAATATGGCATGGCCAGCTGGGCAAAAGAGGTGGCTGTCCTTCTGTACTCAATGATGGTGCAGCCTCTCCTTGAGCACTGTGTGCAGTTCTGGGACCCACAGCTTCAGATGTGAACGTCCTTTACTGCATCCAGAAGAAGGCATGAAGAGCAGCTGATGAAAGGGCTGAAATGAACGTCCTGTGAGGAGGAGCTGAGAACTTCGGGCTTGTCGAGTTTGGAGAACAGAAGGGATGACCTCATGACTCTCTCCAGCTTCCCAAAGAGGGGAAGTGGAGAACAGGGTGCTGGTCTCTTCTCCCTGGTATCCGGTGATAGGGCTCCTGGGAATGCCCTGAATTGTAATTTTGCTTGGGCTTCATGGTCTAAGAAAACAACTTGATAGTTGACTGCTTGTTGCAATGACACTATATCAGTCCCAGAGTCTCATGATCCTGATGCTGAGTTTTGTTCTTTTTTTTTCTTTCCACTTATCCTGAACTAAAAAGCTGTAAAATACTAGATCACACTATATTTTTTTTATTCAGAAATTCAACCTTAGCAGACAAATAGAATAAGAAATTTCTTTATGACTAGCTGAAGTAGAGCAAAGTAAAAAGAAACTCAGAATCAGATCTAAGAAAAGAAAGTTTTGAACAACTCACTTAAAAGCTTTCTATCGGCTTTACACAAAGTACAAAACAGGAAGCAGCAATTTGGTTCTAGAGCAACTCAGCCAGAATGCATCAGCGAACTAGTAAATTGAATAATCTATTTTGCTGCTGTTATTTTTATAGGTACATGCTTTCTGATTATAAGAATGAGAAATTCAAGTAGCAGTTGTATTAAAGAAATGGAATAAAGGTGCATCTGGAATTTCATTCACATTCCCAGAAAGMGTACAATAAAATGTAAGCCGGTGGTAAATCCACACATTTTTATGGAACTCCCTTCTTATTTAGTCTGTTTCATAAACGCTTCCATTGCAGACAGCATGTCCATAACATATTTACCTTTACAGATTACAGGCAACACTTCAGAAATCAAATCCAATCCTTGCTTATRCTAATTTTGAGTTTTCCAAGCAATCATGCAGCTACTTAAAATTTCTCCAAGAATTTGTTCTACAATTATGCTTGGAAAAGAACATAGGAATGACTAACAGCTTATTTTATTTTTCATATTATAAGTTGTCTCATAGTCAAAAATGTAAGGCAAAACTTCATCAAACCAGTAAAACTTATTCTTTAGAAATTCTTAAATACAGTCCCACAGATCTCACATTTTCATCTTGTGTTTCTCTAGACAAATAGATTCCTTTTTCTTTTACATCAGACAGTTCTCATGAATATGTAGTATAGTCAGCTTGTCTGCTTTGTTTCTTCCCAAGACTGGAATGYTTTTCCGACCAATCATTACTTAATTTTTTTCTTCTTAGTGAATGGTAAATCCCACCAGACCTTCAGAATAGGGATCAGGACTGTAACAAACTTCAGCATTTCCCTTAGCTGCCTGCAGTTCATAGCTATTAACATTATCATACTTCCTTGGATTTTTTCAAAATTTCTGGTAATTTCAGTTCTATATCTTCACAAGTTAAGAGTAGGAAACCCAATTTCATATTAACTTATGGTCCCTTATTAACTTGGACATGAAACAGTAATGCCAGAGACATAAGGCATTTCCAGCAGTCAGCAGCCACATAGAAGACATGAGTTTCTCATTCTGCCATACATTCCAGGGCATGCCTAATTCTGATGTCATTACTTCTGTTAATGACTATGAAAAGAAGAAAAAATAAATAACACAACTGAATGTTTTAAGGCACTCAAAGTTGCATTTCATGATGCCATAGATTTAGATCTCTGCTTACAATGTTTTACAACAAAGCTTTTCCTTGGCCCTTTAAAAGTGGACCAGAAATTCTTAACCCAAGTCTCTTACAAACAGTATACACAGTGATGATACAAGGGAAGATTTGTTCTGAGAGATTACCAAACTGCTCTTTAACTTTTCAGCAAAAGACAGTTCCTCACAATATGCAATTCAAAATTTCAGCACTTAATAAAATGTTTTAATTTTCTTCACAAGGCTCTTATATGGATCTTTAATTCTCTTAGTGACTCACAAGATGCCAGGAATTATCCTTTCCAGAAGCACTTATAATTTAAAGAGCTCAGCCTTGCAGAGCTATTATTTATTGAGTCTTATCAGAGCCAGCAGCTCATATATTTTTTATGGAACGAGTCTTCATTGTATAATTTGAAGCTGGTAGGTTCAGCTGTTGAAAAACATCCTAATCTGCTTGGCTTGGAAAACTGATAAAACAATTATCCTTCAGCTCTATTAGGTCCAGCATTTGGATGAGAACAAATTCACAGGAGCAAGAATCTGTGAGTAAGTATCGCTTTTCTTAGAATATCCAACTCGGACACTGTAATTTGAGTTGGTTTTCAGTAGCTTGGTGTACAGCATGTCTTGCAACTCCAACTGCTCAAAGAACTCTCATGAAGGAAAGCTAAAGTAAATAGCAATCTTTCAAAATCCTGTACGTGATCTTTTCATGTCAGAAAAAGATTAAATGTTTTCCATGTGGGACACATTAGCAGCACTTTGCTTTGTGTATAGAAGACACTTCGTTTCTGTCAGTCTTGAATCTTTTAGAAGTATTTGGGTGGATAGATGATGGTATCATAGTGATTCAAGAAACCATGATAATTTTTGGCTCTCGACACTGAGAATTTACTTCATGCTTTTACCAATATTTAGGAAAATTTAGTAACAATAATAACTCTTCTATACTAATTTTTGCAGTTTAAATAATCTTATAGAATTTGGGTATTTCCTTCACGTCTGTAATATTTTGTCATTTATATAATTTCAACTTAAGTAAGCAAAGAATGCTTTATTTGTAATATGAGGAAGAAATATGCTACCAATTTTAAGAGGTCTTCAAAGAACATTCTTATGAAGGTATTTAAAAATCTATGTTAAATACCTTTGCCATAAAATTTTGTTTGGCTTCTAAGACAAAAATAATAAAATTGACTGTAATTCAGATGATAAAATTCACCCTTGATTTGGACATATTACACATTGGAAAACACAGAGCCAAAAAGAGGGAAGTGTTACAACCAGCAGATATTATGCAGACCTTGATGCATTCAAATATGCACTTTTTATAGATATGTACAGGTTTTTAACTTCTCTTCCAGATTTTTCAGTTTATCAAGATTCAAATGCAATTCTTTTTCTGCACATTGTTTAATTAATGAAAAATAGTTGCACTACTATTCATAATGAATTATTATAAGTAGTATTGTAAACTATTCATAATTAATTATATGRTTCATCATGAATCATAATGAAGCCTTTTTTGCCAGCTTACATTGATGGTTTTCTTATCTGATGAACATAATTTTTTTTCTGTTGTAATTCTGATGTATTAGTAGGATTACACATAGTTTTAATTTCATATCATAATTCAAAAAGATGTCCATGTAGTTAGATCAATTATGTATAAGAGTCTGGAATACATCTTATGTAATTATATGTCCTTATTTGCAAACAGTAATCATATGAGAGCTATTAGATTAATATATTTTAATCTTATCTCTTATCAAAGATGTTTGCTTTTAAGAAAGACAAGAATAATAATGTTTTTCAGTAGGCAGTATTTCACTGCTGCATCAACACACAGCTAGCATCCCTCAAGTTGACCGAGCCAGTTGTACAAACATCCAATACAGCACAACTGCACATGATACCAGCTCACACCTTTTCGCTCAATGTCATGGAGAAGGGATGTTGGTATCCCACCAACTCTGGGAGCAGGCCAGCCATAGCTTCTGCAAAGAGATTGAATCACTAAAGAGTGATTCCAGGATCAAAAACTGTCCTAAAGGCTCACAGCAGCCTTTGAATGTCATGAATTCAAATGGAATTAATAAGCTACGGTGCCAGATATTTCAAAAAAACAGAGACTTTACCAAGTCTATACCAAGGCACATTAAAATCTTGTGATTAATTCCCAGATTATGGTATTTATGAGACTGAAAAAGATGATCCCCAATTTAGAGATGGAAAAAAGGCAAATTTTATTCTTGTGAAAGGAAAATGAGCTCCCATTGATTCTATAGGAGTATCAGTTCCCAAACTTGTGTTAATATTTAAGAGATAACAGTGTATGACTAGTAAATCTTTTTCTTCAAGACTCAAACTGAGATTTTATTTCTAAAAGCAGAGTTCCATCTGTCCGTCCATCCATCCATCCATCCTATCTTCCTCTGAAGGATCAGGAAATTAGATCATAAGAAAATTAAAATGAAACAGCTCACTAGGAAGAGACCTGTACACTGCAATATTCAAAAATAAGATTTGTAAATATTCAGGGATTTTACTTTGTGGGACTGAGGCTAGTCCTATAACTGAAGAAAATTAGCTGCTGAAAGAGTGCACACCTGGAACACATCTTCCAGTGTGATGTCATCAAAAGGAAACCCCATTCATGTCCTCTGGTTTCCTTGGAAGATGTTTGAGAACAATAGAGAGATTTCACACCAAAAACACAGTACTCATCTACTGCATATCATAAAATTAGATACATCCTTAGGTAGCATGATTTGGTTTAACAATGATAGAGTGGAAAAAAAATGAGTCCATGGTAAGTCAGTGATAACTATGAGAGTTTCCATCCTTGAAAAAAAAAAGCATAATTCTAATATTTAGGAAGAGCATGACTTCTTTTGGTTTGAGTTTTCTTATCACTAAAGGCTAATAGCCTGATCCATGTGAAATAAAAAGTCCTTTATTGTAAAACACTGCTTTCATGACCTGGAATTTTGGGGAATTCAGAAAAAATTTAGATTTAAATCTTAAACATGAGCAACAAAGACATTTTTGTGGAGAGAGCAATGTGTCCAGAAAGTTACCAGGTAGAAGTGACTGGCAGCAGCAGGAAGACCTGAGTATCTTATTATCTGAGTTCAGCAGAATGGATAAATTGATTGCTGCAGCCCTTTATGGTCAGTGTCACAGTTAAGCAAGAAATTAATATGTGTCAGCTGTCCTTTAATGAAAAACATGCAGTATCAGAGGGAATTCTGCTTGCTGCCTAACTGGGGCCACATCTAGCACTGATACGAAAAACCACCACTGTGCTGAATTCGTTACACAGGATGAAATTGCTGCATTTGGTTACTTTGCAAATGCTGAAGGAACCTGAAGGGACTCCTTGTAAATTGACACCAGCTCTTATGACTTCACCATGAAACCTGATGAATTATTCCATGATGAGAATATACCTGGGAATTGCATTCCAAGGTGTGCAGAGGGAATAAAATAAAGGTATGAAAGATCATTTGGACATGAGTTAGCTGAGAGACTTGTAAATCTTTGGAGCTCATTCTCATGATTCAATAATAAAATCAAGGTTATTTTCTTTAAGCAAGGGTAGTTTTCATATTGAAACTAAATCACTACAGAGAACCTATTAGCAAATTTTCCCGTGTAAATTATGTGAATCTTCATTAATTCTATTCTTAGTACTAAATATATGATATTTTGGGGGTATTGCTTCAGCACTCTGCACATGGTATAAGCAATTTTAGGGAAAAAGAAGAGGTGAAATCCTGAAAAATCTGTATAAATCAAAGTTTAGTGCATGATGCAATAAATGCTGCAAGTATTCTACACTCTGTTAAGGTGGAATGAAATGAAGTGGCAGGGTGTGTAAAGCTGCTTGATAGACAGTAGATTATTGTGGCATAATTGACACCAGAATTTGGCCAAATTCACAAAATATGCAATCTCAGATGGAAAGGCTATCCACAACCTGACACCTCTTCTTGACTTTTTCCATGAAACATTTCCTTCTGAATCAGAAAGTGCACATTCYTTTGATGATTTTTAAAAGTGACATTTTCTGGGTTTTTTTTACAATCCATTSAGCACAATCTTTTGAAAGCATTGAGATAACCTAAAGGAAAGTCACTCAATAAATCACTGTAGACGAGTTGTAAAAACTGTTAATTACTGATCCATACATTAGTGTCATGTCAGCTACTCAAAACTGCATAGTCCACTTGAAACCTAGGGAGCTGTGATGTCTTTCACCAGGTGGCAAAGAAAATTACACATTCATTTCCACTGATACCTGGCCACAAGTGGATTTCCTCACTAATCTCCAAGTTTTCAGTCAGGTAACAAGCAGAAAAGCTTTAATTTAACCACACAGTGTCAGAATATGGTCTGTCCCTTGCTACTGTTTGTAAGACACAGTTTTTTAACCAAAAAAAAAATAAAAGTAATAAATTGGAACCTAGCCATTTCATTATCTAATTATCTATTTTTAACTAATTAAGTTAAAAATAAATCTATTTTCCAGCACATTATATGTCAGCATTATTGGACAAATAACAAATTTTTTTTTGCTGTTTATTCAAAGAAAATATCTTTTGATATAAATGTCCATATAATATGTAATTTTGAAGAAATTGTGATACAAAAGTACATTAAATATGTTTTAGTTATAGAATAGCTTAACAATTTTCTATCACTCTTATCTTTATACAAACTTGTAAGGTTAATTGTATTCTTAAGGGAATTTCAGGAGCCACTGSGAGAATTTCCATATTACAAAAGGCAGATTTAGTTCCAATTCTTATCACAGAATTCTTTAGAATACAATATTGACATTTATTCATAATGAAGAGTGAGAAAGCTTTTTAAAGCAGGTAGTATTTTACTTGTGTGTTTAAAATATTCATTCCAAAATTGGTAAAATAACTCTTTGCAGATCTGGATTCAGAAAAAACAAGAAAAGCTTYTCTTCAGGCCTATGCCATACCTAACCATCACAGGAACTTTGAGCGCTGTCTTCTAAATCAAGACTTGTATGCTTGCCCTTGCTGGCTATTCATTCCAGGTCCTCAAAAACCATGCTCAGCTTCCAGATTTACAAGCTTGAGAAATAATGAAASCTGCAAACATTTAGGGCAGGAATAAAACATAGATCAAGTTCAAACACACTAGTCAGCTCAACGTAAAGCAGSCCTATCAACTTAAAATAAAGTTGATATGGCCCTATCAGTCATACGAACTTTCAGCATAAATTTGATCACAGCTCACAATGATTCAGATGTTTAAATCAGATTATTTTCCTCTGGTTTATAATACCTCAGCTGTGCTGCGGATGTCTTCTTCATTTCAAAAATCATGATCTGTTCCATCAGCATGGGGAGACTGCTGTCACTGCATATTATTTTGACTGTGATATATCTTACTGACAACATCACCTCCTTTTGATTTACATTGACARGACCTAGAATACATAATTGGGATATTCTCCAAGGCATATAATCAATTGCATCTGCTGCATTTCTGGTATTTCCTTTGCCCTGCTTATACCATTACCGTCTCTGCTGAAGCTGTATTATTACTATAAATGTTTCCAGAAAACATATGTTGGCATCAGCTCACAACACTGTTTCTACAGCACTAACAATTTAAAACTTCAAAGGAATCTCAGAAGTGTTACTATTTTATTGTTCTAATACTCAAGTTATTGTGATAAATACGGTGATGAAACATGCACATCAAAGTCCTCTGTACTATATTCTTGGTTAGAGCAATACAAGGTAATAATTACATGGTATTTTCAAGAATAATTTTAAAAGTCTTGTTTTCTTGGAAAAGTGGTAATTAGGTATTTTTTACGAGAGAAAAATAAATAGTGCTCAAATACTAAAATCAGATAACTTCTGGGAAAATGCTGGAGTAAAAATCAATATCCTCAAAAACTGTTTGGGATAATATAACTAACAACAAGAGAAAAAATTRTTTCATTTTTAAGGAAATATGTGTATGTGCATTAAGTCAATTGTGCATTTTCTGACGTAAGTATTCACATGCTGTTAAATCGCACAGTTGAAAATGAAAGGATTATGTTAAAGATGGACAGTAGAAAATTAGCTGGAAAAAATCTGATAAACTACAGGGAGCTGAACAGTGGAGAGGAAAATTTATGCATAATTTAAATTTAACAGCATGGTCTGACATAATTTTGATAAATGTATCAGTTTGAGTACTCTAAAATACCTTAACTTTTGTTAATGTGCTTATCTTAGGCACATAATGATTTATGAAGWATATCTGATATAAATACCATCAAACTGTTTAACTCTGGGATAGACTCGTAATTGTTCCAAATGGTTATAAACAAAAAAAACCCCATTAACACCTAATGTGTTCAGGTGAAGAAAGAGAACAGTCAGTGTAACTATTTTCTTTCAGGCAGATGAAGAAATGCTYTGCTGAATCAAGCTAAAAGGCTCTTTCAAGGTGAAATTCTAGAAGAAAATTATCACATTTTATAAAGAGATCTAATGAGGAGCTTGTTGAAGTTTATCATTGGAAGCGGTACCAGGAGGACTGAAAGCTGATGAAGAAATAAAAGAATTATTGTAGATCATTTATGAGCTGACTACCACTCACTCATGATAGTACCAAACATGCCATAAACTCAGCTCTATACTAAACTCCATATGTGTGTGGCCTGCAAAAGTTCAGTACATTAAACCTGTTTTGCTGAATAATGTACATAATTTGTATTTCTTACAAATTGCCTGGTCTACCAAAACAACTGAGGATTTCTTTAGACTAAAAATAAGTGTGTATTAAACTTCATTAAAATTAAATGCCAGAAATTGTTTAAATATCCCTTAATTGAAAATTCAGCTTATCTTTAAGAAAATAATTTTTAAAAATCCCATATGTGCTATCRTTGTATTAAAAAAAGTGGGGATGTCAGTATTTTCAAGTTAGAAGTACATATTTCTTGAGTAATAAAGGACAATTAGTACGTTTTGGATTCTGTGTCTAAATCTGGTCCCTTTTCTTGAACTCTTTATTGAGATTATGTCAATTATGCAAAAATTGCAATTTTGGGCTTATTTAAAGCTCATTTCCATGTAAGAATGAAGGAATTGGGTGAATCGTCACACAGCAGTAGTCATTCTGAAATCTGAAATTATGTAATTTCAAGGCCTGATCTACCATATAAATGAAATTGACATCAAAATATAGTGACCCCATGGACAGAGTCATCTTAATCCAGTAGGGATTTTTGTGTCATCTAATTCCCTAATAACAAGATACAACTGCCTGACCAAATCATTTAGCACTTCTCAAGGTTTAAAAAAAGCACTTCTTAAAGTGCCATTGTACTCAATAACGCGTTGCTTATAAATAGCAAATGATTGCTTTATATGTTCATTTTTTGGGAAAGTGATAAAATAATCTCATTTACTAAATAGCTTGAACTATATTTTTGAGTTATTCATATAAAAATTGTGTTATATTTATATACAAATATTTGGGGTTTTTTTCTTCACTTTATTGCACTTTTTTCTTTACTGTATTGCACTTTATTGTAGTGCAAAATTTGAGTTGTTAACAATTCATATTAGTCTAGGTATGTGTATCAGGCAAATATTCTCTTACAAAACTGGTTTGGGCTATTTCAAGATTATTTTCTTAATCTTATTTTAAGTCAAAAAGAGATCTTAAAATGAACAAGAATAGTTGCTTGCTTCAAATACATCATTATTTTTAAGCTACAATAATGCCTAAATGGTAACTTTTAAAATTCAGAGGACTTTTTTATTCTTTGATCAGTTACACCAGTGAATGATGCCACAATCAATGTATCAGTTATTATAGTCAAATGCAGGCTCCTGCCAAAAGAGAACCAGTGATCAAAGTAGCAAAGTAGCTCACTCTGGGAGCACCTATGTTTAGAGTAGATCTATTACTACATCACCTTCTTCTGTAAGTCTGAAGGTATTAGTCAAAAGAGTTTTTAATCCTATTCTTTAGAATTAAGACAAGGATGGTTCAGAGTCCTGTTCAGACTGTAAATCTTAAATCTTATCTCAGACAAATAAAAAATGTCAAAATATGTGCCTGCCCCAAAAAGGTAGAGAGATACAGGAACAACTCTGAAAATGTGTGTATATAAACTCTATAAATAACAGGTACTAGGAGCTTCTATGAGGCATTTCTTAGTATGCCGCACAGCAATAAATGTGAACCCATCTCCTCTTCATAATACAATTCATCTTCAGCTTTCAGTATCCTCAATTACTAAATTTGGAAGCATTTTTTTCTAGGGTTTTGGATATGATATAATTCCAAAATAGAGATTTCTATAAAATTTCTCAAAAGATCTCATTCTTGCATCCTTCAATACTTTCACTTCAAACTTAACCTGAAATGTAGTTCAAACATGAGTGGGTGCTGGTAAAGAATGGGAAGAACATTTGGTCTATATCATCCCTAGAATTCTGGAACRTTTTAAGGAAATGTAAAAATACAGTAACATCTTACAAGAAGAATAGAGAAAGATGACATTTCCACATTACAAGAATCTTGGTTTTCCTCTGGAGGACATACATTTTCCTTAAATCCTAGGAGAATATAGGTACTTTTAAGAGGTGTCCACAGAGAGGTTTCTGCCACTCACTTTCCTTGGCTGTCTGAAAACCAAGCTTTCCAGATTTCAGGCAAATGTTGCTGACATTCAAAAGCCTCCTCTAAGAAAACAAATGCAGTCAAGGATGAATCAATTATAGATACCTTATAGGATCCACTAAATAAAAGCCTTACAATAGATCACAGAATCACAGAATCATGGAATATCCTGAGTTGGAAAGGACCCATAAGAATCAATGAAGTCCAACTCCTGAAAAAAACCCAACCATCCTTGGTAGAACTATGCAGTGCTAGGCCGACAACTCACCCACACTGACAGCCACGAAAGGATGCATGGCAGGTGGTATATCTACTAAATCAAATGTCTTACATTTTCCCTGCATTTCCTTTCCTCATTGCTCGGAGGTCATGAAAGTAGATATTGACTTTAAAATCATATTTCAAATAGGGAAATTTAAATTGTCTATGATTTTCTCCGCCTTTCACAGAATCAACTCAAATTTAATTTCAAATTGTGCAAACATCAAGTTAATATTCTTACAGTGGCTTTGCTAGCAGCTATGCACATTTTTGCATCTTGATTGGCAGGCCWATACTTACAACAATTAACTAAAGATTATGTTTTATAGTGGTTATTATAATTTCCATATAACTTGTCTAGTATTCTGCAGAGTTTTTTACATTATTAATATTCAGAAAATTATTTCTTGATGGGGACATATCTTTTGAGAACTACCTGAGTGCAATTTCTGCAAAAAGTAGAATAGAATATAAATTACATACCTCAGTTAGTAACAAAAAGAGTATTAACACTGGCAGTCAGTCATCCATTACATGTTATAGCTATAGTATTTTTGATACTTATTTGGTTAACAATTGCTCCAGGAGAATTAACTTCCAGTCTAGAGTAGAGAARTGGCCAGGAACATCTTGTTTTGATGACAAAAATGCACAGTTTCTCTGAAAGAACAAGTGGGAGACAAGCTTCACACTGCTTTATTAGCCACTTAAGGATAGATACAGATAGTCTTTTAAATGAGAACCTACAGCATTTCTCCTACATATCAAGTTTTTAGTGGTGTCAACTGTAAGCCTAAAAGGAATGGCCAGCGGTCTGAATTCTTCAGTATACATCTCATATACATATATATATATATATATACTAGCAGATAAGCCCACAGGTAGGAGTCAGCATTTTACTATAGGTGCTTTTAGGAGTAGAAAACCATCACAGCATGTCCTGGATTGCTCTGCCTAAGGCCTTTGTTAAGCACTGAAGCAGGTTTTTGGCCTTACCTTATCTTCACATATGATGTGTTAGGACATCTTACTATACAGAAAAGATCTGAAATACTTGAAAAAGGATTTATGCCACTCAATGTCTGATGAACATACAAACTGCTACAGTTTGTTGTGCAGAATAGACCTCTGGAGCAATGCTAATTCAGATGGAGGTGCATTATAATGACAATTCTGATTATAGAACTTAATTTTGTTTTCAAAATACAGTTTAACTTCGTAGGTTTTCTGCCAGCTTATTTCTTCTTGAATATTTGAGTGTCCAAAACCTGTTCTTCCAGAAACACAGGGCTTCCAGATGGATCATTAACATATAAGTAAATCTATTTTACATTGAAAGCAAAGAAGTTTAATTGAACTCGTGGATAGAGATGTAAAAAATCAAACAGAAAGTCAGTTTACCAGGCAGGTTCTTCTAATCTTGCAGGCCATTAAACATGTCTCTTGCAATGAGAAAATTCTATTAGCTATTGCATTTAAAATGATGTGCAAAAACATTGAAAAGAGCTTATTTTAACAACTATATTATGTTCAAAGTTTTTAATGGAAAAATTGGATTGAATACAACATGATATAAAACACATTTGCTATATGTACATAAGTATATAGAAGCTCAGTATTTGGATGACTGGATATGCACTTGGACATGTATTTGGGCAGTCCAGCTGTGTGTTTCTTTTCATTCACAGAGTGACTGTTTCCCTCCACTACAGCTCCAATAATTAAGCAATAGTCTCACAGTGAAAGATATTATACACTCGAAACATCATATTCTGTGAAAGAACCAAGATAAATAGCCAGTCAAGATCATTTATGTGTCAGCTCGCCAAACTTTCTGCAACTGAAACATTCCTGATTGGTATCTAAACTGCTACATTTACCTTGCAGCCAAAAGTACAACCTAAATTAGAGTCCAGACCTGCCATATTTTAAGTACTTCATTAAATTTTTTGATTCTATGTCCATAACAAAGCCAAACATCATTAATGTTAGCTACTTAAGGAAATTGGTCTATATTATAACCTGTATTCACCACCTAAATGATGTGAAGGATTCAATTTCRTTTAGGAGACTGCAGGAGCCTTCTGCTCCTCACTTTGCACAGGATTCAGAAGGATCCTGATTTCAGACATCACACAGCAAACCAGTTTTACTAGCAATAACTAACTAGTAATTTTTCCCACTGGAAACTGAAAACAAAGTTGCAAGTAGTGCAAGACAGCACTCTCTGCACTCTTGCAACAGTTGCACACACGTACATTTGAGTTTCATGTCGCTGACAGCCCATTAGAGAAAGCTTTATGTGGAAATTTTATGTCTCCTTTCCCTCTGCAACACTGTACACTATTCAAATATCATAAAGTTTTTGGCAAAGTAAACTGGTAGGAAGGGATACTGTACTCCTGATGTTTTGTTTGAGTACATTACCCAGTCTTTCTCTGCAATGCCATTTCTCTCTTTTCCATAGATACAGAAACAAATTCAATGAACTGTCAGGCTCTGAATTGTGGCTCCTGCTTAAATGGTAAGAAATATTTTGTGCTTGTCTCACTGAGAATAATCACTAGAATGAAACCAAACAATATCATTCAATGTATGTGTTTCAGCAACTTTGATATTTTTTACAATATACCTCTTGTATATATTGGACTTTTTATTTCTTTTTCTTGGTTTTGCTAGGCTGTTGAGTGAGAGACACTTTAAATGACAAACTTACTATGACAGCTCAAATTAAGTTTTCCAGTTATGAATTTAACCAGACAGCTATTGGACACTACAATCAGTGAATACTAACTGGTTGTTAAAAACAAATTCAGACATGATTAGCTGTGTAATGTATACATATATATTGTATTACTGTAAAAGCTCTGTTTTACCGGGTTTTACTAACCTAGTGCTATTTCAAGTGCTTATAAAATCCAACTACGCTATTAAATCTGGTTCTTTAGCCTGAATGTGATGGATTATGTATTATTCAGTTACTATTTGTGACTGCTGTATGTTGCCTGTGTGCTGAGATTGTTAGCATATGGCTGTGTTTTGCTACTGGCAGAGTTGCATGGTCAGTGTCTTCCTGGCTGTGCATCAGTGAACTCGCGCTGCACTAAACAACAATAAGAGAAATACACAGTGCACAACAGTCCTGTAAGTCCTCATCATAGACCAAGGGCAGCCTTTAGTCTTTTGTAAAAAAGAAATCAATGCCTGAACATGACCAATAGCCCCAGCTTCAAGGTGACTGAAATTTAAGTTTTGGCTCATGGATTCAGAGAACTCTTAAGGTTGGAAGGCACCTCTGGAGATTGTTCTGTCCAATCACTCTGCTCAAAGCAGAGGCAGCATATAATGTCTTTTAATGCCAGCTACATTAAGGAACTTTGACATGCAGGGCTGCTTCTTTGAATGAGACAACCAAAAACCAAAAGGATACCCCACCATTAAAACATCTTGCCAAAAGAGACCATTGAAAAGATGCTTTTCAGATAAGCAGATGTTTTCTGCCCGACTTAGTCTATTACACACTGATGTAAAACAAAGGACTGTTGTCCTTCCTTCTTGAACTTCAAAACCCATAAAATTCTTTAAGAAGGGTACCAAATTTCTATTTAAAAGGACTCTTGCACATGATTGCTGTATTACAGCTTTGAGATTTACTCTGCCTCAACTGAACACGACTGGCTCAGGGAAAGAAGTTTCAGCTAGCACGTTATAGTTCAAGCTGGAGTACGTGCTCAGCTAGCAACAAATGCTCAACTGATCAGTAGTGTGTTCATACGTAGTTTTGGTTTATGTCTGAGCCATAACAGAGAGACAAAGGAAATCCAGCACCCACTGCCATTGGAAGGAGTGTCTCGTGAATCTGTGCTAAGAAAGTTACTACCCTATGCAAAGTATTCCACATCATCAAAATGAGTCCAGAGTTTCCAGACGCTTTTTTCTTTCAGTAGAAAGTGTTCATTCTTAGTTTATAGAACCAAGTCATCACTAAAATCATGATGACTTGGGACCATCCATACAAATGCCTGTACACTGTTAAAAGTGTGCCTAGGGAAAATGCCTGCATAACTACTTGCTAGATTTAAGCTTTGAGTGTGAGGAAAATGCATGAACAATAACTGAATCTCACACATTTCCATTTTTAGTCTGGAACTCCCCATCTCAGTCTGTTCAGAGAGGTTTCAAATTTTATTGCCATGGTAGTAAAAACAATGACCCAATAGCAAGTCCACATCCAGCCAGTGAAAATTCCAAAACCTAAAAGGCTGATCCAGTAAGATATTTAAACCCATGTGATTCCTTAGTACAGAAGTAGTCCCATTGAAGTAAACTAGAACTACTTTTTCATTGAAATAATGCCTTCTATTAGGTCCCAGTATTCTGCCAAACTGGTACCTAAGAGAAAGTGTCTCATAGAAAAGAAAACAGCTATAATTCCTATTTTCTGTTGGGGACTATCAATTTCTTTCCCTAAGTTTTCACATCTGGGCTCAGGCTTGCTTGCTTAAATAACTCAACYGGCATTAGGCACACACAGACTTTCCTTTTCTAAGAAAGTGGCTAAGTTGGAGAACAAAAAACTTAAAATGAAAATAAAACAGCCCAGCTGAAGACCAAAAAGAAAGTTTTCCAAACAATTCTGAGGCAACTCTCCAAATTATTTTGTTCCAGTAATCTCCTGCATGCAACAGATCATTTCAGCTTAGTTAAGACTAAGAAATTCAAAGAGCCAGTGRGCTCTGATTGTTCATAATAAATTAAAAACAAATTATTTAACAAAATTTTGTGGGGAGGCTTTCCCTGATGGTACAGTACATTCCCTGACTACACCTTCAGTATACATTTTCATTCAGAGAAGACGAGTTATTGTGTGTGATCAGATGGCATCCTTGTCCAAAGCTTGCTCTGTAATGCTAGATACCTTAGGGGAATTTAAGCACTAAYGACATAATAACTTTCTAGTTGTTTCTGTGCTCTTTCATCAGTAAAAACAAGTCAGCACATAGACATGCATACAGCTTGTAACTTAGTATACATTGGAAATTTGTTTTTTCATTCTTGCTAATGTATTATGCTGTTAGGTGACATTGGACTTGACTTTGCCTCTTGCCCTGTTTACGGCCTTCTGACAATACAAAAATGAATTATTGCTGGGTGTCTAATTAATACCACACTTTTGCAGAGGGAGTTTTATGACCCATCAAGACCATAAAATCATTGCTATTAGAAGACTCACCCTATATTGTTTTGTCAGAAAATTCTGATTTATATGTCATCTACTGAAATGTAGTGAATTCAATCTGCTTCTAGTTTTAGCACAAACAGGGAAATGCATCTTGTTTTCACATACTGCCTCTCTAATCACACTTCCAAGACAATAAATATGTGTTACACGCTTGTACACAACCTAGCATAAATACAATTAAACCAAATAAGTATGCTTATGACGCCACAACATTTGTAACAAAATGGATTTTGAAGACCCTCAATCCTGGGACGGTAATTATATAATTTGATGAGGTCCACAGTAGCTGTAATCTGATTAGAGAACTCATAACATTATTGTTGACCATGAATCTGTGAATATGACCAAATGACTAATATGTATAATTTAAATTGTGGAAAAAATATTTCAGACGAATATTTGGCAACTGTTATTTAACAGTTTATTTGAACTTCCTTCTTTCCTTAATGATTAATTTAACCCGTAAGGTTTTTTACAAGAGTGTTCATGAATGATGTGGAAAACAGATTGGTTTATAGTTTGAAAAGTATGGATGAAACAGTAGCTAGTGAGCTATAGGAAATTGAAATTTTTTTCAGTAAATGTAAATACATTAAAACTAGGTAATAGCCTTTAACTTCTACTTCATCACTCATCTTTAGAATTATTTTATGATTTTTATTTGTTTAAAGAAAATAAAATGTGAATATAGTTTAAATTATTTTTTTAATAACATATACCAACAATGTTTTTTGAAATTATCTGGTAAAAAAGAATATAAAAGATACCTTATGTCAACATTTCTGTTTTGCTTAGGGCAAAAATGTACCTCTAAAACTTCCCCTCTGGTAATATCACCTGCTAATTCACCACAAAAATTTCAATGGTATGTCTGATGATGAAACGCAGTTTAAATCTTTCAGTGTGACTTTCAGAGGCCTGTTAAAATTTGAACATTTTAAAATAAACATCTTAAAGCCACATCCTCAGTTTAGGGGATTGATTTTGCCTTCCAGGGACTTTGTTTCCTTCTATTTTATCCATTTCAGGAGAGAAGGCCCATCCCTGGTCCCACTAAGTTCTCTGGACCTGGAACCCTGCTAGTTCTGGTCTCTGAAAGTGATTTCTGTCTCTGTCTCACTCAGCCTCACCCACCCCTCTCCCTGCCTTTCTCCTTCTCTAGCTATTCCCTCTCTTAATATATATTAAATCACTCTTTGTGCACCATATTCACATGCAAACTGGATACATATTAATGACTAGTCCTGACTCTAACACCCTGCAAAAACAAGAAATCCAATAAAATGATAATTAAATGGGTTTTTTAAAGAGTGGTATTTTACAGCAAGGCACCAAGAAGGCAAGAAGATAATCATCACCTTCTTGAGACAGCAAAGTCATACCATTAAGCCAGATTTAAAGTCAAAACTTACGTCTTTGTTCAAGGGTACCCCACATATAATCTTATCTAAATTCAAAATGTAACAAAGCTCAAACATCAAAACTTAATTGAAAAGCTATGCAGTATATATCTTACTGCTTTTGAAAATGGACACTTCGGGGGGGGGAGGTGGGAGGGGCAGTTCAGGTGTTTTCTAATACTGCTTCCCAAGACTCTTTTCCTTTGAAGCCTTACATAGCTTTCAAGTGAAAAATCACATGCTTTTGAAAGATGTCAGTGGCCTGCTTGGAAAAGATAGGGTAGGAGAGGCTGACGAAGTCAATGCATTTTATTTACAGAAATTTTGCCTCAGTGATCAATAACCATGTGGAACAGAAAGATGGTTTTATTCTCCCTGTGACATGGTGCCAGCTCCATTGCCTAAGGACTTTTTTCACTGTCAAACATGTTTTGTTCTAGTATCTATATCCAGTTTAACAGCAATATAATGTTTTATACTCAGAGGTGCCAGCTATGCTTTCACATCTGATTTGCATTTATTCTATCAAAAGGTCTATATTCTAATATGCTGTAGCACCTGGCTTTAAATCACTAGCAGAAAAATAAACCTCTTGAATAACAAGTTCAGACTCAAAGAGGAGATATCAGAATGTGGGTTTACTGCTGAGTTTCATTTTCTAGAACTCAATCTTCACAACAGAACTTCAGATATTGTGGCAAAGGCTATTATTATTCTCAAACTGTTTAGTAAATGCAGCTACTTGTGGAAGACAGAGGTAAAAAAAGCAGTACTGCTGAAAAGTACACATTCCTTCCCTTCTCCACTTAGATTTAAAAAAGGAGGTGCAGATGTGGATGGGGTATGGCATACAAAAAAGCCCACACGTATCTGGTTTTCACTCTGACATTTACTAACCTTTATGTCAGGAAAATCTGGCTTGGATTTAAGATTTTTTAGGTATTAGTCTGTGCTTATTTTCCTCTTGTAAAAGCAGTTTTGCTTTCAGATTTTCGTATTAAGTTTCTGGACTCATGACTAAATGTCATCATCTTACCCTGATCAACTATTTGCATACTAACAGCTGACCTGCCCTGGCTGGGAGATAAAAAGCATTAGCTCAGTGATGAGGAGTGCTAAAAGTGTGGCGGTGCTCAGGGACACCTTCCACTTGTTCAGTAGCTCTAATTCAGTTTCATTTAGCTCTATGTCCCTACCTCTAAAATATGTCTCTGCTGCAGACTACCAGACATAGARGTGTGGGTTTGGTAGTGCTAAGTTCATGAAGAAAAAGCTAAGTAGGTGTGATTGTTTATGAAAAGGAATAATTCTAGAGAAACAGTAGGTTGTTTCACTGAAATGGAAATATAGATGAAATGTGAATTTCATGACAGAGTTAACAGGAAGCCCTGGGTTGTTTTTCAGTTTTGGTTCATTAGGACAAAAGTCTTAGAACCTGATCTACTAATGTTTTAGCTAAGAAAACAGAGCTTGAAAAACTCTGCCAGAAGTSGTAATTATGTCTATACAGACATGTCTTTAACCAAATGAGTTCAAATTTTTCCTTCATGTGGGATCGGGTAACAAACAGCCCATTTATCACTGTCCAGATCCTAATGTTAAGTCCTTATTTCCTTTTATGTTTCTTTCCCCATTACAAACCAATGGCATGTTTTTCTTAAATACAGACCATATAATATCTATAAAAATTTAAAAGAATAAATCAATAAAAAGCAAGTAATTTGCAACATAGTTGTTTCTACTTGGAATCCAGTAGTGTAAAACTGTGTCATTTCCAAATACTGTAACTTACTACCTGGACAAAATGGACTTTGGGTGGTAGGAACCAGAATTTGTAAGTGTTCTTACCAACTTCGTGGGCCAGCACTGGATCAAGGGGCCAGAGAGGATTATTATTTATACAAACTTTAATTTAGTCGCCTGTGTTAAACCAATGCTCTAGGGATGAACTATTGTCAAGCAGTAGCTCACTTAGAAGAAATAGATTAATTCGCGGTCCAGAAGCAGCAGAAGACTCAACTGCTGTGAAAATGGCCTTATCYTGTGGCCTTTTTTTGGTCCTTTTTTCAATTTGTTTATTCAGGCCCTTCCACTTTTTTGGTCAAAAAGCCCAGAAGACACTGCCCCCAAGTTTCAGTTTTAGYTACTTAAAAACATCAGGCTTCCGGAAAAGAGATAGGATAATCAAATCACTTAAAATTTTGATAAGATTTTGAAGTATTAATGTATGTGAAGATTTGGAGAAGGGCAAAAACATGGATGTTGCAATCTCTCAGGCTGGGAGAGATTTTTTCTTTTAGACAAGTACAAATCTCTTACTAATATTTTTGCAACATCGTCACTCAAAAGGGTTTCTGTTTTGGATATGACTCTGAAGGATTGTYAGAAAACTTGAAGTGGAATTTCTTTTGTTTGCCAGAGCTTCACAAAAATAAGGCAGTGAGATGCATGGAAAGAAGCTGCTTTATAGCTTTGTTTTTTCCTCATGGAACATAACAGAAGGAAATGTCAGGGCTTTCACAAGGAAACAGTTGATAGGCAGGTGCTAAAATAATTCAACAAAATTGAATTTGACTTGGGCAATTATAGTGTTGACAGTGTGTGTACGTGTGTGCATGTATGGGGTTTCATAAATTGTTTGGCATGCTTAGTGATTAGAAAAAGGCACCCAAAGTTAATACAAGATTTGGTACAAAAGAACACAAAAACTGATAAAATTATTAAGCAACAACACAGTATACTTTTCTTTAAAAAACAAGTTAGTTCACTGGTTGAATAAAATTATATTGCAGGGTGTTACACCTGTTCTATTTTCATTTTTATCCTGTTGACYGTGTAATATTAGTTTTATGCTTAGTAAAAACAAGGACATGTTTTCCAAGAAATAAAGACTTTTTTTTTTTTTTTTTTAATTAATTGTTACAGAAAATAATCTCTGGAAGCCTCAGCAGCCTCATTTCTGCTTATAATTATTTAGAGCCTAGAAATGTTCTAGAGATCTTTAAGGAGTTAAGAGAGTCTACTCACATTTTCTCAATACCAGTATAATTCTTGGTTTTGGTTCATGCTCAGTTTTTGGAAAATCATCTTCACGCACTGAGAATAAACAGGAGAAAATGGGATTTTTTTTTCAAATGTGCACAGAGCTAGATATTTCTCCTGGGTGATACTGTGAATTTGAAGCTTCTGCAATTTTACTTTGGTATTTTCTCTAGGGTCCACAGAGAAATGTGGAAGGGTCTATGCTGAATATCCTGAATATTTTTGCAAAGGTGTCCTGGCAGTAGCTTTAAACTATTTTGCTATTATTTTTGGAGGAGATGATTACATAGAGGCAGTCCAGCTAGTATAGGCTATCTATTCAAAATTTCTCATTATTCAACAGAGGGGGTATCAAGGTCACTGAACCCATCCATCTAATATTTCTCTCCTACTGATACAATAGGTTTAGTCAGCATGGTCACTTTTTTACTTACCTTGGAAAATTGTTGGGGTTTTTTTACTACAATTATAGATATGTAATATTAAAGGTTACATTAAAGTAATATTAAAATTGCATATTGAAGTAGGAAAAATTTTCTTTAAAAATTAGGGAAGTGAGAGTTAAAGGTCCCAACCTGCAAATAAAAAAAGGAAATTACTAGAAAATCTTGTCCAGCACRCCTAGCTAGAAAAAAGTGACCACTTGGATGAAAACAGGTCATTTGATGAGAAAATGTGCACCACTTCCATTGGTGTGTRTGCATTTCTGAACACCGGAAAATGCAAACAACCTTCCCCAGTATCCAATAGCATTAAACTTTCTGGAAACCTTCTTACCTTCCTGACTTTTGRTGATTTACTTCTCACTCTTCACACCAAATGTATAAAAGAACTAAAAGCAGTCRCTTAAAGGAAGGAATTAAGTTTACAGGTATACTTGTACTTATTAAGATTTATATTTTACAGTTTTCAGAACTGGTTGTCAACCTTTTTCCTTAGACTAATTTTCTAGGTTGAGAGTGGGTTTTGTTTTATTTTCTTTTGCTGCTGCACATTATTTTGCATGACTTCTTGGATTTAATTTGTGCAGCACAAGAATAGCTCTTACCTTATTCTCTCTCTTGTTAACTGTAGAAATACTCTCACAGGGGTGAAGCTGGGTGCCATTTCCTGAACAACAGGATGAGGTGGACTGGGCCCAAAAACATACTTCAGCATTAGACATCAATTTGGCAAGATCTGAAAACATGGAAGATGGAACACATCAGTCTCTAATCTACACACTCATGAGAATCTACAGCTGGTGTAATTTAGATAAGCACAGTGTAATTAGCAGACCTGGAATTTAGATAGAACAATGGAATTATCCCTTTTCCTCTTGAAAATATCATCAAGAGACTATTTTTAATGACAAGTAATTAATACCTTGATTAAACTCTTCCGTGAAAAAATTCAACTCCAACATCATGGACAATTATGCAGGAACATTAATTTAATTAATATTGACAAACAGGGAAGAATATCATCTATTAAAATGTCACCATTGCTTGTTTCAGAATCTGAAAATATCCTATTTTATCCAGGTATATTTTGTACAACTGATGCTCAGAGAGTAGGTTCTGAAATGTCCTTTTTTTTTATATGCCTACAGATAATAGAAGCCTTTTGTTGGAGGATAATTTATGGTTTATGTCCTAACACTCATATTTAAAGGGGGAAAAAAACATTTTACAAGTCCACATAAAATAAAAATATCTGATATATAGCCCTCAATTCCAAGTAGGAACACTATCCTGCTACTTCCTTAAGCAATAAACTACCTTTTTCATCTACTGTTGATTCACATCCTTCAAAGCAGAATAGTTTCCAAAACAACTTATACCTTTCAAAGGAAAAAAAGTCACTTTAGACCTGCCTGATCACAGGAACACATCCTGTCAACAGCTCTGCAACAAGATCCAGTGGATAGATGGTGTGTAAAGAATATTAATCAGGTTTTTGTATAAACAAAGTGCATCCTACACTTCAGTTTCTGGAAGCTTATTGTCCAAACATTTCACTAAAACAATAACTGCCTTTTTAAAAGTCCTTCTGCACAGCACCAATGACTATCAAAGTGCCTGGGGTAAAAGATAAGCTTGCAAGTTAACTTTCGTTATGTGTTTTTGCAAGTGCCAACTCTGTTGCTGCTATCAAGCAATTGCTCAATTTGTGCAACTTCACATTCAGGGCATCTGAGATTCTGCCCTTCTAATATTTTAGTATGGGAGCTGGTATGTGCGTGTGGRTGGTTGTGGGGAAGGAGAATCACTTCTGTGGTCTTTGTGTTGGCATTTAAAACGTTAAGGTAGAGTCCAATAAAAATATTAGAATCAAGGGCTGCACACTTTCCTCTTGCTCATCTCATTTCTCTAAAGCATAGAACAAAGGATGCTGAACACATTTACAGCACAGCTCACTCGCTGAATTGTTGAATACCTAATATCAAACCAGCAGCAGCAAACGCAATAAATTCCTCTGAGGTAGCATTTCAGCRCACAAATTCAGCAGCAGGAGATCCAGTGTGTCTAGTCTAAATTCTGAGCTCTCAAAGTCCAAGAGACATGCAGTCTAAGGCATACAAATTACAGGTCAAAGTAGAACCACGAAATTTCAAGGCTTCTTGTTTAAATATTGACCTAGAGAAACAGACAGATGGTAAAGGGTGTTTGGTTTTTATTTCATCTGATTACTTTTTAAGTTATAAATTACAGTCTGCAAGGGGAAAAAGTTTTCTGCAGAACAGTGTGAGGATGCTGTGTTTCAGAAAGCAGAGAGAGGAATGTGAAAGGGCAAACAGTCCCAAATTCTCTGTCCACACAAACTAAATGCTGTATGGATTCCTGGTCAGGGAAGGATGAACCAGAAGACCTTCAAATCCCAGAACCCTCCTGCAAGAGCTGTTAAACCTGAACTTTCTCTATCTCCCTAAACTTAAAATTTAATTCCAGGTTTTGATCTTCTTGGTAATTCTTTCTAGCAGTAGTCTAAAGAGAAGACTAGTAGGGACGGAGAGAGGGTACTTGACGGTCTTTGAGACAAGCTACTGTAAAAACATGGGGATTATCCTTTATCTTCTATACCAATTTTTTTTTCCTATGAACCCCCTCCCAATTCTCATAAAAGATCCAAGGCCCTGTCTCTTTTCTCCCTGTGGATGACTCCTTACTCCCTGAGTGGATTGGAATGGCTTTAGAAAATCTCCTCTGACATTACCATATCTTCAAAGCACTACAACACTGGATTCCTGCCATAGCAAAGATAATCATAGCCTCATCCCTCCAAACACCTACCCTCCACTAATTCCTGAGTTGAAAATGCCTCACCTTGCCACAACATCCCAATTTTCTCTATCACAAGTTCACCAAATAATCCTTGTCTCCATTCCCATTTCTTCTTGAATTTCTTACTTAAGTCACCTAAAAATTAGTGCCTTCTTGAGCCTCTGTTTCAAAAATGCGCTCAAGCAGCCAGACGTTATTTCTTACCTGTTTCCTTCAAATTTTGTCTGTCACACCACTGAATCCCCTACTTATAGCTGCTGTGAATGTCAAACTCATCTGTGACCCACTGAATCTCCCAATTGGTTCAAAATCCTCTAAAGCCTCCTGAACCATCCCTAGAGAGGTAACAGTTCACTAAATCCCTATTCTCTCCCAGCCGTTCACCTAGGATTAACTTTGTCAACTTTATTTCTTCTAAGGAATTAAAAAATCCAGATATAAAAATCCCATAGGGTAGGACCCTATGAAAGGGAAGGGACCAAAAAGAACATACCTCGGGGGGGAAAAGACCCCAAAAAACCTCCAAACCGATGGTCCTCTTTTGTTTGCTTAGTCTCTAAGGAAGAAATTTCATATTAGGGTGCAAGGTGTATATGCTCGAGATGTAGGGTTTTCCTTCTTTTCTGGGTTTCCCTTCTTTCAGTAACATAAGAAACAGGCTCCAGGCAATAGCAGCTGTGACAAGTCATTTCCTTTGTGTCTGACCTTTTAATTTGGTCTCCATCTCAGGTTGCCTACTGTACTCTCCACAGCTCACCAACTGGGCAGCTTTTTCCTCCGCCAATTACTTGCACACAGCCTGTGGACTCCAGCAGGGAGAGAGGCCAGGGCACTGCCAGCCATGAGAAGCTGTGCTCCTGGATATGCCAGGCACACTCCGCATGCAATCCAACACAGACACCTGCAGCCTTCCTACCTGTGACCTGTGACCATGGAGAGCTCTCACTCAGGGTAGACTGTCTCATGTGCTGGAACAGAGGGAAGCTGGTGGGTGTTCTCAAAACCTGAGAGATTTCACACCAAAAATAATATCGACTCTCAAATCGCCCCCAACATTTACAAGATCCAAGAACATTTTCCAGCTGTTTGACTCAGGGAAAACATAAGTACCCACCATTTTTCCACATATTTTTTAATTGCCGTGGCAGGAGACACCACCACGGGACTGGAAGTCTGACACAGACCACTCCAGCCATGTTTTCCATCAGCCCAGACCGCAGACCACAATCCCAGGTGCATGGCACAGAGCACTGCCTCAAAGCCAGGAGGTACCAGGACCATTTCTAGCTCGATTGCTCGCTGTCTGCCAAGTAGCGTTGGGTAGGTATTTCCTGTGGAACTGTGTGGGACAATGTTTTGTGCCAGTGAGGAGAAATACAGAATTCAGGTGTCAAACTGATAGTGATTGCCTYGCAGGAAAGCCCCCACTATCAGAAGATTGTTGGTCTTTTGCCTAACACTTCTCCCTCAGGTTCCTGCATACAATAACTGTGGATTAAAACTCCATTTTCACACACATCTCAGTAAGATTAACTGGACAAAAGCTTTAATTTCAAGTCTTTACGAATAACTTCTACAGAACAGCCATTGTGCTTAAAATCCATGGCAGTCAATTCCACACCAGATAATTCCACAGTAGCTTTCACATAGAGGAGCCCCCCTCCCCACCACACCCCACTAAGGACCTTTTAAATCCTTGAGTTGTCTTGCAGCAACAATAGAAATCCGGAAAAAAACTCTGTTGAAGGGTCTAGATATGTTGCACATGTGGTGATTTGCTACTCAATATCATTGAGTCAGACTTATTTTTAAATGCAAAGTAGATGCTATGGAAAATATTTTTATTCATCTACAAACTTAGCCCCCATTGATTTGATAAATAGCTTTCTGCAATGTGTTATTGGCCCAGGACTATGCAACCTCTTCATGCAGGTCTATGCATGGCAATACACACGCCAAGGTGGTAACACCTTGGATTAACAGGTATTTCAACAGCCTCTTTGGGAAGAGCTTTGGTTTTTCAAGTTTTATCAGAATTGTGATGCAAATAAACCGTTATAATGTCATTGACTTCAGTGTAGTATAACAGCTGGCAACATTTGCATTTCTCTCAAGTTTGTCTCCACAGAACTGACAAGAAGTGATTTTCCCACATCATAATGCTACTAGAGAATTGTTTTAAAATGGCTAAGATAATGTCACAGGAATATTCATTAATATGACAAAATTTCTTTTAAAGTTGTCATAAAGCTTCTTTCTTAAAAATTGAATAATAATACCTGCCAAATGCATGTCTTGCTTCAACAGAACACCACTACATAAAACAATAAGCATGTAGACACTTTCAGAACATCCTGTAAGCATCAGTTGGGTATTCATAGATTAGTTCATATGTGGTATTTTGAACATACAAGAACTGTTACACACATGTTACTGTAATCTCCYGAATTTGATTTTCCCCACTTACAATAACCTTAATGAATAACCATGTCAGCCCAGACAAAAAAGTAATTGTATTAAGGAAGAATGTTTCCTAAATTCAATAGTTATTCCACTTTGAAATGCAATTCCCTTTCAACATAATTAACTTTTCAAATGGATTCTCATGTGGAATTACTCAGGAATAGCTAATTTCTTGTGTTACCAAGCACTAATGAAGCTTCACATCTCCTATACTATGCACAAAGTTGTATCATCTTTGTACAGACAACAAATTTGAAGAAAAATATCAAGGAAAAATAAAGTTATTGACATGACTTGAATAAAGACAGCCAGACACTCTTGCATACACACACTTAGCATTAACTAACCCACTTCTCTCCGTTATAGTCTATAACCTATCACAGGTGTTGAAACAAGTAACACAATCTCGTGATTAAAATGGAAATGTTTGCTATCTGTAGAAAATTGTCATATGGTTAAACCAAAATAAATCCTACCACATTTATTTATTGGTGATTCATAACTAAAAAGGGTTTTCTATTTTAAATAGTTGTTTCTTTTAAGAAGAAAATTTGACAAAGCATAAAGATTATGATCTGGATAGGCAATCTCAGACATACACATTTCTGAGACAACAAACCAATAATGCCTGCTAGCATATGTAGTTACATATTCTCGTTGCTTAAAAAAGTAATGATGTCATAATCATGTTTCAGGGTTTAAATGACTTCTCACATGTGCTTGTTCCCTTGAAATAATAGTTCATGTCTCCTTTTGGATAACCTATTGACATACACTGAGTATTCATAAATGATTAAAAACCATTTTGCTAATACTTTCCGCATAGAAGGCTGCAGTAGTATTTAAATAAATAAAACCACACTTACATATTAGAGTTTAGCTTAAGTCAATGAATTTTAGAATAAACTATTTACTTTAAACAAATAACGTTATTAGAATAAAACATTATTACATAATAATTTCTCACTAGGATTGACAATTTAGTATCCATTTTCTTCTCATAACTGAACAAATACTTAATCAAATTCAGTAAATTATCACAAATTTCTTAAACCTCACTCGTATTAAAATTGTTCTTCTGCCTTTAGGTAGCATTAAATGTAGCTCTGTGTGTCCTCTTTCTTCAATTATTCTGACAATTATTCRGTGTACTTGAGCAAGATCAACAACTCCCTCATTGTGGATGCTCCAGCAGTTTGAYTGGCACCATGAGGAACTCCAGCTGCTAAACCTTAAATTCTTTAAAGCAGTGAATAAGAAACTCAATTTGCATAATAAATTCTTTTGTGTTCATTGAGATTGCTCATATCATGATGGAATTTGATGGGTGAATAAGAAGTCAAAAATCTGGCCATGAGAAAAGAAGCCTCATTAAAGCTTATTTCTCCTTTCTGAAAAGAGAATGGATGTGAAAGTATAATAAAGTATATCTGTAAATTGTGGAGCAGCAGCACACACACACGAACAAAGAGTAACTTCCCTATCTGTACAAACTGCAAGATGCTTGCACATACTTGAGAAGGAATTCTYTGCAGTTCATTTCGCAGAGAAGATGGAAGTGATCCTCCTTCTTGTCTTSAAATTGTATTATTACACAAATAGTAAATATTACTTAAAATGTGAATGGAGTTCCTGATTATATAATTATATCTTGTTTCCTTTGGYAACTGAAGGGTTGAAGGTACTCTTTGACACCAGCTATTAGTGGTCCAAACTTTCCACTCTGAAGACATGAATTCAAGTCATGCTAAGAGTAGGTTTTGTCCCCGTGACCAAGGACACAGTTTGGCATGCATATTTATAAAACTTGTTTAGAGCTGGACAAGGTACACAAGTCTTGCTCTCAGGAAATCCATGACAGCTTTCCTTTTGGCTTCCACCAGCCAGGCTTTCCCCTAAGGCCGAGAATATAAAAGTGTCACAAGAGATCTGCCTAAATTTTAGCTTCCTCTTTGGCTCTTTCACTTCTTGGCAACACTTCAATTTTTCTTGGCCAGCTTTCCAAAATTCTGGCAAAGAGAAGACAAAAAAAAAACCAAAACAAAACAAAAAACCAAAACTTTGTCTTGCCTCTTGACTATTTCAGGATCCTGTTTTTCCTTTAAGTTGCATCTGATTTGATCTATTCTTTCTTGCAGCAGCCAGAACAGTCCCTCTGGGACACTCTCCTGACTCAAGAGCCCAGAAAATTTTGGACTCCTTTCCTTTCTGATCTGGCAAATCCTCTATACCAAAGGGCCAGCAGTAAGTGGCTTACATCCAGTAATACAATAGTTATTTGTTTCCATAAACAGTTGTTATTTTCTTCTACAAAATTTTCTCAAACTTCTGAAGATTTTACTGGATTTAATTATACACATGGGGCTTGTTTTTTATTAGACTCCTCTTTTAACTGAAATCTCCTTTTATAGCATGTTTTCTGCTTGTGTCACTTGCTGTCCTTTAGACGTGTTGAACTTTATTATGGTGTTTAGTTACAGCTGTGATTTGAATGAGATTTCTGGTGAATTACTTCAGACTAAGCAAGGATAACCTCTGGTGCTATTCTCTGCAATCATCCATTTTAAGAAGCAACCACTTAAAGTGTCAAGAAATAGTTTTTACAAGCACTMTACCTTTGTATGTGCTACAAGTGGGTAGCAGAAGTCCCCTGTTATCAGTCTTGTTAGATTTTTGTAGCCTCACTGATCACAGTTACTGCTGAGCACCAGAATTCTTCCCCAGATCCCTTTTTTTTTGTCTAGAGGCTGTTAGTAATGCCTCGCCAGCAAAGACTACTACATCTTTATATTCTAGTCACATAGATTAAACTTTTATATGATAAGGGAAATAAAATGGAGGCAAAAAAATCACTGAGGAAAGAGATTCCCATGACTCAGATAAATTTAGCCATGTAACTAGATCTGTACTATCAGCAACAGTAGCAGAGCATCAGGTACCAAACAGGGAGCAGTTACAGCTGAGCAGACATTCAGTCGCTCTCACCCAGGGCCAACAATGCTCTTTGGAGTGGGACACAGCTGGAGAGAAGGAGACTAGAGCAGAGACTTGGCAATATAAGCTTGGCCAGAAACATTTATTCTTATTCTTAGCCTTATTCTTTTGATGCTTGTATGCTAGAATAGGCCCCACAGAAAGAAAGCAAGAACTTATGCAATTTTTTTAAGAAGATGGTACATATTTCTAAGTAAAGAGGCAGAAAACATTGTCAAAGAGACAGGACAAAAGAGGTGACAGCCAGCCATCAACCTATGCAAATTTAAGGGCTGATTTCAAATTAGTGAGGTATAAAAGCTAATTTTATGTCACATCGTGCATGAAAAATCAGACCAATCATGTATGTCAATATTATGCTCAGATTAGATCAAAAAAAAAATTAAGCTAAAAATAATGCAAATCATTACTAAGTGAAGAGCCTAGCACACAGGGTGTGAAAAAAATATATAAAGAAGATGTATTTTTGTGGGAGAAATTCTTATTTATATATGGTTGGTGTAATTTAACAAGGAAGAATTTCATTTAAGGCTTTTTGAAATAAACAGAACTGTAAGTGGATATGTATGAGACTGCTGGAATGACTGATCTACAGATGGCAGTGAATTTTCTCTTCTTCCAAACCCAGTAACAATTCTGGAAAATGGAGAGTCTGCTTGTTATTTGCTTACTTCCACAAGCATTAATTCTATTCAATTTGTTCTTAAATAGTGTCAGTGTTGCTGTTTTCTTCTTTTTTTCATGGGAAACTACAAGGATTCCTCTTCTCTTCCTCTTAAAAGCAGATTTGTATTGACAGGCACACATCACGCTCTGAAGTTGGTTTCATTCCCTGAAGGATTTTGTTCTATGGCCTACAAGAAGCACTAATGACTGAAGGGGAATTCCCTGCTGCCACTAGATTCTCCTATCTCCACACAAAGCTGATTCTGTTTCCAGAGTCAGTGAAAGGTGCAGTGCTGTGTGATCTCAATTCGTCTTCATCACAGTACGCAGCCAGTGACAATACACTCCTGAAACAGCGCAGAATTTCAGAGGGAAAAGTCCACCCTTGCAGACCATGCAGTCGGTGTGATTTGTAATAAAGACAAGAACAGAACTCTTTGCATAAATAATTTAAATGCAGCAACTACTGTAGCAACCACACGGAATATAAATTGCTAATTTCAGGGACTAAATCCCCTGATTTCAATATCAAACCATTAAGAGGCTATATTTGTCAGACCACAGCCTGCGCTTACATGGCACAGCTCGGAGAAACTAATAGCACTTCTGCATTCAAATGGTAATTACAAGAAGTAGAAAACCAACTCCACCTTAAACCTTTAGTTATAAATGTTCACTTTTCTCATAAACGAATAAAACAGCACCCTTTCTTAAAGAGCACTTTTGAAGTGCCTGTACAGTTATATTGTGCCATTTTGCATGCGTGCTTCAAAACGTCCCTCCGCTCTCTGCCAAATCCATTCCTTTGAGCAGACAGGTCATGGCAATTTACAAGAGTTCATTTCCCCTGGAGAGGTTATTCCTGCCTGCTCACAGGCACTGCAGCCTGTGCACCCTCACATGTGTCTGACGAAGTAAGGAAAGCCATGACATGAAAAAAACAACCCCACAGCAAAACCACTGGATACTAGAGGTGTAATGAAAATAAACTACACACATCTGGAAGTCCAAAGTTGTGCATCATTTGAAAAATGCTAAGTAATCCTGAAAATTGCAGATGCCAATGAAAGTCTCAGCCTCTTTCTTTTGTTATGTAAAATAGCTTTTGGGGTGTTTTTGAGATTAGTTCCTTTCAAAGCAAGAGTTCTAAAAACAAACTCTCTACTCAGCTTTTTATCCTCAGGTGAAAAATGCCGGGTAATTTTCAGCCAAATTCAGAAGAACAGGCTCGATTAGCTACATTGCTCATCATCTCATCCATTCTGGTTTGTTTGGGGGGTTTTAACGCCAGTTAGGAAAACTCATAATGTCCCACCAACACATCCTTTCAATACCAAGCCTTTACATACYCAGATGATTTTCTTTGGAAAAGATTTTTCATCTGAATACTGGTCCTACCTATACTGGACATGGCCTGTATGGAACAAAAAAAGAGAAAAATTCCGGCTTTATGCAATATTTCTTCCACTTGAAAACTGCTCCCTTTTAAGACTCTGGAAGAAATGTTTTTGTCATTCAGACATATGAGAATGCTGAGAAAGACTTTTCTTGGATCTAATTCATTCTATTTTTCACAGGAAATCCAAGTGTCTTCATATACTTGCATTTAGCATCAAGAATGAAATGTATAAATATTTTATATCCTCAGTAGACACAGCTTTTACTCTAAATCTTATCATTTTACAGCAACTTTTAGAAGAGACTTCTTCATTGATAAGTCTTCCACAGATGATTATGCAACTCTGTAAATAAGAAGCCCTTGAAAACCTTACTTCTGAATACTTCCGAAGACAACATAGCAAGGACCAAAATTTGAATATTGAATGAATATTCACAATATATTGAATGAATATTCACAAAAATCGTGGCCCTGATTGCTTTCTTTTTTGAAAAAAAGACAATAGTTCTGGCCACTTAAAATTCCCCTAAAATTGTTTGGGTTTGCAGTTTTGTTTTGCTTTGCTTTTTCCCTAAAGAATCTGATTTTTTGATTCGGAAAACCCAAATGCTTTTGCATCTTTCTATACGTTTGATACCTGTCACTGTGAGATGGATGGCACCATTGACACTGACTTGAAGAATCATGAACACTAGCTAGTGCCAAGCACTCAGTTAAAAAAACAGCTTCTCCACAATGGTCTATGGAACACATGGATAGCTGTAGCAGAACAACATATTACATGGGAAGACATAATCTTTACCAGTTTGAGAAGTTTCATAGGTTTGGATAGGGTCTCTGTTGTGCTACTTATTATACAAATTGCACTGTCCCTGATCAGGGAAATATTTTTTGGACCCTAGAAACTATTAAAATTATTTTCCAACTGGCAAATTAAGTCATCAAAAATAGAAGTGTCCCTTGTACATGACATTCCAGAGAAAACTTACAAGGAGCAGCTCTTCTTAATGGCAGAGTGGGTATAGACTGTTTACACTGGTGGAAGTCATCATCTTTTATAGAATGGTAAACATTCCTTGACCACACTGGCTCTTGCATCTGAAAGCTAATAATGTGTGCAACTTCCCTCTTTCCCAAATGGATTTTTTTCCCTTTACAGCTTTACAATATTTTTATACTCTTTTAAATCCTTCTGTCTCGAAACCAGCTAAAGAGAAGATAGAATGATGAAAAAGATCCTCTGCTGAGAAAAATCCCAAACCAAAACAGAAAATGCCACCGTTTTAAAAAATAGCTTCTGTTATATCCATTTGCACTGGCTGTTTCTTTATGCCTGTCTAGAGCCTACACTGCATGTCTTTTTAACTGTCTTCGTTACTAATCCGTGGTTTTAACTACGTTTAAAACTACTACTCTTTCAAGCCAAAATAAGGAAAGCTGATATTTACCCCAATGATAGGAATTCCGTAGTTACTCCAAAGCGACATTCTTCGTATTTCTACATTTTTTCTTGTCTCATCTTTCTTTTTATTTCTGTGATGAGATATGTAGGGTAAACAGAATAAAGATTTCTGTGCTGTCATATTAAAGACAACTGCAAGAGGTCATTCATGAGTATTAAATTCTTGGAAAATCAGATCTATATTCATATACATTTATTGCTTTGCAGCTAAAACTCAGTCTGTCAGTTTTACTGCCTGTTAATAGGAAAAGATAAATAAAAGAATGCAAAAAAAATACATCATTTGCTCTTGGCAGATGTTTTAGCATTTTTTAAGAATATGACTTGATATTGCTTTTTTGATTACTTAAAGTAATGAAAACAGATGAAATATTAACTCTAAAAAAACTTATACAGTAGGTTTTGCACTGTCTCCAAACTCCTCAAAAAAAAGCCAAATTCTTAGGCGAAGGAGTCTACAAACTGTAAAAGTGACTGGAGGAGAGATAAATAAAAGTAGAATCCTGTTACTGTAGATGCTGCTTCCAAAATTGTTTTCCACAGGGACATGAGTGAGATAAGGAAGAGAAGATAGGGGACAAGGCAAAAAAATGCATAAGAAGATCCAAAATGAGGATGTCATAATGAACGTGTCATAGTTTATCCAGAGGTGGCAACTCAGCCCCACACAGGCATTCGCTTACACTCCACCCTGGAGGGATGGGGGAGAGGATCAGAAGGGTGAGAGTGACAAAACACATGGGCTGAGGCAAAGACAGTCTAACAGATAAAGCAAAAGCCGTGTGTGCAAGCAAAGGTAAGCAAGGAATTCACTTACTACTTCCCATGGGCAGGCAGCTGTTCAGCCGTCTCCAGGAAAGCAGGACTCCATCCTGTGTAACGGTGACCTGGGAACACAAATGCCATCACTTCAAACACCCCCCCACTCCCTCCTTATCTCACTTGAAGCACATATCATATACCAAAGAGAGTAAACTGAGATCCCTATATGGTAAATAGAAGGTAATCATCCCGCTACTTTGAGTAACGGAGAAACCTATAGCAGGCTTTTACTCTTCCAAAAATCCTGTGGAAAATGACTTCTTTGTCTTACCACCAACACTAAATAGCACAAAAATTCCCCATTTTATTGATAGGAAAATTGTTTAGATGCTGATGCCTTCAGTACAATTTTCCTTCCTGATGAGAAGAAAGCCCTAAAGCTCCTCTTGTTAAAGTGCCTTTAACACCTAAAGGCACTTAGGGAAAGCAGTTTCTATAYGACAAATTGTAGCAGACCAATACAATCTGCTACATTTCACATGAGTAAAAATAAAAGTCTGGATGCTGATGTAGGAACTTTCTAATTGTCAGGTTTGCTAGACCAAACTGACACTAGCTGTTTATCACATCATTGCTTTGATTGACAGAAACGTAGATCTTGGTGCAGATGAGCATATAGTGCACCTACTGCACTTGGTTTCATTTCAAAACCATAGGAAATAACTGATGAACATGTAGCAGAATTTGACTTCTCACAAGATTTTATAGAAATATTCATACTTATCATCAAGCTTCAAATACTTTTTTTTGGCACACAAACACACAAACAAATTTTGGTCACTCAGACTCTTTCTGTAATGTGGATTCTGAATGTGGCAGAATTGACAAAATTAACAGAATTAACATCTCCTCCCTGCAACTAAAATCCATAAATTATTACCTATTAGTTTAATTCAGTTAAGGGGCAAGAAAAGTGTTAACTGAAAAACAGAGGGAGACAAGGTATGAGTGACCAGAGTATATTGGTCTCCACGTGTTTTTCAAGAGTTTGCACGGAATAGTTTCTGGTTTGCATGATAGAAGCAATAAAATGAAGGTGAATAAGTTTAAAGTATATAGATGTGATCTGATGTAGAAGCCTTATATTAAATGAAATTGAAGAGTACTGATGTCATTTCGTGTGCCATAATGTTGGTTATGTTAACACTATTTCTTGCAATACAAATACAGCAGGGCATGTAATACAAATTAAAGCAATCGGGATTCTGAATAGAATTCATCAGGCCAATGCAAGGTGATAAGATAACCGGCCAACAAGAAATTATCAACACACAGTGTACTTTGTAGGCACAGTGTAAAAAGAACCTTTATAAATAAAGACAGAATGTTGGCTCAAAGTGTCTCAAATTTTCTCCTTGGCCAAGACTACCAAGTCAAAGCAGTACAGTTTATGGCTGTGTTGCCTACACAGGTTGTTTAACGCTAGGTTGCTTTCCATTGAATCAAAATTTTCTTCTTAACTGGTAAATTCTGACAAACAATTATGTGTTTCTGTGCTTTGACTCTACTCACAGCACATTTATCACAGCAGAGAAGACTGACTGAAGAATTCCAATCAAACGCCCGCCTGCTTTCTACGCTGAGTGAAAATCTAAAGTTGCAGCTATTTACCCAGCATTTTTGTGGCAAGCTTGTAAGATCAGCCAGGAAAGATGATCAGTGTGCAGCTGCACATGTCCACTGTCAGCTTAGTGGCATGGAAGAACGTACTTCCTTCGCTTCTCCTGGACTGTAATATGCACACATGGGTTGTTTTGACTGCTACTGCTCTCCTTAGGCTTGCCTGACAGGATTTGTAGTGCCACTGTTTCTACATACATTTAATTCTCATTTCATTCTTATTTTGCAAGTTATTTCTTACAAAAGTAAGCCAAAAATTATTTTTCTATTATTATTATTGTAAACTTCATCACTACAACCCTAGGGCTGTAAAAGAAGGTCTTACTTGCAGGACTTACATAGCAGCAGCTGCTGTATCCAGAGTTTTCTCTCCCATGATATTCCTGGGTCACTTAGCTTCTGTCCTTCTGCTATTTTTATGTCTTCTGAGACCAACCTGAAATTGTGGTGATTGATGATATTTTTCACCAATCTTTTTAGTATTTTACTAATTTAGATATTTTTCATCAATCTTTTTAGTGTGCTTTTTAGTATTTTCCCACATATTTCAATATACTAAGCTCTATTTTTCCTCTCTCCTTCTATCTCCCTACCCCTCTCTCTTCACCACCACCACCACCACCCCCACTTAGTATTTCTTCAGGTAGATGAAAGTATAATAAATGCAATATATAAATTATATCTTTAGAATCCCCACATGGGCATTCAAAGTATAAACAAATGTTGTTTTCCACCCTGCTGAAATAAACTTTTCATAGTAGAAACAGATAATTTCTTTTCCCAGAGAAGTATTGATTTAAGCTGAAATAAGTTACAGAAGTATTGGAAAAAAAAGTACAATCTGGCTGCACTAATAGATGTACTCCTTGCACAGCTGAAAACTTATTAAAGTATATTTAACTCTTTGTCATCCACAAAGTTTTGTGACTTGTGAAGCAAAGCAATTTTGAAATAAATGACTAAGGATTCTCTCTTTCCTGAAAACGTTCTCCTTTCTGCCCTACTATAACCATGTTTTTGGGAACTTTTAAAATGTTTCATTCTAGTAATACACTGAAAGCTCTGATTTAGAAGTTTAGTCCAGCATCCTTCCACTTAGACCTGGACTTTGGACAGATAAAAACCAGAATCAGATTTGCTTCTTATAAGACCAAGGAAAGATTTCAGGAATTCCTGATCTGCACTAAATCCCTCTTTTTCCTCACCTGTAAATAGCAGATTGCCTTGTATGAAATCCAGGCTCTGGCGATTGGTCTTAATTCAGTCATCCAAATTAATTTGTTTGAACTGTCCCACTTTCCGTAAATAATTAAATATTCTTTGGACTGCAAAGAATAAGACTAAAGGAGGATTTTAATCTAGGTCTCCCACATCCTGCCTAACCACTGGGCTTTTCAAGAATTTTCCTTGAAAAGAAACTACAGATTTTTTTTTCTTCAAACATACAAATCCAGTAAAAATATTAATTTTGACAACTTATCAATTTTTTGAGAGAAAGCAGCTGCTCAAAGATTCCTGCCCAGTTTTTCTCAGAAAGGTAGCATCATTGAACATCCAACTGCTTCTCAGTCCTGGGTGCTGTCTCAAGCTGTACTGTGGGACCAGTGGCCACTTGTTGGGTCAGAACCCTCCACTGGTATCAGCCCCATTCTGAGAACATCTGCCCAAGTGGGGAAGCCTCAGGGATGTAAACAAGCAACATATTGGTCTGGATTTGGCAAAATCCTTTATTTTACCCAAGAAGCAACTCATTTGAGTCTGAAAGTTTGCTCGCTTTTCCTTTTCGCTATTAGTTTTTAAACAAATATAGGGTCACCTACTCTTGACATACAATTTTGAAGCAGCAATTGATTCTGACGCAAATGCCGAAACAATTTTTACACTGACAAAATGAAGCATTGTTCTTTATGACTTTTTCAGGTTTTTCCCTTGTTTTTTATGAATATTGTTCATCAGATTAAGAATAAATTCTCAAGGTTTTTTTCCTTTGACTGCTATCTACCTAGTCAGTCACGAATCTAGGAGAGTACCTGCATATGGGTAAATACAATAGCTGTTGGATTTTATTGTCAAAAAGTATTATTCAAGGCTGCTGATGATATGAAAAGAGTCCAGCTATTTGAAAGAAAACATGTGGCTATTTCTTTTTCCTGTTGAAAGAAACACATCCCAAATGTGACAAGGCTGTAGCTTTTAAATTTCCTTAAACTTAGCCCATTTTCCACTGTTCTGTGTAGGACCTGACACTTACAGTCTAGCATTATTCCACTAAACCATCTCCTGGGAACTCTGAAGTGTCTTCTGTGATAACCTCTGAGACGGACTAGGAGGTTTTTATTTTATTTCACTTCACGTAAGCGATTTTTTGCTGAACGAGGTGTTTTTTTAAGAGCTCTAGTTTTATGGGAACAATCCTGCACCTGCAATCATTGTAAGTACCAATTAAATTTACACATTTTCAATGCTCAGTTACACACACAAATGCTGACATTTGCCCTTACAATTAGGTTGTGGAGACAAAACTGTAATCACAGAGCAACACACTGGCTCACACTCACCTTAGCAATTGACACTACAGCAGCTTTAAAATGCCTTATTCCCAGCTAGAACCTCTCATTCCTCACAGCCTTCTAAAAAGCACAGGGAGGCAATTTGCCCTCCTTTTATACTGCAAGAATTAATACTTCCTGATTGTCTGAATTGTTTCATCACATTGTACACCTCAAACAATAACTGAACTTACGCAATGCTTTTTTTGGCCTGCATTTGAGTTACAGATGTGGAACTAAGTACAAAGGGCCCATTTGAGATTAATCTCAACTGGCCTTGCTCCTTAAAATGCTTGTTCACTGAATGATTGGGGAACATCCCTTCAGAAGCTGTAACTCCAGTTCTGTGTACCTCCATACTGTGAACACCTCACCCAACCTGACAGTGCCATTTTCAACATTCACTAATTAGTAATAGGTAATATTTCTGGTGAAAGCAGAGCTGAAACAATAAGTTTATACCTATATATACAGAGAGAAAGTCTTCAGTCACTCCTCATACAAAGTGTATTAATTCCCAAATGTGAACAATAATTATATTAGGCACCCAGTAGAATTGAATGTAATGTGATTTAATTTAATTATTTTAAAGTTTCAGGYCAAAGATTCTCTGGGAAGGGTTGTCTCATTCAGCAATTAGATTAGCTGTTTCACTCATTTTAAGTCCATTAAAATGCACATTCATTATCTAAGAAATCAGAGTACAATACTAAAAAGACATTTGACTCTTACCTGTGCTTTTACTCATTTGTGGTTCAGTTGCATTTATGACAGATAGTGTCATATTTTCTGAATATTTGGTAGTTATGCTACAAAATTAAAAATTATTGTGAGACGTACAAAGAAAAAACTTAAAGGAAAAAAAATTATAACAATATAGTTATACAGGGTGGGGAGAGAGCAGGATGGACACCATCCATGCAGTATTCTTTGCTACGCATTAAAAAAGCTGTAGATTGAAATCACATACTGAAGAAAAACCATTATATTTTCTGTGTAAATTGTATATCTAGTCCATGGGGAAAACAGGAGGGAGACTGTTATGGCTTTTATCACAGTCCTGCAGAGAGATGACAATGAACAACAGGAGGAAATTCAGATATATTTCAGCAATAAAAGAGGAAAGGATAAGCTGTTACATAAAAAAACAAACCATGAAACCTCTCTTACTCTAAAGTTATTTCTCATTTAATCTCATTACTATGAACTGTAAAATGTATAAGACATCTGAAATTCTATGCTCCAGTCAGACTGGCCTCCTGAATCTGGGAATTTATAAGACTGCAGAGGAGTTGTATTTTCTTTGATGGGCTGTTTTCATCATTCCAAACTGTAAATTCTCAAAAACATATCAATATTCAGGAGTTATTATGGGAAAACTCTTTTTTTAAACTAATTTATGGTGAAATTATATTTTGTTTTTCTGTGTTCCACAACTGTGTACTCTCTCTTAGTTACTCCTTTAAATAAAAAGGCAATAGAAAGAAAGAAAGTAAGAAAAAAAGAATAGTGTACCAGGTTAAGTCCCATCTAGGCCAGCATTCTGCTCTCAGACGTAGCCATGTATTATTATCTAGGGATGATTATAAGACAATACACCTGTAACACTCACAAGTTCCAATAATTTTCAAGTCAGGGATATAGGGATCTAGATGGGGTTCCTATGTACATAGAATGTGTACATACTCTCAATAATTATTTCCTCTGAAGTAAATAAATAAATAAATTCAAGAAATAAGTGTTTAAGTAGGTGGTTGTCTTGGGGAGATGGGGAGAGAAAAAAAGAGAAAAACATCTAGCTGGAGGTGATGGGGAAAAAATTGATTTCATCCCACAGGAAAAAAAGTTTTTAAATTAAGTGCTAAGGGATCATAGGGTGGATGGAAAACATAATTACCTTTACAAGAATAAGCTGGGCTAAAAATTTAAATTATATGGTAATATTTGCTTTTCTCTGTTTTTTCCCTAAGATTTTGCAGATAACAACAGCCAGGGGCTTCATATAGTGTTCATTATACTTACAAAATAGATTGTATGCAGTAACTGCATATACCACACAGATTTATTAATCATTCGTGGGATTGTGGTGCCTGGCCAGAAGAGCAGACCAAAGAAATGGTTAAGTAAACAAAAATCCGATCATTTTTGTTTAAATTTTCAACTCATACGTGTGTTTCTGTTGTTTACTTATTTAAAACCTCTGCCTGTACTTCGGAAAACATTACACCTGCCTGGGCCTACATCACTGTTTTGAAAGAAATTTGTACTTGTCCTTAAATAGGTTTTAGGGATTCTCAGCAGTGGTAGGAGATGGCAAGATCCATCCTCACCTGAACTTTAAGCCCTCTGAATCTCTAAGGATCAATTTCCTGTTTTGATGAGCATGGTGGCTAACTGCTGGCACCACTGCAGAAGGGCAGCCTGGATGTTACAACAACCTGTGCTGGCTGTGTTGAGGAAGCCTCACCGGGAAAAACAAAGGGTTAGAGCTGTCGATGGGCTGTATGTCTTGGATAAACCACAGGAAAAGTTACTATCTATCATACATGCTGCTGACTTAAAACATTCAAATTACCATGAAGAAAAAAACAGAAGAAATTTATGTGAGGGTCCAGGCTCCTGCTCAAAAAGGAAAAAAAAACAACCCAAAAACAAACCACCCAAAACAAATCTTCTTTGGCAACTTCATTTTGGATCTGATGTTCATAGAATCACACGATCATAGAATTTCTTGGGTTTGAAGGGACATTAAAGATCATCTCGTTCCACTCACTTGTCATAGGCAGGGACACCTTCCACTAGACCAGATTGCTCAAAGCCCCATCCAACCTGGCCTTGAACACATTCAGGGATGAGGCATCCAGAGCTTCTGTAGGCAACCTGTTTCAGTGCCTCACCACCCTCACAGTAATGAATTTCTTCCTAATATCTAATCTAAACCTACTCTCTTTCAGTTTAAAGCTATTCCCCCTTGTTCTGTCACTACATACTCTTGTAAATAGTCCCTCTACAACTCCCTTGTTGGCTCCCTTTAGATACAGGAAGCTGCTCTTAGTGTCCCCAGAGCCTTCCCTTCTCCAGACCGAACAACCACAGCTCTCAGTCTGTCTTCATAGCAGAGGTGCTCCAGACCTCTGGCTGTCTTCGTGGCCCTCCTCTGGACTTGTTCCTACAGATGCAATACGTGTTCCATCTGAAGAGCCTGTAGTTGAGCAGTGTCCAGTACTGCCGCTGCTCACACAGTTGTTTTCCAAGAAAGGAATCAGTTTTAAGGGCTTGGCACTAGCACTGTGTTCTCATCTTCCTTTACCCTAAAAAGCATGAGCACCACCCAGCTCCTTGAAAGAAAGGGCCCAAGACCGAAATTCAGTCTGTGGCTCTACAATGAGAACAGGAAAGAATTTCCCCACAGCACTATGGGATGGATGTTCACTCACAAAGCACCAGGTGCAGGTTGTTCTGTGTGTTCCCTCACACCACATTTCAGGTATTTGGCAGCCTTCCAGTGGGCATGGTGAGTGCTTCGGATGACATGCTGAAGAACTTGACTCTATTGCATTGATCGGTCATATTTTTCTTCTAGACTGTTTGGCATGTGCTAGACCAATGCATAGCTGCAAATATGCAAGATCATACATAGATATAAAGAGCAAAGAATTAAAAAAAAAAAAAAAAAAGGCAAGTTTGTCCGGAGCAAAAAATTCGCAAGGAAAAAGCCACATCAGTGAAAAATTGTCCTGGCTTTATAAATAATACTGAGGTACAAACACATCAGTTACTGCATTACATGATTCAGACCTCAAAACTGGTAACATTCAGGATAATGTTAATTAATTTTACTGGAAATTTAATAAAAAGAAAAAAATAGTCTAATGAAGAAACGGTAACTCATTTGTGCAAAACCAAAATTCTATAAAACCAAACTGTCCTAAAATATGCAGAAAAGATATGCAAATAAGAAACAATTCTTGATTGTTCAATAATTAGAATACCTTCTCAGCTCCTAATAGGAAAGAGAATCTTTAAAACAAATGGACTAGAATGCAATTAAGAAGCATCAATGTGAATGATGTGCCTCCTGCTTTGTTTCGTAGCCCATTAAATCAAGCTTAGTACTGTAAGTTGATGGAAGAGAGAAGAGCAGCCTAAAAAGGAGTAACTGGGAATGCATGACTCATGAATGAGAAGTAGATTCCACCACAGTGTTGTCAAATACAGCACTCTGTTGATAAATGGAGATGAATTCCTGGTTTCCTTTTTGTGCCTTTTCTTCAACCTTCTACTCTGTCTGTGGGGCATGGTTTGTTTTTCCTGACAGTTTGAGATTTCTGAGCTACTGCGTTATGGTGCCAACACACACTGTGCACAGTAAGCGAACAAGAAACAATCTGGCTGTTGTTTCTTGCTTTGCAAATAGCAATTTTCTTCTCATGACTGTATTTTAGGTCCTAGTACCAGACGCCTGCTTTTAGAAAGCTAAATGTTTCTGTCCYGATTTAATGTGCCTATTTAAGGTTACAATTCTGATGAAAAATCAAAATTGCCATCCAGTTAAAACAACAAACTATGCAAATAATCAGAACATGTCACAGTACTACTTCAGCAAACTAGACTGAAAACAATTGCTGTTTCTATTTATTACTGACCTTGGCTTTCTGAGGAATCAGGCTTCCAATTATGAATGAGTTCATCAAGGTGAAGTTCATTCAACTAAATTTAAATCAAGGAGAAATTTCAAAGTAATTTTCATAAATTGTACTTCATTATTATCTAGCATTAAAATAAAAAAAAATCAACAAATCTTTTATATTTAACACAGATTAGGTAACGAAGTAACAGATTTGCTACCAYCACTTACTCTATTTAGACATCCACTGGCTATGGTTAACTTGAAGCCAAATTTCCAACAGCAGATTTCAGATCTTTTGCCAGATAGTAATGATATCATGTAAAGAAATGCCTAGACCAAACAGTGCTATAAATGTTATGCCATGTGCAATTAATGATACATTTCATTTAGTTTTAATAGGCTATTTACTGCATGATCTTCTTATAAATTATCACAGCCTTATTGAAGTCAGTGGAGCCTGCTTATGCCAGCTAAATCTCTTCTCCTTACTTTTGGATAATTAATTTTGCTTTTTAATATTCAGTAGAAAAATATGTTGTGATATTGAGAGACACAAAGAAAAGCAGAGGCAAATAAACATTAGAACTGCATTGGGACTTTCCAAGAAATGTTGAAAGCCAACACTTGTGTAGAAAAATAAAAGCAGAAATCTCACCATAATTGGTTTACAAGATATTCTGGCTACTTTATTTCAAGATCTTTAAATTAGCTCCCAAAGAAGAGGGGGAGAAGGGAAAGAAGTACTACTGAAAATGAGCCCTGCATAAAAGTAGCCATCAATCASGCATGTGAGGTAAAATGACTAATTACCTAGTCTAGAGATTATTGAAGATCAGACTGATTCTGCAGTAATGACCATTCTTAAACACTGGATTACATAAAATAATCCAGAATCATTCAGTTTAATTTCTTGTACTTTTGTCTCTTCAAGAATGTGAAAACTTCATTCGTAAATACTCTAATGAAGAACATCAGCTGCTCACATACATCAGTATTCATTTCTCAGTGTTGTTACTGAAGTAATATGTTCTTTCTCTTCTATTCTAACAGACCTGTTACCTTTAAACACTTCACCGTGTTTAAATTTCTGAAAAAAAMCAGAAGCCATAATGACCTTTACAAAATAATTAAATGTGATAATTCCGGATTATCTCTTAATTAAACCAGAGCTTTGAAACACCCTTTGTGATTCTTCCAACAACTGATTCCAGATAATCTGAGGATAAAACAATTAATCTTTCCTTTTGATTGCTTTCCTTGATCCATTTTCTGAAAGCAGGTATTAACATTATTTGCCTTCATCATCATCTGTCTGAGCATTTGAACTTAGTTTTATTTATGGGTGTATTCTCATATTTCCAATGGATTGGGCACCTTTTCAAGCTGTTTCTGTCATTCATCAAGGGTTTTCACACAAGCAGTAGCTCCACACTAGCCACCTGTGGCTTTTCTTGTGTTAAACTCTTTGGTCGGTTCCTGAGAACAGTCATATTTTGATCTCTCCATTTCAAAGGTCTGCTATACAGGCTCATTAGTCTCTGTATTCAGCGTCATAATATCTGAATAGCTACTGTCAATCAGTCAAAAAGTAGTGGTAGACTTTGGAAAGGACAGAGCATGTTAAGGAAATTGGAGCTGAAGTGAAATTTTACTTCACATGATTATTTTAATTGACCTACTTAATTAACGGAAAACCACACAGAATGACTTAAAACCCCTGGAGATCAATATCATCMCTTTTACATTCTGTATTACCTCATTTTGGGAAACTGAAGGTCTGCCATTGAATTTGCTTTACTGGATGTAAAGGTTTTGTAATAATTTGGAAAACAGGATTTATTTAAAACCTTTTCTGAAGAGGCTTACACATGTATTAGTGCTTTATTTCTCTTTCATCCCCATTAATCTCTATGAGGGTTGTTCATAAGGGCCAACATTATCCTAACAAGGCTAATCTCTCCCTGTATATTCAATTCAAAAAGGTGGAGGGCCCTTTAGAAGAGCTACGTCAGGTCTATCTTTCCCAATTAAATTGTAGCAAGAGTGTAGGGAGTTTTATATCACCCTCTGTGAATATCCTTCTCCAAAATTTTCCCATGTAAAAATAGCTGTAACAATTTCAGGCTGTTTCCTGTAAGCTATAAAATAATTACAACTACCATTTGTCTTTCTTTTCATTTATTTCATGTTACCCAGAAACATATTAACACTGAAACAGCAGTTGATTATTAACAGATATGTTGCAGGGACAAATAAAGTTTCATAATGAGCAGGAATGCATTGAGTTATAACAAACCAAGGTCAAGACTAGTAAAGAGGATACATAGAAATTACTGCTCTATCAGCAGTCATAGGTGGAAAGCACTTGTATTATAACATTTCATTAAAACAGACTTTTCAAAATGGTGCATTAATTTTCTTGCTGGTAGAAGGAAATGGAAATTTTGTTCACATTGATGAAGAATTTATAATACACCTTGAAAGCTCCCATCTTTAAGGGATTCCTTGACTTTTAACATAAATGTCTTTATTAAATAATTTGTTAAGATGAGAACAATATGTGACCCAGTAAAAATCTATTAAATAAGTCTGCATTTAGGTACATTTCTGATTATTATCACCAGGGAATAAAATGGAGAAGTCATCATGTTTCATATCGAATTTCTGCACATGAAATACCTGAAGAGTTTGTCGACTTCTGAGACTAACTGAAACACATGAAAGTGTTGTAGATTTTTGTTCAGTAGAAGAGTTATGTCACCACTGAAAATCAGCCCATGATTTTAATGGTATACTTACCACATTCCTGAAAATACTAAAAGCATTATTTCACACCTATGCTTTACAAGCCATGAATGACACTGAAGAAGGTTCCYAAGTTTGAAGAAAAAATTTTTGAAAGGTGTTTCTTTACCCAAGCCTATTTCTACCATAAAAGGATTTTCACAATTGTATCCTCTTCTCACACACATACACACACTCATATAATCACAGTAAAATATCAAAAGGATGAAAATTTTTTAACTTCATAAAGTGCCTGCTGATTATAAGAAAATAGTCTCAGAGTTTTATGCAAAGTAAGTACATATTTTAGGTAACAAGCACAAACTTACACCTGAACCTCCCAGTTGGAGTATGCAGCAGATCAGACTGTCAAAGAGAATCCATCTCCCAAATCAATAGGCAAAATTGTAAAAATTACAGTAATTCAAGTAGCAATTCTCAATGGTTTATCCTTTTTTTTTTTTTTCAAGAGACACGGCTGGTAATATGCTAAAAATACAAGCTAAATCAGAAGCTATTCACTATATCACAGGAAAATGGAACTCCTGTATCTTGGACATAAAAGAAGAGAAGACATTATGCTTATCTCTCAACAGTTGCATTTTTATGTGTGGAAAGAAATATTTTTTTTGTGGTCGAGTATATAAAGTTTAAATTAAAATGTCAGAATTACACACTTCTTCAAGGAAACACTTAAATGAGGCCTATTACAGAACTGTAAACAGTGCCCATGTTTGTTTAATAGTGATTTTGGTATGTATATAAGTAAAAAAAATCAACTCTACCTGTGAAAGTGAGGTTTTCCTTTTTTCTCCTATTTTACAGGACTAGATTTTGCTACTGGTTCCACTGTTCCTTTAGAAGTCTTCTCAAACCACGGACTGGGATTTCTTCTGAATGACGAAGAGGCACCTGAACACTTCTGTCTCTTCTAATTAGTCTGCAAACTCCTGAGAGAAGAGGTGGTATCCAGTGTGTGTGCGTGAAGAGTAACAAAGGTACTACTCTTGCTATGTAACAAATGATGGCATTTCTCCCTCTGTCCCTTTGCATAGCAGTGGCCTGTGTTTCACTGCCCCTTCCTTGGGCTAGAGAAAGAAAGCCGATCGAATCAGGAAACTGAACCAGGAGTATCTAGAAGGTGGTCAATATGAAGACCTGCTTAGACCAAAGTTGTTTCTCAGTTCAGATTATCCCAAACTGATGGCTGAYGACTCCTTTTCCGAAGAGGCCAGTTGATTGGTTTGTAAGAGCACAGTCCAACACTACCAAAGTCAAAGAGAACTCCATAATTTACTCCAAAAGGATGGAAATTGAACTCAAAGAGAGAAAAGAGTTATCGTGCTGCTATCGTTATTTTTCCTGCTCCCAAAGAAAATGTTTCTCCTTCAAGGATTAAGAATGTGGGAGGAGACTGCGAGTCTAGTGTGCCTACAAATTGTGAGGCTTTGAAAAAAAAGGAAACACAATGAGCCGCAGGAGTTTCACAGCTCAAAGCAGATATCTGGAGATGTAACACACTCAAAGCATTCACTCAGTGAGGCTCAGAAACTGCTGCAATTTCAGCTCAAAGTGTATGTACGTGTATATGCACATGATTAATGCTCTACTTGACATATCTCATATTGTAATCATACTGTGAAGTTCCTCTCGTCTCAACAGCCACAACAAAGGAAGTTGTTGAGCAGTACCCAGACTACTATTTGAAAAGAATTTGAAAAGAATGAGAGAGTGAATGCAAAAAATGGCACTTGCGCTATTTTCTGACTTCAGATGGTAAGTAAAGTAGTCGGTGCCATCTGCTGAACAATTTGCCTCCACAGTGTCTTGTCTGCCACTTGTTTAACTAGTAATGTTATATGTCACTCTGACAGGAGTGCAACATTAACAGGCCCTAACAGGGTATGTCTCTCAATGGGATGACAGCTGACGCCAACTCTGCCTCTGAAATACCGCCAGTTTCAGTTCTATCCTCCAGACTCATTTCTCAACATTATTAATGATCGTTTGAGACTGAATTTGCAGCACACTGAGTTTAGCGCCTGACAGTTATTCCCTGTCCTTTCCAGAAGGGAGGCCTGTGGGTGTTATGACAATATCATTTTATTCTTTTAGTTCACATCTTTTTTCCTTGCTGTTTTTTATCACACTCACTCTGTCATCCTCTCTGCTTTTTTATGTGATTTTTTTTTAAAACTTAACACTGCCTCCTTATAAAGAAACCTCAAGAGTCTATGCTCAATGTCTTCTTCCTTCTCTGCCATCTCTACTTTTGACGCATGGGCACACTGAGAAATCAGAATCACTGTGGCATGGTAGAGAATTTTTGGACAACGGGTGGATGCTCCAAGTTATGCCTGCTATTAATCCAGAGCACTAAATTAGGGGCTGAAGCTATGTCACACAATGCTACAACCCCCCAGATACTTCAAACAGAAAACTATCTATGATCACTAGCTGTTTAGTAGAACAACTATCATGGTTGCTAGGTTTATCTCACTTTTATAAGCTCCTATCAGACCTGSGTCTTGTATTAAATTTTATGGTTTTTTTCACAAGTAGAGCCAGAAACAAATGAAAATTTTCAAATAATAACTACTGATCAGTTTGCAGGTCCAGCAGCATTTAAAACATTTCATGCTTTCTCTCTTTGAAAATGTGATTTGCAGTCCTGTTAAAATAGAGTATTTTATATAGTAGTTGGAACAAACCATGGGAGCAACTTCATTAAAAAAACAGTTATAGAGAGGTTATTGAAACAAAAGTAGCCCTAGCACTGGTAAGGCTTATGAGCTCCAGCATGGCAATGCATTAACATGTCTTTATGGTTTCCAGGCCAGAGCTGGCTTCCATTCAGACAGCTCAGTGTGCAAGCAGATCAAACGCGTGACTGTCTGCACCCGTCTGTGCAGACAAAGCCTCGGCTGCTTTCTCTGGCTCATCCTGCTTAGGCTGGTTTTGATGCTCTGCAAAGAAAACACACTAAAGCCATTAAAAGTATTTGTGTATGCTCTCCTAAGGCCCCAAAAGCTAAGTGCTGGTGGTCAGCAGGGCTGTCATCCCTTTTCTTGTGGAAAAGACTCTGCTAAGTAATCAGACCATAAGCTGAATGCTCATTTGATTACATAGCACACATAAGCAAGAAACTACCAGTGACTGATAAAGGCTCAATATTAGATTTACTACAGAACGTGCCCTCTTACTGAATTTCACTTACAAAGGGAATTAACTACACTTTTAAACTCACTGCATGTACAGACCATCACAGCTCAGGTTTGATCTGGAAGCAGTAGTCAGAACTGAGTGTGTCATAAATCAGCCCCATGATGAGACATGCTTCCTAATAAAAGCAGTGAATTTTTTCCAGTTCCCAAATTGCAGAAAAATTCAATGATCTTTATTTTATCAAGAAGGCTCATTACCACATGCTGCTCTCACACCATGTCTGAACAGAAACAAAATGTTCCTTCGTCCTGTTGTGGAATCACCATCCCTTACAGAAAAGGTTTACTAATGCTAGACATGCTTCTTCATCTAAGAACCATAGGAAAAAAATAGAAAAGAGTTATCCTTGGCTCTCTTCAGTGGAAAGAGTCAAGTTTCAGGTCAGATTAGCCAATATTCATAAGTTTTCAGATTTCTATATCTAGCATGTAAAATGTTTACATAAACCCCTTGACAAAAATTATGGTATACAGTTTTGCTTGTCTGGCACAACAGAGCACTTCAAAGCAAGGATAAATCTTACCCAACAATTAGATAATACTTTTACACAGCCTGGTCTGGAGTTCTTTTATAGATTTCCATATGAGCTAAGGTCCAAAGCCCTCACTGGCTTCCGCTCTGAGTATAAGATGCTGTTACATCTTTTTGGCCAAATATGTCCAGCATAAGCACAAAGTAGGACATCTACATTAATGACATTAAAAAAACCACTATTAGAACAATAACTACAAAGCAGATTTTAATTATAAATTTAAGTCATTCACATACATTCGTACTCTCTTGTCCCCTGGGAAGAAAATAAAAATGAGCTACAAGTCAGTTTTTCAGGTCAGTTTATGAACTTCCAGAACATATTCGGAAACTATTCTAAATAAAGCAATTAAAAAAAAAAAAAAAAAAGCACAGATAACACAGTAGAATTGTCAATGCTTAAAACTGTATGTAATAAACATAATATTAAATTCCAATGGCCCATGCTCCCATYGAGTCTATAATTTTGCACCTCCCAAGCAGCCACATAAAATAAGGACATCCTCATTTGTTATGATTCTAAATAATTTTGGATACAGTTAGATGAAAGATACAATGTCAAGATACCCTATTTCTGGGTGGCCAGTTTCTAGTTCACTGCTTTTGATGGTTTGTTCCTTGATGTCAGTTTCAAAATATGGTTTCGTTTATTGGGAGGTTTTTGTTATAGTATTTTACACCGATCTCACGACCTTGATCTCCAGGAATCCCATATTGCAGCAGGAAGTGGGCAACTGAGCAAGCAACTACTGCACAGAACCTTGAACATAACACTGTAAAGCAGTAAACTTCACAGGGATTCTCTCTTTCCACGAAGAATTAAGACAGAGTGTCTTCTCAGCTGTGGTTTCTAAAAACTTCGTGGATCTTTGGTACAAGAATAGGGAGCTAACCTCATTATCTTTCAAAATTTCTAGACACATAATTGCATCTTGCTGGCCTGCATTCCTCTGGCAGATGCAATTTGGTTTAGTACTGTTTCTCATTGACTTCTGCAAACGCCTTTGAGCTTCAGTTGCTCTGAAGTGTTAAATATTGCTTTGTTTTGCTTCAAAGGCATTTCTGCCATGGGAAAACTATCACTTTATGACCCTTCTGTATGTTGCAGGAATTATGAGACATAAAAATATTCTGATAGCCTCAGGAAAAGGTATTAAGGAATACACCAGTATTAATAAAATAGTGAGTGGTGTTTTAAATCTTTCCTTATTTCAAAGCTCCTAATGTGACATTGAAATCTACAGAACACACAGTGCATGAGCAGACTGCCAGTATTGCTCAGCTTATCATACAAGGAATGGAAGTTTTAAAACCACCAAATACACAAAATTAAAATAAGTGAAATTTTCCTTCACTGCTGGAAATCAGGTCCAAAACACCTTATGGCACATACCCCAAAACTATGCATCCAGATTTCGAGACTCAGAAAAAAACCTGCTAGCACAACTGAACCTCTGTACATGAGAAAAACAGGCCCATGAAGTGCAAAACTAATGATACCTGGTTTCCTTTGGGTTGTCCCTAATGTCCAAAAAGGTGCAACCTCGTTTTCCAGCACGGAGGCTCTCACCCTCCAGTGTGGATTTGCTTTTAACATTTCTCTCCCAAAAGGACGGAAGGAGGGGGAGGATAGGGGAAAGYACAATAACAGAAAATTTTTTCCTGTATCCAGCTGCCTATTTTCTGTTTCTATTTCTGCTACTAACAGTACAACTACATGTATGTCACTCTTGGCCAAGAAAGATCACAAGCTGGTAATAGTGGGATAGACAAACACCATGTAAGCCTCATGTCACTAAAARAGAAGTCAAACTTCATCCATATTCTTGCATTTCCAGCCAATTCTTTCCAAAGTCATCTACTTGATGCTGGTCTTCCTTAACCACCGGTTCCATTTAGAAACCCAGTCTTCATCATACTGATCACAGTAGTACATGACCCAAGAGTGTGCAAGGAAACAGCCACTTCAATAGGTAAACTCGTTTGCTTATACAAAACTACTAGTGAGACAAGAAAGCTAAACTGCTTTATGAACATGCCMGTTGAGAAAAGTGTTCTTCTACACAACTTTGGGTAAAATATTTTGTTTCCTTCAATTTGCGGAGGATTTTTCTGGGTTCTTTCAGATGCTTGTGCATCAGGTTTTTTTTCCTCCTCTCTCTTTCCCTTGCTTCATACTCCTGTCAGCATTTGATAGTCTTTGTTCAGGTAAGTTCACTTGTTCTGGGGAAATACAATTCCTTCATCACTTTAAAAATAAGGCAGCAACAATGAAAGATGTCATCAAACTTTTAAATGTGGAAGCTCAAAGACAGAATAATCACAAAGAAGAATAAAATCTCTTTTGTCAAAATAATGGTTTAGACTCTTCTGTTAGAGGCTTCTGAAGTAGCAGTACAAGTAAATTGTTTTCTTAAATGTTTGAAATCAATTAACTGCAATTAAATTGAACAGCATAATGATTAGTAATCTTGGTATTTTTAAAGTAATAGAACATAAACTTCTTAAAGAAACATATTTATTGAGCAATTTTAAATTGAGAATATTTTCAAAATATAACATCTTAGAAATGGATTGCCTCTCAACCAACTGAATAATTCTGTCAAAGTCAAGAGCACTTGGGAAAAAAAATCTATCAAGTAAGCAAGAACAGTTTAAAAATACACTAAACAGAAAGCATAACAAAATTTCTCAGTAATGTTAAAGGCTAAATTAAACACTAAAAAATGAAGCATCAGTATCTCGTGTGTGCCAAAACCCAATTAGACAGTATCAGACAACTGGAATTAGGAAAAACAYAGAATATTTAAATCTCTTGAAAGCAAGTCTTATCCATTTTCACAAACACTGAGATGTTGCACACTTTGTTATGGGGGTAGCAGTACTTCATTGATATTGAAAATTAACTACTTGGTGTCATCCAAACTGGAGACAGAAGTGAGTCTGTTAAACATCAGTGCTACACTTATCACTGAGCTACAACCATGTAAATATGAAAAAATCCATTCTCAGTTCAGAATTAACATTTATAAATTACTCTTATACTGAACTGATYATTTGGAAAGTCCAAAGCACAAAAAAAGTTTAAAATATCATTAAATCCAATATTACTCTTCTGACTTATGTGTCGTTGTGTGAAATCAGGTACCTTTAAATTGCAGAAGAGTAGTAGACCTGTGGGTGAAATCAGACCTGCTGTCACCATGAAACAAGCACCTTCCCTCAAGGTTAATTTTGTCAGACTTGCCTTTGTTGTAAAGCTCCAGCTTCAGAATGCATTTAGCTAGTACCAAAGATAATCAGTGAGCACTCCAGCTCTTTCAATGGCCAGCTTCAGTCAGAACTACCTTGAGCCCAAACATAAGAAAAACAGAAATCCTCTTTTGAAACCTAAGAGTGCTGCAAGATGCAGTGACTAATAATATTAGTGTCTCTAACCCACTGTATAAAGGTAATTAAAACTAGTAATTTCGTTTTTCATCTCTTTGCAGGCATTATGAAGCAAGGATTAGCAAGTACAGAATCAAACACAGAGCTGGTAGCTATTCAAATAGTTTGGCACGTGTTTGTTATCACTGATTCATCTGCAGTGAATAAAAGATGCTGTTAACTTTGTATGGGGGYTTTTTTAAGGGCTTACTTTGAAATAAATCCATGTCTTATTTAATAGTATTCATTCTTTAGCATGCTTTCCTTTTTAATCTTGCAGTAAAAAAAAAATCAATTATTGCTCTTCATAATTATTACCTGCTATGAGGAATAAATGACATGACAAATAACAAGAAAAACCTGGGGTCTTTGAGTTCAATTCTGTGCCTTAGCCTGTAGTGGGACCCTATGATTTTTCTAGATATGAAAGTGCAATGTGTGGGCATTGCTATAGAGTGCAATGAGTGTGGGATTAATTTATCGTGTGATAGCTTTCAAAAAGCTTACACATCTAATCCTTATTACAGCACTGGACTGAAAAACAGATACCATATAAAGGTCATTTTTGTTGTGTTTTTGTAATAGGGTCTCATGTGGCATTCTCTGTCCTTGATGTATCCTATTCCTCCTAGTAATGATGGATTGCATTAGGACCCACTAGCTTTTCTTTGACCAGTTTCAAATGATCTGTGTATTTCAGTCAGTGCTCTGCTATGCTTGTGGCTTTCCCAGCCAGGCTACAGCTTGTCCTACTTGATCTCAATGGATTTCATTAAGTTCACCTAAAATGGGGGTGATCATATTATAATTTGGTTTTCGTAGTCCTATTCTTTATGCAGAAAATACTTTTATTTTTTTTGCTCCTAAGCATTATGTTTTTTAAAGCATTAGAGATTACCTATTCTGGAGTGAGTACTGTGATCGATTACATTAAGGAAGGGCCTGTCAATAGATCCAATCATTCTGGCTTCTCAGATGGAATAATTGTCCTCGTTCATGTGCTGTAAGCATGAAAGTCATCAACTGCTACAACTATAGAAGCAGCTTCGACAAAATGAACTTGTCAATTTGCTTTGTTAACACTCTCAAATATAAGTCTAGGTCAGCCTAGGATACAGCTATATCACTTCCACTCATGTTAACTTGTGCTTCAGCAAAAAGTAGATTTTTGCCTTCAGCATGGATAATACACAAGTTACTGTAGGTCAGCTGACATACAGTAAGCATCCATGAAAAAAAAATGTTTAGRCACATCAAATGTGAGGTGACTAGCCTTAAATTAAGCTTCTTGCATTGTTGCTTAATTAAATTAAATTAGCCCATGCTTGCAGTGACTGTGGATAGTGACTGAACCCCAGCTGGAAAACATCCTGTAAAAGCCACAACAGTTTAAAGGCAAATTTGGACCCTGCAATTAACTGTAAGTTTTGTGCAGGTTTGTTGGCTCTGTGTTTGTTTGGTATTTCTTTTAAAGGAAAAGCTTAAAAAAAATAAATACAGTCATTGATTTCTCTGAAAGGTGGTCCTGAATGATGAGACCTTCTACACGCTTCAAGCGCCAAAACATCCTTTCTACATCTAGCAAGAAAGTTTGTAATCAGACGTGCTGTCATCACTAACGGGTTTGAGATTTGGAGTGGGAAGCTTTCACATTTCAGGTGTATGTGTTTAATCTATACTTCCACAAGAACGTTAAGCTCTTATGCTTTAAGCTCCCCAAAAGCTCACTCCTGCCATTGCACAGACCTGCACTGAAGGGAGGAAAAGCAGCAACACAGAGAGAGTCAGGGTGAAGCTGAGCAAGCCCCTGAGAAGTCGAGAGGTAATCTACATGCACAACAACAATTAACCCTTCCAACAGTTCTTTGAAAAGGTAGAGTTCATCAATGCATAATCAGTATTAAAAATAGTGATTAGGTAAAATATTGCATTTTATATTCAAAAGAGAAAYCCTCTCTAATAAGACACATGATTCATGAATTTTAAAAAAGCAAGTTTACTGCTTCAGTCATTCTTCAGCTGAATCTTTCAACTGAGCCGAAAAATTGTTTTGTCTTACCCTGTAAAACTGGAATCTGGCAGCTGAATGACCAGCACTGTAGCAGAAAGCAAACAAACCTATTCAAGAGGTGGGAGGTGAGGCTATTAGAAAATTCAGGGAGGGAGATGATGTTTTTAGAAAAATCAAGTGAGCATGCAATAAATCACAGCTGTGACACTGAAGGTAGAGCTGAACTAAACAGGAGAACCCAATCACTGAAAAAAAAAAAAATGAAATTAGGACAGAAAAAGACATCCATTACTGAAGTTATTTTTGGATATTCTTTGATAAATATTGTGAGGTACACATTTTTTCATTAAAAGTTAACAACATGAAAGACATAAAAGCATTAGCATTTCAGAGGAAAAGACTGTTCATCAGGTCTGTGATAAAAGAAAATGAATTATTAACATACAAGAGTTATTATAACTGGACTTTACAAAAGAAACATGTAACAGGGATTAACGATGCATTTTACCCTCATCCTCACGAGACAGCATATTTAGAATTAGATTCTTTGGCTGAAATGATCTAAAACCTGCTCTTTTTTACACTAACTTGAGGTTACAGAAACCCACATAATTTCAAGAGGCTTGGGATTTATTACGGGTGCTGGTTGTATTTGTGATTTCTCTCTTTTTGTGTGTTAAAAACACCAGTAAAAGAACTCATTTAACTTTCAGAAAACACAGCTTTTTGTTTCAATTGCATTTTGCTAGAGCAGAAGTAAGTTTCAGTCTGAGAATCCTCCTCTTCCCCTTGATTACTCGGCTTCATCCTATCAATCATGATTATGTTCCTGGTACAATAATTACAGCTTTTAATCAATTTTCAAACATTGCTCAGTGAACTGTGAAGTGCATTTGAAGTCCATCATAAGAGAAGTCATACTGAAAGCAACCAAAAAAATAATGGCTTTTGCAGAATGGGGGGAGAAGGGGTTATACATAGGAATGACAGATCATCTTCTTATCAGGCTTTACCATTAATTCAGTACAGCACTGAAATAATTACAAATGTGCACTTGACAAACTGAAACACAAATTAGTTCTTAGTTGATTACTCCAGTTGCCTTAACAACAGAAACTCTCCCAGCATTTGGAGGGAATATATCTTTCAATAAATTGTATTTTCCCAAACATACAAGAAAAAAATTACTTTTGCAAAGCATCTTTGTTATAATTTGGTAAYGTGACCTTGCACAGTAAAACAACAACTCAGTGATTGTATCCAGCCTTTCTCTGCTCCAGCACTGACGCTTTAAAGCAGCTTCTGCCTTGATGCTCTTAAATAACACAGCTTCACATTGCCTGAGTGAGGCAGTAAGCTCTAGCAGAAAAACACAGTGTACCTGAGTGGTTTCTTGAGTAAAGACCCATCCATGTCTATGTTTCTGAACAAAGTATGTGAAAGAGTAATTTTTACTGTGCTAGGAGATCAGAAAAACAATCAGCAGAACCAGCATATAAATGTTAGTAAGTCCTTATTGCAAACAGTTTTCTACAGTGAAATTTTAGCCACTTAAGTCAATGACAAAACCATTACCATCTTCATCTGGGACAGAATATTTTCCTTACCAGCCAAGTAAGTGAAAAACAGCAGCACATTGTCTGAAAAGCAGCAGAAACTGTACAGCAACAATTTATGTTATTTGGGAGCAGGTCCTCAAGCAGAAGGACCCTTGAGAAGTTTCCTGTTTGAAATAGTATGTTTATTTACATTTTCCAGGTTTGTCACATATACTGCTATGTCTTGTTCTCTTAGGATTTTGTTAGTAATCAAAACTTCTCTCTTCAAGAGATTTATTGCCCTCTCCCAGTTTTCAAAGTACCATCAAGACAGAAACGTCTGGCAGGGGAAATTACTGCCAGGAAAGTGCCAACATATTAAAGCATTTATTTAAAAGACATGACTACCTGGACCTTTCCCAGCATTTCAGTATTTCAGACACAGGATATACTGTATCTATTATAGAAGGATTGGAGCAAATCGTTGCCATTGAACTTTGCAGTGAGTGACACTATACTAAAAAAAACACCCTTCAGTTCTTCTATTTGGGCATCCAACCTTGTGAATCAAGTAGGCTCCAAGGGCTTAGGTATATGCACAGAGCTATCATCCCCCTCGTACCTGGTCTGCTCCACATGTTCATGGTAATCATCAATGTTTGATTTAACAGATGGTTGGAACCTGTACAATTCCTCTTACGAAGTAGAGTATGGTTATATAATTTCCAATGTTGAATTAAAAGTAGAAATCCAACACCAAGTGATGCTACTTATTCAGAAGTTAATCTATCATTTCTACAGCTTTCTGAGTCTCTCTGATCTGAAATGTTTGAGGTAATTTTATGGTTTAGGTATTACTGTCTTTTCTTGTTGTTTAAGAGGCAAAACCAGAGGTGCATATTAAAAAACTATTAACCCTGAAGTAAWGAAGTAATTTATATAAAAGTTAGATTTGTGTACCCTGTTATTCTTACTTATAGTCCCTTGAATGAAGCAGAAAAACTAATTACTTTTATTTATACAGTCCCATTAGAGCACTTTACAGCCAACTGGAAGGAACAAATCACTGCCCTCAAGACAGTACTGTCTGCAATGAATATAGCAGGGCAAGTAGGGACAAGAGCCAACGGTAGGAGTAGGGTTATGGGAAGACTAAGGTTAGGGAAGTTTGAGAGATGATCTCTTTGTCTTGTCACTTCCTGAGATTCTAAGCAGGGAACAGTCACGGTGAGCATGACAATTTGGGATTTTCCAAAAAATGTAGTCATGTAGTCCCATTCAACCCAAATTTCTAGAAGCCCAAATATCAGTTGGTATTTTTACAGTAAGAAATAAAAACGGTCAAAGCCGTCAGTTGCAAGTGCCTCTTCCCACATTGCTTGTCTGCCTTTTTTCCTCCCTGAAGTAGTAAGAGTTGTCCCCAGGAATCACGTTGAAAGAAAAAGAAAGAAAAGAAAAAACCCTGTATACTTTATTAAAAGGCTGCTTTCCCCCTTGTTTTGCCACTGAATGCCTTCTTTTCTGAAGTTTCTGTTTAATCCAGTTTTAATATTACACGTCTCCATCATGACAGTTTTGCTTGTTAGAGAAATTTCTCATCAGAGCTTCMATTAAAATGGCTTCTGCTCTCACACCAATCTTCATAGACTTGCTTTTAGAAAGACATTTTTGGTTTTGCCCTTAGGGCTTGGACTAAAATGGAGATTTCCTCTGTGCTTTTTCTTTAGATGTTAGTGAGTTGTTATGGCTACATTATAATTCTGAAGACAGAAAAAACCCCAAACCAACAGAAAACATGTTTTTGAACCCTCTAGCAAATGAGGACAGTAGGTTCAGTGAAGTGTCTGATCTACCGCATAGCTTTGCAAGGTAATAATAGTTGATTTTTAAAAAAAAGAATCCTTTTAAATTTGTACACTTTGATTACAAAGGCTTTCAGGATTCTTTGTTCCAGTATTACCATAATTTTGTATTTTGTGTCACTCAGGCCTAATGAGGTCACTGGGATTCCACCCATACAAAGAAAAAAATTTCACATAATTAGTATAGGTGGTCTTTTTCATATTGTACTTTTTAATAAGGTGAATGAAATCCATGCATGGTTTCCAGCTTCTCTCTCTTGTTTCAATGGCCATTCATTGGGGAACTATCAAGGTCCAGCCTGCTTCTCCCAGCTCAGCCTCTCCCTTTGGTCAATGAACACTTATCAGCTTTCTAAAGGTATTTACAGTAGAAACAATGCTTTTGTGGTCCCTATGCAATTTTTCCAAGCATACACCCTGCATATGAAAGATCAGCTCTTCACAAACACGGAAAAAGCTATCAGCCAAGGCAATCAGAGAACCCAAACACCCATAGAAGGTTATCTTCCTGCTTTGTATGCCAGAAGGCTGTAACAGTTCAAAAGATGTAGAAAAAGAGAAAATTTTCTGATGTAATTCCTGCCAGTAGACATTTTTGAGACTTAGTGTATCATATTCTAGGTGTTCCAGGGATGACCATCATTTAGTTTATGTGTTCCTTTCAGAAACAGACTTGCTCTTGAGACTCAAATGGGCTCACCTGATTTAAGGATTAGCAAAATTATGGTAAATGTCCTGACAAGCTGTAGCTGGCATAATCATAGAGTGAAGATCCTGCTTCATAATTTTGTGTGTCTTCCAGGAGACATGAGATATGTTTCCTTATCTTCACTTGGAGTTACCTGGGCACAGGTGCTTGCATCAGACAGAGCCACTGTGCTTTATCCATGAATTTTAAGGCACAAGTGCCATTCCAGGRGCTCTATTGCTATTAATAGTATGTTTGGTTTTTTTTAAAAAGCAGTTGTTAAAATCTTTCTTTCACTATCAAGAAGAAAAGGACAAAAAAGGCTATGAAATGATAGTCAAAAAAAAAAAAAGATCCTATTCTACCATCTTACATCATCATGCTGTCATATAAAAACATTCTCTATCACGATAGGAAAAGCAATGCTGCATTCCAGAAACTGTGGGTGTGCAGAAATGAGCCACTTTGGCAACGATTTGCTTTGCAYTTTGGATATAAACCAGAAGAAGGAATTGATTGAATATAAGGAACAATACACTGTATTACACACTCGTACTGTAGCGAAACTTATGGTTGTGGTTGCAACAATCATGACAAAATAATAAAGAAATCGATTCTATGAAAAAGTAACTTCTCATTGTAATAAAGAAAAATACTGGGCATGCAGGAACATCTGTTTTCAAGAAAATTAAGAGACAAAATAAAATATTTCTCCAGAAAAAGATACAAAATGCTTTGCTGGCAGGAGGAAAAAAAAAAACCTAGAGAAGAATCAACAAAGACTCTCCAATTATCTCTGCTTTCCAGGATTACATGTAGCAGCAAACCACTGTATTATTGGGTTGAAAAATCTGTTCACCTGGGTTAAATAATTCTGGAAATCAAAACTGAGCTCAAGTTTAGCCATCAAAGCTCCACTTCTTGTTAGCTCTACACAGAACTTGTAACTTAAACTACTGAAATTCTGCAAGAGAGAAAAACCAAAAATATCCATGTAGCAATAGAATGTCATCAGCTAAAGGACCAGTGATGCAAGGAAAGACAGGCTCACACACAGTTCTATCAAATGAAAAAAAACCCCACAGCTGTTCTCACAACATGGCTTCCACACCCGTTTCTTCAAAAGGAAATTTCAATTTTTTTTAAAACATAAATCTGCGCTTAAATGCACACAAACTGATAGAAATTTGTATGTATAAACAACAATTTAATCTCCAGCTTTACACACAAATATCTGTAAGCTCAATAATTTTAGTAAGTAAAATTACACTTTGTTACTGAAACTATATTCAAAATAATTTGAGCGTACAGCAAGAGAGAATGATTTAATCTATTTCATCTTAAACCTTTCTAGAAGGTGCACTAGAAGGTGATGTTTCTGCCCTTCTGAAATGCTTCCTCACACGTACCCTTCAAAGCTGTCCAACTCTAGAACTGTGGTACCACTAAAGAGCCAGTGCACAACAACAGGGTAAATAAGATCAAGAATTTATCTTTAAGAGAAGGGAGAAACATTGACTTGAAACGTGAATAAAAATGCAACTTTAAAGGCTTTCCAATCAAGTGGCATAACTTGAGTCATGCATTCAGTCTTTCGTGGGTGTCATGGTTTAACCCCTGCCGGCAACTAAGCACCTCAGAGCTGCTCACTCACTCTTTCCTGGTGGGATGGAGGAGAGAACTGGGAAGGTAAAAGTATGAAAGACCATAGGTTGATTTAGGAAAAACTGAATAATTGAAATTTAAATAAATTTAATACATTAGAGAAAATATTAATAATATTAATAATAATAATAATGGAAAATTACAAAAACATGAGAAAATTAAAGCCCAAGAAACACAAGTGAAACAAGTGAAAAACAATTGCTCACCACCAACCAACCGATGCCCAGATGGTTCCCAAGGAACAGCTGCTCCCTGCCAAACTCCACCCCAGTTTTATCGCTGAGCATGATGCCATATGTCTGAAATACCCCTATGGTCAGCTGTCCCGGCTGTGTCCCCTCCCAGCTCCTTGGGCACCCCCAGCCCCCTCGCTGGTGGGGCGGTGTGAGGGGCAGAAAAGGTCTTGATGCTGTGTGAGCACTGCTCAGTGATAGCTAAAACATCCCTGTGACATCAACACTGTTTCTAGCTCAAATCTGAAACAYAGCATCATTCTAACTACAGTGAAGAAAATTAACTCTATCCCAGCCAAAACCTGCACAATGCGGAATATATTTTTATGTCCTGAACTTTAAAATACTATGTTCCAAGGCCAGCTTTTCCTGTTGGCAATGTTTGGTTTCCATTTATTATTATAACAGAAGAACTCACAACTTTTTACAAGACTGTATAGCTTTGGGGTTTTGTTTTGTGGCATTTTTTTTTTAAATTTACTCATGCATATGCTTTTCCATAGTTTATCCTAGAATAACTTGATCTCAGGGTTTCTTCTTTGTTCTTGGAATAAAGTCTGTCCCTCTAGAAGTTTATTAATGTCCTCCAAAATGTCTGCCTCTGCTCCCAACCTCCCTCATACTATCCCCTCACAACATCAGACATATTCTATTCCGCTAACCACATTCTTCCAATGTCACACTACTGAATCTCAGGCAGATTAAATGTCAGTATCTGTGTGAAACAAGGCAGGGACTTTTCAAATTGCAGGGTCAGTCTAACTAAGGGAGCCTATATAACACCTGATCATAACTCAGCTGCTGGTGACTGTTATCAGATGTGAACTGGAAGCAGTGTCTGTCCCGTGCTACCTGCAGTCACCTCTGTCAGGCAAAGCTGCGGGAATGCCTACAACAGAGTCCCAAGCCAGATCCAAATTAACTGGTATACTTACACAGAATAATTTAGTGCCTTACCTTTCTACTAGTTGAAATCCCAGAGGTGATACAGCCATCCATACCAGCTACCGAGAGCAAGTTCAGATGAGTCTGTGAAAGCAGGACTAAAAAAAATCACCAGAGAGATGTCATGTGCTTCCATCAGAAATGGAGATGTAGCAAGAATCTGCTGCCTGATTCTTGGAAGGCAGAAACATTGGAAGCATAGCATAAGGCAGACAGAACAGGATCTCACAAAAAAGGCTTCAGGGCTAAGGTGCCAGAGCAGGAGCTCAGGCCCACGCTTAGAATCTATTTCCACAAGAAACAAGTGACACAGTTCAGATGATTCTTTGCATACTCTGTATTAATCATCTGCCATTTATCAACACCTACTCAGGCAAGGAATGTCTGAAGGTGAGGTGTGACCTTCAATAAAAATAAGGCATGACAGGCGAATTTGACAGTGACCCAAAGCCTCTCTACAGCTCTGCTCATGCCCATGCATGTTTTTCAACCGTAGAGCAAGCCTATCAATGCACGGGACCTGAATGAACAGAACTAGGAACGTATAAGAATATCAGTACTGCACTGAGCTAAGAATGCTCTGTCCATAGAAGATTAGGAGGAAGCCAAAAGGCAAAAGAACCGTGCCATTTCATAATATCTGTGCCCAGGAAGGCAGAAGATTTGAAACTCATCACATGACACAGCAGCGTGAGGAAAAGGTGACCTCATACACGAAAAAGGCTTCATATGTAAGCAAAATCTTTWCTCCAGCTTTTGTAACCAATTACATTTTAGTAACATTTTTACTGACATCATTTTTGTATGTCAATGTAAAAGTATTTTATAAATATATTCATCAGCTTTTATTCCTATAAAGTTTAGATACAATAATCAAATATGATCGTTATCATCCCTTCGGCCAGATTTTGTGAGTATAAATATTAAAAAAGGCTTGCAGGGAACCTTGTATCCCTGCAGTCTAACTGAAGTCTAACTGAATAGAGTGTAGAAGAAAGCCAAATGTGACAGGTTGTGTTTTACTTATGCTATACATTTCTCCCATGCAAAAAATAATCAAGACTACTCATTATATTAGAACAATTAAAAAAACTAAAGTGTTGTTACAGTAATACAAAGGAATACACAGTGAATTAGTTATCAATGCTTTATTATTGAAAACAAAATTGAAATTCTTTTATCTGGCACATAAACAATTATTTCTACAAAAAGGAAAGCCTACAAATCTGATAATTTATACAAATAACAGTTTTTCAAAAAATAAAATTTTAATTTAGTAAACTTGTCTTGTGCTCTTTTATTTGTTTTTAGCACTGTCTGCAATAATTCACCATAAATCCCTGAGCAGAGAGACATATTTTAAACATGTTTTAAATTTATCCCAAAAGAAGAAAGTTATCAAGCCCAGACCTATACTAAAAAAATGTATTCAGGGACATTCTTGGTAAATTTACRGTAGTCCTTTTTTCTTTTTCTTTTCCTTTTCTTTTGTTGTTTGTTTTTTTTTTTAAGAAATAAACAAAACCAGTAATCAATGCAAGCATGYCACTGCATCACAGGAGTGCTCCCCTGTTCCCCCTTTTGTGCAATGAATAAAAATTACCAAACAAGAATAAGTACAAGTTGAAGGAGACAAATAAACTGGTGAATGGTTAAGACCAAGAAGCCATCGAAGTTTGATGGCTGTTGAGCAAATAAAGCTGCAGGATACCACAGTTCTATACCAAGCTCAGTTACAGTTACTATCTATTTCTATATCTTTTCCCAGAAAGTCAGTAAAGCAGGAGAATAAGTTCAAGCTACCACTGTATTCTAACATTGCTTTCAACGATAAAGTAGAAATTCAACTTTTGATCCTTCAATTTTGCTTTTCCAGCAAGAACATTATTTGAGAAAGACTTCACACACTCCACAAAACCAAACAATCTTGCCCCTCYGGCCCTTCTGGTGGGCCAGTTGTAAACTTAGCAACTTAAGGTATTTTAGTGAGCAAGAGGAAAGAAAAGGAAAAACACATTATTACAGTTTTTCTACTATACTGACTTTGAAACAGCTATTCCCCAATCTATTTCAATACAGATTTAAAATCCAAGTGTAAGGGGAGAATGACCAAGAAGGTAGAGTATAACTCAAGTGTTCCCTTTCCCATTCAGTACATACACTAATCACAAAACAAATGCAAGTAAAACCAAATAAAAGAAATAGCAACACTTAGAGACTRTTGTGTTAATGGCAGGTAACATTGATGCAGTCAAGTAATAAATAAATAAATACAGCAAAGTGTTCTTCTCTACAGTTTTGTTGGAATGGTGCTCAACAGTTAAAAAGGAATACATAAACTAAAAACCCCAAACCCTTTCTCAGTAATAAAGAGTTTTAAGAGAAGATCCTGAAGAAGCTTCAGTTCAAGGTGCTCTACCACTTTAACATTTTATCTATCATTATGAAAGGAATACTGAAGCAGATACCAAAGGGCCATTAAATGAAATAGTAAATTTTCTTACAAGCARTAATACTTTTTCCAAAGAAAGAAAGCAGTTAACAAATGGCCTGGAAAAAAAAATACTAAAGCTTCATACACTTCAACTTAAAATAAATTATTTTTACATTTAAAATCTGAAGACTAAAACAGTAATGAGGCWAAATCATTCTGAAACAGAAATAAATTGAACCTCAGCAAAAGCGTATTTAGATATTTGATAGCTCTGCGGCTAGCATGTGTCAGAATGCTAATATTTGGTTAGAATCTGAATAGATTTGTTTAAAACACCAACAATGTGAAAAGTAACTGGCAACCACCATTATGGATTCCTCTTAATCTACACTATTTTAAGCATGATTGAATCAAGTCCCTTCAGTTATTTGCTAGCCTCATCAACGTATAACATTTCCTTTTCTCTGAGTTGCTCATGAAGTCTCATTTTAGCATATCCAAGCACTAATATCTTCAAATCTCATTTTAATTAGTTATTGCAAAAATATCATATGCAGAGTCCAATTTAAAGTTAGACTTATCTGACAGCAAAGTAAAGACAGTCAAACACATTATTCTATAATACCAATTGTTTTTTCTAAGATGACAGCCTGACCGCACTGATTTGGTATCAGGGCAAACATCACTCTTCCTTGTATAACTAAATCACACTTCTGGTCTTTTTTTTACCAGCCTACATACTACATCTGATGTACAACACAGACAGTTCCTTGGTCGTTCTGTCTACCTCACAGAAATTTGACTGTACATCTCAAGAAAACTGCACTGTAAGTTAACAAGCTGAAGTAACAGGCATATTCTCAGTAAACAACTTTGAATGCTGTCACCTAATCATGTGACAGGTTTGAAAAAAAATTGGCCATATAAGCTGTGAAATCGGTTAGCAAGTGGTTCAAAAGTGAGATACAGCAGCATTAAGACAAACTGCAAACACACTGGATTTAGTACACATTTTAATGAGTTACAGTATCAGCAAAATAACCTACTATTACCACTTTAACTCCCATATGGCTTAGTATATACTGTGCAATTTTCCCTTTGTATTTCTATGACAGTATACATTTCAAGTACCCACCCAAAAGTAAGCAATATGGGATTTGCAATTATTTATCAAATATACCCAAACAACTTCTCTCATGTGCCATTGTTCCAAATATTTTTGTTGCGTAACAAGTTCTTCATGAATACCTCAAAGTCTCCCTTTTTCTATTGATCTAGCAGAATAGCTTCTCCTAGCAGCAATTAGGACCTCTGATCCTTGCAGTCAAGTCCAACAAGTTCTCTGACCTGACAACTGTGTGGAAGTTCTAGTTTGTGGGTTTAATCACTTTAAGGAAAAGAAGTTCAGAGTTATCATCATCATGTTTTGGATGTTTTCAAACCTTGTTTCTCCATGATATTCCACAATTTGCGAAGATTGGACTGGGTGATGACATCATCAGGTTTAAGTTGAAGAGCAAGGAGGTAGTTTTCTTCAGCCTCTTTCAGCTTACCATTCAGATGGAGAATGGCTCCAAGATTCATTAGGGCAGCTGGATACTGGTACAAATAAAAAAAATAAAAGGAAGGAGGAATATTACAAATATTTTCAATTTTTCTTTTCGGACAATCTTCTTCCACCTAAATTATTCCCTTATGTTTGCTGACTTTTCATGAAAGCARTTTAGTAATTTAAGCAAATACAGATAACAAGAAAAAGTTTCTGAACAGCTGCTGTGTACTTTGTGCTTTAAACAGGTCAAGCTCTGGTGTCTACAGACATAAGACTTGTCTCTTTAATGAGAAAACACAGAACTCAATAAGCTTTAAATGTGGTAATGTTGGCATAACACAGGTTCCAAGAGAAAATTAAAGTAATCCAAGAGCGAATTAGCAACAGGAATTTAATTTTAATCAAACCCATTGCCAATAAAGAGTTTATAATCACTGGGAATAGTTAACACATTGGAACTTATCCCTTTCTTCTCTTTGTCTTAATTGTAACTGGTAGAAAATACAATTTGTTCTCAGAATATAAGAATGTTCTTGGGTTCTAGGATATCCATTTAGATTCAGGCTGTGGCAATTATTTCTTAATGAATGATTGAATAAAATTAACAATGGTGGAAACACATGCTATTTAATAACAATGACATTAAAATTTCTTAACAAATCAATTTAAAAGCTTACGTTACTAACAATTTTTTCATGTTTAGCTAAGACAAAATGCTTAGCTTGTTTTTATTTTTTTATCTCTAGGTTATTCCATTATGAAATAATAGGTTCTTTATGATAAAAACATGCCTGGTCACTGGAGCTAACAAATATTACAAGGCCAGAAAAGCACATTTATGAAGATGAACAGAACAGTCTAACCCACCTTTTGGTAAGTAACAAAGGTATTCACATCCTAGTGAGAGCACAGTAAAGGCATTTGTCAAACTAGTACCTTGCATTTTAAAAAAAAGGGGAAAAATTACCACACAAGGTTCACTAGGGTTCTCCCCCTCAGGTCAGTCAAAGTTTCAATGAGCTTCAGGAAAACTCACTTTTGAAATCACATAGTTTTGCCTCAGAGGATAAGTGTTTCAAGCCATGACTCATCAGTGTTCTGCTCAAAATACAATACTCAAAATGTGAAGCCACATGGCATATCAGCTTCAGAGTACTGTGACGGGGGGCTGGTATGCTTTAGAAGCCCTTCAGTGACAATAACTTCAGGAAAATGGTTAGACACTGGAACAGGCTGCCCAGAGAAGCTGTGGATATCCCATCCTGGGAAGTGTTCAAGGCCAGGTTGAAGGAGGCTCTGAGCAATGTGGTCTAGGTGTCCCTGCTCATGGCAGGAAGGTTGGAATTGGATGATCTTCAAGGTCCCTTCCAATCCAAACCATTCAATGATTCTATGAAAATATGTGAGGTAGAAGGCAATAAAATATGCACTACAGTTGGTCTCCCAGACTGTTGTGGCAAGAGGAAATCATTATGATGAGGAAGACTTACCTTTGTTCCAAACCTCTCCACTACAAAGTTAAACTCATTATTCTTATCCTTTCTAATCATGCTTCAACAAAATCCCTGTAATTCCTATGTCCAACACSTAAATTTTGTGGTGAAAATGTTGTTCAGATAATTCTAATGTTTTATATCTTACAAATATTTCATGCTTTTTCAACTTTCTTCTTGCTTCTTTTAACCTACGAATATATGCATCACAAAAACTCAAAAATCTGCGATGCATCAAATTTTCAGAGCAAATGGTTTCCAGAGTTTCAAAATCAAGCAAAACAAAATTAGTTCAGCTCTCCGTATTGTAAACATCACAATGCTAATGCAGAGGAATCTGAAGATGTAATTTTTAGATTTACTTTTTCTTGCTTTACTCTGACAGATTTTTTCCACCTTCCRTAAGTCATTTACTTCATTCTACTGAGAATCAAACAAACAAAAAACCCCAGTTGGGTTTTATATAGTTTTATCAGTTAAATACTCTCCAAAAGAAGGAAAAGTAGGCCCCTAAAATGTAATCTATGCTACAGGTAAATCATATTGGCAGCCACATTTTCATAGCTCCACCTTTGAAGTGCCAGTCTTGCATTCTATTTTATAATGAAATAATATACTCCTTTCTTACTCTGGGTGCTAATTGATGTTATTAAAGTGAAGAATGCTTGGAAATCAGCTCCCATGGATATGGATGACTGTCTAAATATCCCCATATCTAATTTATTTTTAGACTTCAGATTGTTTGATAGAATTTTCTCAAATCATGAGTAGGAACGTCCATTCCCTCTACTCATGCTATTTCTTTGTTTAATGAGAGGTCATGAATGAAAGAGCTTTCTTCAAGTTACTGACACACAGCTGTCCTCTCACTTGAATTATAACTGTGTGCATATGTTTGCACCAAGACAAAGCTTACAATGGATAAGGACTAAAAAAATCTTAAACCTGGAAAAACTCATATAAATAAGACACATGTTTAAATGTGCTCCGAGCTAATTCTACAGCATTCACAAAACTTACTGTGCAGGAAATAACTCAGTTGTCTCATATGGCTTCCAGAATTCCTCTCCATTTCCTCCATACCTTCCTGAAAATATGGTGTGTGTATGGGACTAATCAAGAACTTCATATAYGTGAGACTATATGCCTAGCTAAGAAATTCTTCTACCATCGTGTCTTTAATTTGATATATCATTTCACAAGAGCAAGCAACAAAAACAAATAAAAAGAACAAACTGCATGCCTTTTAATTGAAATTTTCCAACTTCTACACATCATTCCTGATTTCCTGGAGGCCTAACAAATTCTATTAATTCTCTACACAAATGTACCCATGGAAAATGTGAACTGATAAATCATTTCAGGTAGTACTGAAAGTTCATTCCAACTCCTTTACATTTTAAATAAAGAAGTGCACAGGATTTTGGAAAGACTGCTCCCTAACTTTCTAGGATATCAGTCACCCCAATATCTATGGTTTATTGTAACAGTCACAAGAATTTTGCACGTCTACATGATTCTACACCAGTGCCATTGCTCTCTGACAGCTATAAAGGACGGTCAGAGGATAAGAGAGCAAGAGACATTTGCTATAGTTTTTCTTCATAGATTGTCTTTTATTAAAGACAGCTGATAAAACTTTTCTGTACGTTAACAAAGGCAGTCAGCAGCTACCACTGCAATAACATGGGACTTGTAGCACTGTATAACAAATGACACCACCTACTACTTCAGAGACTTGAAAGGAGAAACAGGCCTGCCTTCATTTCCTTCTGGAGACAGATGCTTTACATCAAAAATAGCTGACTGGCATTTCTATTGAGGTTATAAATGCTGTCTTTTATGGTCTATTTGGAATTACTCCCTTTATTAGCATTTTATCGTGGTGTGCTTGTTTCCTCAGTGGTTTTTTGGGGGCGGTGGGGGAAGGTGCTCATGGGGAGGAGGGGAGAAGAATAACAGAGTAGTTAATGAATAATGAAATAACACAAGGCAAGCATTTAGTTGCCTGAGGTGTTTTTGGTTTACACTGATGACAATTTTTTCAAATTTTCCCTAGAGTACCAAAAAAAAAAGAGAGCACTGGGCCATGCAAAAATATTATCATACAGTCCTCTCTAAAACTAGAGAACTAGAGAATCTTCAAATAATTCAAAATCATTATGAGTAGTATTTCAGGATTACACTAATGTAACCACATGCAGTATTGGACCCACAAACAGAATCAATCTTAATGACACAGAAGATGAACTGCCTCCTTGTTTGTCATCTCTGGCTCCACACACAGAAAGTGCCATTGCAGAAGTACAGTCCCAAACACAAGACAATTTTACTCCTACATAGCCTAAGAAGTTATGGAGACACAAACAAATACAAAAACACTCAGCCTAGCACAAATATACCTTTTGCATGGCAGACAAGTATGAACAAACAACAGTCCAAACACAAGCAAGGAAATCTGAAACTGTTTTCCTCAAAGTTCTGCTTACAGATGACCTTCTCAACACTACAGAGGTCAGGGCAGTAGATTCTGAGATGAAAGTGCATTTTGTTGATGCTGGGGTACTTGTAAGGAAATTTGTACTCCAGTAGAATCACAAGTGCAAGACACTTCTCAATTACCCATTTTAAAAAGTCACTGAAAAGATGCTGCCAAAATCCATCTTGCTCTTAAGGAATTACTRCTGTGTGTGATATTGTAGATGTTTCAAAACAACCCCAGGATTGTAGAACGAATACTGTTATAAGCATGGCCAACCTATCAGAAACACAGAGGCTGTGTATTGTTTTAAAAAAGTCCAACTAAGGACACACATTCTTTTACGGGTTCCTTTTGAATTAAGTCCATACTTACAGAAGGACACAAAATATCAATCACAAATGAATATTTCATGCCAGTACTTCTAGTTCAAAAGGGGTGAAGAATTCAGACATTTCTCTTTGATACCTGAAGACACTTAGGTGGTACATTGACTGAGTAGTCAAACAGCAGAGTATTAGTTGCAGAATGGCTCACTAGGCATGAGAGAAAAGCACGGTGGACTGCTGCATCTGAACAGTGACCACTGGGTAATATGCTGTCATGCCCTTTTTTATCCTCCTACAGTGATGACAAGAATTTTCTCTTGAACTTTTATTACGGATATTAGTGCTGCAGCTCAGCACAGTATTTTCCAAAAGAACCAAAATGTCTACAGCTCTTTTTTTATCCCTAAAGATAACTGTAGACAACAGATTCATTTCAGGTGTGGCACTTGCTTTTGAYAGATACCACAACTTTGGAGAAAAACCACGACCTTGGAGTTGCTCAAGGTGGAAACATGCTACTTTAAAGCATGGTGTGGGCAGAGCAGGTAGAAGGAGAAGCAGGGGAGGGACATGCAGCAAGATGATTGCTGCCAACTGGATCTTACTCTCCAATGTAATAYATTGACAACACTGTAAATTCATCAGTGGCACATGGAAGCAGACCTTTCTATAGGAGTGATCTGGTGTTCCCAGATAAACCAAGTGGCAGTTATGAAGAGACTCATGTTTCTGCCTGGTTCTCTACACTATAAGGCTTCTAAAGAACTGCAGTTTGCATATGCTGTGTCTGATTTTTTGTCCCAAACAGCACATGAACCACAACTAAGACACTGATCTCCAGTAAGCTGGCTAAGACAACAAAAGTCAGTTGTCTAGGTACCGATAATTTGGTGCAAAAAACATTCTGGATCAAGATGAGAGGATGTATGGCAAAGTACTATGGATCAGACAGAATAAAAAAGCTAAAGTTGAAAGGGATTTCCTGTGTCATCATCCCAGACAGCAAAACATTCAGTTCTGCTGGAAAACAAATAGACAAAAAAATCAGCATCTTTGCAAGCTCTTAAAATGGAAAAATGCTCTGCAACTGTTCCTCTACAATAGCTAAGTAGCTAAGTACATCACTTAAATTGCAAATCTGCTTATGAACAATTTTAGTAAGTATGCTTTTGTGTCAACAACAGTTTTCAGTTTAAACAGTTAAGAGGGGAAACGGAGAGGAAAACATTTACCCTGCCAGTACTAATTTGAACACAGAGCAGAGTTTCCACTATTGTATTAGTCAGAAAAGGACCTAAACATCTCTGCTGCAAAGAGAATCTGTGTCCCTATCTARTTACCTTAAGAATGACTAACACAAATAGCTACATAAAACTAAATAACAACAAGCCAAGGCTCTAGAGGGGAGTGGATCCTTGTATTCAGTCACCATCTTTAAGAGTAGTATGTTGTTAACACCAAAGAGAGAATAACCTTACCTATTATTTACTAATATGTCATTAAACAGAAAGAGACATCATTTATTGTTCACAAAACTATCAAATTGTTGACTTCCAGGGAAGATGAACACCCTGCAGAATAAAAGGACCTCCAAAGAAATAATAAATAAATAAATAAATAAATAAATAAAAATATAATAAAAAGTAAATAGGAATAAAATAGTTTCTGTTGAATACTATTTATATATAGTCTCGGGTTAGGGTAATATATCAAGCTAGTAAGGCAGAAGAACAGAATGAGTTAATACCTGTCCACCTTAACACCTGATGACACTACAAACACATTAGGTTATGCATACCTTTTAAAAAATTTTTATTCTTTTACATTTTAATATTCCCATCTGGACACCTAAAGCAGGTGCCACTTTAACCTGCCTGGTGAAAGGAGGATATACATGGAAATTGTAAGCATCTAACCTTGTGTATTTTGAAACATTGGAGACTCTCCCATCTCAAATTGCAAACTACATGATATGTGCAGTTAAAGCCAGAAATTAAAATGTGAAGGAAGGGTTTCTCACCATTTTTTTCCTATTTATGGATGACAGATGTGGGAGTCGTCATCCACAAGTAAACCACGAAATTATTCAATTTGCTTGTAGATTGAGACATCAGCATCATTAAGGACACCCACAGCTGTGACTTGGAAAAGTTCTAAACTTAGCATAGGAAGGAAGCATCAAGCAGTCTACTTTGTTTCTCAAATTATCATATCAATAGGGGACATTTTACTACCAATGTTCTGCAGCCAGTGGAGATTTTTTCCTTAACATCTTCTTCATCTCAACCCTCAGAGACTGCTCAGCATATAATAAACACAGTTAACCAAAACCAAACAAGCATATATGGATATATGTTACATCTTGATACTGGAAAACTATCTACCACTGGCCTTTATGCAAGTTCAGGGTATGCCAGTTTATGTATCAGCAAGTTAACAAAAGCATGTTAAAGGCTGAGGACCGTAACAACAGCTGAAAACATCCTACAAAAATGTACTTACACTCGTAATTTCTGTGTATCTAGACATATTTTCCAAATGGTCATGCATCAATTGCTTTGGTTTATGCTTAAGAAGTCTCCCAGTAATCACTCAGTTTATATGGAAACTGTGATGGAYATTTTTAGATAACATACTTGTATTACCATAATAAAAGCTAAAGAGGAACATACATTATGAGCATTTCATATTATGGTTGTATTAAAAAAAAAAAGTAACACTTTCCAGACCTCAAAGTGTTTCTAATCAAACTTCTTTGCTTTCCAGCTCAAATGTTGTCATCAGTATAGGATAGGATAATCTTATTCATTTTTCCTCACACTTTAGGATTCCATTTAAAACAAAAAAACATCAAATGACTTAATTTTTGTTTATAGAAATCCAACTGTGCCCTAATGTCTGCAGTTTGATGATTTTAATATATAGCTATGATTATGTTATAAAACATTTAAGAACTTATTTACCTTATCCAACACAAATATGCTGTATACTAACTAGGAAGTCTGTACTTCAAGCAAATGAATAACTTGGTGAACAGAAATGTCATCTGTACTGTGATAACGACAAATAAAAATTGCTCAAAATTTTTCAGTAACAGAATTTTGTCCTATTAAGACAAAGTAAATTTATTAAAATGAAAATCAATTTGTGAGGAAATGTATTTTTGTATGCATTTTCTTTCTAAACCTTGGAAATCAGAAAAGCAAATGGCTTCGTGTTGCTGCCTAAAGATAAAGCACACTTTTAATTTAAAAGAAGTGTGAAATGTTAAAAAAAACCAAATGACTTCACCCAGAAGCTCACATGCAGGGCTGATTAGAATAGCTGTCCACATCAACACAATCAAAACTGGCTTGTCTTCAGAGAAAACTAGATCATTGGAGTTTTTAATCACAATTATACTCACAATACTAGCATTAAAACATGTTCATTTTTATCAATCAAATAAAATGCCACTAGAAAATAAAAACGTCTGCTGAGAATGAATGCATCATCCACTTATTTTTGCCCAGATACTCATCAAATACATCAGTACACAGAGAAGGTTGTACAGCTCTTCCAAGATGCTGGTAACAGGCATATTGCATTAGAGTTTCTATTTTTGAGTAGAATAGACAACAACTGCAGTTTCAGAAAGAAGTAGTGTTGATTTCTAGTCTTGAAAACTTCACTAAGTTCTAGTTAGGGAAATCTCAATATCATGAGATTTCCAGTATTTCGACTCAAATGTTCAGTCGAACATTAAATTTCCAACGAGCCTTTGCACCTTTGGCTGGCAACTGTAGTCAGCTGAATTAAACGCTTGAGACCAAGATTAATATTGGTATGACTGTATGTTTTCCCAAACTATTTAGGTATTTGTAGTTATAAGGCATTGCTCCCAGGCACATTGTGTAAACCATTATGCAACTTGACACGCTTGCTCTGAGCACAAAGAATGATAATTTTGTTGATTTTTTTTAAGGCTTCTATCATGCACAATCATTACTAAGTCAGCCCATAGACAAAGTGTGGTCTTAGAACATTACAGAAAAGAAAAACCTAGAAGATTTTGGGGCATTGCATGTTGTTTTGGAATGAATTTCAGCCATTATCCCACCCCTCSGTCGAAACACTTTCTGTTGGCTAACTTTCCCTACACAACGGAACCGATCATTATTCCTCTATTGATAATAATTTCCCTGGCAGGGAAGGACAAAGGATGTCTATCACATGAAGTGATACAATTTCCATATTAACATGGTTTATCAATAGTATCTGAAGGTATTTTCAAATTGGTTGAAAAAGTAACATTAGCGCGTGGAAATGTTACCAAGACCATTTTGAAAATAAAAAATAACTACATAACTTTGTAAATAAATTMAAAAAATCTTGAGATGATGTATCAATCAAAGAACTAAAGTTTCATTACAGAGTAGGTACAAGTGAAAACACTTGAAAAAGTCTTGCTCATAGATATTTTCTTTTCTCAAATTTCAACATCGAAAACCTTAAAGTATTTGCATGTCGATCTTTTCTTCTTCCCTTTTGTCCTTTTCATCTGGCTCCTATCACTACAATGCTTCTTGCCTAATGCAATAAGGTTATGCCCACACTTGTCTTGAATTTGATTTTTACCCACAGAATTATAAGGGCAGCTGAGAAGAGAGGCAAATACTAGATGTTCTTTGCAAAATGCTGAATTACAGTGTTGTGTGTAATTCATAAAAATTCTTGCCTTACTTTTTGGCAGCCAGTAACTTGCAGGTGTTCCCTATGTAGTATTTAGCAATTAAATGCACAGTACATATTAAAATTATTAACTTCCACAGTAAGTGCAGGGATTTAGTTTTTATTCTTATAGCTTAAAGATTTCAGGGCTGCAGTTTCCAAAATTCAGTCTTTTGATTGCTAATAGTAAGATGACTGGGCACTAATTGCTCACTAGGCTTTTACGAGGTTGTGAGTTCTAAAAAAATAAAATTACTTGCTGCTAGGGTAGCCTTATTTACCACATCTGAATAGTGAYACATGCGTTTACAGTAATTAATATTAATAATAGCAAGACATGTTCAGTGGTAGTTCTACACATTCTACTCTGAGACTGCACTTGATGCAGCATATGCTGACAAATGCTGTTTATCAGACAGAAGTYTTCTGTATTTGTCAAACTAAGGTTTTAAGAAATGGACACATGAAGCAACAATTTGAATAATATTTTCCTTTTTTAAAATKGTTTAATTAATTATTTCTGAAGGCAAAAGAGGACAATTAATATTTGCAGGACTAGCACCAAGAAATCAAAGTTCAGTTCCTGACTCTGGAATTCAATGTTAGAAATTATTCAGTGAAAACAGATGCTTGCTCCAAACTGGATCAGAAAAAGCCCTCTATGGCTGGAGCAAAGTATAATCCAGAGCTAGTAGAATCGCTATGTAATTCTATAGCTGATGGCTCAGGTTATTTTGCCTCAATTTTCACAACAAATATCACTCATTCTATATGAACACCACAGGATCCCACAGAAACTTAACTTTGGGTTCTACCAGTGAACTTTCTGTTCAAGATCATTTTTCCACCCAAACCAAGAAGTTTGTCTCCTGGGCAATTTCCATGATCTCTGTTCAGAGAGAATTTTCCTCCTCTATTATGGGTAAAACATTAAATTTGTGAACTAATCAACAAAAAACTCTTATCAATGCAGCTATCCGAACAGAATTTTCCAAACAGAATTAATAAAGGATCATGCATTGATCTTTCAAAAATTACAGAAAATAAGTCTGATAATTTTAAGTGTATTTAAATGCAGTCAGAATGTGAAAAAATGAAGTAGAACTACTGAGTTGCAATAAAACTCCACCAAATAACTCCACCATAAATATATTAATCATTCACCCCCACAGAATCTAAGTGACATACAGCAAATCTTCCTATGGAATTTAGTCTAGAGGTTTTATTGTGGATTTTATTTACTGTTGCTGTTTTATTGCAAAAAGTTTATACTTTCTTTCATGCTGTAATTGTTTGCAATGAGCTTGAGGCAGCCAGATGTTGAGGCAGCTGGCACTGTTACAAACCATAATGTCAGATTCAAGTTATTTATTGTTAAGGAAGACAATCCCTACTGGAACACCTGAAGAATTAGTAAAACTCCCTCATCTTAGTAATAAAGCTGTTCATTGTATGCAATACATTTCAATAGGGTAGGTACACTGGAATGCACATTTGCTCTCCAGTAAAACTAACTGTGGTAAACAGAATCATGTGAAAGCAAAATGAAGAGGTAACCAATAAACAGTGGTGTTCAGACAGTCTCAAAAAGGGACTGTTCTTTGGGGGAAACAAGCAGCTATCCATCCCCTCCCCACTGTATCTTCTTATTTGCAGGCATCTGATCTCTAGACTAACTTTCCGAGGCAAAAATATGTTCAAACTGACACTGAAGTTACTCTTAAACACAAATTTCAAGCAAATTACTTCATACAGACCCCTGCCACCCATTCCCTTCCTAGCCGTCTGCAAATGTACAGTTCTTCTCAGGCAGATCTCACACCAAAACCAGCCTCACTACAGGGCATTTCTCTTCTATACACAAAATTACATTAAACCCAAAAGTGTGGGAGGGTGGGGGAGAACACCAGTTGCAGCAAAAAAAAAATCTAATAGGATATGTCAATACACAACTAAAAATCATCCCTAGAATGAGAAATACATCAGAACTACAGATCAGCAAGAAAATTAGGAAGTTATTTATGGCAAAACATCCTAATGAGAATGTACAGTTGCTGGGTTTATTTAATGGGCATTAAACCCACTTTCTCATGACTTCTAATTGCACGATAAATGCATTGTATTGTTTCTAGAATCAGCACTAGAACACTCTACTAGGAATAACCTTGCTGGATTCTTTTTTAATTGAGTTCAGACAGATGGTTTAATTTCTGAAATGCTATTCTACTGGTGTGAGTTCTCTACTTCATGGCACTTTATTTCTGATTGACACCAAGGGCTGCATTTACCAGGCAAAGGCAATCTTGCTCTCCCCCAGGAAGTGATGCAGGCAGCACAGTATCCCCCGCCATATTACTATCAGACTTACTGTAAATCACAATCAAGTGCATAAATCTATCCATGATACATCATCTTTGATGGACTGAACATATCTATACATGAGATAAAGACTTCTGATTTGCATAATGAAAAATTATATATATAAAAAAGTGAGATTTCCATTCAAGTTAACTCAGGTGCAGTCCTACAAAATTTCTGAATCAAGATCTTGACAATTAAATAGATCAAGTATTATTTGGTATGAGAATGCCTTCACTTTGGGGAACATATGAGCTATCCATGGAGAATTACATCATCCAATGGTATTGGAAGAACAGAATCTATAAATTAATACTTCCCTGATTAACTTCTTGAGAAATATACTAAACCAGTAATAACTTGTACGATTTTTGTGAAAACATTGTCTTTTTCTTTTTGGAGATTTAGTCATATAACATTTGGACCCTGTGGGCAACACAGCCAACAATGGAAAATAGGTGCATAAACCAAAATACCCTGGGACACTTCTGTTTCTTTTGTGAAGAAAATACTTTATTAGCATCTCCAAGCAGCACAACGGATTGCCATCAGACATACTGAAAACCTGGTATGACCTATGCGCTAAGTGAATAGCGCATGAATTATCAGAGTTTCTTCCTCCCACATTACACGTTTAGCATAAAATTACTGTTTCAGCAGTTCTTGGCAAGAGTAATTGATCATTTAATGAAGTTCTAGGGGTTAAATAAATTAGAAAAGGGGAGTTAGTATATAGGTGCCTATTTCCAACATTTGTTTTCCCGGTAAGTAATAGCATGTCTATACATTTCACTGTTCACGTGAATGACTTTGAAAATACATTATGTCAATAATTAGCTGTAGAAGGACTAATATTTATGGGAAATTTGTAAACATTTTCACAGCTAAAAATGAAATGAAAAACACTCTGAAGTACCATGACAATGAGTTTATGGCTTACTTTGCCGAGTGTTTTTATGCAGCTTACTGCTTGGAAAACTTTAAGCTAAGGAGAGCTCATACGCTGCTTGCATAATTTCACTTGAAATCAGAATCTACAGAGTCCAATTTATCTCTCATATGCAGGAGAAATAGAAGCAACTCTAAACAAGTCGGTGGTGGTACTGCAATGCAATATCTGTATAAACAGAAGAAACTCAAATGTGTTTTCATTTCAGTCATTTAGAACTTGCATAGACAGAATAGTTCTGTATTGATTAGAATATCAATGTACAACAAATTATTCTAGATGGGAAATAAACAGCAACTTAAAGGCATTTTAATTCAATTTCAAAGCTCACAAATTACACTGAGCAAGCCAATTGATCTCAGACATTTGCATGTTTAACTGCTTGTGTAATCAGGAGAGTACAAATCAACTCCCCATAACCTAACTCTCATGAAACTGAAGATGAGAACTGTAATGACATGATTTCCAGCTTGCTCCTCTGCATCTTACACAAAGATGGATCACAATATTGAGAACTAGATTTAAGTATTCAGTAATTGCCCAAAAGTACATTCAATCTTTGCTTTTACAGAGCTGCTACAATGCAGGAGAAAACACATGTAGGATTTTCTGGGGTAAGGCAATAAATATTTTCATGTATTTCCCAAAGGAAATTCAGTGTTTTCCACAGCTGAGTAAATGGGTTTTCAAATTATATAACTCATCCTGATATTGTACTTCAATATTACAGGTAAATATCCCCATTCCAATAGCCTGTATTCTTTCTTTGTCCCCTGATGGAGATCACAGGGATGAAAAACACTATACAAGGTTTTTTGGTTTTTCTGCTGTATTTTTTTTAAGGTGGGAGACACTAATATCTGCTGAAGTAGGAACACTTAAGGATTCAGAGCAACAGCCTGTACAGAAGCCTGTCTCAAAGCTGACAATTGTGCACAAAAAACCCCCCAAATGTGTCTTAAAAATATTTCAAAGGGCCGTGAACAAATATAATTGCAAATATAGAAAGAAATTGTTTTGTTCAAAAGAATAAACACTGTTTTCCCCAAATAGTGGGATGTAAATAATATATCTGCCTTGGACTAAGCTTCAGACAAGAAGGACTTGAAAGGGGTGAAGCAAAACAACAACAAAAGAAAATTGAGTTGGGGACTAATTAGATTTTAAAAAGCTCAGGAGGAGCAGAGAGACTTTGTGTAAGGACAAACTCTTTATATGGGAAAGTGTTGCTATTTCTGTGCAAACATTGAAGAGTCTTTCTACCTGAAATGAAGGGAAGCTTGCATTCAGTTAATATTAATTTTCTTGAATTATTCCATTCTGCACAACCTTTAGGCTAGGTCACCCTTGCGCTATGCAGACTGAAAAATGTCACAGCTATTCTGATATCAAATCTCAGAGTAATTTTTTTATGTTTCAACAGGGACAATCTAACCAATTTACAGTAACCAAGAAAGGGTTCTCTTAACCTTTTGAGATCAGAGAGTGATGTCCTCTTTTCAGTAAGGGTGTTCCACTATGTCCTACAGAGTCCAATGTATCTCTCTGAAGTCAAACTATTAAAAACATGTCATCTGGAAATACAGTTCACATCAGTCATGCCTACTCTTTTTATTAGGATGCCACAGCACTCGTTTTAGTCCCTAAAAGTCCTGCATGCCCTATAACAATTGGTTCAGTCTTTAGCAGGAAGAGAAGGAGAACTGGATCCTGGGAAGTTTTATTTTTCCTCACACCTTCAACAGGAGCAAAGAAAGGAGGCATTTTCAGGAGGCCAAGAGCATTGGGCTGGAAAGAATCCACAGCCATTCATATTATTGAGGCAGAAAGCTGGCACACACTGAGGAAGCCTTAAACAATGAGACACTTAGCAGCAGCTGGTGCTGGTAGTAGGAAGATGTGCAGCCCTGACACAGGGCAGGAGAAGCTGGGAGCGTCTCGGAGGGCACACGGGCAGCCAACAGAAACCCCTTCTGTTCCACAAGGCCCACTTTTCAACTTTCAGTATAGGCAGACAACTGAACAGATGAACCTGCTGGATGCTAACTACTTAAAAATACAGCTTTGTGGTCATGCCATAGCACCAATAGATAAAGATAAAATACTACCATGTGTTCATTATTTTGAATAAAGAAGTAAACAGGCAAAACAACACTTTTAAACAAGGATTTGCAGCTGGAAATTGTCATGCTTTACTGGCAATAATACATAGTGTTAAAACCATATATGTACTGTTTCTCTAGGGAATTACGTCAGCTTTAACTGTACTATGCTCTAGAAATCAGGAGTATGGATGGCAAGGCACTTCAATTGCATTTGGGTAACAGGCACTAGGTAGACCTGCTCAAAAGAGCTGCAGGAGCAACAGATACATTACTGGTGGGGAATCTGCTACATCTCTGGAGCAGGGTGATGATGACATTGGATCCAGTGTAGCCAGTTCTTTGGTCAGCTGAGGATCAGCTGCAGACAATGCAAGAATCTCTGTTAACCCATCCATTACTGCCATCAGCAGCAGATTTAACATAGCAGAAGCCCTTAAAAAAGCACAGAAAATTCTCCCTGGCAGTAACAGGACATGTCCTTAACGAAGCTGGCAAAATGCATTAAAGTTTTTTCCCTCACAGTTACTCCAAACCCGGTAAAGCTACAAGAGGCAATTACTGAATGTTCATGAGAAAATCAAATAAGAAAATTTGGCACAGAAACATTTAAGGAAAAAATACATAATAAAGCAGATTTTGATTACAGATGTTTCAAGGCAAAAATGTTACATTTATTTTTTTAAAAATGTATGTACTATTGGAAGTATTTCTTTTTAGAAGTCCTGCCATGAATAAACCCTATGCATTATGAACACTTTCCCTAAGAAGGCAGTGAAAGCATGTTATCTCTAAGGTGCCTATGAAATTACAGTCAATTATGTAGAAATCACTAGCATTCTTCTTTCACCAGTTAGACAGCCTGAGGTACAGCTTATTGCAAGCCTGGAGCCCTTGGCATGAAATCTGCACTCCAGCATTGGGGAAAAAAAAAATAAAAGAAGCACTTGTAGAAACTGCTTTTTAATATGATATTGTGTTAACTGATTACATAAGCCCTTCAATTCAAAAAATGGTTTAGTCCCCCACATCATGATTAAACCATCTAGTGGAAATTGTATTTATTTTGCTTGTAGGTACATTTCTCCTTTCCCCCTCACTCTGTGTGTGTGTCTTTATGTATGTTGTTACAGTAAGACATTTAATCAAGCCCTTTTGAAGTGGTAGAGTGGAAACAGCTGTATCTGACAATGTGCTGATGACATGGGGCTTAAAGCTGTCATGAGCTCCAGATTGCAAGCAGCACTAATATGTGGTTGGGATGGTAGTGACTTGCAGGTCATGGCACCTCCTTGAGGAATGCTCCTAAGCCAATCAGCTCAAGGTGGTGGCTCAAAGTCTTAAGGCTCTACTGAGCTCTCTTTCATTTAATACTCTTGAGGTCACACTTCAAAGTGCCCTTTCTTCTCAAAAGCCATTGGCCATATGTGGGGGTTCTAGAGCAGCTTTTTAAAGACTGGCTGCTTCAGGCTCAGACTTAAAAAATTAGAAACGCAGCTCTATTACACAAATGATATCTTAAAAGCTGAACAAAGGCCAAAGCTTAAATCGGTATTTCACATTCTTGTAAAGAATGCCAATTTAAAGAGAATTCCCGGATGACTGATTTTTCCACAACAAAGCAAGCCTAAAGCTCACATTTTAGAGTGCCTAACGACTTGCTAAAACAATTTCCTGGTTTGTGAAGATTACAATATGTAGGGCACCCAGAAATCATCTCTGAATACAGCTTTTCTTCAGCAATACTCACACTCAGAATAATTACTGTATAAATGAAACTTATGGTTTAATTTCTTCATGCAACTGAATTTGTTAAAATTAGACTAATGTGATTAATGTACACTCAAGGTAACATTGCTAAAGCAAACACATGTGTTTCTCACTGAGAAGGCTCTAAAATGATTTTGTTTTGATCATGGTACAACATACAATGCAGTAACGTATTTTTTGGAAAGCATTCATAAAGATGAAGGGGCTAGGGAGGCTAATCTCTGTAAGTTACCTAAAGAGTTCAAGGAAGAAAAGACAGTCCTGTAAGAAATAATTAATTGCAAATAAAAGTAGGTTTGTTTTCTGAACTGCTTCCTGGATTCCTCTCTACCCCTTGGCTGTCCAGGGGAAGTCGACTCTCCAAAACCTAAAATAGACATAACCTTGAGAATGCTTGCTTCTTCAGTAAAGACAAATTGTTCCCATCTTCAAAGCAGCAGTGTGCTCTACAGAAAATACTGCTATTCTGAAATTTGTCTGGAAATTACTTTCATGGAGGATAAATACCCACCTACTGCAAATAAAGCCAATTGTGAACATTATTAAGAGAACAGCTAAGTCTGTATATCCAAAAATAATATGGCCAGACTTGTTTTTAATTTGCACCCAAGCTCCTTTTCAGCTGGTGCAGCTATTGTACCAAGGTGTCTTAATTCTTTTACCATCTGCAGACAGAATGTGTATCCAAAAGCAAAGATGGCATTCCAGATGTGGATATACATTTTAACGCACCTTTGCTGCATTCAGTTGTTCCTTTACTGAGTATATTTTTCTTGCAAATACTTTATTCATTGTAATAAGGCTTGTCACAAAAAAAATAAATTGTATTCTCAGACCTCTCAGAATTAGTTCAGTGATGAATTAATCACCCTCAATATTGCAAGAATAAAATCTTTTTATGATTGCTCGCTTAAAAACAATAGCCTGCAAGTTTCAGAGAAGTTACATTTTCTGTAACTGAATACTGTGTTTCTGGCAATGTTTTTAGCTGTCTTAGTCACAACTTTTCTAAAAAATGGATTAGTTGAATGTGACTCAGACATGCAGGCATATTGGTTGCTCTCTGTTGTTCTCCCATTCTGAGACAGTGAAATAAAAGGGCTTGTCTAGGAGACAAATGCAAGAGTGGAGACTGCTGTCTGGAAAAAGCACTAAAATACCCAATTAAGTATCTCTGAAAGTAGTAACTCAGATGGCCATTTAAACTGGACATGGGTGTAGAAATGCTCAGCAGAGCAGTTTCTGGATCCAAAGGGCTTATACATTAGGGAGAAGATGAGGAACTGTGCATACAGTACTGCTTCATTACAAAAGCAACAGGAATGGTTGAGAAACCAAAGAAAGGGATGCAAAAGGAAAACAAAGAGAGAATGCTGAGAACAAAACTGTGTCATGATAGCTAAATGAGCATAAAAAATTCAGTAACAATCAGTAAAAGATTGAGTTTACAGTATTACTAAAATCTCTTATTGCTCTTAATGACTGTATCTTATAGTAGTGATATTAGAGATATACAATATGTTGTATTTGTAAAGAAATGGATGCAAGAGAGTGGAAATCTGAGTTTTGTTTCAGGCTGTGCTAGCTGAAAATCTCTCAGGAGCCAGGCATTGGTCTAATTCTAAAGAATAACTGATAATTTAATTGTCTTGGCACAGTGAAAGAAGGAAGTTGATAACAAAGAAATGGATCTTCAACTTGGGATCTGGCCGAGTGACTGGGGAACCAAAGAAAAAAGTCATATTGAAAAAAAGCAGAGAGCCAGTTTACTTGAGATGCTGCTCCCTAATTCACTCATATCAAACAGTACTGTTTAAAGCACCATTAAGAAGGAAGATTCTTGTTAAACAGACACTTTGAGCACCTAATTATACTAGTAACAAGGCTGATCCACTGCACAGAATGAGACTTCAATGCTGCCACAGTGTTCTCACTGAGAGGCAGTTTGGGGACAGACCTCTTAGCAGCTAAACAGGTGGACACAAATATACATATAGATATGTGTATACATACATGGAATGGTAGGAATCTGTACATTACATCAACATGAATACATCTAGTATTTTGAATTTTCTGTCAAGAAATGTTTCTAGACCATTAGTGACGGATACAAAAAAATAAAACAAAAATCCTTCAAGCACTTATTCTGCCTAAGGTTATTTCTTTATCAGCTTGACTCACATAATTTTGCTGATCCTTCATACTTGTAAGACAGTGAGAGGATACACAGGCCATATACAAAATAACAATATCAACTGTGGGCATTTTCAGGCTGTGAGGATGGTTCCTACACAGCCCTGGTCTGGACCACTGCAGTCTCTAGGACAACACCTGAACACACTCTAAGCAGCTGGTTCAATCAGCACTAGAGAATAGTTCCAGGCACATTTAATTTATTGGTACAGACGGAGCCATGAAGTACACAGTTCTTCACTAATTTGCATTCCATGTTCCTTTGGAAAGATTGGGAGCTTCTGTCTTACCATGTATGCATTAAACTGCTTACTACCAAGTAAGCCATCCTCAAGTGACTTCTTTTCCTCTCAATCTGAAACTATTACAGTAAATTTGAGAGTTAATAACAATAAGAAAGATGTTTGACTGCTTCTGGTTTTGTTTACATTTTTGAGAAATACCCATATAAAGTCATCAGACAGTTGATAATGGCTGCAAAAATGGATACAAATTTCCCACTCTGCACCAATAAAATAGTCTTAAAAACCATAGGCACACCATGCTTAGCTACAAAATTAAACTATCATCTTGAATATAAAAGTGAAATTATCTTTTAAAGAAAGCTGAACACCAGTACCTATTGGATTTTTACTTACACTAATCAAAGTTAGAAGAAAGCTTCTACAACAAATTGTTTTGATAATCTTATCCTACAAAAAGGATACTTTGGTCATAACATGTAAAGCTTGTCATCAATAATGAGAAATACCCATTGCTATGAGCTTGCTGTCAGTCACTCCAAAGCTCTCTGAGAAATCTCACACATACAACCATATTTATATAGGGTTATACACAATAAACTTATTTCTGAGTTGCTGAGAAGCATTTTGAGCATACAATGAACCACAGAAAAGAGGAATTGTACCAATTTGCAGACAGCTGAGGGAATCCTTTCAACATTAAGGCATCCTCTCAGAAAAAAAAAGAGGCAAAAAAGTCTTGCATCTAAAAGCATTATGAATCACGAAGTCTTTATTGTTATTTCAAAAACTATGAAGTAATGAAATAAGTAATTTTTGGCGAGTTTTTAAGAGACAGTGTGAAAGTCTGTAATTTCATATGAATAAGTCATTATGGGTTTTTTGATTATATTTTGTTAGCTTGTTTTGAGTCTTAGCTGGTGTTGCTTTTGATTCTTAGCTCTGAAAACTCTTTTAAGCCTTTTATTTTTTTCACTTGGATTTTTCCTTTGTTTTTACTGCATTTGCTGACCTGTATCCTCAAATTTGGCACTACAGACTTCTGTGACAGAAATTTTCCTAGATTTAATTTATTGCATAGACAAAGTGTTATGTATTTAAAATAAATTCTGCCCCGTTTACATTCATGATTTTTTCCCCAAAATGTGACGGTAATTGAAAAGAAATATAATATTAAGGAAAAAATGTTAAGTAAAAAATATTTTATTTAATTCCTGATGCAATGAAAATTGGAAATGAGCTTCCCTTTTCAAAAAGCATCTGTCAGTTACTCCTACATGTATCTGCTCAAAGAATAAGTAGTTCTTTGCCAACATACAACTACATCAGAGATAAGCATCTTTAAGTTTGCTGAACAACGTTTGCCAGAAGTTCCTGACAGATGAAAATGCATAAATGTATTATTAAAAATGCCTTTAACAGTGGCTCACAGGATAGCCTTTCATTCTCTTTCACTAGTGAAAAGAGATGGAACCGGAAAAGCTTTCTAAACTTAACACATTTAAACCTAGATAAATAAATCTAAATCTAGAAGTCTTTCCAAGTATGTTACCAAAGTAAGACTTATGGCTAGACCACCTCACTGAGGCAATTTGAAAGTGCAGTGATTGGTTTGACAAATGAACAGCTTCATCTGACTACCCAATAATTAACCATTAAAAGAACATACGTAACACAGGCTGAGAGATCAAATGCTCCAGCAAGAAGTTCTCCTCGACACAAAGGGTTCAGTACTGTAGCATGTTCATCACCTTAAGTAATGGATATCATTAAGAAGGTACTTACATTAGGTCTTAATCCTGCTGCCATTTCATAATACTTCTCGGCCTCTTCATTAAGACTAGCTTGTCTATCAGGATGGAAAAGAACAACAGTTACACCTCATTTTCCTCGGGTTAAAATGAAACCATACCTACAGAAGCATAGCTAAAAACTAAACTAAAAACTACTCCCTGCTGTTTAAAGATATTACGCTAACAAATGTACAAAATATGCAAACCTAGAAGTTTTCTTATAGTTCAGAATGTCCATTAGCACAACTCAATTTTCTTTTTAGTTCTGAAATGATATTAGTACATAATGGAAAGAAATACAGAAGGCTGAACACAGAAGAAAATGTGGCTCATGTTTTGTAATCAGACATACTTTAAATTCTGAAACTCTACAATATGTACAATACAATAATGTAGTGTCTCACTTTGTGCCTTCCCCAAACCACTATAATTCCAGTAAAAAAGAGGAAAAAAAGTCAGGGAACATAACGATTTCCGAAAACTAGGTTTCCGTGATCGAGGAAATTCATTCAGAAAAGAGTTCTGATTTCGACATTCACTCACATCATTCTGAGAAGGGATTTAAACGTAGATCTCATATCCCAAGAGAGTAAGATGAGTTTCTGGGTACCTGAAGCAACATCAGCTCAACACTTTTTCTTCTCCTTACTACTATTGTCAGCATCTACATGGTCCTAGTAGTTGAGTTTTTATTTCTTCTCCTGAGTTTCTAGTTTAATGTCTTTAAACAAAAATACAGTATGTTGCCAAAGAAATCCAAACATGTTTTTGTCTTAACAGGCCCTTTTTATCTCTTCTCTCAAATTCCTCTCTTCTCCTTTTTTGTCCACCTTCTTAATTTTCCCTAACTGTTCATTTTGGCTGCTGGTCCAATGAATATCAGTTGATCACATACATGTCAAGAGGAAGGTGGTAAATCTGTAAGAATAACCAAGTAGGACTCTCAGGTGGGCTACTTATCTTCTGCTGAAGTTATTTGCTATTTTCCTATGAAGAGTTAAATCCTTTCATAGGAGAGTTAAGACAAGAGATCTTCAGCATATTTGCGTTTGTTATGTGATTACAGGTGCATTTCTGTGATACAAAATGGAAACATTAGAAAACAAGGATAAGACTGCATAGGGGTGGCTGTTCGATTTCTGTTTCTTCCTCTTTTTTCTGCTTTTGTGAACAGTTACTAGTTCAAAAAGTATCAATCAACTGAGCACTTGTATCTGGAGATTTTACCTTGTTCATTACATGAGCCTTTACATGCTTTGTTATCAAATTGTGTTCTAATTTTGTTTCTATCCACCCAGATTTTAAACATTAGCCACATAAGACACGATAGGCAATTAATCCCAATCACCACATTTTGACAGCTATTGGTCTTGGGAGGAGAAAAGGAGAAAGGATAATCCCTTTGAAGTTTCTCACATAATTCCTGTGCAAACTGAAACCACTTCATGACTAACAATTTGCTAAATAGAACCTGGTTTATACCTGTTAACTGTTTTAAATTACTTTGCACATGCATCATTGACTCAGCGGTTGCAGTGGTTAGAAATGATTGAATGTCTAAAAATATTCATTCAACCTGCTTCTGAATCACTCCTGCTGGGCATCAGTAGCTCTTGAAACGGTTGCAAAAAAAAGTAATCTCATACTTAGGAATTTCAGTATTTACAGCAAGGCACTATAAAATGAAACATGTTACAGAGTTGGTTTTTGGGTTTTTTTTTCTTGTTTGCACAAAACTGTCAGGACACAAATCACTTCTGAAAGTGGTGAAATAACATACAATAAACAAGGTGCCTTACCCAGGAGGCAAATACAAATGGTACACTTCACCTCCAAGAAGAGTTGCTGGCATGTGAGTGTGGAACACATTAAAATCCTGTCCTCCTTTTAGGCCAGTGGAAATACATGGATTACTTTCTTGCCATGTGTACATCTTGAAACAYGGATCATTAATTGCTAAGTTGAAATCAGTTTGAATATGTAGTTGTCCATTAAAAACAGTTTACAGAAATGAATGCACAACACAGTAACCTGATCAGGAAAATGCCACTTCCATTTTTGAGGCATTCACCAATAGCTCCTTTAGTTAAGATGCTGCAGAATTCTGGTTCCCATTTTCACTGCAAATCTAAGCTAGAAATTAATTATGTTAAGCCCTGAAACAGCTTTCCCCTGAGAAAAATTAAAGGCACAGAGGTAGGAAATTGCAGTAACCCTATGCCACTGAGCAGTAAAGAGTTCTGGATCAATGTCAAATAATGGAATGACACTATTAAATGCAACATAACTCACATTAGAGTAAAATATTAGATAAAGTGTTGATAATAAAACAGAGAGGAAGGAAAGGGAGCAAAGAGAGGTTCAGAAGAGAGTCTTTTTCATAGTTATGAGCTATATTTTAACCTCTATCCTAAATCTTTTCATGAGGACTGACCTTGAGAACACATCTGATTTTCCCCACTAACAACTAGCATCCAATCTCATTTTAAGTGAAAAAATGTTTCCACTTTTTATTCTCTCATATCTCTTAACCTGAGCTTCCAGACCAACCAATTCCCCATATTTAGTTGCAGCTGACTGACAGTGACACCTAATAAATGTGCTTGACAACACATCACTCTTACATTCTCCTGACACCCAGCTATAATCAGTTTACATTCATTTTGAATTTTTACATTGCTCACTGGAAAAAATACTGTTTTAAGAGAAAAACACCACCAATGCTGACTGGTTTAGATACATGCGAGTGGGAAAGGGTTAGCTTTAACCTGCCTGCTGCTTGGTACAAGGCTTCAGACTGTTGATTTTTACAGTAAAATCATGGATGCCAGCACACCTACAAAAAAGTTTTCTTCAGCGATTCCTATTTTAAAATGCTGAATGTTGATACTTGGCATTATTAATGGAACTTTTTGTCTAACAACAGAATTATAATCAGGTTTTATAATCAGCTGCTCTGTTGCAATGAACCCTGCATTCACATTTTTTTGTTTTAAAAAATTATATAGACTATATGCTTTGCCATACATACATATATATTTAAGCACATAGATAATAAATAAAGAACTAATATAATCTGTTCAGACAATAACACAGGGTTAAGTTGTGCCTATGACACTGTATCAGCAATTACACTCCATGTTTGGTCAGTGTATTCTGGAGAGCCAAAATACTCTCACAGAAAATCACTGAAAAATGAAGATCATGTCATGTAGTACTACTCTAATTTAGACTTCTGTTTTCAAACATCCAATAAACATGCTGTAACTTCATGTCACATGAGATTTTCCCAGAACAACCCTCTTACAAAAGCAAGGAAAAACTAATTATTCCTACAAAATGTGCTTTCAAGCAAATAAGTCTTTTCCCCAAATTTGTTTTCATGTGGAGACAAGGTGAAGTTCTTTTCCTGTTTCAAATTATTATGGCGGTGCCACCACACTGCCATCCCTCATTCTGAAAATAATCATTCCCTAGCCCACGGGAAACCTTGCTCATGGCAGCTCACCTGGCCTACAAGAGCAAAGTGAACCTTAGCCCTTGTTAACACATGGTTTAGTCACTACAGCCACCGTACAGCATTGCACACACGCTTCACTGCTTTGCTGAGAGACTTCAAACTCCCATAAGCAAGAGCATTGCAAATACTACAAATGTAAAACACATGACCAGATACCATTTTAAGAACCACCCAAACAGCTGCATGACCCTTGAAGAAAGCTGTCTGGAAAACAAATTTGTTGAGAAAATGAATTTTACAGGCAAGTACTATGCAAGTTAAAAGTTACCATACTGTTGCAAAGAAATTAACTGCATTCATCCCACGTCTCACCCCTCTTACAAATGACTTGAATCATCTTGCATTGCATTAACGGGATGCTACAGAAGTCACTTAGGAAAAGAAATTAATAACTGTAATGTAATTAGGAAAGGGGAGGTCTCTCAATAATGCAAACAGAATGAAGTCATTAATTTTTTGACTTCAGATTCAGTCAGAGAGAGGAAACAAACAATGTTGGAATATCTGATTGGGGAAGCAGAAGTTCTTGTGACTGCTAAACTGAGAACAGGCTATCTACAAATACAGCTACTGCATTTGGACCCAGCTGAAAATTCTGTTGCAAATTTATGAAAAAGAAAATTAACTTGCAGCACTCCAAAATTTTCAGAAGTTGTTAATTTTTATTTAGGTTGCATTTTAATTTTTTTTCCCAGCAAGTAAGGGGATTAAAAAAAAAGGAAAATATTTTAGCACTGGGCTAGAAAAATAAATTGCATTTCAAGAGAATGGTGTGTTTATTTTCCATCCAAAACAGCTGTAAACCAAGAAATGTCTTCATATTTCTTAGTCTTGTGACACTCCTTAGGCTAATGGTGGAAACAATAGTAAGAGAGGAGGGAAAGATGATTCTTTCCTAATTCAAAAATACATCACTATGTAAAATACTTGGTCTGAAAGAGAAAACATCAGAATCTATACAAAAATCTAAGCTGCTGTTATTATCTTGCAGTCATTTTGGAAACCTTGCATCATCCACATTAATATCAATTTCTGTCTCTTATTCCACAACACATCTTTAAAATTTATCCCGTGTCTCTCACAAGAGTAATTTCATTTTCATGCTCTGTGAACTTCTATAATGCATTTTCTATCTCACAGCTGTGCAGTTCATTCAAAATTCTTACTCACTTACCAGTCAGTTTTTATAGCTCTCTAGGGTACCTAAAAGAGCAGTTGGTCACCTACTTGAAACAATGTCAGCCTTTCATTTATGACTGCCTTTAGACCTCAGTTTCTAGCTGTGTCACTCTGTGCCAGTTGGAGTACTCCCTTCTTTCCATCCTCCTCTGTGTCTTGGTAACTGTTTTCCTCTTGGAATCACCTCAGCTCTCCATTGTTCTAAAGATCCTAAAAATCATCTTCTTCTGAAGAGCCAGACTCACGGTGGATTTGTAGCTGCTCTGTTACAATGAATGAATATGCATTGCCCTTGTCCAACAAGTATTATGGAAGCAATATATTTGAATCAATTGCTAAGTAAAGAAGTGAACAAAGACAGACAACAAAATCATAAACTTTTAGCAAAAATCACTCAGATGCTAACACATGGGGTTTTAAGCAAATACTTGTCAGCACTGAATTCAGCTTTGCCACCCTGACTCTTGCTAAATCCTTCAGATCACTTTAGACTCTCAGAGAATATTAGGAAGACATTGTGATCTTCCACAAAGAGAGATTAGTATTAAGTAAAAAAAAATAGACCAACTGGGTATCCCAAAGGAGCACAAGGGGTTCTAGCTAAACTAAAGCAGGCTTATTTTTTTTTTTTTTTTTTAAGTGTTTCAGTTTGGTGCGTTTTCTTTGTTTTTGAAGGTTTTGGCTTTTCACTTACAGTAGAAATCGAGAATGCAGCTTAGAATCACTGAGCTCATTGCTTGTCAAGGCCTCCCAAAAACAGTACACTCCCAACCAGATCAAGCAGGCTAACCAAGGCTGATGTAGAGCACAGCAGCATAGCTGTTACTTTAAAAGTGAAAAAATACTCATATCCAGATGTAAATACATGTGCCTCAAAGACCTAGAATGCTACACTCAGTGCTCACAGAGAAAGCAGGAGATTTATTAAACCTGTTTCCAAAACAGTGTTGATCTACATCGTCACGTTTTAAAATACACACAATCATACCACTAAACTATCTTCTACAACACACTCACTAAAATCAGGAATCTGACCCCACTAGACCTTTCTAAATTCAGCTGTCATGCCTAACTTGCTATGCTTCTGTCTGTGAATTTGTAACATTAATCTAAATGTTTCAAATTGCTGAATTCTATCTTGAGAGATATCATTCACTAAATAATCATGGGGAAGGGAAAGATCCTTAAAATAGCTCATATGCCTCTCTCAAGTTAAACTATTGTTTACCAATGAGCCATTTGTCTTGGTTTCCTTTCTAATCTACAAGCAGTAAGTTATCTTTAAAAAGGTGGTTTGGGGCTTATTTCAAAATCATGGTACAGAAACCATAATTCTGAAACACAGGTCACTTGCCTGAAGCTGATTCTACCTTCTCTTTTATACTATTTTCTTTTTGTTTCATTTCTTATTTAAAATGCTAAAAGTATAAAGCAGCCTAGTAAGATATCTTCATCAGAGAAATTATCTCAAGAACTGTTTCATGCTAATGAAGTTTATTTTTTTTTATTTCCTTTTTCATGCCTTTTCTATGCTTAGATACCATCTAAATGAAATCAAGTATCCTTATGGCTGTTAAGCAGACAATAGACAATAATTAGATAGTTATCCCAGAAATAAGCATGGAGGATACCTATTACAGTAATGTGAGTTTAATGATAATGTTAAACTCACAGATAGAAGCTTAATGTTACTGAATAGCCAGGTCTGACAGCTTTAAAAGCTAAAATGGAAGTCTAAAGTTTTATTGTATTCAGATAGAAAGAATTAAATATAAGACTACATTTTAAATCACAGATTCTGAGAATATCACTAATTGCTCCTATGAGTCTCAAAGTCATTATCAGCCCGGGAATATTTAGATTTCTAATTATCATAGTGTTCCCTACTGATATTAACAGAAATATTCAACACTCTCTATTTACATCCAGATGAGAAATATGGTCTCCTCTTTTCAGTTGCGACGCACACTAAAATTTTAAATATCAGGTGAAAGGAAATCCTGCAGAAGGATCACAAAAGAAAGACTTGTTCTCATGCACAAGCAAAATAGATTACCTGCTTGTGAACAACAGAAGTTTCGAAGGTAGGAAATTATGATATAATAAACAGAATTTAAGAAATGCAAAGTGCTAAATGCTGCAACAATTTCATTCCACTTCTTTGTATCTTATTAGCAATAATATTGAATTATTCAAAAGAGTTGCTGGGCTTTAAAAAGAATCCTGCATAAGCAAAGGCTATAAAGACTTTTTTCCTCCAAAAGAAGAGGAAAATCAAGTGAGGCAGATGTAAAAGCACTAACCTGAGCATATGGGCTGCATTGAAAACAACATCAAATTCCGTATTATCAAGTTCAGCTGCTTTCTTTGCCATTTCAGCTGCTTCTATCAGGCGGGATTCTTCTAGGAGGAACTGACCTGCAACAGAGCGCATGAACATGAGCCCACAGAAAATAACTGATGTAGGGTACTTCAGACAGTACAGTCAGGAAAAGGAAGTACCAAAAAAAAAAAAAAAAAAAAAGCAAACCCCAAACTAATAGACCAAGCAACAAACCAATGTCTCAGATTCAATGTTTTGTTATTTTTTGATCTGCTCTGTATTTCAATATCTTTAAAACATAGTCAAGAAAAATTGCAATAAATATGACAAGTAATAACAATATTTGTGGAATATATTTCAGAAAAGTGAGAAAGACTAAAACTCAGCCATCAAGAAACAATACTCCCAAACTCCAAGAAGCCTGCCATTTGAGAATTTGCCTTTCTGCCTGTACAATTACAATGACATTTGCTTCCTCAAAACAAATTGAAATAAAATAGTATCTACAAATTAAACACATTCCCGTTTTAAAAGCATATCCCAAAATCATATAAAATGATAAATTTTTGTATACATACATGATAACATATTTTTTCAGCTTTAGCATTCTAAGCTGTATTTGCTTTAAAACCATTATATATATGTGTATACATTAATGGACTGGTATTTTATCACGTATTTCAGTAACACTAAAAGAATCATGACAGGTAGCTTTTTACAAGTTTCCTTTATGATACTTACCTCTCACATTAAACAAAAATAGAAGATGGCTAAAATCAAGCGACTCAGTTTTCACAAATGAAATTATCATAATCATTAAAGCAAGTATAAACTGAAAAAAATCAATAATTTAGCATTAACCAAGCTTTAATTGAAGTACAGTAGTTCCAAAAAAACCCATGTAACATACAGTACAACTCCATAAAAATGAGTTTTCCTTTGAAGAAGGTGAAAAAAAGAATTTGGAAGATACTCAAACAACCTTATTTTTGCTCCTTTCAATGCTTTTCACACCTAATTTGTAAAATGTGTCATTTTTTGCAACGGCTGTTTAAAGGAATTCAACCATCTAGTCTCTGTGCCTATATAACTTCACATTTGGAAAAGCTGTCCTAAAGCATAGTGATTACACATTCCAGAATCCCATCCTTCCCTTTTTATCTTACTTTGCAAAGTAAGATCTCTCAACCAAAACTCCGCCATGCCACCACTAACCACAAGCCTCATGAGGAACAATATACCATGAGCAAATGATTTCCTCTCATGGTGAGGGATTTTCTCTTTTTTCGTTCCTCCTTTCCTCATGCATTCCCATTGCTCACATACTTCCTATGTGCTTGTGCAAAAAATTCCCTTAACCAGAGCTAGCAAGGTCTGTACAAGCATCGTGAACCCAATGATGCTTTGGTACAACAAAGACATTTGCAGAAGGAATAATTTCAATACAAAAAGTGATGAAAGGCAGCTTTCTTAGCTTTTTGTTTTCTCTGTAGATACATTTCAGCCTGGGAGAGTTGGCAGATTATTTACTCAGTCTCCTATATCTTAATTATTCAGATCTGCAAAACTTGTAAAAACATTCTGGTGCTTTCCTGGACTCACAGCATAAGGTTTGCTTGCTTTAGTTACATCCACACTCTAATATGAGCCACACTTTGATGCAGTACAATGCTTTGTGCTTATTGTACCCAGAAACAGATGATTTATAAAAAAAGCCTTCTCACACAGGAAAATAAGTAAAGAAATAAATAAAAAGAGAGAAAAAATGTAAGAAGAAAACATAGTTCGAGAACAGTTTGGACCACAAGAAATTAATTTGTCTTCAGAATTATAAATCAGTGGTTGAACTGTTAATGCAAGTCTCTTAATGGAAGTTTCTTCTAAAGGGAAAAAAATCTGACAAAACCTAAAAGTTTACCTTTTTTTTTTTTAATCTCTTTTTTTTCTTTTGGATACCACATCAGGGTATGCCTTATATGCAGCAGGACAAACTCAGATTTGAATCTGAAAATCATCCAAGTCAATCCAAATAAAATAGTTCGTATCTCTTGATTTGGGCTGAATTCCTATTTTCTTTAAAGAGCAATCTTTGAAATAAGCTTGACCAACTAGTATTCCAATTCTCTTCCAATGAATGAAGTGAAACAGTATCCCTAATCTTTAGGCCCATGTTAAAACAAACCAGCCATAAATTGTTAACATTAAGGTACTTTTGCTAATGGAAGTCCTGGATTAGCAGAGTGAAACACTAGTAAGTAGATGTGCTATTAATACTTTCAGCCAGGGGGAAGAAGGAAGATATAAGTAAAAGTTTCAGTTCTTCAGAAAACAAAATTCTAGGACTGTGCATTACCATACACAAGTCTCTCCCCTACTGGAGGTGGTATTAACAGTCACAATAACTCATGCTGAGTGGGTAAGTAGCAGATGATACATATATGAAACCAATTGTATTATCCTCTATAAGTAAGCCCTTATAGAGCTCCATTTTCGGGCCAGTTCTCTTCATAAATGACTTGGATGCAGGACTTAAAGGCACACTAAGTTTGCCAGTGACACTAAACCAGGAGCAGTTGTTGACTCTCCTGAGGGCAAGTGCCGGGTTATGCACCTGTGATGGGGCAACCTTGGATGTACGGAGAGACTGGGGAATGAGATGCTGGAAAACAGCACCATGGAAAGGGACCTGGGGGTCCTGGTAGACAGCAAGTTGAACACGAGGCAGCAGTGCCCTGGCACTGCAAACCAGTTGAGGGAGGTGATTTTTCCACTCTACTCTGCAGTGGTTTGGTGTCACCTTGAATATTGTGTGCAGTTTTGGGCACCATAACATAAGAAGTTTATAAAGCTATTAGAGAGCATCCAGAGGAGGGCTGCTGATCAAATATTTCCTTAATTGCATGGGCTACAAATAAAATTCACTGCAACTTTCTCAATCTAGTGAAAAAGTCAATATCTGAGTGTACAGGTGTGTGGTGGGTTGTCCCCTGCCAGTATCCAAGCACTCACAGAGGGTGAGGGGAGAAAACAGAAGAGCAAAAACAAGAAAATCTCTGCATCAAGATAAAGACAGTTTAATATGGGGAAGAAAAAAAAAACAAACTAAAACAGCAAACAGCAAAGTGAAGGAAATTTCTCACCACTTCTCACAGGTAGACTGATGCCCAGCCAGTCTCCAAAGAGCCACCTCAGAAGCCAAAACCCTTCTTCTTTCTCTACCCCAGATTTTATTGCTGAACATGATGTTATATGGACTGTTATATCTATCCCCTTGGCCAGCTCAGGTCAGCTGTCCAAGCTGTGTCTCCTCCCAAAAAGAGAAAGTCTTGACATTGCTCAAACACTATTCAGCAACAGCCAAAACATTGCCGTGTTATCAAGGCTGGTTTAGTCACACATCCAAAACAAGACATCATCCAGGCTGCTATAAAGTTAACACTATCCCAGCCAGACCCAGTGGAAGGTGGAAACTTTCAGTTGAAAATTGATTTGCCAAGTTCTCCTGAAAGGCAGACTAGTTTTATTCACACATCTCAATTTAATTTAAAGCACCTAAGTAGAAAAATACCATTTTGAAAACATTAGCTGCCATTCCTTTTAATCTGATATAACAAATTCATACAAGAATGAACTAGATTGGCAGTTTACTGCTGCACTTTCTTCATTAAAAAACAGACTTCTGAACCTTTCCTGTCAAAGCCATAAAGAGGTTTTCCCAAGAGAAGAGCACAGGCAGGGTGTAATATTGGCAAGGTGTTGAAGGTGGATCAGAAGGCATGATCCACAAGCCCCTGGATCCAGGCACCACTTGTGTGGGTCTAAATTTATATGTAGGATTTTCTTCTCTGACAAGCAGCTGGCAAACCTCATGATTTACGAGATACTGCCCAACATCACATAGAGAGCTTACTTATTGCAGGTGTCACGATTCCACCTCTTGCCAACAATATAAATTATGGCAGCCCGACTGTTTTTTGGAATCACAACAGCTTTTGAGAAAACAGCCTTCCTGAAGCTCCAAATACCACATTTTCCTACCTAAATGAAAGCATATTTTTCATTACTCTTCTTCTGAACTGGAAGTGGGAAATCCATAGTCCAGGTTCAGATGTGACTTTCAGAAACACAGTTCTTTGCCTGGAATGTTACTTTTTTTTAATAGAATTTTCCAGTTTTCTTGATAGACAGCACAGGGGTGAGTGTAGATGTGTAGTCAAGAGTTGTTTAAAGGCCTTTGATAGCAGAGAACTGATTCAATACTTCACAATCCTCTTAGTCACTTTTCCCTAAACTACCTAAGAATCAGAAATTGCATTACAGCTGCTGAATTCTGTACCTGCAGCCTTGTTCAAACTTATTTTCATTGCAAACCATCAACAGTGGTTCTGAGTTCATATTTGACGAAAAAGTTTTGGGGCAATATATGCAACCTGAAATATGAAAAATAAGATATAAGTATGTATGTAATTTAAACAAGAACAAAAAAACCCCAGTTCCTAGCAATTGAAAAGAACAGTTTATTTTAATCTTTTTTTTCAATTTAAGAAAAATATTTATCCACAGAAATGAAAGCACACAGCTCTCTATCCTGTATAATTGTCTCTCTAAAATGATCACGAACATTTGTAAAGCATTTGTTAAGACACGCGCCACCAACAATTTAAAAGCCATACATCTGAACTGGTAGTTCTGCTGCTTTACTGTAACAAGAAAGGTATTAATGGATTGGGATATGTCTGTGTGTAAAAATCTTTTATGTTCAGAGCACAAAGGCACTAGTGTATTCCTCTAGAATGGGCTTAACTATACCTTGCAGGCACTGTGAGCTTTTATTTTACTAGATAAAACAGCAATTTGCTTAATTTACTAGATAAAAGTGCAATTTGCACCTATCTTTTAGTTGAAATGTTCCCTCTTTTACACACTGGCAACCATACAAAGGTACTTTGTCCCAGAATAGAGTAGATTTCTGAAATAGCTCATCTTGCTGGTGTTGCTTTTGAAAAGAACCATCTTAAATGTTCTCAGAATGCTGCTGGTTCTGCATTTACTCATGTTGCAATGACAGACTTGTGTGGTGATATCTTTAGTAATCCAAGCAAAACTGAGTAAACTACCTTCTGAATAATAATGAAAAAAACTTCCAATGCCATCCTAGTAGGAATTTGCTTCTTTTAATATACATTTCTCACCAAGTCTTCTGCTTCTTATCTTCTTCAAAAGAGTTTTTTTACTTCCACAACATGAAAAGTGGCTCTATCAAGACTCAACTGTAAAGTCTGTTTGTAATAAACTTCACTAGAAGTTCTTTCAGCACATTCAAGATTGAGGATTTGAAGCTGAACACATGCTGGTGCTTTCAAAGCATTTCAAGCTTCAACAGAAATCAGAAGAGGGAGTGGATTCTGGCTGACTCAATGCATTGTATCTTGTCTTTGATGCAGATGACGTCTTGAGGCAAAACTACATTCTCAGTGGCATGAGTAGAACCATCACTGAAGTTACTATCAACTTCAGCTCTGCTGTGGCAAGGCAGAGCTCAAGAGCTGATGCAACCAGAGATTTCTAAATGGAAAATTTAAACTGCATTCGGTGGAAGAAATGAGGAGAGACCTTGCCTGCAGGTTGATTTCCAAAGTATTTCAGGTGATGAATCAATGTTGCAAGATGCAAAGTCAACAGACATGACCTAATGTAACTGTTTCCTTTAGGAGTTTCAAAACAGATTCACTGGCTGTGAAGGAGTAGTTCCCAAAGCAAGGGAATGTTTGCTTAAATAGCCAGCTTTTCTAGGCCTGTTTAGACAATTTCTTGCTGAATGTGGAGGATTTGATAGGAGAAAAAAAGGCAATTATTCCATGCAAATAACATATCTAGAAATACTAAGTAAGCCAGTGGGTGCTGAAATGTCAATATATGGACTGTCTTGAAAAAGACTTTTTTTTATTAGCCTTTTTCTTTGTCTGAAACACTTATCTGTTGCAGTTGTGCTAAATATACCACTGGATGTCATCCAGAGCACAATCACAGACAAGGGAGAAAAAATTAACTAGCAAACCTTTGGGACCTGATGACTAAACTTGTGACTACATCTGGATCACTGAAAGCTCTCACCAAACCAAAAGATTAATGATGAAAATATATACTACAGAGGACCTAATGATTTACAAATATTGAGGAAGATTCTGGTCTCTATATCATCTCCCAGATACCTGGTGATGTAAAAGGTTTGGAAATGTGAAATTTGGATGAAAAAGAACTATCCAGTTGCACCTTTGTAGCAGCTTCGTGCTATGTCTGCAAAAATCCTCATGAGACAGTACTCATAGGTCAGAGCATATGACCATTAGCAAAGAAGCCTCCAGCATTGTTCGTGCCACAAAGCCTCCAGCATTGTTCGTGTTCATTTTTCAGTCCCTACAGAAACACTACATTTTGACAATACGGAAGAAGCACAAAGACACATTTCTAACCCTGTCTCTGATCTGGAGTATGTATATCACATCTCTTGAGCAGTCCAGTATATTGTGCTGAGGAAGCAGAGTCCATCATGTATTTGAGATGTCAGAATGATTAGATTTAAGGCTAAACCCAAGGGAAGAGCCAGAAGCATGGAAACTCCACAGCATTTCAGGTCAGTGACCTAGCTTGTTTGGAAATACTCCACTGCATTCCACTTGACTGATTGGTTCTAAAGGGAGTTAGGAAAAAACAGTTATTGTAGTGGTCCGTAATAATCTTCTTTTAATGTTGTGTGATAAAAGTAACCTAGAGAGTCACAAAAAGGACTTAAAATTGGTCGATTGTTCTGAATAGCTCAGTGTCTGGTACAATTTTTGTCTTCAGTTTGGAAGTAAGAAATACTGTTGATTAGTAGTAGCTGAAGATTTTCTTAAAGTTATTAGAGAGAGTTCTGGGAGCAGAAAGGTCAGAAGCTTAATGAAGTCTTTCTGCAAGGCAGTTACATCTTCCTGTTTCAAGTCTAGGAATCCTGGCTTCTTGGAATTATGTTCATTGATATTGTAGGAGCAGGTATAAGCCAAAGACCAAAGTCAGGACCCTGATTTAATGGCACTGTATGTTCAAGACAGAGAGACCCTTTCTCCAAAGAGCACATATGTTCTATGAACATGCATTATATGAGTATCATGAACTTGTTTCATTGGCAGAAAGGTTCATGAGTACATATTGGAAAGTAACTTAGTGATGGACATACTATATCTGGTTCACTTTGACCTCACCTCATCAAGGGATTTAATTTCTCAATGCAAAATCACCACGTAGTATCTGGGGTTCCCAATGTAGCAGATCCATGCACTTTTATTTATCATTTGGTATATACTGCATTTAGCTAGCCTATCAGTCAGAAATGAGATAATTCATTCACTGGAATTACGGCGTGTTAAGTTTTATTCATTTCATTGACAAAAGTGAACACTGACCTACCTATGAACTAGGGTGACTTTTCTACCATCAACATAAAACTCTGCTAAAGAAATTAGTAAGATTTCATGAGCAGGTCATGGTTGATGTTTCTCTTTTTTATAAATACAACATTGATACTCTGTTTTTCTTTAGTACACTGTTTTCGTCATAGGAGCTTTTCCTTAAATATGTGGGAAAAATAAATAAATCTTTCCTAGGCTTCAGACAATGAAGAGAAAAACCACAAAGCTCAAGCACTGAGAACAATGTGACTACATGGAAATATTATAAATATAGCACAAAGAATCATTTAGATTGGAAAAGACCTTCATGATCCTTAAGTCCAACCTTTGACTGACCACCACCACGTTCATTAAACCACAGTACTGAGTGCCATGACTAGTCTGTTCTTGAACATCTCCAGAGATGGTGACTCCATCACCTCTCTGGGTAGCCCCTTCCAATGCTTAACAACCCTTCAGTGATGGTATTCTTCCTGATGTCCAACCTGAACCTCCCTGGCTCAGCTTGAGCCTATGTCCTTTTATCCTGTCACTGGTTGCCTGGGAGAAGAGGCCGATCCCCAGCTGGCTACAGCCTCCTTTCAGGTAGTTGGAGACAGTGATAGAGTCTCCTGAGCCTCCTTTTCTCCAGGCTGAACAACCTCAGTTTTCTCAGCCGCTCCTCACAGGACTTGTGTTCCAGACCCTCCCCCAGCTCCACTGCCCTTTTCTGGACACGCTCCAGCACCTCAATGTCTTTCTTGCAGTGAAGGGCCCAGAACTGGACACAGGATTTGGRGTGTGGCCTCACCAGCGCTGAGTACAGGGGGACAATCACTTCCCTGGTTCCTGCTGGCCACACTATTCCTGATACAGGCCAGAATGCCACTGGCCTTCTTGGCCACCTGGGCACACACACTGGCTCATGTTCAGCTGCTGACAACCAACACCCCCAGGTGCTTTTCCTCCGCACAGCCTTCCAGCCACTCTGCCCCCAGCCTGTAGCATTTCATGAGGCTGTTGTGACTGAAGACCAGGACCTGGCACTTCACCTTACTGAACCTCAGTCTAAGCAGAAACATCTAAGAAAAAAATGAATTCACACCTGTAAATATATAAAAATTCTCACACTCGCTAACACATGTAAGCCTAAGTCTTAAAGACCAAAAAAAAAGGTGCTAGAAAATTCAGTGCTATCATATTTCAATGAAATATACTTTGATCCTTAAACTGTAGCAATTTCAACCCATTTTCAGGCTGTGACATAGGAGTGGTAAAGCAGCCATCTTTAGAAGTAAGACAGATAAAAAGTGCTCATAACCTTAGGTGAAAATTTAGGCACCAAAAAGGGCTAAAAACCCTTTGCAGAAACAGTGATTAGAAAGACTAGGATAAAATTGAAAAATAATAAAAACAGCAGTTAAGAAGTTAAATTTGCTTAAAAAGAAACAGATAATGTAAGAAAATCTATAAAAATAACTCCTAAATTACCACAAATTCAAAAGCGAAAGACAATGTAAAAACAAAGTATGTTTGGGAACATGTTAATCTGTTCTTTGTTCAATGAGGATATAGCTAATACACTTCAGTTTTATGTAATCTGAAAGTTTCTTTTTGTTTTACATCTCTAACTGGGAATGCACTTAAAAAGGCAGATGATCAATGTGAACTGCCAAATTAAGTGAATGCATAATTAATATAATGAGAATAATCCATTTTTATAATGAAAAAGGAATCTTTAAACAATTTAGAGTTATTAGGAACCATACATTATTCAAAGGAAACTATTTTAAAAGGAAGTCTCAACAGCTATTAATAAAACAGAGTTAATTTGAACATCCTGTTAGATTCTAGACTTTTCTATTCCAATTAAGCCATTACAAATATAAGGGAGAATGGACCTCTACACACATTTATCTTGAAACCTCACTCCTCCTTTTTCTCTCTCTTTTATTCCCCACTCCATTTTCATCGTGTTGGAGAGAGGCCACTACATGCACTTTAAGAGGTATAGTGGCAAAACCTATTTTTAGCAAACAAGTAAAATGAAGTCTGCTTTAGTGGTTTTTTTAGGGGTTTGTTTGGGTTGGGGTTTTTTTGGGTTTTTGGGTTTGGGTTTTTTTGTGTGTGGTTTTTATGGTTTTTGTTGTGTTGGATTTTTTTGTTGTTGTTGTTGCTGTTTGCTTGGTTGAGTTTTTATTATTATTATTATATTTTTCTTTTTAAACAGCAAATTATAAATAAAATAAGACATTTCTGGAGCTAAAAATCTTTCCACAACAAATATCACTGTCGATTTATGGTGGTTTTTTTTAAAGGAAAGCTAGTACAGAAAGCTTCCAACAATTTCAAACTCCTCAATTACACTGCATTCTACTTACTGAAGAATTTTTTTTTTTTCAATGAGTATGTGAGTATGTCACTGTCCGAATTTCACCTCATCTCTGTGCACTGACAAATTTTATTCATAATCTTTCTTCAACTTCTCCTGAGACAGGCTCAGTGCAGACAGAAATAGAGACCCTTACCTCTTTTGTGAATGGTCAATACTCTATCCAAACCTATATAGTCTCTGAGGCATAAGGGCACTTGTCTGACCTGACTGAATGTTCCTATGTTGGGCCCATTTGGTAACAAATTTGATGTACTGACCCTTTAGATGTCATTATGTCCTTAAAATATTTAGAAGATAGTTCCTTTTAACTTATTTAGTTCACAGATACCTCTTTGTGATTTCTCAGACTGACACTTAGATTCATCCCATTCATTTCATCGAGGCAAGTAGCTCAGAAAGAATCAATGGTCAATGGAGACCACTTCAATTATGTAATTATGTCATCAATCTGTTGATGGCAGACATTACTGAGATCTTGCAGGATTCAAAATGGCCTACTTGAGTTAAATGTTCTAAGCAGAGTGGGATGCATGACTGCCAATATCTTGAGTAGATGTGGGTAAGACAGTTTGAAGAAAACTTTCCCAGAGAAAAAAAAATGGAAATTCAAAAATAAATAAATGTTAAGTTAGACCTCTTTTAGTCAAAAGTGTTCATTTTAGGCAGTCTTTAAAAAATGTGCATTAGAAATATTCAGTTAAAAGCATCAAACCTTGCAGAAGCATTCAAACTCAGTATCCAAAATAATTTCCTCCAGTGTTTTAGTTCAAAAACATATATATTGTGCAAAAAAAAAAAATTGGTGTTTCTGCCCTCTTTCCTCTCTTGCTTTTTCTTCTTCCTCATCCATCAGAATTTCCTCTCTTTCATCTGGGAGGTGTTTTTGATGCTGTACTGTGTACTTGAGCAGTTTGTACCAGATCACTCATCAACACTCACATATTTGTAAGACAATGGTTTTGCACCAAGTTCAGATGTTCAGATAACTGGCATATGAGAGGTAGAAAGGAAAGAAGGGCTAAAGAAACGTGGTCAGGTGAGCAGCTGCCTGAATTTCCATCTGAGAGGGGACTGCCATCTTCTCTGGTCACTAGAGTAAAAGCCGCTTCCCCGTATGTCCAGTGAAGTGGCATCATGTCAGCAGTCTACAGGAATTTGTATCTCTTCAGCTTTTCCACTGTTTTTCCCTTCAGACATCTTCAAGCACAATGAGTCTGGGAAACACTGCTTCAAACTTAAATCCCCTTAAATCCAAAGGCAGCCAAGTACCTATAGAAAACTAATTATAATGTCAGCTTGAGCAGAGAAATATGCTGTGGTGGTATTTTTCAAGGAGCAATCGTGAAACTGTTCCTCTCCTTCCAAATTTTCATGTGATTAAATAAGCTGCCTCCTGCACAAAGTTATACCTAAAAATAGCTTTGGCTTGCAGCTTGAATTAAAGCACATTATAATACAAACGTAAGCCTCTTAAAAGATACAGTATATTGACAGTTTTTCTCATAGCTTCAAAAAAAGTCCAGAAGGTCAGAAGTCAAAAAGAACATCTGCACAACCTGCAAGCACAAATTATAAATGTATGCAATCCATGTGCACTTGGAAGAAAATCTTCAGTCCATTCATTCCTGCTACTCCATCAACACCCTGTCATGTCCCAACTGACCACTCTTTTCATTTGGCTGTTTTGTGAGGTATGTGTTTTTTTAGGACTGATGCCAACTACTTTATTCTTTCTTCCAACATTTTCATGCTGAGAAAAAAAAGTAATCTCTAAGATTTACATGAAAAATACGGATGTATTTCCCTATAATTAAACTCTTGGCATAGAGGATGTAGAATGTACCTGTGACAAGGTGCTGGAACAAACTAATGAGATGGAGAGGTAAACCTTAAAGTGTTCACTAGAGATTCCAATGGATTATTTGGAATGCCCCAGGTAACACACAGTACAGAGTCCCCATTAATTCAAGAAATAGGTGGAAAGGAGAAGAGAAATAAAGATAGGAAGGAAATAAAGGAAAAAGAGAAAGAAAGAAAAAGCAAGGACAAATTATTTCAAATTTTATAAAGCCCTGTGCCCAAAGCGACAAGGATCTGAGATCAGCTGTACTACATAGACACAAGAGCCAAGCAGAAGCAGACCATATCTTTCTCATGGCTACTTTGATACAAACATAGAATAACATCACTGAATCAGTGAGATGATCAGAAGTTACACAAATAAAAGGTTTCACACGCATTCAGAAGAGCTCTCTGGGTATAATGCTCCAAGAAAGAGACCTGGTGACTGTTAAAGAGAACCTTCTTGCGTCTATTGCCCTTCAGTATCCCTTCTTACTATGCTGTTATTCCAAACACTGACTAAATTTTGCCCTTCACTCCTAACCTGCTGAGTAGAACCTCACTTATGACGCAATTATGACCTCTGCACAATGACAGAACCCACTTTTTTTTTTTTTTTTTTAATGACCTCTGCACAATGACAGAACCCACTTTTTGAACCTGGGACACAATAAAGGAAAAGTTTGCCAATGTTTTAAAGGAATAACCTTAATTAGGAAATAACACACCACTTTAATATTGTAATCTGGTAATGAAGAACTCAATATATCAGACACGAATGATGATTTGAATAACCATGCATTTAGTTTATAGGATACTTGAAAATGAGACGGAGGGGATATTGCAGGAAAGGACAAGCAAGTTGATGAATAATGAGAGAAAAGAAGACAATTCTAGATCTGTAATAAAATACACTACATACTAACATAATTTGCTGAGATGGACTGTTGAGACCAACCATTGAATCTGTATGCAAAGATTTCTTAATAACTTAGGACAGATTTCTTAATAACAAAGGCTGAAAGAGGCCTGAGTAGGATTTCAAGAAAAAATCAGCTGTAACTTTTCCTCACTGTCTTGAGATATACACAATACTTACATCCAATTGAAATAATGGGGCTTATATGCACAAATATCCCTATCATCTTTACCTGTACAGGCATAACTAGAAGACAAGGCCATGAACTGCAGTGTTTCATAATGTAAAATAATGCGACACTGGGCTACATTAATTTAAATACAATGACATGTTCTAAGTCCAAAGGTTGATTCTGGGAATCTAACATACAGAATTTCATACTGTATATGACCAAACAGAAATACAACATGTGAGCAATTCAGACAAAGATACCACAAAAACATGGTTATTATGTGAGATTAATTTTCCCTTTTGCCTACTCATTTTTATTTATTTTACCAGTCAGAATCAGAGGGGAAAATTAAAATAATATAAAAGATATAGATAGTGTGCTTTGTGGTTCCCTACTTTCTTCCTAAACTAAGATGAAACTTATTCCTTTCTACATGTTCCAACTGGCGCAAAGCAGTTTGTATTTTAAGATTTGTCCATTATCAGCTTTAAAATACAGTAAGAATTAGTCTATAAAGATAAATAATTTTGGTTCCCTGAGACTAAACACATCTGGAAATATTTTTTGCACATCTAGCAAAAACAATCCAAAATTACAAAGATACCTTCAAATTAACTGTGTGCTTTATGCACATACATGGCTTAGTAGGGAAGATACAGCCAATTTGTCAAAACCTTTTGTAATACTTAGCCATTTCAAGCCAAGAAGGTGCTGGGAAGGAGGAAGGTATAAGCCCTGTAAGACACTTCAACATATAGAACTCACGCACACTAAAGTAAAACTTCTGGTTGCCCACCCACCAGCAACCAGTGAAGTCAGGCCAAAACTGTTAACAATAATATTCCAGGCCATGAAACTTTGACACATGGCAATAGTCACCTTTGTTCTTTCTCAGAGAGACAGCAATACTGAAATTCCTCTCATAGGAGGAAAGCTATGCAAAATATGAAATTCTTCACCTCTCCCTCTAAAATGATTGAAAAATTGAAATGAAGTAATATATGGTAGATTAGTTTCTTTTCTTTTAAATAAGATATTTGCCAGTAGAACTTTTCAAATCTTTAATCACTTGGAGAGATTAACAGCAAGCCTGGAATACGTGTGGAAATCCTATCTATCTGAAACGTACCATAATGCATGTAGCAGTTTCCTTTGGTAGGATCCAGCTGAATAGCCTTCATGAAGTACTTCTCTGCCTCACTCTTGCGTCCCTAAAAAAAAAGGGGGGGAAATTATTTTAACAGTGTGTCACCCTGGAGCAATCATGTACAGTTAAAATTTCCAAATTCCAGGCACTGGAGAAAAACAACTACTGTTATCACTAGACTTTAACTTAAATAAATACGAATGTTTAAGTGCTATAGTAACTTTTGTGGTCAGCTACTTCATGGAGCAGATCTCCAGACCGAGGAAGAAATGTATCCAACATAATCAATATCCAAGAAGTAAGGAAGTGGTAGAAACATATTGAAAGAAATACGGTAAAGGGCTTTTGGGTGAACATTAGCTCCACGCTACTCTTCTGGACAAGCATTACACTTACCCAAGCTAAAATCAGAAGGGAAACTAGGATAGAGCTTTAGTCATGCTCTTAAAAAAAAGTGGGTGGGGGGGTGGGAAAAGTAAAGCATGTTATGGTTCTGTGAAATCATAGAATCCTAGAAGTTCTCATGTTGGAAGGGACCCATAAAGATCATTCACTCCCACTCCCTGCTCCTCACAGGACTACCTAAAACCATATGACTAGGCATTTTCCAGATACTTCTTGAGCTCTGACAGGCTAGGTAACGTAACCACTTCCCTGCGGAGCGTGGTCCAGTGACCAGTCACCTCCACAGTGAAAAACCTTCTCCTAATATCCATTTTGAACTTCCCCTGATGCAGCTCCATTCCTTTTCCTCATATCCTAAATAACACTACATACACAGCCAAAAGTAAAGTTACCACAAATGAAAGTACATAAATAGAAAATATTTTAGAGTTTAATGGGGAAAGTAAAAAAAAAAAGTATTTCCGATTTTAATGTGGGAAGTAAGATTTTATCAGAAATCAATTCTGACAACCATAAAACAACTGTAATAGAAATGGTAATTTTTAAAGACAATGGTCAATGGTATGACAAAATGGTCAGGGGACAAAAAAACCCAAACCCAACAAAACCAAAGCCTAACAGAAATGATGGTAAAAAGAATAGACATTTTCTGAGACAGAAATTTCCTTATCACTGGAATCACCAACCACTATAGYTGCATTATGGTATAGAAGTGCCAGAGCAGATCCATTAGTGGTCATTATTCTTAAAAAAACTGTGATATTGGATTAGTCTTGTCTGACACTCAAACGCAAATCACCATCGCGTATTCAGTAAGACACCTGTGACCTGTTTATCCCTACCCCACGAATTAGCTGCTGTGGTTTGTGCTATAAAATAGGCAGCCTGCAGAATAAAGAACAGTTAAGCTTAACCCCTGTGGAAGAAAGGCATTGTGGTCTGCACCTCTCGAGTTGCCTTGAGTGTTATTTCACAGATACAGCCTCATAGGCTTTCTCAGGTTTTGTGGTCTGGAAACAGACATGGCACACATCTTGCACTATCCCACAACTTAACATAGGAATAATAACGAGGTCTGTTCATGATTACAGCTGCTTTAGATTCTCAGTATTTCCCTCAGGGGTCTTAGAGACAATAAAATAGAGTGAAGGAAGTTGTGCAGCACACCAAGAACTATATGAAGACCAGGTTCCACCAAAACCAACACAGAGGACGTATTTCAAGAGATCATCCTGGCAGAGATACAAGCAGGCTTAACATTTACAATATTCCAGTTTCACAAAATGAATCTTCATTGCAGGTAAGAATTTAGCCTTATTATTTAGTAAACTTCCTTTGGTAAACCCATATTCCTTAAAGTCAAATCCACACGGCACAAGGTTCCCCTCAACCCAATGGTGCAACTACATGATAGAGTACACTACTTTATACTGCAGTGGCTCATCCCCGCTTTATAAAAAAAGCCAAACAACAAAACAACAAACCCGCAAACAAAAAGCCCCAAACAAAAAACTATATGACACATAGCCCAGACTGATTTTTTCTCTTTGACTAATGCAGTAAAAACACACACACACGCATGTATATATATATTAAACACAATTTTTTTTAATAGCATACAATTATAGTTAAGAACAAAAAGTGATGAAGAAAATAATTGTCAATTAAAACAATTGGCCAGGGGAGGTGATAATCAAACATCCAGTTTTGCACATTTAAGTCCAAGGCCAGCAATTTTGGTCTGGGAAAAGTTACAATGGCTTATCTAAGTCTAGTATGTCTTCAAAATGAGAGGCACTAAGCATATGTACCATTAATACTGACAGAATGAACATCTACAGATTTTGCGTAATTGCCTTTTTTAACAGACTAACATAATTAGTTTTAGCTGCTTGCACTCTGTTTCTAGAACATAAAAGGACAGTCCATTGAATACAGTCACAAAATTGTAGCTTCTACCTACAGAACTATAAGGCCACACACATTTGTCAAACATGATTAATTTTTATTTACTGGAATCACCAAAAATATATGACTGCACTACTCTTTTTGGCACTTTCCAAATGGCACACTGCACTCAAACTCAGGCTAGTCAGGAGACCTACAATACACAATGATGACAGGTGCCAGCATACATAACATCAAAGGAACCATGCTATTTACAGGCTCAAATGGTCATTTCACAGACAAAGGGGAGAAAAATCTTTAATTATATCAACCAAGACATAAAGTTATCTGATTCAAAATTATTAATAAAGCTCTATTTGCTCATGTTGCCCATCATTTTCATTTATCCACATTTGTCAAAAATTATTAAAAAACAAAGAATAAAAGTGTTTTCTTGCAGACTGGCATTGTGAGGAACCTTGCATCACACCAGCTAAAACATCCTCTTTAATGCAGTCTGCTGCTAAAATGCCAATACCTCAGCACAGATTTAATACGTTATTTTTTGTGTCAGATTATGTAAAATCCTACCACTTGACAGAATCAGACTATTTCACAATTAAAACTTAGTATTTATCAACTTTTTTTTCAACTATCCAATGTACACCTTAACTATCCAACAAAATGCACACACTGTGTAGTTAACTTGACAGGAATCCTGTCATTGTCCCTTTCCCACTGTATGTTCTCAGTGTTACATAAAACAGATGGTGTAAGGGGATAAAATTACAACTTTTAAAGAAAGTCCAAATAATTGTTTAAAYAGCTGAAAAACACTGATTTGGAGCAGGAAGGCATTTGGTGTGCATGCTCGCTGTTACGTGTATTGACCCATACAAATGTAGGCATTGAGAGCCACTGGAAACCTCCCAGTTTCTAGCAGCAGGGTTTGCAGTCATATATGCACAACGACACACTCTGGCAATTTTACAAAGCAAAAAACTGTAAGTTTACAACCGCATGGTAGCAGACTTACTTGAAGGATAAAGAAGTTATTCACAAATTTTAATGAAAGTACTTGACAGCTCTGAGGATTAATAATGGGATACAAAATACCTTTCCCCTGTTGGTCACCAGTTTACATTCAGTCCAGGTCAGTAGCTAATGAAAAGGTGCTATATGACAGCTACCGGTCTGCTCAGGAGAAATGAGTGGGTGGTCCCAGCCCAAGCCCTAATGGAGATCCTCTGCACAGACACACTGGCATATTTACGGCTTCTCAGTGCAGAGACTAACGAGACAGAATCATAAAACAGTCAATGTCAATCTCCTTGCTGAGGAAAAGAACTTGAACATGAGGAAGACACTTCAATAATTGATTTGAAAGACTGGGTGATATTTGCCTTACTGGATCTGGACCTAAAGCATATAATGAGGACAAGCTTTCTGGAGTTTTCCACTAATAAAGAAAACATCAGTCCCCCTCTCCCCTGTCTCATGCCCAAATAAAGATGAATTGCCCCTGATTACCATCTTCCAGAAACACCAATTAATTTAAAAGGGAAAAAAAAGTTTAAAAAGTGCAGGTAAGTAACATAGGGCTCTYATAACCTAACACATAAGTTGTCCTGGCTTTCAGAAATACCTCACTCTCCACAAATCAGGCAGACTTAAAATCAGAATGGCTGTGTGCTTGCAGTTTTGGAAGACAAACGGTTAATCATTTAAATATTAGTTCAGGAGCTTGATTTTTAAGATCTGTTCTTTGCAGTTGACTGCAAGAGGTTTTTTGTTCTGTTGGTTGCTTCTTCCCTAGAGACCAGAACAATGTATCTGTGCTTGATAATATGGTCAGACATACAGCTTATCTGGGCTTTCCTACAAATGACTGTTATGATCACCAGAACAAATGAAAGAGAGCCAGCTAAGGGCAGCTGATACATTAGTAGGAGACTGTATTTATCCTCAAAATATTAAAAAGCTGAGGACAAAACCAGCATTTCAATATCCACTCCAATTTTTTTTCCTCACTTTTCTGGTAAACTGTGCCAAATTCATGTTGAGGCAGCTGTTGTACTTCAGGCTGCTGGAGGCCCAGGGACCCTGCAATGGTAGTGAAACTGGAAAAGACTAATACAGCTGAGCAGGTCTGAATAACCCTCCTGTGGAAACTATGATGACACAGTTGCAACCAGTAAGGTGGTTCAACAAATTAGGTGGTCTCTGCAATTTGAACCCACTTTATAGGACATAAATATTCAYCATTCTTCAAAACTTACGAGGGTTTCACCAGTAGGACACAGACTTCATTCTTCAATACAGTTTTACCAACTTTAACTGGTAATAATATGATTGCATAAAGAACTTAATTTATGCCACAAATGCAGTTTACTGTCACTCTCCACGTCTGTTCTTTTTTTTTTTTGGCAAGCATTCATATTTTTAATAAAACAAATTGAATTATGAAAAGATTTATTAATGGAAGTTTGATTAAAATGTGCACATTGAATATAGAAAAACAAGCATTATATTAAGTGTTTTCTTCTTCCTCTCTTGAATATTTTAAAGTCACAGACTACTCAGTGATAGTAAAAAAGTTTGAACTGAAGCTGTGTTTCATGTTCAGTTTCCATGTTTCTTCAAGTTACTACAGACCTGCATATCTGTTTCATAACCAGTTCCTTTTCCCTTACAAAAGTTGTGAGGCCAAACACAACTTAAATGGTGTGATACAGAGTAAATGAGTAATAAATTCTTTAAAAGCTTTTACTTAGCTGGACTAAGGAAATAGGAACTATAGAGCTGCATTTACAATGATGTCATTGACACAGACAAGTTCCCCATCCCTGCGAYAAATATGAGTAGTTCAAAATTGACTTTAATATCTAGTATTTAGTAGCTAAAGGGATTCTTCTTTTCCTTTCATTTTGCTGTTATTTTTACCACTCTTCCCTCTTCACTCTGAATTACAATAGAAATATCTTGTACCATGACTTGTATGTGAAATGCTAGCCCAACTGTAATATACAGGACTTGGATTATTAACATCAAAGGTCTAAAATTTATCTCAGTTTCTATGCTTCCTGTGCATTTAGGAGATAAATCCTGCCTTCTCATCTCATCTTTATTAAAATAAAATAAAAACAACCAAACRCGGCAGAGAAGCCATCGCAGTGCATGGGAGCATGAACTGGATTACTCTGGAGGAAATTATACTATAAATCTTTACCTACCAATTTGCAATAATTCACTATATACTAAACTTTACTTTATAATAAATGTGAGGCAACTTTCTCATTATTGTCCAGTGTGACACATCCACACAACCTTGTCACTGAGGTCATGACTGACATTCTCTTTCCCAGTCATTTCACTGGACCAGGGTCCTCACATGCACAATCCAGTACATTGTATACTGCTTGCATAACCCAGTACATAACCCAGTTGCTTTTTGAAAAAAAGCCTTGGTAGAATCAATAAAACACAAGTTCTTGTTTTAGTTTAATCCTCTATTTGCACCTTAAGTGATTTMCTTCCATCTTAATATAACACATTAGTCCTCCTTCAAACACATGTGGACTTTTGTTGAGTAAAAATCCATCTATCCATCTACGAGCTTCTCTGAGATTCTACTGAAGTGTGGTTCTGCTACGAGCCAAGGTTAATTGAGAGAGCAGTAACATAAACAGTGTTCTTGAGTCTACACCTACAGTGGTAATTAAAGGCATGATAACCACAGTRGAGATTGAAGCAGTGTCCGTTGACTTTGGTGGGAATCTACTGGAGATTAAGCATTTTTGAATGTGACACCAGATTTGGAATTTTAAAGCACAGCTCACAACCTTACTGGCTTGGGACATGATTGAGAGACTATTAACGCGGTATTTTCTTCAAGTATTATGCATCAAACTAGTCAATAATATATTAAAGCTATTTGACATCCATATTCTTGGTTTATGTGTCTCCTATCCTATCAAAACCATTCTTGCTCTATTGAAGCATTCAAAACAATATAGAAAAGAAATTTAGGCATAGGATTTTTTTCCCCTTGGAGGTTTTGTTTTGGTTGTTCTGTTGTGGTGGTTTTTGGGTTTTTTTGGTGGGGTTTTTTTATGATGTATCTATTTTATAGTCTTTCTTTTGGGGTAACTTGACGTCCAGAAGGAATTTACCTCATTATATCACTGTTGGAACCAAGAAATATTGTGTTAAGTCTTAAGTAAACTTTTAAAGAACAGATTTCATTCTATACCTTGTGATTTATTTACTGTCTAGACCCCTATTGAAATGCTCACTTTGGTCATTAAGCTTTGACCATTTTGCATCAAAAGTATGTAATGAAATGTGAAGCAAATTTCCAGCTAAGTCCCTTTCTTTTCTGTTCAGTCTTAAACCACATTTTATATTTTCTGATAAAGAAGTGTATTAATATCTACTCATATTTCACTTGCCACTCACTAGAATATAAATTCAGTATTTTCACATGCTGTTTTCACTGAATCCTATGAATTTCTTCTAAGCTAAATTTGGCCTATTTTTCCACAATTACTGACAAAATAACTACACACAGAGTAATTATGGCAGCTATATTCAACCATGTAATAAAACAAAAAAAGATTTCTCTTTTGGTGGGTTAGAACTAGATGATCTCTAAGGTCGCTTCCAAACCCAAAGCAGTCTGTGATTCTTTCATGAAAGCAATTCATCCTGTGTCAGTGATGTTCTCTAAAACAAGCTTTAAATTTATGTTGAGTAAAGTGAGAAGTTTAGGGCTCCCCCTTTCCTGTCTACAGGAAGTTTGAAACACAATACCGAAGATGAGATCCCTRAAGGAGGTTAGTGAGGGGTTATGCGCCTAAATACCTGTTCCAGAGTGATTTATGAACTAGACAGATATGTCATATTTAAATGAAAAAACTCTGTTTTACAATTAATTGTATTACAACTGGCATGCAGCCAAGCACATGTCCTAAGGGGACTGAAAAGTATACCTATGGATGCAATACTTCTGGCACGCAGCCAGCCTCTGAAGAAATACAAGCTGAATAGATGTCAGCTATTGAAATTTCTGTAGTTCGGAAATCCTGTCGTTCAGATCGGAGGTGCTAGAGCTGCAGATACAGGAGATAAGCAAACCTTAAAAAAATAGGGCTCACACTTCTGAAGTCAATAAACCTGATTTTCCACACTGAAGAGGGAAACCTCTTCCTTCTACCCCCTACAAGTGAATTGCTTGTAAGCTGGAAACAAAAATGGAAACAACTCAACAACTCACATTTTGCAAACTCAGAACTAAATATAAACTTTGTGCTTGGATCAGTTTTAACCCTCAAGAGATTTCAAGTGGCAAGAAAGCTCATAGTTTCTGTTCCAGGCTTCAAAGAGAAACTGAATACAAGACAGAAAAGCAGTAGTGGCTATTGCTCGGCTTAACTCGATTTCTTAGGGCATCTCCATGGATTCAATGTCATTTTTATATGTCATGATGTGACTTTAAATGAAATATCCAATTTTCATTTAAAAAAAAAAATCTTCCTAGAAGCAGTACTAACAGCCAAGGGATATCATTTTCCAAAACAAAGTACCTAACAGCTTTGCTGATCTAATTAAATTGACCTGCTCAGAAAATGCCTTTTCACTAATTAAAGATTTCTCTATGTGTAGGCATTTATTGTGTCCCTAAGTATAACTAAAAATATTTTTGTTTGCTTTAAGAGTTTAAAGGATTACTAAAAGAAGAAACTGTTCTAGAAAATCATGCCTAGATTTAACATAGAGCATTTCAATTGCTATGTCTTAAAGACAGTCACGATTCTTTTAATATCATGACTGTTCTCCCTCATTCCTGCTTTCTTCCAATTTGTGTAAATCTAGAGAGACATAAAAAAAAGTAGCAATCAACCAGTGACATGAAAGATGACAATATGACAGATTTTTCCAACAGAAATGCAAATTTACTTTCTGTGCTGAAACACCAGCAGCGAGTAATTACAGAAAGAGTAAATTTTGAATTAGTCTATTCATTGTACACCATTCTCCTTTTCCGCTGCTGTCCCATTATCTTCTGTTCTTCCTATCTTCCATCTGTTTCTACGTTGTCATTCATTTATATTTATTTTGAGATTACAGTCAAGGACTACACCAATTACTAAATACAGTAGGGTATTTGATAGCAGCACTCTGAGTAATTTCAGAACTAACCAAAAATGGCAGGATATTTCTCTGGCCTTCTGTTTGTCAGAAACATAAGCAACAAACAACTGCAGGCAAAAATATGGTCACTCACTGAGGAGCAATTATATCAAAACTTAAGAAAAGTATTAAACTTCAATATTGATACTTGAATGTCACAATCGTGTTACTTTATATTAATCTAAAACACTGCCTGTCTCTATCATGTCTATGACTGCTTTTTCTCAATCCTCTTTTGAAGAAAACATTTTAAAATAAAATATTTTATATCATAGGGAATCTTCTAGGATGATTATTGCTGAATTTAAGAGTTTGGAGCTCCAGCACAGAAATTTTACAAGGCAAAGTAAATTTTTCTTACAGCACTTTGGGTGATTTTCCAAGCCAGTAAAAAATAGGAGATTAACAGCACTGCATGGTGCCATGTAAAATGCAAGAAAACACTGTGCAATTTTTTTCCAGAGAAATACAGCAAAGCCTGTAATTCCTAGATGCAACATGCTAAATGTTACAATATGAGGCTGTCCCTAAGTACTTTAGCAATTACAGCCACTTCTGCAAACTATGCAGGGTGGTTTATGGGCTCAAGTTCACTCAAAACAGATAAAACAAAACTTCAAAACATTTATTTATAATTGAAATAAAGCTTCTCAGACTAGCGTGCTACTGTAACAACCAACCACTGAGTGATGGCAGAGAGACCAGACATTAGGAGGGAGGGTTTCTTAGTCTTCTCTTTAGGACTACTAAAGTGAGAGGAGGAAAAAAAATTAAAAGCCTTACTTGTAAATGATTTTTTAGCATGACAGCCAATGCCTTCTCTYCTAGAAGGTCTGCTCAAATAATGGAAAATGAATTACAGTACATGCTCAAGGCATCACCTGGCACTGTCATTTTTGACAGACTCATTTTTATCCTAAAGCTGTGAGCCTTGCAATTTTAAAGCCTTTTAAAAAATTATGCTTTTCTTTGTGATAGAGAAATAAATTAGCTAAGCAAGGGATGAGGCTCAGATGCTGAGGTACGAAGCTAGCAGAAGATTGGCTATGTCAACTAACACCTCACATTGACAAATAAATTCCTCATGTAATTTAAGCAGCTTAACAAGTTAAAGGTACGAAGAGCACATAATGCTAAAGCACTACAGTTCTAAACAGCTACATGTCGTTTCAAAAAAAATAAAAAAGCACAAACCTAAGCCCCAGACAACTGGCTATTTTCCAATTATTCTACTAACTGAGCTACTAATCATGATTTTCAACCACTAAATTATGCTGTCTTAACATATTTTCAAGAAAATTGTAGCTTAGTGAGCTGTAATTCTTAGAGATAAACATAGAACATGAACTAATATAGGAGTTAGGAAATTTTTGTGACTTATGATATTAGGTAACAAGACTTCAAATTCATTAGCTATTCCTCTGGAGCTCTTAAGCTGGTCYGTTTTTTCCTGCATATACAGCAGCATGCCCAAGTCCATCTGGCATCACTTGTACCTTTTCCAACCTAAATGATTCTCTGATTCTATGTGATGCTGCATTCAGTAAGCATTAATACTGGCAACAGACTTGAGAAGGCAGAAAAACTGGGATTAAAATTAAGCCACTTCATTGGAATTAAAGTAAGGAAGTAAAACATGGCTGAATTTGTGAACTTTACAGGTCTGACTTTACTGCTAGGGGGTTTAATATTAGAATTGCCTTTGGCTGGAATTTAGGAACTTGTCAGGAAATTACCTCCTCTCCTCCCTTACACCCCCAATTTCACTGTCGGAAAAATTTTTATCTATATTAGCACCTTTCATTTCATCAGCTATCTCACATTTCTCTCCTAGAAAAGAGAYACAGAAAAGTGTTATCAACAGTTTTGTCTCAGTACCTACAATCAGAAACAGGTTTGTAAAAAGTTCAAAGGTTTGGTTCCAACAGAAAAGGGTAAAGAAGCCTCTAACACATCTCTTCTCTAACATTCAAAAACTAACTGAAGTATGCTTTTCTCTCTCCTAAATTTACAGGCTGTGAGAAAATTATCATTAACTCAGGTAGCAAAGTGTAACAGAATAATAAATCACAGTGGTAACTCAAGTTGGGATTGGTCTGAAATACCTATGCCAAAGGGAGCAGCTCTAATCCAAATCCCAAGGAAGTTTATGAAGACTTCCAGGAAGCATGTCAGTTACAGCAATCATATATTTGCGATGGGAACTAATACTAGGACAGTTCAGTATGCCAAAAACTAGACAAAATTAATTTTGTGAATCACCRAGCAGACAGTAGCCTGCAAAACTGATTAAGCGACCAACATGGAGACAAAACCCCTATATTTTACTGCCAAATCTCTTCATCCATTTTCCTGTTGAATATTTTTTCAGACCTGTAGCTCAAAGAACTAATTGGAATAATTACCAATTTTCAATAGATCAAAGATAAAGGAACTTTATTTTTCATTAATGAAGTAACCATCAGAAAAATATTGTGCCATCTCTAAATACTTTGTCATCATAATGTTTTTGCTATATGTTTATGAAATCCTACAAGTCAACAGGATATCAGCACCATCCTTTCAGCTTATACTACTGTCAGTATAATGGACATCAACCCTATCTGCACATATTGCCATGAATTTGAGAAGCAACAGTAATAAAGAAAAAAGTGTCAAGAGATAATAAAAAACAAATGTGATGAGAATAGACTRCAATTATGGCACAGAGCAAGCATAGGAAAGTAAGTGCGTGTTGAGAAAGGAAATAAGGATTTATTGCCTATCATAGTGCAGTATTTAGTGTTCAAAGCTGTATACAGTTCTTCTCCTTGCATGAGACACATTCCTCCACAAACACAGCTCAAATGCTCAAGGCACAATCCACCCCACACATATCTTCCATTTATATCCGCAGAGAAAAGTAAACAGTTCAATTCTACCATAAGGGCTCATGCACATTTTTCATTGCTTCCTTCTAAAAGTTGGGATACTAACACTAAAGTTTAATGCTATACCTGCCCTTTCATAATGAAGGGAAAAATTAAAAACAAAAAAAAGTGGCTTTGTACACTTCTGGGACTTGGGGATTTTGTTATTTTGAAGAAAACTGTGAGACCTTTTTTCCCAGAACCACTGCAAGACTTTCCCTAGCAGACCTCATACTTCACACACTCAGCAGCTGAAAAAATTGACCAGAGGAGTACTGGGGTAGGGTGTGTGTGTGGGTGTGTGTGTGTGTAATGAAGAAATAAAAAAAAATTAAAAAAAAAAAAATTGGATTTTCTTAAGAAAACTCTTTACTTCCTGTCCTGGCTCTGGCCAGGACAGGGTTAACTTTTGCAGTGGCCAGAAGGGGGCATGGCCAGGACGCAGAGGTTACTCTATACCACCTCCCCATCCAGGAAAGGGGGAAGGGGCCACTTCTGGAGCGTGGTGGCTCGGTCAGTTATTGCCGGGGGTTTCTGTGTTGTGGGCATTCCCATGTAAATCGTTCACCTCTCTCGTACACTTTGTTATTAATATTGTTGCTCTTACTATTTGTTTTCTTATTTTATTACTGTTTGCAGTAAATTGTTTTTATTTCGGCCCATGATCTTTACCTTTTGTGCCTCCGGTTGTCTCCAGCCTGCTGCAGAGGGAGGGAGAGAGAGTAGTGAGAGAGCAGCATGTGGTTTGGAGTGTTACAGTGGGAACACTAAATTGGGAAATACCATTCCTAAACCACAACACTTCCCCACAGCAATTCCAATAAATTAGCACTTTTGTGTCAAAGATCTGCTAAGAAGAAACCAGTAACACCAACTTTCTCCTATTTGTCTTAGGTGCAAGATATAAAGATATCTGCTAGAAAAGCAAGGTAAATAAGGAAATTTTCCTGTACAACCTACTTGCAGTTCTATTCCAGAAGAAGGTAACCAGTAGGTACATGTATTTGTCAATATCCTAGCAATTTTAACAGTAACTGGAAACTGTTCAAAAAAAAAAAAAAGCCTTTCCAGGACGTGGAACTGACAGGCAGTGGGTATATAACGCTACCATCTTGACTTCCATTACAAGCTAAAGCCTTCCCTTCCAGGTAGCTTTTAATCAAACTCTGCATTTAACATTAGATGGTAACACTCACCCATTTTTAAGTCTTTCAAACTATGTTGTCACCTGTTACTCATACAGAAAACTTCTGTTGCAATTCCTTCCCCTTTTCCAAATTCAGATACTTTTAGCAATAATAGATCTCCTGAAATTTATCATGAGCTGTTGTTTTCCACTGGATATCTACCCTGTGTAAAAAGACATTTTTTGCTTGAAGACTGGACAGCACAATCGAGGCCACAGAAAAAGCTTATCACTAGGTAAAAAGTTGAAGAACTTTCAGTTGAGGAATATTCAGACCAAGGCACAAGGACTGAAGAGCCATACAGAGGTATATCAGTAGAGCACAGAAAGCAAATATGAACYCACTATGGCGAACAATGAAAGCAAATGTAGAATAGATAAAAATGAAAGAGAATATTAGGCTGAAAAATGTGAAYGAGAAACAGAAAACAAATGAAAGTCTGTTTTAAAACAGAATTATTTTAATTAATAAAATAGAAATCCATTTGCATCTTCAATATGTGTGAAAATCAAGGAGGGACTGGCACTTTGCTAGAACTATCATATGAGGCTAGTTTAGCTGGAGCTCCAAGCACATCTACAGTCAAAAGTTAAGTAAATTTTACAGAAATAAAGAAGTCCAACTCTTCTGATGTTTTAGAACTAGCTTTAGCAATTGAGTAGTTCCTTTCACATGCTCAAAGAGATACTCCTAAACAAGTGTAAATTCAAAACATGAGATGTTATTCACAAAGTACAGGTGACACCCAGCCATAGGCTGCTCCAACAGCCCTGAGTCAAACACTGAATATCTTACTGAATTAATTCCATTACTTGTCATCCAAAGTACTTATAATAAAGGCTTTATCAACCAGAGAACTCCTTACTGTGCATTACAAAGTTCCTGTGCCATTATAACTGTTTTCTTCCAGCACAGAGTTGGCATTACTTCAAGAGTAGATGCAATGTTGCACAAAAAAAACCCTAATGCTGTCAAAGTCCTCAATTAAAAGGAATGACTGAAATAGTGTGACAAATAAGGCACAAGCAATTTTCAGGCCAAAGCCTTCCCATCCACTTACCTAACCTACTCAAAGGGCCTGGGACCACTTCCCAGGAGGTGCTGATAAACTCACCGTCAGAGCCAGCAGTTTTCCGTAGGTGAGATGGGCTGGGATGTGGTCGCTCTTGGATCGCAGTGACTCCACATACCAGTGCTCTGCTTCGGGCAGCCGGCTCATTCTCATATAGGCTTCTCCTGCAGGGTCAAACAAATGCTAGTGAGAATGCCCAAAATTCCTCAAGGCCTTCATAATTTGTTATCTTATAATATTCTATGTTGTAAATGTGCACAGATCTTGACATAGGTGAAGTTATCTGAACACTTGAAATCATACACACACACACAAAAAATCCTTGGAGACAGCTGAGTGAGGAGATTAAGTTAAAGCCTTATTAGGGCTGAAATAGCGCAGTTGAGATGAAAACTATTGTTGGAACAGAATTGCCAGAGAGAGCTCCAGCTGCTAGGTTTTAGTCAAAAGTCTCCAAGTAACAGAAATTTTACCTCATCTACTTTAGAAAAGCTACTTCTTTTCCATTACTCTACATTGCAAAGCATGGAATAGCAGCGAGAACATGGAAATTTTGCATTTATTCATAATAACTCAAGAACCTAAATTTTGTTCTAAAAACTAGGGAAGTTTAAGAAAACAGTCCTGAAAGTATATTAGAGGGAGGGACAAGACAATAAAAAAACTGATCTCTGAATGTAGTTATATTAGGTCATCTGCCACGATTTGTTTAAATTTAAACATAGCATCCATTATTTTAAAATTGCTAGTCTTAAGAAGTCACGTACAAAATGACCAAAACTGGACATTTTTCAAAGTGAAATACTTTACTATGAGAGGCTGAGGCAGGCAATGTTGAAGAACAATAGATGATGAACGGGATGTCAGAAAGCCTGCTATATTACATGTTTTTATATATATTATATATTAGTGTTATACAGATAATTGTTGTCATGAAGTTTATGAGAAAGAGTTTAGCATACACAGCAAGACAGTCTCTTTCTTCAGGAAGCAAACAATTAAATTTCTCAAAGGTTGGAAACAAGCAATATGAAACARGTATGTAATGGTGAAGAATAACAGCTTCCAGATTAATACTCTGCGCTTACACAGCTCTTTCACAAGTGCTATGGATATAAACGTGCCCTTGCCTAAGTCAATGACGGTCTGAAAATACCTATTGAAGATTCAGGACTTCATCATCCCAGCAGTTGATCCATTTCTAATAAATGACTAAGTATCTTCCAAAAATTATGAAGTCACAGTTTATCAAATGCTACTACTGGAGGATCAAGAGACTACAGCTGACCCAAGTAAAGATCAGCTAAAGCTGTCTCCAGGTGAGTCACAGCCTCCAGTTCCGCATTACATGGAAATTAGTAACTGTGAAGGCATCAGGGACACAGAGGGACCAAAGTTCTTTATTCAAGATTGAAGCCAACTACCACACCCCCAAAACTTGAAGAAAAATATTCTCAAAGAGGAAAAATAAGGAACTCATACCATGGGAGCTACTTTATCTCTTTATCTTGAATACTTATAGAGGCTATGGAAGATTTTCTTTATGAAAGAAAATTGGACAAGGTCAAGTCAGATTTTTTTTTCTTTCTTTGTCACCAGAGGAGAAGGATTCCAGGCAAAACGTGGCACATAAGTTTTGAGTTTCGGGAGTTAGTGTGTGGTGCATGCAAAATGACCAAACTTCAGCCCACAGATAAAATGAGCGTGATGTGGAGTCAGAAGTCATGCTGAGCCAAGGCTAAGGGAAGCCCAATATGATTGTTATGAACAAACAGACTTTTTTCCAAACAGGTCTGCTGTATTTAGAGGCTTGCACCCCTGTTTGGAAAAAAGTCTGTTTGTTCTAAATCAAAGATCTACATAGCATTCTGTACTAATGCACTGATCTTGGATATCCGATTACATACACTGAAGCACTCAAGTAATTCTGCTGCTGTTTAGGGCCAAACTAAAAGAACAATTCCCGCAAGAAAAGCCCAAGCTAAATTAAAAAAAAAAATCCAAACAGGTAAGAAACCCCAAAAGAGCATGAACATCAAATTCAGTGTTCGTAACATCGCATGCAATTTTTTCACTATGTCAGCACTCACAAATCAGTGACATAACTTTACACCTCACCTGCACAAAACAAAGTCATGAAATGTCGAAAGGATGGAAGAAGCCAGAAGTCAGGCTATATGCTCCCCTCAACTCCTCTCCCTAGCTGCATGCTTTATGGCAGAATGTTTAATTATTTGATTGCATACTATTTTTCCCACAGGCCCCTGCTTCATTAGCATACAGGAAATGAGGAATCCATATTATCCTTTTCTTTTCTTCAAGTGAAAAATTCCACCCCAACCTGTTACAGCTTGGCAGAGTTTCAAGCAATTAACAACAAGATGCTTTAAGAAGTAATGTAAGCAGCCATAAGAGATGGAGCTATTATCTGCGGGTAGTAAAGGCTGAACGCACTGCCAAATTTCAAATAGATCCAAGGTTCTCATCTATTTTTCATTATGTATTCTGATATAAAAAGAGATTAAAAACTTTGGAGTACTTGCAAATTCAATTTTTAACTGGTTTTAAGAGCTCAACTACTTCACAAACTAAACTCCTAAAACTTTGAGGATATTTCTGAGTGGGGCACCTAGAAACGAAGCTACGTTATGTCAATCTAAATATCAAACTGTAAAGAAAGAAACTTTCAGAAGTTCACAGATGAAAACTGGGAGGAGCTGTTGACTTCCTTGAAGGCAGAAAGGCCCTGCAGAGAGACCTCAACAAATTAGAGATGGGCAATCACCAACCATATGAAGTTGAACAAGGGAAAGTGCTGGATTCTGCACCTGGGATGGGGCAACCCTGGATGTATGGACAGACTGGGGAATGAGATGCTGGAAAGCAGTGCCAGGTAAAGGGTCCTGGTCGACAGAAAGTTGAACATGAGGCAGCAGTACCCTGGCAGCCAGGAGGGCCAACCCTGTCCTGGTGTGCATCAGGCACAGCATCGCCAGCCGGGTGAGGGAGGGGATTGTCCCGCTCTGCTCTGCACTGGGGCGGCCTCACCTTGAATATTGTGTGAAGTTTTGGTCACCACAATATAAGAAAGATGCTAAATTATTAGAGAGTGCTCAAAGCAGGACAATGAGGATGGTGAAAGGCCTTGAGGGGAAGCCATACGAGGAGCAGCTGAGGTCACTCAGGCTGTTCAGCCTGGAGGAGACTGAGGGGACACCTCATTGCAGTTACAACTTCATTGTGAGGGGAAAACGACAGGCAGGCACTGATGTCTTGTCTGTGTTGCCCAGTGGCAGGACCCAAGGGAATGGCCTGAAGTCACGCCAGGGGAGGTTTAGGTTGGATATTAGGCAAATGTTATTCATCCAGAGAGTGGTTGGGCACTGGAACAGCTCCCCAGGGAAGTGGTCGCAGCACCAGCCTGACAGAGTTAAAGAAGTGTTTAGACAATGAYCTCAGGCACATGTGTAACTTTTGGGGATAGTGCTGTGCAGAGCCAGGAGTTGGACTGGATGATCCTTGTGGGTGCCTTCCAACTCGGCGTATTCTGTGATTCTGTGACTCTTTGCAGGTAATTCTCTATAGCTGAACATTTTTCTTCTGAGGAACCTGTATCAAGAATTCCTATATTATAAGTAATTAGAACATAGATTACTACAGAAGGAAGCACTGTTAGGGTGTCTGTTGTTAATTCCATCTTCTAAATGAAAAAAAGAAAAGGTTGAAAATTGACAACAGCTCCTACCATTGCCATACTCAAAAAACCAGAATAAAATCAGGCAATGGGTAACTGAACCATTAATTCAATCAAGTGAATTTATGGATTAGACTGATGCAATTTAATAATAGCTATGCCAACTTGAGATAATTTTCCAACAAAATGTCAGAGAAAACACGTATGGATTGATTTCTGTAATTCAGGATGCATTTGTGTGTCTGAGATTAAAATAAGAAAAATAATATTTGTCCTTTACAATCATGCATTCTTATAAACTTGCAACACAAATGATTTAGTCATTAGAAAGATAACAAGAGTGTCCATTGGCAGAAAATACGCAAACCAACATGTAAGCAGATTTCTATATTTACTTTAACAATTATTTTTTTTGCAAAATCTTTCAGCTCTCATGCTAAAAATCTGAAAGATCACACATAGACACTTTATTAATAAAACCTGTCACGTCTGTAAAGCTCAACAGAGGTAACAATGACAGAAAAAGACATTCATGGCAGTGAAAACCTTAAGACATAAATAGACAGTTATTTCCAGTCTATAATCTGTATCAACACACAGACACGTGCAGCACTGCCTGCACAATGAGTGGTGGTAATAAATTCAGTAGATGACTGCAGTAAAATGGGACAAATCAGTAATTCAAAACTGTTTCCAATTTTACAGGGGTTACTTCAGTTAATATCGTCTGAGTTTTATGAACCTATTTCTTGGCTTATTCTACTAGAAAGAGCATATATTATTAAACTGTAATTCTCATTTACTAATGTAGTGCAAGAAAAACACTAATATGCAACCATTTAAAGAAGTGCCTACAAAGTTCATTAACACTTCTATTAATACTTTCAAAGAAATGAGAAATGGGATACCTTTTAGCTAGATTTACACCACCATAATTAAAATCCCTGTACTCAAGTGGACTTTATTTGCCACAGAGATAGGCTACTTGAAAAAACATTCACCAACAGTATTTTCCCATATTTCCTCAGAATCGTTGGAATTTAAAAATAATCCTTCAAAATTAAACAAAATTAAACAAAACCCCACAAAAATAATAAACTAGCCAAAACCTCCCCACTAAAATCATGCCAGGATATTAATTATAATTAAATATTTGATTAACACAGCATTAGCAATAATTAACATATAATTAACAATAATTAAAACCCAATAACAATCACAATAAATATTAAATATTTGTATTAAATAACAATGCTAATAAAAGATTAGCTTGCTAGCAGCCATTTCCCCTAAAGGCTAATATTTTACTTGATAATTACTTGATAATTAAGTGGAATGTGTTTGTAAGAAAAATAAATTTAAAAAAAAGACGCAAGATTTTCCAATACATACCACACATTGTTAAAAAGCAAAATTAGGTAGCATTTACATGAATATATGTTGCATGGTTCTAGACTAACCTCTCATGTTGATTTCATGTTTGTTCTATTTCAGATGCACGTAGTCATACCAAGCAAAGGCGATATCCTGGTAGAGAGCATGCCAGACTTTCTGATCAGAAAGTACAGAACTATGGATGTAAAACCACTGTACCTCCACAGGTTAAGGTACCCATACTTTCAGATTAAGAAGCTATGTCCCTCCAGTGATCCTCCTTTTAGGACCCCAAAAGATACTGCTGAAAAGACAGCTGAAAAATTATCTCCATGAAGGAGACAATGTAAGGTAAATCTGCCTTGCATCATACTTGTATTTGTTAATTATCTGCCCCTCAAATCTCTGGGTGGTAAAATTGTAATATAAAAATATAAAATTTGACATGACAAGACACCAGATGTCAAAACACAAAGGAAGATGGAGATGCCCTTTGAAAAGAAAAATCTTTAATACATACATTCCATCAGGATTTAAATTTAATTTTTCCATCATTTCTTTGAATTGGGAGTAAAAACAAGATGCCTTAGAAAATGATGGAGAGGTCTGCATCCCTGTGTGACACAATACCACAAAGACACAAATGAGTTTGTGTCTTTGACAATGCAACTATGCAGCTTTCTTGTGCAAATCAAGACTGCAGATGTGTTTTACCATAAATGCACCTCTCTAAATGTATGACTTCCCTCTTTTTCCCCTTTGGTACCAGTGCATAAAATAACATAATAAATCTGGAAGCACAGTTTGATGTTACACTATATTGATGTCTAAGATATACTGCAACAGATTAACAGTTTTGGTTATAAATATGCAGTGCATGCACATCTTCCCTTAAACAGCTGAAGCATGTGAACATAATGAGCATCAAGTTCTGCATAGACCAAGCACATTCTGTGTCGATTTTTTTCCTTTTACAGAACAATCTCCTTGAAGATTTCAAGGAACGTATTGTATTTTATCAGGGTTTTTGACGGATAGGAGTCAATCCACATTTACTTTGTCTGAGCAAATTCTTATAGGCCTCAATTAGCCAAAGCTGGTATTATGTGATTTAATTAGACCACTAAGCTACTTTTGAAGGAAAACACTTAAAGCAGAAAACAGATATAAATGAAGGGCAAAATAACATCAGTTTCAGCATGGAACAGCATGGATATTGCACAGCTGTTTCCTGCTGTACAAAGGCTTCCAGTAAAAGAAGTATAGTGACAAAAATAGAGGCATTGATTGAGCCCACACAAGATAGGTAATTTCATTTTCATGCCAGTATAGGTTTCTTTAAAACACTATTAAGAGAAGCACTTTACATTAGAACCATACCTAACTGGGATCCCTGTAGTCCAATTTCAGTATTGGACCATATTTTTGGTCTGCAAATGTTCTGATTATACTTATTTTCATATAAAAACCTGCATGTTTAAAATAAAAATGCATTTCATCTTTAGAATCAGCTTTTTCAGACTATTAGCTAAGAAAACTCAAGCATTTTACATTAAAATACAGATCAAAGAGACAAAAGTAAGAAAATCTGGGAACCTGGGGAAAAAAAACCCCAAACATGGTCTCAAACATTGAATCAATTACCATCTCCAGCAATCCACTGCTGTAACCTTCATACCTAGCYTGAATCCCTCAAAGAAAAGTGAAAAAACAGGAGACACTGAAATCAGATTGAAGATTCATACTTAGAAYCACAGAATCATTTAGGTTGAGAAAGACAGCACAGATCATCAAAGTCCAACCTCTGACTGAACATCATGTCAACTAGATCATAGCATCAGGTGTCACATCCAGGCACTTCTTGAACACTTCCAAGGATGGTGACTCCATCACTCCCCTGGGTAGCCCATTTCAATTCTTGACAACCTTTCAGGTTGAAAATTCTTCCTGATGTCCAGCCTCCTCTGGCACAGCTTGAGGCCTTTTCCTCTTGTCGTATTGCTGGCTGCCTGGCAGAARAGACCAACCTCCATCTGGCTACAACCTACTTTCAGATAGYTGAAAAGAGYGATAAGGTCTCTCCTGACTCTTCTCCAGGCTAAATATGCCCAGCTCCCTCAGCTGCTCCCTGTAGGACTTGCGCTCCAGACCCTTCATCAGCTCCATGGCCCTTCTCTGGACATGTTCCAGCATCTTCCTTGTAGTAATGGGCTCAGAACTGGACTCAGGACTCGAGGTGTGGCCTCATCAGTGCAGAGAACAGAGAGACAATAACTTCCCTGGTCCTGATGGCCACACTATTTCTGATACAAGCCAGTATGCCTGGGCACATGCTGGCTCATGTTCAGCTGCTGGTGACCAACATGCCCAGGTCCTTTTAYTCTGGGCTGCTTTCCAGCCACTTTTCCCCCCTGCCTGTAGCTGTGACCCAAGTGCAGGACCCAGCAATGAACCTCATACAATTGGCCTTGACCCATCATCAATCCAGCCTGTCCAGGTCCCTCTGCAGAGCCTTACTGCTCTCCAGCAGATAAATACTCCTAACCCAACTACGTGTCATCTGTGAACTTACTGAGGGTACATCCAGATCATCCGTAAAGACATTAAACAGGACTGGCCCTAATACTGAGCCCTGTGGAACATCACCAGGAACTGGCGGCCAGCTGGATACAGCACTGAGCTACTTAGCTTTGGACACCAGATATAAACTTCCAGTCTGCAAAGTCTCAGAGAGGGAAGGGTTAAAGTACCAGAATGAGGGTGGGAAGGGGGAGCGAAGGAAGCCCAGCATTTTATTCCCATCACCATTGGAGAGGACTCCATTCTTATTTCCATGGAATATGTAATAAAATGCACATATGAAAGAAAAAAAATACCCTTTTTCCATCCAAGCTAGTTTTAAAAGAAAAAAAGAAAGACTTGCAATGTACACTTAGTAAGAAATTACCAGTAAAACTTCATGAGATGCATAGGAAGCACACTGATGACTAAAGCTTAGATAAGTGCAGGTACCATACTCTGCCTAAGTTATGATGTGGGGTATGCATTTCACAGCTTAATCATCTTTGGATCTTATAAATTAAGTGTTGCTCAGCATGCACAGTAAAATAATACCAAAGGGCTTCCTGGAGTTCTAAACTATATTTCAAAATAATTCAATAAGAAAGCATCTAATGGGAGCAAGGGGTAAATGGGATAGGAGCCTTAACAATATTAACAGGTTTGTAGAAACAGCCACATCCACCCAAAAGCATAATCAAGTAAAGTGATAGTTATGTTATAATCATCAACACAGAAAGTCTCTCTGCATGCTAAGCCTTTGTACTTATGATACAAACCTCTGCACCAGATGTAAAATCTGGCTCTCCTTTTCTGGTCTGTACACTTGCGTATGATTTGTTTTCTGTCCATGTGCAAATCAAGCAGATTCACAAGGAGAAATTTAAACTTTATTTGCGCATCATTAACTGTATTCACTCCTGCAACGTTAGCTTTGTGACTTGCATTTCTCATTAAAAATGTTCATAAGGCTTTGCCTGAAGTGCATTTGAAAATAGACATTCAGATGTTGGTTAGCAAGGGCAGATGAAGTGCAATCAAGACATTTGTCTTTATGACAGTATCTTGCCAATCTAAACCTGAACAATGCCACCCCAACATCTTTCTTGTTACTATTTGGTATTAAAATAAAGCCTCCATGGTCCACTTCACACCACTTAACTGTCAGAAGTATGAATTACTGTAGCAGGTGGGCTAGTGTGGTTTTAAAAGCAATGTAATACAATCAACTGTACAATATCAGATTTCATGGAACGCAAAAGACATCTAGAGCAGAGGCTGATCCTTAAGCAATCCTAATATTGGCATTAAAGTGTTCAAGATCCCATAGGGACCATTTTATCTTTTGACCTCAGGCTTTAATTGAAACTTTAAACAAAATGTATTACCTATTTAATACAGCTGAGCTGGACTCTGGCCTTTGTAGTGCAAGCTGCCATGCCAAGCAAATTAATCTGTGTAACCTTAGCATGTACTTTTTAATTTACATCAAAGCAATATGGTATACAGAAAATAAATACCAAGCCAACCTTATACAGCTTGTTAAACAATTATTTTGATTCTAGTTTTAGAGTTTTAATTTTTAGCTGTTTTGGGTTCTCCAAAGGAAAAAAAAATGAAAAGGTTTTATTTCTTGGTACAAAGCCAGAGAAACATATGGTTTCCTTAGCTGAGTTGTTGCACACCTGGCAAAATAAATCACAGCAACAGGAGACCAAAATCTTCCCTGCAACTTTTTCATATGCACAAACTTAGAACATCTGATGCTGGTATTACAGCCCTGTCTTTTGTACCATGAAAAAAATGCAAAGTCAAATGGATGCCTGCTTCTTGAGCCCCAATACTTCTTTTACCCATTAAGAGGCAAGTTACAGAGTGTTTTAAAGCATGAGAGTCTGTCAGGCAGATTGACACACCAGAGGAATTAGTCACTGGGCCTGTCAGAGCAAAAGGCCAGTAGAAGCAAGTACAGGAAAAGAAATGTAACACAAACAGGGAAAGCAGGTGGTGCAAAGGCTTAGCACTGCTGGAGTGTTAATGCTACTGCACTCAGAGTGCTGGAGTTCGAACCTGATTCAGTTTAAACAGTTTATCTCCTGTTTATTCTCTTTCAAGTAGGCAATGTACATCATACAGGAGAAAAAAAAAACCTTCCAAAATATCTTCAATTACATGAATGAGTAATTATTAAAAATTAGAGGAAGCACTGTTTCCTTATATCACATGCCAATATGTGGCAATATGTGTGCCACTCAACCAAGTAAAGAGATTGCCAGAGACTGGGAATACATTCATCGCAAATAACAACCATAGCACATAATTGTCAAACTGTGACTATTCTTGGATTTCACGATAAGCTGTGAAGACTATTTCCACATGTAAAGAGATGGGGAAGACTACTTCCTTCTGCTACTTCCCAAGCAGATGGGGAGCACTCCCCAGTTTCTCCCCCTTCCTCCCCAGCAATGAGTATACAAGGAGTGGGCACAGCTCAGTCAGGTTTATGCAGTTGCAAGCGCATGAGACAGGACTGGCCTATTTCAGTTCCTCTAGTCTCCCTTTTAAAGGCAAGAAGTAGGCAGACAAATTTATGCAATGCCGTTTATCAAAGAAAGCGTTAYAGCGAACGTGTTTATAATTTTGTCTTGAACATCAAAACAGAAATAAACACTCCAGTCGGCCCTCTGATACTCAGTGACACCGTACGGGATGCAAAGCGGATGCACTCCTGATAATGGATGCGGTTGCCTTGTTCTCCTGTCACACACAAAGCAAAGAGATGACTGAATAGGCATTTAGGATTTATCTCACCCAAGCTGAGCTACTAAGTCTAAGTTAGTCATCTCAGCTCCTTTTAGAGAAGAAGTATGCTTGCAGGGATTATGCGTATAATCTGAAATAGAYGTCTACATCAGATGGGCTTCATTACTCCCCAGAGGTACGGTTTTCTTTCCACACTATAAAGAAGCATAGCTACCTAGCTCTCTGTCTTGTCATCTCAGGTAGGAGAGACTAAATGCAGTCATGTAGGCTTATGCAGACACATCCAGAACAGCTTTGAATGAATCAGTCTGAGTCCTGTTAATACAGCTGCACTGCATTCTATTCAAGTCTCTACCCATCCTTATGTGGCCTCTTGGTTTGCCTTCACAGCATAACCTACAAGCAACATCTCAGCAACCAGTGTGAAGAAAGTCCTGTCTTCCCTGCAAAAGCTGCCATCACAACAGCAACTAAAATACAAATACATGCTACGTTAATGGGAAGCTGAAATTCTCAGAGCTCCACAAGGAGCTAAGGTACACTCAGKTGACCATAACTTGTTGTGCCACCAGGACATCCATGAAGTGCTGGCAGCAGCTTAAAAGAAGCAGAAACCAGAGTCTGGGCCATGGAGTGAAGGGAGGAAGTATAGCAGGAGCCAACCCTGGGCAAAGGACTGAGCTAGGCTTTGTGTTTTTGTGAGTTAAAAAAATGCAAACCCCAGGAACAGAGTGAACTTGGACATCACAGACTGTGCTTACAAAAGAAATTGAGAAAGGCCTCCTGAACCTAAAAAAGCAACCAAAAATAAGTAAAAATCTGAAGAAACTTATAGGTCATAGTGGTTTTAAAGGAAGTGTCTATTCATTGGAAAAGAAAAAGGGTAGCACAAGCCTGCTTTGCAATGGAACAAGCATTACATGCTAGAAACAGCACTGGTTTATGTTTCCCAATTTTGTATTCTGAGGAAAACTTTCATCAAAATTATGAAAAATATATCTACACTAAAGAGGGTAGTCAAACTTCAGAGGATTTGCTGGARCACTGTAGTATTTCAGCAGTCACTATAGGACACCGATAGTAAGCAGAGGTTTAATTCACACAGTGGTGACTGTTGATACCACGACCAAATTGATCAGCAAATGTTGATAAATAAAACTGATAAAGCAATAATTTCACTAAGACTGACAATGAACAAAAGCATATGTAATAATCAATTAGTACAATTTATGGATTTTAGCCATTGGCATCAATCTGGTAAAGCTCAGTATCCAGAGAGAAGTAACTGTCCATTGAACTGTATGAACTGCTAAGAAAATATTTAGACTGACATTAGATACTCTGTCACTGTGGCAAGAGAAGTACTTAATTTAGCATTTACATTTTTCAAACATATAGCATCAGTTACAACTATAATTTTACTTTTTCCTGTGCCCTAGTACTTGTAAGGTGCTAATAAAAGATGCCTTTCCTGAGTAAGTGGTCAACAACTGTGTCAAACCAATTGGTATCAACCAAAACATTCCCTTGTATACTAGGCATTGGCAGGGGGGAACCACACAAAACCTCACATGCTTCCTGTTGATCCTAATTGTTTCCACATATATATTTTAATTGCTCCACTTTGAACTACTTTAAAGTGAAGGTTCTTACATCCTTTTCTATCCCAAACAGGAGAGTACTGGGCCAAACACTGAGGTTGCTTAGCAGAAACACATGTGCTTTGAGAGAGAATTCCACTTAAAAGCATCTCTAAAACAATAAGAACCAGCCCTCTTGTTTTCAGATCTGAGTACTATAAGTAATACTTCATATTATTTTCTTTATCTGTTCAATGTATCCTGTATAAAAATGCAATCAAGAATATAAGGAAATGAAGTTAAACAAAAGCACCTCACAGATAAATTGATTTTTTTTGCAGTAGTCAAGGGACTCTTAAAATTTTGAAGGACAGATAGCTGGTCCTGGGAGTAGAATAAGAAGAATTCTCTCATTGCAGATGTCTAAACTAAAGTATATCAGCTGGAAATAAGTTTTTGGCACATCCTAAAATAAAAAAGTACAGCTATCTCTGCGAGTCTGTTTGGATACCTTGTTGGTTTACAAGGCAATTCAACATCTAACACCCACACACATGCGGGCACATGGAGCCTCCACAGTAGTGGATGAGAGACTCTGGAGACAAAGAAAAACATGAATCCATGCATTCTAAACGTAAAACTGCTGCATTGACACTCTTGAAGATATCCAGTATCTAATAGTCTCACCATTTATTGTGCCTTATCCAGCATTGCACTTGCTGGTATTTAAGCTCTGAATCTAGTTTGCCTTTTATCTACTGAAGGTAAGTAATTTTGGGTTTTATTAGCTCATTAATTTGAGCACCAGTTGCCTGGATAAGGTCTTTTGTTTCACCCTTACTCCTCAAATATCATTCTGAAGCACTAACAATGCACTTACCCATCATGTTATATAAGCTCTGTGGTGCAAACTGCCTTGGCATTTTCTGTATTGCTTCTTTGTAAACCGTAAGGGCCTCCTGAAAAGAGACACAYAGGTGGGAAAACACTGACTTTAAAAGCATCCTTTCAGATATAAAGTAAAACCAAACTATCTTCCTTCCCCAAATGAAAGGTGCAGGGATAGAGAAAACATACCAGCATCAAAAATGCCACAGAAAGTACAAAATTTCTCCTTTTAAAAAGTTTTTTTTTTTACCTGAATTTTAACAAATTCAGTGAGGCTTATAGACAAGAGACCAAGTTAGTTCCAATATTGCAACTTCTTTTCCAGGCAAAAGTAACAAGAACATTTTTTTACATCTCTTAATGGCTGATGAGTYTATAAACATAAAATTCTATAGGCTGTCAAAGAAAATGGAGTATTGTCGAACTGCAGACAAAGCACTTTCTGATGATTAACTACACTAAGTGACCTAAAAATAAAGAAATCATTGTCTAATGCCAAATAATAACAAAGCATAATCCTCACAACTTAAGTCTGCTCCACAGAAAGAATGAAATGCACTATAAAGTCAAGAATGCCAAAACCGGAATCCCTTTGCAAATATGCTGTGCCTTAAATTACCTGATCACACATTTATTCATTCACCACTTTGGATGCTTACAAGTCAGTCTGTTAGCTCTGCATCAAAGTCACAGTTTATGAAGGCTGCAATGACCACCAGGAAGAAATCTGAAGTTTTATATTCTTAAAAGCACTTGTATCTCACAGGCATTGAACTCCAACTCTACACTCTATCAGCTGTGCAGACAAAATGCTGCTGTTCTCTTCTCTGTATATATGAATTAGCTGTCGGTGTTTTAAGCAATTAGTAACTCCATCTGACAGAGCTGGATGCAGCAGACAGATGACAGGGAATCTGTCCAGCTTGTACATGCCTGATCTTAAACAGMTGACACAACTGTCATGGTCAGGAACACTTAAATGGATCAAAACCACTCACAACTCCTGTTCTGAAGTATGCCTGACAATGCAAAGGCAGAACGAATTTCTTTCAAATACTGCTAAAAGTCAAACTTCAAGTGAATGTCCAGTTTCAGTTAAGATCATCAGGGAAAATGAAGAGGAATCACAACAGTCACAGTTGCACATGTAAATGAGATGGGATGGCTGGGGTGCAGTATATTCTTACATTAAAAATATCTAACTCACTTTAGCACTTAGGTCAAGTTATCTGAAAATAACACACAGTGGGATGTTTTTAATCACCGAAGTTTTAAATTATTTCAACTGGGTCTTATTTTTGGAGACTTAAATGCAACATTAAATGCACATTTCCAACTAAAGATGGACTTACTCTGTTTTGAATTATAAAGCCATTACACTTTAGGTTGACTGGCCTTTAATCAGGTTTTATCCTTGCATACCAGCTACGGGTACAAAGCCAAAACCAATGAACTAACACATATCAGATGTGACCACTGCTAATGTTGACTTTGACATGAGAACATCACACTGCTAATTAATATCATTACACCAGTGGCTGTAGAGAACAAATATTCTCTGTACAGAATGCTAACCTTGATCTGGTGAAATTCAACCAGTTTATGCCTGTAATGTATTTTGAAAGTCTGRGTGGAAGCAGTAGCTATTATTTGTATATGAAGGTTTTATAAACATATTATATACAAATCTGGAGTCTTACCTCATAGTGTCCTTGTTCATGAAAAAGTTTTCCTAAGTTATAAAGACAGCTGGTAACAGAGCTTTTATGAGCATGAGGATCTTTCAGATTTTCATCAGGGATCTCTGAACACTTCACAAAAGTCCTCCTGGCTTCCTCTGTCTTCCCTTGATTCATCAGAATGATACCAGTATTTAAATAGGCAGCTGTGAAGAGGGAAAAGATGTTATCTTTTAATGGAGTTCTCTTATGCTGTATCTACTGTTTTAATTCTAAGTAGTATCTGATAGAGATCCCATGGTTATTTACCTTGGTTTTTGAACAACACAGATCACTCACTAGTGTGAGTGTGAACATGTAACATATGTGAACATGTAAAAGGTAGAAGTTCAGAGACAAGGAAAGAAGAAAGTGATATAAAGACTAAGGAGAGAAGCAATCACTGGTTAGGCAGGGTGTTCCATTTCATTCCTCTTTTTAGGGCTGTATAAAGCATATAGCACCACTGTTTGAAGTGTCACAAAAAAATATATATACACATGAAATATATACATACAGAGAAGATTTAATATTGAAGGTATAAAAGTCTCAGCAATCTTAAAAAGCACCACTTGATTTTGGAATCTATTACTGGCAACATCCCTATGATTATTCTCCATTTTCCCCAGGCAAGAAAGAAAAAATGAAAGAATTTCAAAAATATTTGTATTATTCACTCACACAAACAATAAATATCAGGGTTTAGCTGTAAACAGAAAACAGGAGCCTGAAAATTTGGACAGTATTATCTGTGGCTCAGCACCCCAGATCAGAAGCATTTTAAGTTCTTKTAGTGCTGCTGAGTGTTAATTCATTATCTGCTTCTTACTTGTACCACATTAAATGTAGTTGTTTACTAATAAACACTTGCTTTCAAGGGCACAGTTTCACCTTTTGCTCTCTGACTTAAAAGCTTCTGAGAAAAAGGAAAGTGTTATTAAAGAGTAGGAAAATTTTCTATGAAAACTATAGTCCATATTATACAAGATTGTATAGGTAAAATACTTACAAGCTAGTGTGGGTCTGCTACCAATTGCCAGTTTATAGTAATGCAAAGCCTCTGAAAACCTGCTGTTTTCCTGAAGTAGTAATCCTCTGCATAAGGGAAAAAAAAAAAAAAGAAAGAAAAAGAAAAGAGAGTAAGGTGTGAGGTTACTACAAAGAGTAACTTGAAAACGAATATTGAAAACAAAACTTGGGTAACAAAGAAAAATACACTGACTGGTATTTCAGAGATATAAGCACTCACTAACAGTTCAGTGTGAAAATTATTTCATGTTTAAAGATGAATTCATGGACATCAGGTGCATCCATATGGCTTTAACAAAGCAGATGTTAAACAGAATAGTTTTGGCTCTCTTGGAAACCAGGAGATTTATTTACTCAGTTGAGAAAATGTTAGCCTCTGAGACTTTTTGAAGTGGATAGAGTACGATGGAGGTATTTGTAAGTCATTAACGATTAGCCTGGCATCTTTTCTTGACCTGAAATAAGCAGGTCTTTTTCAAATGCATGATAAAGTTAAGCACCCAGCCCTTCACATGTGTTATATTAAGGACTCCCCTTGTTGAGCAATTTCACTAGATTATTCACTGTACAGCTAAGCACCTCCAATATTTCTTGTTTTTCCTGTATTCTTTATGCTCTGAACAAATTTACTAACTGAAGAAGAGGTATTAAAACTTATACTGAATATTTCCAGTTTCATACTACATGGGCTTTAATTTAGCTTTTGAGACAAATATCCTTGTGAATTATGATTTACACCAGCCACCCACAAGTTTCTGAGAAGTGGTCTGGACACGACTGACATGAATGTACATTGATGCTTAAATGAAGGCCCAAAGCATTACAGTTTTCTGAAGTTTTAGAAGACTGAAAAAAAGCATATACAAATATATTAAAACCAGAATGATTTAAAAATCCTTAAAAATTAGTCATTTCAGAGTGGAGACTCAGACCTCAGTACCCAGGGTAAATGTCCCTTGTCATATAACTCAAAATAGCCAGGGAAACACAGCTTTTCCTCTTACATGGAAGTGGTATCATATTTATTTGTAGTTTTCCCAACCTACAGCAATTTTCTTTTCTTCCTCTGTGCTTTTATCTGCTGATAGCTTTTCAAACTGCAAAGAGCTTGGACTTCTTCGATCTCCAGTCTCAAATCAGAGAAGATCTGATTTCCCTCCAACATCTCAAGAAAACWTTTTTAATTAAACCAGTAAACTTCAAGGGATGACAAGAGAAGGGCAGTTAGCTAAAGAAGTAGCCACCATCTGTGTTGTTTGCTTCTTGTCACTGGGTTAGGATTTAACAGAACTGAGGAATATGTCCTCTTTTTCTTCTATACTATCCTATCAGCATCACATGACCTCACTTTGAAACTGTCTCCCAATTAACTTCAGATTAGACGGTAAATCACTTTTAATATTAACAGAACTTACATTTAGTAGATCCTTGCAGTAAAGTGATCAATGAGGGAATACATTCAGGATACTTTTTGCCATGGTACCAAGGTTTGTAACTACTGTCAAGTATCTTGCAAATGGCAAGAGGTATGATAAGAGGGTAGAAATAACATTTTCTAAATTTTTGAGAAGCTGAATTTTGCTCTAAATTTTTTATACACTGTCCTTACTTCAAGGAAGATTAATTATGGTAATTTGATCCTGTTTGCTATTGATAGCAGGAGAATTAACAGAAAAAAATGATGTGCAAGGTCTGACAGTTAAGCTGCTTCTTAATCTTTCAAAAAGTAAAATCATTCCCACACACAATTTTGAAACAATTTATCTAAGAACTTCCATTCTTGTTTTAGTTCTGAAATAAATAATGTACCATTTTGAGAGAAGTAATACAGTAATTGGTCAACGTCACCAACACAAATTACTTTCCTAAGTGTACATTTGTGGTTTTGTGATTAAAAGAACTTTTATTTGCAATTATTACAAATTAATCTTCTGCATTCACTACATGCTCTAATACTGACTCTTTTGATTAATTACTTGATACTTTGAGGTGGGTTTTTTTTTTTTTTACTTCTCTTTCAAAAGACTTTTTTTCTTTTATAAGCTGTTCTGTTAACTGTCAGTCTGTCAGTGTCTCTCTCTCTCTCTCTCTCATTTTTTGTCACACATATAACCCAAGCAGCTCAGATGAAGAACTGAGTGCTGAATTCCACCAAATAGTGTTTTATTTGTATTTGTTATGAGGTTTGGTAGAAGAAACAGGAGAAGGATATAATCTTACTAAGGCATGAAATTGCTTCTTCTCCTTGTGAAATTGGTCCTGATTGATCACTAGTTTTCACTGTAGCTTCTGGCAGTACAAAAATTACTAGATTTATGAGTCTCCAGTTCTAGTTTCAGATTAAACAAAGTCAGGAAAAAGCTGACTTTTACAGATTCAGTGGAAGAACATCCTCCAACTGCAGTTCACACCTTGCAGGCACTGCAGATTCCAGTATCTCACTCCTCCCAGTGGCCAGGGCACTTGGTTGTACATGGAAGTGTCTACTATAGCTAGGAGCAGATCTGTTCTGGACATGCCTTTCACTTCTTTGCTTACACTGCAAAATGATAACTGCTCTTTGGAGATTTCTGGCAAAGGCGTGAAGAAACAGAGAGACCACAAAACATTCAATACAGTGAGAAGCGTTGGACATAAGCCACAGGTGGAGCAGAGCCACTGACACATGTTGAGTATGTACCTAACTTTTGTGGTTACAAAGACATAAAGCCTTCCTTTTTCCTTACTCAAGGATGAACAAAGGAAAGCAGATCCTCCAAGTAAGGATGCTTGATACAAAAGAGTAAGTTCAAGTGATCAGCTTGGATGAAGACCTTAAAAGTCTTCTGGAACTTTTAAACAAACTTTCTACAGTTACTAAAAACTTCAAAATAACTAAATAAAAAAGCCTAACCCCCAAATGCCCCCACAAAAAACCAAAATACAGGAACAGTTGCTTCAAGTTGATACTTCCAAACTTTTTATTCTCTCCAGCTCACCTTCCCAGTTGTAAGGCAGACAAATGAAAATGTTAAATGAAACACACAACTTCTGCGCAAACACAGTTTACTGACATAACTGAAAAAATGTGGCTTCTAAAGTTTAATAAGATGAGTAATGTGAAAGAATAAATGAATGAGGAAGAACTTCACTGTGCGGGTGACCACACACTGGGACAGATTGCCCCGAGAGGCTGTGGAGTCTCCCTCACTGGAGATACTCAAGAATCATCTGGACACAATCCTGTGCCATGTGCTCTGGGATGATCCTGCTTGAGCAGGGGGATTGGGCCAGATGACCCACTGTGGTCCCTTCCAACATTACACATTCTTTGATTCTGCAAAATACATGAGGATAAAAGTATTTGGAAAATAGAAAGCTACTTAAACCATAGGACACACAGTAGACAGTTATAAACTGTCCATGAATTAATTTAGGATTCATTAAGAGACAAGTTCTAACTATCATAAGTAGCAAGATTCTGGAACCCTACAACGGGATTTTTTTTTTTGCCCGCATTACTTCTACACAGAGCTCCTTTTACACGGAATGTTAATCATTTACGAAATGGAGGATATGTGCTGACTGCTTGCAAGAGTAGCAGACTTCTCCAGGTGACTTAGGAAGTGGCTCAGAATCCTGGGGTTTTTTTAATAAGAAGAAAAATAAAAATAATATAAAAGAGAAGCAAGTTCTGACTATCTGGAAATGATGCATATCACTTCTGTAGATAGAATTGCTCATTTAACTCATGCAGGAAAACACTTCCCCCAAATGAGTTGTTTGCTACCTTCCTGAATTCTTTAAGCTGCCAACTTTTACCTATCTTGATTGACCAACAACGAAAAATCTTCCTGTCTTCCTCCTCTGCTTTGGTTTTGACCGAAAGTCACTAAATACTAATGGCACAAAAATGTTTTCAGGGACCGGAAGGCAGTCACAGAATATAAACAAGCAGTAGATGGTCTGTGGTCTTTCTCAAGTTTCATATTAGTTTCTTCCTGTTGGTAGTCCTATTAAAGCCAGCTGGTCTACTTACAAAGCAAACTGCTCAGTGACTAAAGCTGGCATAAAATGACCAAGTACAATACACAGGAAATACAACTGTCAAAGTAAACATGTATGTTAGTGAAATATTTATAACATTTTCAATCCAGGTACAATATTAAAGTAGTTTAATCAATTTTGTTTACTGGTTTATAACAACTAATACAAGGCCTGTTAACTATTATTTTGCCATGACTGCAGTTCTTCCGTGCCTCAAGCTACATTCATCCCATTGATTTCAGGAGGGATTATCCACAAAGGCCTATATTTACCTAAATGCTGCACTGGTAAACAAAGAAAGAAATGGAAGAAAATCCTCTTTTATTCCCCACACAGATGTGTATCCAGTCACACAGCAAGAGAGAATGTGCTCTGCCTAAGGCAACTCTTCACTTGCAAAACTCTTCATTTGCAAAACTAGTGGGCAGAAAGTTAGGTATGGATGCTACCATAAATCTTACTTTTAATCAATAAGAATCCAAACATACAGAGAATAACCATTTCCTTTGCAGAACTCACTAAGTAATCTATTGCCCCAGTAATAAAAAAAGCTCAAAAACCAAAACTAAACTATCATCCCCAACACAACCTCTAGTCTTTCAGATAGCACAGTAAAACTCTGTTATGTTCTCCCAAATCTAGGGAAGAGCTTCCCAAATGCAAGCAAATTGGTCAGCAGATATAGTCCCATTTTTTTTTTTTCTGTTACTGGTATAGTTTGATTGGGAATACTACCCTTTCAGGACCACATCAACTCTCACAACCCCCACTTCCTTGATAGAGGGAGGACTGCTGTGAGGATGAGGAATAGCACTGCTCCTGTCTTTCTCATTCCTCTGGACAATGGGCAGTGCTGTGCTGTATCTGCAGTCCTCAAACCAGATGCCTCTTTCCTCACATGTGCCCCAGTAGTCAACATAGAGAGCTGGACAGAACTTCCCACAAGAGGGGTCTTTTTTGAAACTGAATGGCAGACTCAAACTATTATTTTCCTCATTTTATAAAATGGTGAAAGTTTATGTAAGGACTATAAGTGACCACAATTTTAATATTGAGACATTTAATTGAATAGTTAGGTCACTGAATGCCTTTCACCTCTCAATATGACTTTGAAATCTATACTTCATATAGGCTCTACAAAGTGTCCCAGAGCCGAGTTTGCACTGCAGGAAACCACCAGTCACTCAAGTGACCTTTGGGTGCTACCCCAAGAGCCAGTCTGATAACACAGCAAGATTTTATCAAGACAGCTTTGGTTATAGCAAGACACAAATTTTAGCTGCTGTCTTTGACAGAGGAAGAACTAGCTGGCAAAGCAGAGATTAATTCCAAACAGGTTTGCAACAAGTTCACATTCATAGCCGAGAAAAACAATGATCAAGTACTTAGACACCAGGTGACACATCCTCTTTGCTTTTTAACTCAACATCCTGAATGATAAAAACTTCTGGGCTATCAAGGAAGAGGAACCATAACCTTGACCTGTTTCCTACTAGGTGGTTGCTGCCGGAACTTTGTCTGGGGAAGGTTCAACCACAGTTCAGCACAGGTTTGTAAGTCAGCCTGCTTTTAGAGTTTTTTGTCTCTGATAAGGAGATTTTTATGCTAGCACCCTTAAAAGGCAGGAAACATATTTTCCGATGTCTAAGGGCTGACAACAGTAGACAAGGAAGAATTTTGCTCATATTGATTTTTACCCAAGGATGTAGAGTTGAACTTTGCTTGTAAAACACTGCAATCCTAGACTTCCTAGGATAGGTAAAGTCTTTAATAGTGGCTGAAATTTCTAACAGAAACTAAAAAAAAATCCACATTTATTGATATAATACCCTAAGTTTTCCAATGTAAAGTTTATGGAAATTCATAATCCAATCTTATTCAAAGAAATTAAATTATTTGAATAATGAATTTGTACGCACAGTCCTCTATCACTCAACGCAAAATGAGATACCTCAGGAGAGAAGCAAGGGGATGGCCAATTGCCAGAAATTCATCTTTTATAGGTCATTGTATACTCCAAAATTGCAACATTTCAAGCAATTAGTATAATTTTAAAGGAATATTCAATATCTATGTGAGACTGAGAACATCCTTATAATCTGATGAGAAACTCAAGGCAACATAGTTTTCTAATATGGACGACAAAAGAATACTCTAAGCACAGTCAGGCCTAAATACAAGTGAAATAATATATGCAAAACTGTCTTTTAACTGTTAAACAATTTTACTTTACACACTAATTATAAGCAATTTGAAACAATACAAAAAACCCCACAAGCTTTAGGTAACAGTCATAAGGTAACAAAGATTGAAAAGCCAAAACAAACTCAAATAGTTTTGTTTTAATCTACTGAATGTTGCCTTGTTTGAAAGAATAAACTATCATTTCTCTACAGCTCTGTCCTTGGTACTTCACAGTATTAAAATATATGGTTTTCTCAGTTTAAAAAAAACATAGAAAGATAGGTCATTTTATGGTGATTTACTACCCTATGAAATCTAGTTGAAATCAGCAGAGCTACTGAGAACAGAGCTTTGAGAACACAAATATAACATGTTCATAATCAGGCAAACCTTCAAATGAAGATTATATAGTTATGCATTAATGCATTTTAAATTCTTTTAAATGGCGAAAGCAGCTGTAACTCAGAGCCATAAGGTATAAGCCAGAAAACAAAAATACAGCGCTGAACTCAACTATTCATCTAGTCTGTTAAATTCTTTGGATTTTAAGGTATTAGTAGTCAACTTCTAAGCCAACCTCACATTTCAAATTATTGGAAAAGAAGGAAAGAGAACAGACGCTTCTGTTTATGTAGGTTCTCTCTTTGATTGTTAGCCATTAAAATTGTGAAGTTAAACCTTAATAATTTGTTCTTAGTCAGAGAGCACTTGGATTTGTTACTGCTATGAGTGAACACTGAGCTGCACATGCCAATTAATTTGCATCAAATACTGAGGCATAGGTGCTTAGAAACAATAGCAAACATGTGAAACACATACAGTGCTTCTAAATAACTGTAAAGATACTTTTTTCCCTGGAGTTCTATCAAGTGACTGTTTTAGTTTCAAAGGCACATACTGAAAACTAGAAACAGCAAAACTGACATATAAGACACATTTTTCCATCAGAGGATTTTTGTAAAAGGCTCCCATAGACCTACATGCCAAGGATGGGCTTAACTTGCAAAGGAGCTCTTGAGGACTTGTGCTTAAAAGAATTGATTCATTTGTGTAATATCAAAGGACACTCCATTTACCACATATTTTTCATGCTGGATATTGAAGTATCCAACACTAAGAAAGCCTACAAAAAGAAAAAAGTGATGCAAGATTTTTCAACTACTGTTGAATAACTAAAGGTTTTGTAAAGCTTGTTTAAAAAATAAACGTTCTATTCTATGGTTTCAATACAGTAGTAGAAAGACTAAGAATTAAACCTTATTTCTTAAGCACTATATATTCCAACCACCATTTTAGTTAAAATCCTTCCACACAAATTAAGTAGAATGTCAAAAAATTTTCTATTCAACAAAGATGAAGGTTTATACACATATATTTTGTATATCAATGGAAAACTGGAAGACTAGCAGCTTATTCTGAGAACAGTGAAAAGACTGAAATCTGATTTATGTCTGTCTTTATTGTCCAACCCCCTTTCCTCCTCTTACCCTGCTATTAACTCAGCTTCCCTCTACGGCACAGTAAGAGACAAAAGTACTGTAAAGGCATACAAAAAATTTAATAGTTACAATTTTCACCTTCAAAACGAATAGCATATGGGAAATATACATGTATCAATCTTGTCACTTTATTTGCTACAATCTTCTGCTGGGTTCAGAAGTTATTTTTTAAATGTGAGCAGAACTTTCCTCTTAAAATATGTTTTTCATAATCTTCACTACCTAACAGAGAAGGAAATCATGTGCATACATACATTTGTGTAACTAAATTATTTTTAAAAATACACACATTTTGAAATAAAAATTTCATTTTGGAACGGAAATTCTATCATTAAATTATTTTGAGTTTTATTGTGCTTAACTGAAAGGCAAATTAATGAAATGGATAACTTATTCCTTGTTAAACAAGGAAAAAATTAGTAAAAAAATCAGTGTTATGGTAAACTTAATTTTCACATATAATAAGCAGCCATTTTAAACTGGACTTACAGGCAAAACAATATTTTTTGATTGATTGATTTGAAGAGGCTTATTATTTGAATGCAGTTTTTGCACACTTTGTTTATGTAACAGTCACACTTTTCTGCTGCACATCGGACATGATTTTCAAACGGCTCCCTATGGAACAGCAGTCACCTGGATTCTGTCCTCCACACACATCACAAAAMAAGAGCATACACGGTGGAGGTGACCAGCCTGTCTTGCAGCAGAGCCCCTCTCCCACGGCTCGTGCTGGCTGGGACACGGCAGGAGGGGGAGGAAGGGCGAGGGCCAGCAGGACAGGCAGTGCTGAGCAGGGCACAGGCGTGACACCCAGCTGGGACAGTCAGGGAATCAGTCCCCTCCCTTCTGGGACACGCAGCACCATCCCACCTCAGTGCAAAGCTTGGCACGATGCTCGCTTCCTGTTCATGGTTTGGTACATTAATGAGTTGGGATATCTTTTTCCCTGATGAATAATTATTTTGATGCTGATGTTATTTATCCTTTTACACACTGACAACAGGGTTCGAGTAATTAAACTTCATTTAACCTATGCTGCTCTGAAGTCAGTCACAGGAGAAAAGTAATTTGCTGTTTCAAGATTTCCGATCTCTGGAGCTAACAGAAGGGTACTGGTCTATGCTTGGAAGCGCTTACACCACTCTGCCCACCAAGTGTTATTCAGACTTAAAAAAGAAGTCTAAATAACACCTCACAATTTAATCGAATCACAAACAGATGGAGGGCTGCAGCTGACAACTCATCTATTGGTACTTTGTTTAGCGTGGGGTTTTTTGTCTCCTTTTAAAGCAAACAGATTTGTAAGTTTACTTTCTCCATACCCATTACATGAACATACGATAATGCTGACCAAGAAAAAAATCCTGTCCACCCCATAGTTTAAGGAGCACAATTAATGAAATGACTATTACAAAGCAACAAATAACATCATCTCCATTTCCAGCAAGTAAATCAATAGCTCCATTCAYAACAGGTTTCAAAGACAATTCAACCCCAGGAAAGCCACACATACTTACAAATTATAAAGCATATCAGCCATGTTGCTGCGGTAGTACAAGGCATTTCTATAGGCGCTTTCAGCTTCAGAAATCTTGCTCTGGCTCTTGAGAACATTTCCAAGGTTACCCCATGCTGTTGAGAGGAGAAAACAGTATTCAGAAAGAGCTACAATCCAATTACACATGACAGAGTATCCAAGTATCAGGAAGTTTCTCAGGGAGACAAACCCCACAAAGAAACTATTTTTATGCAACAGGAGGGGAGGTTGGTTATTTTTTTCCCCCAGTCCTCTGGTTCTCTGCATCTTACTGTGAGACTCACATTTCATAGAAGTGATTTACATGCATTCTGCACGCATATAGATTTTGGGTGGGAAAAGGAAATTTTTTACAAAAATATGTCTCTAGAAATTACTGAGCAAAGGGAAAGGACCATTTTATTTCATACCACCTATAAATAAGCATCTCCAGAGTGAAACGTGGAACTGAGGCATCTTCCTAGTTTTAAGGTTTTTTCTAAGCCTCTTGACTCTAAACAGCAAGAAATTTTTCCAGAGTAGACGTAGTCTACAGAAGTATTAAAATTTGACATATGACACAGGAATTGAAAGAACGGTTAGGTAAGTAACTAGGACTAAAAATATGCCATATGGCTATAAACATACTCCACAGATCACTAAAATGCATTTTTTTTTCTACTAGAAAAACATGAGGTCCCTCTCCACACAACTTATTGTGTTACACAATATGCTTTTATAGCCCGTCTATAAAGGATTTTAGGTAAAAAAATATTTAAAGCTCCACATGTGTTCCCTTTGGTGTTTTGTTGAGCGGCACAAAAACTACTTAAAAATGAATTGGAACTAACATTATATTGAAAACACAACCTGTGCTACTCAGAACTTAGGAAGCTAATTTAACTGGCATTATCATTACAGTGTGTGTGAACATGAAAAAAACCCCCACATTATGCTTATAAATGCAAAGTTGTTTCATAAAAAGGTTCTACTTTCACACTTTTTTTTAATGGAAAACCAATGGAAAGATGATGCGTGTCCTTTCTACCACACACACAATATGTCAGAATATTCTTCCCTCCAGATGCACTAACCATAAACATTAGCGCAAGTAGCAACTAACTGATACTTCAGTCAAGACCATTTTATTTTTACAAGAATTTGCATCAGTTCTGACTAATGCAAAATTTCAAGGTGGTTTTAACATAACACTGCTAAAGAGGTTGATAATTGAGATAGGCATTTTTTTCCTCAGGAAATGCATAGCTTTCAAGCTGCTGTGGCTTGTTGCAGAATAATCCTAGCATAGGGATGGAAACAGCAGCAAACACAGAATTTCCTCTGAGCAGAATGAATTAGTCATTGCTGGGAAAAAAAAAAAAGTATTAAATCCCTTTAGAATTCATAAAAAATCATGTCATTGAACTGAGCACAACATTTTCTGTAAACCAAAGAAAGAAAATATATGCAATATTTCCATAAGAAAAGAAACTATCACTTCTGTGAGTCAATTGATTTTAGCCTAGTATTTAATGAGAAATAATTCATATATTATTTATCAATAAATCAACAAAGTCACAAAGTGTTCCATCATTTTGAAATACAGCTGCTAAAACTATTCTCAGATTCACTCAACTTTTACACTCAGCTAGCATAGGTGCAGAATTCTTAAATTTCCCCATTACTGCTACTCTTCCCTTTTACACACAGAAAAAACTTTGGAAGTACCAATGAAGGTGACTAGCCAGCCTGTAGGCATTAACCCTTGTAAGAAAAAAACACTTATACATGATTTTTTAAATTAATATGTGAAAACATAACCTGATCTTGCTTCTGCAGTAAACGAACATCCAGTTTCCCATAACTGTATGTTCCATATAATCTGTAGGGACTTTTGTTTTCACTCTGATCTCCCATAACAGAGCATTACATCAAATGACTGAATTATTGGTAACAATTTCCTGCCACATAGTTATTTATTCCCAACCATTCTGAAGCTCAGTTAATGAAAGGATGCATAAAAGGATGATTCAGTTCATCTTTTCATCTGTTAGACTGAAAAGACACTGTTAATCCTGTTCAATGTAATAGTTTCTCCTCTACACCTCATTTCATGCCATAGGCTCTAATATTTATCTGAGCTAACATAATTTTTAAGAACATACTTTAATTTACATTTTGCAAAACAATCTGTGTCAAGTTTTTAATATCAATCCTGGCAAACATTTAAAAATAACATAGCAAAGAAGTAGAAAATGCTGCCTTTCCTAGTATGTTATGAAAACTAATGAAACAAAAGGTAGGACTTAAAAAAAATTGATACGTGATATTCACTATTCACACGAACAAATCACTGAAGTTTGGTAATACTGTTCTCACCTTATGCTATCAGACTTGCACAAGTTAATCCACAAATTGATGAATGCATTAAGGAGTGTGAACTAGATTATTATTTGAGTAAAACAAACTACTTGAACAAAGACTGAAGTATTTAGGGAACAGCCAAGTAATTTGCAATCAACTTGTCAGCGGTTCTAAACTAGAACCTTTAGTTCATAGAAAAATGCACATCAAGCCAAGAAAACCTCTGTGGAGCTTTCCAGATATTTGTGTATTATTTATTATTTTTTAGCTTGTGAAATTAGAAACAGCAGTTCCAGTTTGCGTTCCCTCTCTTTAAAATCCTTCTGCATTTCTTCTGACTCGTCTATGAAAAAGAAGTGAATGCATGGCAATTAGAACCTCTATTTTTTTCTTCAATAGTGTGTAAGGAAGAAGCAATGCTCATCCAGGAAAAAAAGCCTTCAATTTTTTTACCGTTCACCTGTTTATTTTGCAGACATTAGATTTCAAGACTCAAAGACGACTAAGCACGTGGACCCGAGAGGTGCTGTAAGGGTCCAAGAAACATCTTTCTCAAAACACTTTGAAATTCCTAGCCATTGCTGTTGGTAAATCATTTATTTGGATGATAAATGAGGGGTCAGAATTCTAATCCTACTTTTCTTAAAAACTTTTTTCTGTTTCCAATACTGTCCAAAAGGATTTTCCATTTGCTTATCCTCCCTCCCAAGGCTTACGATTCAATTAAAAGTAAGATCAATCCACTAATAATCTCCTGTTGATCACAGCATCAATATTTGAAATCTGCATTACAGTTGATGCAAAGTTTTGTTTTCTTTCATTACACACTTGTTGAGTAAGAATATCAGAGCAAAACAGTTTAGAACAATATGACAAAATTTAAAACATTACTAGGAGGAAATTTCACTTGCCACTTCTAAATCCTGTGATGTTTGCCAGTAATTACATCAGAGTATGCTTTTCAGGGTTTGGGCTTTTTTTTTCAAGGAATTAGTTACTTGTGTTGTTACCAGTGCAATGGAACTAAAATAACTATGGAAAACTAGGAGGTTTTACTATTTTCTAGGTGACGCGTCTCATAAAGTGACTAAAAGAGCACGGAGAAGATGCTTTTGACCTTGACCACACCATGTGTGTTAAAAGGTTTGGCAAACGCTAAATTAACTTCTAAAAGTTTGGAGCATAAAATGAAACCAGCCCTAAAATCAAATAACCTCTTCTCTTTTGCTATTAACTTTTACATGCACTTAATGCTCATTCCTTGAGCATGACAACAGAGGTTTCCAGTTTAAGCTGCTTTTTTTTTTCTTTTTACCATCTGTTCTTAACACTTTTTCATTTTGCATTATAAGTGAATACTTTACAGTTATCAATCTGAAAGTCACGAATCACAAACACTGACATTTCTACCTCACCCTGTGGCAAGATCACCACGATGTAGGCAAACACAAGTGCACTAGCACATTGTGAATCTCTCAGCTCTGTGGTAAAGGGGAGCAAACAGAATATTCAATATTCACGGAACTTTGACTATGTTTTTTCTATTCATTCTCAGCACCTACGTGGAATACATCTAGATCAGATATTTTATGAAGAAAATTTTTCATTTTACCACCYATCTGAATCTCCACATTAACAGCTGAAAGCCACATATTGCCCTACAAAGGGCACTGGACCACTGCTAAAGTTACAAACTATTCAAATATTAGAGAACTTTGTGAAACAATGGTGACAGCAAAGGATGCCTCAGTAAAAATAAACAATGTAGAATGTGGCTTCATTAAAAAAAAAAAGATTATGTTCATACCTTTATAACACATACATTCCTGTCACCAGACTCAGCTCTCTCCTGCTGAAATTACAGGTGCTAAACTGCGAATTAAAAGAGGTATACTCTGCTTCCTATTCTGCTGCTGGTCTATTGTTCAGGAGGCTTTGCCTCCTGATGCCTTTGTATTTGTATTCTTGAACACTTACTACTCATCTATTGATTTCAAGTTTTTTCTGCCAAGGATTGTATCTTGCTACGGGTTTGCACAGAGACTACTCTAACAATGCAGGCAGGTACTAACAGATTATAAATACATTATAACCTCTGGAGGAATGAAGTACAGGAAGAAGAGGGTGTTCTTGCAATACAGAAGAGAAATGTAAGGAACATTTCCCCACATAATTAATATTCTCTCAAAATGAGGGCCACTTAAACTATGTTATTCACAGTCTAAACATCATGGGAACATTGATATTTGACTATGCTTTTCATATTTTATCTATATTCTTAACTTCTGTTAAAAGGTCAACCTTCCTAACGTCTCTGGAAGCAGATAAAGCATTTGTTTGGTTAAAAAAAATTATTAAAAAAAAAAAAGCTGGAAAGTTTGTCATTCCCCTGAGTCTTTTGAGGACTTCTGAGCATGATCTATATCATGAGGCAAACTGAAACATTAAGACCAATGTTTGTAAATGGAAAGTTCATCCTAGTGGAGAGAAAAAAAAAGGCTGACACTTGCAACAGAGTTTCCAATATCCAAATATTCCACACTACCTTTGTTCGGTAAACTGTGAAGAAATACTAGCACAGCACCAGTTATATAATTCACATTCGAAAGGTCATAACCATAGCTATAAAGAACACCACCTTTCCCTTTTGGTCAAAAGGTTAGATTCAGCAGCAGCTTATAGCTTTTTCCTTTCCTACTTGATAAAACAGAGTGGTGTTCCAGTCTTTAGCATTCACATCTCATCAGACAATCAGCTTTTTCTTCAAGGGGGAAACAGTTTCACAAACAGAGGAATGACAGGCTTCCCCAAAAAAACCTCTGAAAGCTCAGTTGCACATTCATAAAAACATAATGAAGAGAGTTCAACACCTAAAACAGTTTTTCTACAATACAGAGCCACTACCACTCACAAAGATATTCAGAAGATTAATTAGATCATGTTTGTTATATGGTTTGAGAATGGAAAAATGCAACTAAATGCTACAGGTTGCTACTTTCAAAGTGGGACAGGTTTGGCATAATTTCTGTACTATGGTTTGTATAAGGTATTTATATTTTTCATGTTATTTCAAAGAAATAAGGATTTTTTTTCGATATATGTAATAAATTCATGCATATAATTTGCAATAATTTTCCTCTAAAACTTCACTTGTTAATAGAACATTTTGATCAAGTTACCTCCTTTTGCTAACTCAACCACAGAACTGCCTTATTTCTTGTTTCCTAAAGGGATAAATTGTTTCTACATAATCATAATTTGTGAGTTTAATCTACCTTGCACATTGGGTTGGTTTTTTTTTTTCATATCAGTGGGTGTGTGGTAATGTTGAGACAGACTGTGTTAGAGATCTATCACCTCTTTTACATCTTCTTTTATTAAGGTTGTTATTTATATCATTTGTTCAACAGTTCATTTGCTGATCAATTGCAGAGCTTTTGTAATGACAGCAGGTGAAAGAAAAACAGAATTGAAAACTATGCAGTGCTTTGAAAGCTATCCAACAACATGTCAGCATGGGTACTAACCAACTCACTTTTGGCAGGCAGTGCTTCGGTTTTGCTTCTCAGTTCTGAAACCCTGACGCAAAGGAGTGTGAATGCATGACGCTGTTCTACTGCTGATACACCCCCTTCACYCCCTGTGTTACAGAAAACTAACTCTTCCTCCTCAAAGGATAGCAGAGTGACTCTGGCAGCTCAATGAACATGAGAGATGAGACTGAGCAGCTGGTAGTGTTCTTTGGCTTCACCATTACCTACCCTCCTACAGCCAATTAAATTCTGCCACACCCTCCCTCATGCTAAAATGAATTTTGTGAAGAGTATGGTATCAATCAGACAACTAAAGTGACCCAAGTTAGGAAAAAAAATGAGAAAAGGATGACCACAGTACCTTTAACACCTAATCTACTCACTGTTCTGTTCACAGCAGAGCCCAATCACATCTTTGCAGAGCTTTGTTAGCTATGTGTGCATTGCAAGTGTGTTAACACCATAAGACATTACTGGCACAAAGTCCCCATTCCATGAAACTTCACAATGGTCAGGAACAGAGCTGTGAACAGTGCCGATCTGAAACTCTCATGATATGAGGAACTGTATTTTGTGGAGGCAATGGATATAAATCATGCAAGAAAATGAAAGGAGGACAAAGGAGCAGAAAAATGCAAGTGGAACAAGAGGACATTTCTGAGCACCCCAATCATCTCAGGATGAACACTGAGGAGATCTTCAGAGCCTCATACTGACTCAGGCAAGGTGGTGACCATGTACTAAATTTGTCAAATTATGTAACCTTCTTAATAGTAGGCTTCTAAAAAAATTATCTATGCTACATTCAAAATTATCACTTATGTCCCAAGTGACGARCTGCAAGCCAGCCTCCTGCAGCAATGGCAGGGTGCACTGAAATGTCAGCTCTGGTCCTCAAAGCTAAGAGTAGATGATCATGGTTGGCTTCTTCCCAGAAAAGGGGAACAGTGAGAACAGTGTCCTGGAAACATCCCAGAGGAGCCATGGGGAGAAGAAAATCAGCATTTGGGTTTGTCAAACCAAGAGAATCTTCAGATGTGCTCAAACGACATATGTCAGACTTGGAAAAGGCAAATGAGTTCATATCCAGGTAGCAGGTTTTCAAAACACTTCAAGTTGTCTGGTTTTGTTTGTTTTGCTTTAAATCACTTAGAAAGGCAAGACAAGAGCCTGTGAAGCTTTGCCAGCCAATACATATCCATACTGGTACGGAAATACAGGTGGCAGGAAGGAAGGTAAGTCATAAAATTACCTCCTTCATTTACCAGTAGTGAAACAAATTAAAGACACTACAACTATTAACTAGCATCTTTAATAGTCCATATTCAAAATACCTTCTGCATTTTAAGACCTCAAAGAAAAGTTCAGTGTGCTAGAGCATTCAAGGAAAGAGAAGGAAATGGCATTGAGAATTCAGTCATGCTATTCCATGATCTTTTCGGCAATTTAAAACAAAACTATATGCAAGCCTCTTGTGCATACTGTAATTGCATCAGCCATAATTTACTTTTTGGATGCATGAGGATTGGCAATGATGACAGTTCAGGTTTAAGTAATAAAATCCCCTGTTCCAAAGGAGGGGTACTTGAAACCTTAGAATACCTGTATTTATCTATCTACATTGGGATTTTACCCTAACACAAGTGGTATAAAAAAGCATATATGCAGATTACTGCCCTGTCCATATTAAAGGTTAGTTTCTCTACCACATTTATGTAAGGGGACCTGAATATGTACCAACACAAAATCCATTACAGATAGGAAAATGAAGACATGTAATTCATGGCAAAAATTTTACATAAAGAGAATTTTTTCCAAGTCGTCATATTTTGAAAAAAAGGCAAAATAATGAAACAATTGGATGACTATCTAAAGCACTTAAAGAAACATGCTCGGCTTGAGAACCAACCCAGATAATCTCATCTTCCTCTAATTAAAAGTAACTCTTTCCCTCTGAAAAAAAACCTCAGGCTAATTCCACAGAACAAACAAATATGGACCAAAGGTTTGTCTTTTAATCAAACTGGAAAATAAAATATATCATTTTCTGGCAAAAAAACCCCAAACTTATGCCATTTTGCTTGATATGCTACAAAAATTCAYCTTGCCAAATCTGATTCCTCCTTGACCAGGGATGTTTGTTTGGGTTTTTTTCTGCACTGTAGTTTTYAGCCCAGATGAGCTTGTTGAATGATTTTGCAGAGGACCTCAGGGAAGGGAGGAAAAGAAGTAACAGTCTGATGGGTCCATGTCTCAATGTCTCATGTTTGTTTCTTTAAAAAAGCCTAACTATTAGCTAATAATAGTTTCTCCTCCTATCCCCCTGCAATTTAAGATTCACAGATTAGAGATGGTGTTGTACTACACTCCAACAGGAAAAAAAAAATAATCCTTGTTTCCAGACCTCTACATATACACACATGTACATATATACACACATAAAGGAAGAATATCAGGCTTTCTCATATCCTGCTGAAGAAGCACATCCCACACTGACTTGGGTTTCAGAGGAAATTACAGCACTACTAAAGAACTGAAAGAGAGAACACTGTCACTGCAGAACAAATTCAGAGTTTGAACTGAACTGTAAACCACTTTCCATCAGCTCTCCAACATATGTGGCATAACCAGACTGTTTTGCTGAGGCTGGGCTGCCTGTGGCATGTTCAAATGCTCTAAATAACTATGGCTGTTTCCCAAACAACTTACTAATGACCATTTTTCTACACTGTTTAATCATCCAGAGCAGCACTACCAYGCATTTAGAGAGCCCCACACTGTTTCCAGAGAGTAGGCTTTTTATTTAACCTTTAAACAATTCTATGTGGTTCATTTGAGCTAACTCTTTTAAAGCTGTGTCCTAATTCCAGCCAGGACAGAGTTAATTTTTTTACAGTATCCAKGCAAGGTGGTGCCTGTAGTCCCACCTACCCCACCAGGCATGCCCAGACCCTAAAGTTATTTGGTACCATCTCCCACCACTTGCCAGGGGCAGGAGTAAGGAAAGATCTCTCTCACTCCAGTCAGGGGAGAGAGCGTTTGGGAGAGTCTGGGTGGGGACATTAATTTGGGGAGCAGTATTCCTAAACCACGACAAGCTGTTAACAGTGGCAGATATAGAAAGTATTTATCCAAGTTATTTTAAGAACTTTGAAGAATCCTGTAGAACATTTATCCTTCAAATTCTGACATTTTTGTTATGAACAGAGACCTCAAATTTATCATGGTATATCCTGCATAACTCATATATAACAGACTTATATAGCCATATAAAATTATATATTATAAATGATACTTTTAATGTGTAATTCCAGCCTACAATTTTTTTACCTAAAAAAGATCATTGCGTCTGCCATACAGTAGCTGTTAAAAAGGTTCTTACTGGTGGTTGGAAACATTTTACACCACTGACAGAAGATATACCTTAAAGTAATTTCTTCTTAGAAAAAGTAGCTAAAGCTGAAAATAATAATAGACATCAAGGAAAATATCCATGCAACATTTAATCAAAAAAGACTAAGTACCAGAAAGTTCTGGCAAAGGTATTGAGAAAAACTGATAATTACTTGTTATTATGTTTCTCTGACAATTCCTAAAAACATTAACTAAAAAGAATGTCAAGAATCACCATAATGACTATATATTCTGATATGTATTTATCAACTGGCTTAGGAGGGATATTATATTATTATGTAAATACAGAGAGGTTTTAAAACAACCATGAATCATCAAAACAACAAAAAAAAAAATCTGTAATATCTTATGATAATAGGTAATATGAGTTCCATTCCAGAGGGAAAAATTGAGATTAAAGTGGTTTGTTCAAAGACTAAAGAAGAGTTAATTAGCAAAATTAAAACTAACTCATGAATACCTACATCCAGATGGTATGCTCATATCACTGGTATTTCCTAACAGTGATAATACGCAAAACTTTTAAGTGTACTTATTAGCAGGTTTTATACGTTTAGAGTCTGATGTTTTATATGGCAATSTGTGCACTGAAATCACTTTCTCTCTTAAGCCTTTTTTTCCCAAACCCACATTTTCTATTCAGTGCAATGTTATATTAATCACACTGTTACCATTTTATTATTATTGAAATTAAATGAACCAAAGGAAAAAGAAATAACTACTGTGCAGAGTAGTATTTTGGGCTGTTGGGCCAAAGACGAGTTAGAGTTTTACTGACAAGCTACATATAAAAAACSCTGAATATACACACCAAAATACTTAAATGAAATCCCAAATGCTTGAACTATTTTTAAACACCCAATGTGGTATTTATTAGGACACACACTGCTCTATTTAGGAGGTATGAAAAATGTGTAATGAACAACAAGCTGTGTTTCACAGCAATAGCTATTAAAAGTTCTAAAGGAATTAGAGGAGATCTTGTCAGCATAATGTAAGCTCTTAATAATAAGCATATTTGAAGAATGTTGAACCTTAAAATATTTCATCTCCTTTGGTCTCCAGTCATCAGTAGTGATACAAAAAAAAAAAAAAAAAAAGGAAAATAACGTTTTATTGCATCTTTTTTGTTTGAGGGAAATACGGTTTTTCTACCTAGCTTAGTACAAAGAATAGTAACTGTTTTTCCTCATTGAATTGTTAGTTGAATTTTTAGTTAAGCATCCACTTTGTGTGGCAGGTCAACTATTTCCTGGAAGGATCCTCAAAGCTTGCTTACAAATGTCATGGCACCAGGAGACTAAAATTTCATCAGTAAATATGACCAAGCAACTAATACTTCTGTGGCAGTCTAGAAGTTTAAGCCTCTCTATTTTCTACTTCTTTAATCAATGTCTGTACCAGGTACAGCAAATATATCATAATGATCTTTGATGTTCAGATGTGGACTGCAAAGTATGAAATGGCCCAGAGGAAAAAGATTACACTTTTTGAGGCTTATTTTTGGTACTACAGGGAAAACTAGAGTTAATGAGGCATAATAAGCACAATTATTTTGTGTGTCATTACAATTTTATATTAAACACAAGGTAATCATCACCACAGAATGACCCTCAGTCTAACCGAAAAAGATGTGACAGCAACCACCCACTTTTAACTTTTTTGTTTGTTTTTACATTTTGGGAGGCTTCCTTTGCTATAAGAGAACATTCAGATAATGAGAATGGTTTTATATCAGTTGGACTCCTCATTAAGTTGAAGGCAGAACAGAGAAACACTTGTGTCTTTCCCTCCCTACGGTCAAATATGCGTACGCCCACTTCAGAATTCATAAACGGAATTAGTCAGTCTAGCGTATTTCTCCCTCAGGTGCTGACAAATTGTAAGAAGGTACTGCTTGGATCACTTTAAAGTTATTTGAAATACTAGTCATCACCAAAACAGTAGAACAAGACCAGTAAAGATGCAGCTAAGGCATCCCAAGTCCTCACAAGGACTCCCTCAGCCAAGGGATGGCAGCTGCCTGCCACACAGTGAGGCAGCCAGGAAAGCTGGCACACACAGGGTAGTTTGGAGGCAGCGTCACCATCTTCTTCTCACTTGACTCTCCCACAGTGCGTTTTGGGGGGTTTTTTAAGAGATAATCCATGCTCCATGCTTTTGAGTATCTTTTTCCACATTGTCAGTGATTGACAAAAACAGCCTGGAGAAATGTAAATTGCAGAAAGGCTGTGGCTGCCCCCGGGGGTAGAGGCTTTCTCACTTGAGGCAGAACACTACTCTGTCTGCACTGCCTGCGAGGTTCCCCTGAAGCGACCRGAAGAAAGTACTGGTGAGGTGATTATCACCTATTTCTTTGCTGAGGATTGAAGATGGAGAAGCTGCTGAATATGTTTGCCTGAAAGTCCCATAGCAGCAGATGATATGATAATCTTACACATATTACAACACAGAGGACCTGATTATAAACCATCACCACGTGAGACAGCTCCATTTCCAAAGCAGTTCATCCACGTTAGTACTGAAATGCACCCATGTTAAAAGCTTGCCTCGCAAACGCCCTTTTGAGTATGGCACATCAGCTCAATGTCGCACAGCATTCAGCCATCAGTGGCTTTCATCCTGCTAGTCCAGAATACAGATGGATCTGGAACACAACACTCATCTTTTTGCTTTAGCAAAGCTGGTCTTCACAGATTTCTATTTCTTTATCGGTTCCCACACTGAGAGTTTTTCAAGGGATACCTCATTGCTTTTTAGATTAGGACAGAAGCAGCTCTTGTTCTTTGCAGGAGATAAGAGAAAAAGCAGAAACTATCAGGGAAAATGATCCTGCCACTCCAAAATTTTCAGAAGCAAGAAAATACTATTGAGGAGAAACTTGCTATGAGTTGAGGAAAGCAGAGAAATGAGGAGTGACAGCCTCTTCTGAGTAGCGTAAAAATAAGGAAAACACTTCTCCACTCTACTGTTTGACTGAGCAGCCCATTGTCTCACTCTCTGAATAGCCTATTTATCATTACCATTCATAAAACTAAAAAAAAGAGGCAAACAAAAATAAATTGTTTTTCCTACGTCAACCTCATTTAATTACTGAAGAGTAGTTTGAATTGTTGATCTCCTAATGCCTTGGCAAGATTGGCAGCCAGTCTAGTCCAGTCAGGCTTGCCTGATTGTACGAGAAATGGAAAATAAAATTAGCATAGTCAAAGCCAGGGATAAACTTAGAAATATTCACAATAATGAATAGAGYTGGGTGACAGGTCGCATTAGCTAGGGGTTTCTTGTACCCAGCCTTGTTACAATGTGTGTGGKCTAGTAAATATTCAGCAGAAGTTTAACAGGATATTTTAAGCAGATTTAAAGTCAGCTCAGTCATGTCTATATCATCRCATTGACATGCTGTCTTTGCTTTTACACATCTTACAAGACACTTAATGTCAGCTTATACGGCAAGAAACCAGACGATCATATACACACGAGTCTGTGCATACTGAGATGTGTATGATGAAAATAGCTCATCTTGTCTCCTGGGAGTGTAATACCCAGTAGCCTAATTTCCAGACAATGCTGCAGCCAATCCTACTATTGGGCAAAAACTAGTATAGTTTTTTTTGATCATGAAATTTGGCTCGTTGCAAGCAGACAACTATTAATTTCTGGGGATCTCCACCAAGGACAAAAATAGAACACGCATTAACTAATCAAATGCATACACACTTTTCTTTTCAAAGAATTACAGTGTTTTAATACAAGTTTTATATTGTCACTAAACTTGTAAGTCTCAGAGCTTCATATAATCACTCTGGTGTGCCGGCTCGCTGTTCAGTTACTTCATTTCTTGCTCTCCTGTGCTAGTTTTAAAAAAAAGTAAAATAAATGGGATGTGCTTGTTCACAATTAACAAAAGTCACTTACTGCAGCAACAAGTTTAATAATTTTCCTAGGATGAGAAAGTATATGAAGAAGAGTTACAAAATCAGACTGACAAACTACTAAAATGCTGCTTTGCAAGGCATTTTATCTGCCAAATCTACTTTTTCACTCCCTATCAGTTCACAGTAACCACCTGCATTTGCCTCTTACTATCACAGCTTTTAGACTATGGCATGATATAACTGTCTAACCAAAAAGCACATCTCTATCAGCAGATGACTTTGAATCATATAACGGGTTTCTGAGCAGAGGACTGAAAAAACTCGAGTATTCAAGTGCTGTCAAATTTTTCTTTCACAGACAGGCAAAGCAATCAACTGATCCCTTCTCACTTCTGATGAACTGTGAATAAGGAAGGCTTAGTCAATGTCTACATTGACTCACTCACAGGTGATATTTTGACCATTCTCATATAAACTTGCATGTGTGCCAAGAGCAGTACAGCCAGGCAGCACGGAGTTCAGGATCCCAGCTGGATCTGCCATATATGCGTGAAAACACAGAGCCACAGCTAAACATTCTTACTACCTAAATACCTAAATTAGCAGGTTTACTGCCCGTTTGGATGTGTTTACATTAGCTGTAGTCACATCTCATTACAGCATAGATATAACCTTTGAGACGTGGCTGGGCAATGCCACAAATAGCTGATATTTACCCATGAACAGGAAGGCATAAGTATTTGACAATAACCCTTTACAGTACTCGTATGCAGGGGGAACTACAGTCATTTCCTAGGCTGAATTATATGACCTCATTTCCTCATTTTTATTATGTAGTATTGACGTTATTTGCATCAGATGAAATAAAGGAACAGCACTTCCCTGATGCTGTCTTTTACTATTTCTCATCTTTTCTAGTCATAGAAAACAGAACATTTGGTAAACATATGAAAAATCTTCATTAGTATGCTAGATACCAGATTCCAAATGGAAAAACACCAGGGCGTGCTCTACAATACTAATAATACATCTTTAATTTCAAAATACAGAACTAATACGACTGAAAAAGAAAGTATGCCCTTACCTTAGGGTCTCCTTTTCTCCATGTTAATGCCAGACCTGTAACACCTAATCAAAACACATTCCTGCTTTTCCCCATTTTTTACTAATGCACATACCACTGCAACTTGAAATGACATTTCTTAAAGTATCCTCTTTAGACGTAGCTGATAAAATCAGACAATTCAAAGGCAAAGACAGACTGTATAAGTAAAGCATTCATGATAAAGAGCAAAAATTACCTTTAGCAGGGTTTACTTTTATCCCTGACCTATACAGCATCTCCTCGTTCTGCCAGTCCCCATTCCTGACAACAGTCTTGAGTCCATAGAAAACAATTAATGCAGCAGTGGAACAAAAAACCAAGTTCTTTAGAAAGCGCTTTTGGGCTTTGACATAAAGGGCCCTGACACCTACTGTAACCAGCAGGCAGAAGCCCATACTAGGAACATACAGCACACGCTCTGCTATTACAAAGCCAACATAGAAAAATAGGTTTGTGGCAGGAACGAAGGGCACTATTAACAAAGAGAGAGACAGAATGACAATGTTCTCGGTTGAAGGAAGCTGCAGTTTCTGAATTTCATGCTTTTTTAGGCCATTCTCTTCTTTTGATGCAAAGCTTGACTTCACCTCCAGTGTCTTGTACTCCATCTCTGGGTGGCAGCTATGCCCATTAGCATTTTGCTTGCCATTCATTACAGTTTTCCCATTGCATTCTCTCTCATTGCTGGAGCCCTTCAAGCTAAAGTAGGCAAGGAGGAGGAGTCCTGCATAGAAGGCCACAGTGTGTAGATTCCTCCAGTCGCTGACTGCTTTTAGAAGAGGCACAGCATCCATAGACCAGTCAAAGCTGAGGGTATCTGGGCACAGCAACAGCCAGAGGTTCTTGGTTGGCAAATACAAGAAGGTCAGGGTACGTGTGAGAAAACTGTCTGAGTCAGCTGCTGGATTGTCAGAATTAGAAAAACTTGGGGGCTTGTTGCCCATCCAGTATAAGCGAACACCGAGCAGTGCAGTTCCCCAGGAGGTCAACAAACCAATGCTGAAGAACAGGGTCAAATTCTTTCTCTGAAAAGAAAAAAATAGCATTAAATCAACACTATGTATTTAGCTGTGTAAATTATACACAAAAAAGAACCAAGAAAATATCTGATRGAAATTTTTTTCAGTAATGGAAACAAACACAATAGAACTTGGTCTCTGACATTTGGATCACGCCACATTGGGGGTACACTGGTACATGTACTTTAGACTACAGACTAAAGGAACTGGCTCTTTCATTTAAGGTGTATCAAGAATGTATCAGTCAAGCCTTCAGACATTTTAGGGCTGTCAGTCCTCGCTTAAGATTTAGTTGTATAATGCTTTGGAAACTCTTATTTTAGAGGAATTTGTGGAATCTTACATTAGTTCCTACATAACCTCCCAAATTCTTTCACTGTTTCTCGCTGTGACCAAAACACCAGTTTGCCTTTGCTAGATTTAAAGTCTAAAGGATGTTCCAGTTCCATATTCCTTAATCAAAGACTCTCCTGAGACATTTCACTAGAGAACTGATTAAAATTTGCAAGCAAGAGAAGAAAACAGACATAGATTCCATATTTAGGTCTCCTAGCTCCTACCTATTAACTATAGTGATCACTTGGAGCCTTCAGAGCTACCTACTACTGAAAGTCCCACTTCATTTTACATAAAACGCAAAAAGTTTCACCTCAATACGAGAAAGGGCTTCTTTACATGGAGAGTGGCACAGCACTGGAACAGGCTGCCCAGGGATGTTGTGGATTTCTCTGGAGACATTCAAAACCCACCTGAATTTGTTGCTGTACAACCTGCTCTAGGTGACCCTGCCTTGGCGGGGGGACTGAACTGGATGATCTCCAGAGGTCCCTTCCAACCCTAACAATCAGTGATTCTGTGATCTCCGAGCCAAACAATACATTGGGGAGTTTTCTTCAAGCAAACCATAATAAGCRTTCCAAAACCTTTCACATTTTCATATGCATCTAAACATTACATGAAGCAGACAGCTGACTCCACCTACCAATATCATCATGCTAGCAACTTAAAGAATCTCCACTTATTTATGGAATAACTGAACATTTCCCAGCAGGAGCTGCTTCTTGGGTAAGTTCTTCTCTCAATTACATGGGCACCCTAAATGAAAGCTGGTTTACATTACTCTCTCTCTATGAAAAAGCTAAAATACGTGTATTTTTATATTTCAATTTCTCAGATGCCTTTTGTAAGGAAAAAAAAAAAAAAACTATTTGCCAAATTGTTCCGGATAYAGTATAAGTGCTTTGATAATCTTTTCCCCATCATTAGAAAGAATTATTTGTCAATCATTTTTCATTTTATTAGGTCTGTTTTTTCCATCTCACACTACACATTCCTGGGATGATTATTCAATGTTTACTCAGTTATTCAGAAGCAGAACCTCTCAGTAGAATGTTTTATCTTATTTCTACAAAACAGCTCATTTTTCTCCTCTGTGGGCAGGATGAACCCTTGATATCATGAATTACAGATGATTGTGTTGCTCCATTTAAGGTCAATTATTAATAGTTTTCTACCATCAGTTTACTGATGTTCTACTAAGAAGACACAGTCTAGTAATGATAATTTGTAGTTTATCTTATAATTTATCATGAAGAAATTTATTCTTTTTCACTTTTCTATAGAGTTCCTCCTTGTGAAGTTTAAAATACTAAACGTCAGTTAGATTAATTCTTTCAGTTTTGATACAATATGGAATTTAATGGAGGCATTAGTAGGGAACAAACAAATTTATAATGAGAACATTTATGCACTTGGATCACAAACATCTAAAAAACACTGGCACTTTTTATACATAAAGTAAAGCCTGGGTCYAGATTTAATTTGCCGTATTAATACCAGTTTGATTTACTAGCTTTTTTACATCCTGAATAAGCCACAATTTTTTGGTAATATAGAAATCAAAACCCTCATCTACACTTCATGATAACTACATTCCCTGGAAAGCCTATTAGAACAACTTACTTTAATTTGTAAGCTGGATAATACTTCACAAGTCACTTCACATATGGTTTCATCCATGCCTGCCAAAACTATTTAAATGCTTTTAATGTTATAAAACTGTGTAAACTGGTTATCACAAACTCCCAACTAAGTTTATATTTGGAATAAAAAGATTATTCAGATTTCATGGATTTGCATGTAGTAAAACCTCATGTCCCTGGTTCAGCTCATCCTTTAATTCTCGTCATATTTTTCGACAYGAAATTTTTTCTCCCCACCCTTCTGGCTCAATTATTTTTAAATTCATTTCCTTCAAACACACATATAAACAACTCTCAAATGTTAAATGTGACCCATTTGATCTTTTATACATCCTTCTTATGAATCTCTTATGAGGAGACTGCTTAGACAGAAAGAAGCTGGGAAATGAAAGATGGTCTTTTTTGTTTGTTTGAGTTAGAAATAGTCTTTTCTGGAAGGCTATATACCACTCGAAAGATTAAGATATCCCAAATACTAAAGCAGTAAAACTTGATTAACAGATGAAAAGTGAGCTTTCATGGACTGATTAGACTGCTTTGTTGTTTTGTTAATACTTACATAACAACTGGAAGAAAATCTCACTTTTCTGAAGTCCTAACCATTGCACTTTTCAATTAAATGCTGAGAAAGTTCACATTACAAAGTTCTCTGACAAAACCATGCAAGAGCAGACATGCTATTCCTCATGGATAACAGTGAAATGGTCTAAAAATTTTCGGGTCTTCCTCATATGTTAAACAAATACTAACAATTAGAAGTTTGCCTCTTGCTCCTATCCCTAGAAATGTTAACAATCTGTAGCTCAGAGTTAATCAATCTTCACTGTTCAAGCAACTATTTGCAGCCTCTCTTTTAAGCTTTACATTTAAGGTCTGTAATATCTGGATCCTCACACTTGTTGGTTCTACAAAGAACASAGATTATCCATATACAGTTTTGAGTGTCATGCTGTAACGAACATTTTTTTACTATTTTTTAAGCTTTTTACATAACTTTCAAGTGAAATATGTAAGCATTCACTCATGGAGCTCAGAGATATCTGAGTAGGTTTATCACCTCAGCATATCAATTTATCATGCTGTAAGGCACTAGTCAGCTGCAGAGTGAGCTCTGGTAGATTTTTAAGCTCAGTTAACTGACCACGGGAGTGAAGTGCAAATTTCCTTTTGCTGCCTCAGACATAAATGGTTTGCATTCTTCCCCAGATTTCAGACATGGATCTTTTCAATAGCCAGTAGCTTTACAACTTTTAAAAATTAACTACATGTTAACTACAGTTAGCAATAACCTATGTAACACTGACATGCCATTGTGAATTTTCAGATTTCAGAGGAGGGTCAGGCTAGAGCCAAGAAAATCCGTCCCTAACATTTAAACGTCTGTCACAATAATTTAAAGTAGGATGCCTTTTTCCTTTTTTTTTTTTAATTTTTAATTTTTAATTTTCAAATCTCACAGATAGCATTGGCCTAGAAGGGAAAAACAAACTCATTCTCCTTTTTTTCCTCTCTCAACATTCACAACTTTTGCATAGCTTTTATCCCTCTGTGCTAATATAGTCACAGATAATGAGAAAGGTTTAGCACACATTTTGGCTTTACTTTCTTTCAGGCTTTGGAAGAAAATCATTCCAGCAATTTATTAAAATTAAATAATATAGCCAGTTCCCCAGTAGACTTCTGCCTGCAAAGGAAGTGCTTTCAAAATGAACTCTGCTCAGACAAGCACTTTCACTAGTAACTCTTCCTCTGAGGCTCCTGACAGCCTGTGCTCCTTTGATCTGATTGTGTACATTCAGTGCAGTCCAGCAGCAGAAGAGATCCTCTGCAATGCTTGGCAGAAAGGATTTGGATTACTATACTCATAAATCCTAATCCAGCCCATCTGCCGTATGTTTTGACACCCCCATAAATCCTCCAACCTTTCGTAAGTAGTCATTTTCATCTGAGGAAAAAAATAAGTACTGATTTAGATGAGATTTAACATCTCTACTGCCTGCTAACAGCCAAGTACCACCACGGCAATTTCAGTCTTTGTGACTATAGAAACCTTTTTCACCACCCTATCAAAATCCATCTGCATGACCCACCCACATTGCACATTTCCCTTGCATTAAATCCTAATCCTTCACTTCATTATACTGCCCTTAAATAAGGCACTTAAGCAGATTTCTTAATTGGGCAGCCACTGCCAAAGCTCAGTCGTCACCTAAGTGGTATCCAAAGCATTTTCAAGATACTGTTCTTTTAACCTCACCTTGTCCATTTCACAAAGCACCGTTAAATATGGCACATGATCAAGACAGTCCAGATATCAAAGTCATCACACTCAAAATGTTATTTTTAGAACTCAGGAAATGCAGAGATGAAAGAAGATGTGTCATCAGGCATTACTCACAGGAGTTTCTTTTCCAAATTAGAACTCCTTAAAAATACGTTGGCTTCAAAATTGGGACTTCCAAAAGTAGTAAAATGCTGCCAGATCACTAGACTGACAGTATCTTCTTCCCACAGCGGATAGAGGTTCCTGGATAACAACTCAGCCAAGCTGGAGCCAAACTAGAATTCAAAACATATCCTCACCAGGAATGAAGCTATTTGCTACAACCCCTGCTGGGTCACAGTACTGAGATGGAAGTGGCCTTTAACGCTGCTTGATCACCTGCCCAGTTTGTTCCTGCTCACATGACCCACTAAATGCTCATTTGCACTGGTGATGCAACAACTGGCCTGAAGGTCTGTTTTTCCTTAGAGTTGGAACTCTCCAACTCCAATATTGGGACCAACCGTGCATATTTAATGACATTTACTTCTAGTGTTATGACCCCACACAACTCTTCTCCAACAAGGAAGTCAGTGCATTCACAAAACAGCTGAAGATTATCTGCACATACTTTTATTGTAATTAGGCTGTAGCACAAGCTAAACAGTCCTTATTGCTATGACTTGCCTTACATTAATTTGAGTTATAAATACTGGCATTTAAAAATGCCAAAGTCTTACTCTAAAATTCTTCATTCTTTAATATGAATCCTTAATTATAAAAACAAAAAAAAAAAATCCAAAACTGCAAAGACTCTAACCTCTCCACTGAAAAACARTTATAAGGACCACAGGGGAAAAGACAGACTGCACTAAGGTCAGAAACTGTGTGAATGACTGGAGATAGTACAAGAGCAGAAGGACTTGATAAGGACAGGAGAACAGAACAACACAGCCTTAGAGAAGTAGATAAAAGATGTAACTTGGGCAAACAGAAGTCAAGAAAAGCACAAGCAGGATGCCAGCTCAGCTCTGCAAGGCTGACAAAGCAAAAGTTATGCAAAACAATGGTATTACACTTACTCAAAAGTGGGGGTTGAGGAACAGCCACCTGAGGACATTGGACACTGAAGACCACCAAAGAAGACCCCAAAGAACCATAAAAGGATTTCTGATAAGGGCTGTGACTATGTAAAATAAAGTAATACATATGTATTGAGTAAGTGGGGATAGCCAATGAATATGTAATCAGTGTGTATGATAAGAATTCTGTTTACCCAACACTTGGGGCACTCGATCAGTGAAAGGATCCTCCAACTGCTCAGCGATGCAATAAACAATGCCTGCTTTGTAATACTCAAAAATGTGTTAGAAAGTGTCTATCTGGCCGATTTCATTATGAGAATACAGTGGCTTGATAAATCTATTTGCACRATCAGTGCAAGGAAAGGCTTTCTCTAAGTCCACACAGCTAAAAGCTGTGTGACAATGCTTATGCTACTGATATCTACCCACAGTTCATCTATCTGCAGCAGAAAGAACTTTACACAGGAGGTTAGAAACCCATTGGGAGCAAAAGACATTGCTGGACTGCCAGACTGCTCAGGGATGCTGTCCAGTACTACTGCACAGTTAGAGAGGTGGTTGTCATACCTGCATTTCATTTAACAAGTATTGTCTTAACCAGAGGTTTCGCAGTGAAGGAAGGGTGCTGCACTTTCCATGCTAGACAAAACACTGAGAGCTCACTGAACATGCAAGTATGTCGTAAGGCAGAACTGGAATTCAAAATGATTTTGAAATAACAGAGAAATGTTCAGAAAATTATACCTGTATAAAAGGCAGGGGCAACACTGATTGCTTAAAGCTACAAAAGTACGAGAAGTGGAACAAGTAGTTGGCTCATCTTCAGAGAAGCATGAGGGATTATCACGTATCACAAGCAACTCCTTTAAASCACTGCTAGAAAGGTAAACACTATTGAAACTACAAATTAAAGCACACCCTCCAAGACATGTGAAGTAATCCTTCCACTCTCCTCCATACTAATAAATCCTAAAAGGGTCTGGTTCCAACACAGATCTTTCAGAAATAAAAGATGGAACTGGATAGAGCAACATGACAGAGTAATTTGTTTAAGGTCAAAGGGAATCAGAGGAAGATTCCAGCTGTGTAAAATGGAACCACTTTGCTTCTGCCACTACCACATGGACTACAAGGAAGCAGGACAGTCTCATAGATGAGTGGCACAGCTGAGGTGGGCAGCACAGTTCAGCACTACACCTGAGCAAATTAACCAGCAGGCCTGCAGAGCCCCGAGGAGAAAGGACTTCTTGCCCCAGTCTCACTGGGAGCGCAAAGGCTGCAACTGCTGTATAGCTGGCCCGTCCTCTTGAGTAACAAACACACAYGAACATGAGTACCCACAGCTAAGGCTCACGATAACATTTATATCTCCTACATCACATTAAGTAAATCTGACCTGACAATACAATTTACTAAAGCCCTGCTTATTTGAATGGATAGAGACGCAGCTTTTTTCTTCACAAAGTTTCTTCTCCTCTTCTGTACAATGTACAGCCATGCTTAAGAAAAGAAGAAACAAAGTACAAAATGGCTCCTAAGAGCACAGACTGCAATCCTACCTACTACCAAAAACTGTAATGGCACATTTTATGTTTCCTACACTAATAAGAGGGCAATAAAGGAAAATTAAAGCCTATGGTCTGGTTTAATATGCAGTGGGAGAAAAACACACACTGTTAAAATACAAATAGACACATACTGACCAATGGATTTTATGAGCAAAAATGTAATTAAATTCCAGATTAAGCTCCTGGCAATGACTAAGCAACTTTACCAACCCAGTAGAAGAAAGTCATCACTAACCAATTTCTGCACGTGGGATAAATAGCAATTTGGCTCTAGGTTTGACAGAACAACCTCTCTAGGTATAATAGAAGTCTACCAGCAGGAATCCCATCAAGCTACAGCAGTTAGTTGCTACAGTGGATAACAGGATTCTAGAGTGGATCATGGATAACAAGCAGCATCTGATGTGCAGGTTTTTTTGTTTTTCTCTGCCTACTGAAAAAAATCAAGGTGTTTGTTTTATTCGTACTTTTAAAATATGTCAAAAGAACAAACAACAAAGTAGTCTTAAAACTATACTCAAAACAAATACATTACAATTTTGAATGTTTAATTGTAATTTTTCTAGTAAAGCTTAAAAGCCTACAACATTTCAAAGAGAAACACAAATAGTATTGAAAGTCCATGCAAAACACAGAACCTGCTTATCAACTCAGAAGGCATTTTATACCATCAAGGAAGATTGGTGTAAGATCATACAAGTAAACACTTATTTCCTTTAAAAAATACTTAAAGCTGATTTTTGTGCAGTTTTTTTTATTTTCAGATCTAGCAGTTTAGCAAGATAAGGAAAAGATTGTTAAGTGACTCAGAACCTATCTGTGTGACAAACTTAATATAGGCTATGTTGTAAATAAAATGTTATTTAAAAAAAATCTCACCTTCCTTCTACACYCACAAAATATATTTATTTATGAGAAGGCACAGTAGGATCACCAAAAGATACTCCCAAGTAGATAAGTATTATGTCTGAAGTCAGTATCCTTTAGGAGCAGGAATAAATTTCACAGTTATCAGCCACTTACTGGGCATTTATTCCAGATGCAGTAGTTATTATAAATAGCAGCCTGAAGGACATCTCCTGCAGCCTGTATGCAACCTCTGTTTAATTACTCCTTTTTCTATGATCCACTAGGATCACAATTCAAAAAATGGGAAGCACAAAGAACTGGAGAAGCTAAAGGCAACACAGCAATGACTAACCGTCTCAGAAAGCCTTAACAAAAGTGACTTAAAAGTGAGAACTACACACCTTCAAGATTCAAAGTCCCACCAACAGGAGATGAAAGGTAATTCACAAAGAATGCTGACAAATAGTAGGTCACCACCACTGAAGAAAAGCTTTGTTCTCAGGTGTACTGAYAGGAACTCCTCTCAAACTCCTAGTCAAAACAAGCAGTCTGAAGCACGTCTACATGCCTCCTTTCTCACCTAACCTAGTCTTGCCAACCAAGCAGCTATGAAGCCCTAGCAATAAAATTCTGGATATATGTGCTTGAAAGTTTGAAGAATAATACACTGAAGTAAAAAAAAAAAAAAACAAACAACAACAAAAAACCCACCCAACCAACCAAAAAAACCCACCACAAACAAGCAAACAAACAACACCTCATAAAAGAAATTAAATTAACAACCTTTGTAAGATCTTACCAGCAAGTACTGCAATCTTGAGAAGCAAGACTGGGAAAACTACCATTTTAGTAACAACTTCTTTTGTTCCTCTTTTTCATTAGATTGCTAGCTTTTTAATAGAATTGGTTATGGTCAAAGATTAATTTAAAGAAAAGAGAGCTTGGTTTTTTTCTGTGTTAATTACTGGGGAAGCTTTTTGTATTCATTCCCTATGGAATACACTAAACAGAAATGGGAATGAATACCTATTAGAAAATGAATAGAGAAAGCAAATTAAACTTTTTGCAGCAAACGGTCCCAGCTAACTACATAAGTAATTACTGCTCAACGATAGTGAAAAGTGTTGCAAAGGTATCAMAGGAGTAAAAATGCACAAATATAAGAATATTTATCCAATAAGTAAAACTGCAAACACTTCAACAGAAAATTTCCTCAAAAGTATGTTTGACAAAAATAACAGAATACCTTGAATGGGATGTCCTCTACTTGTTTCCTTATACATGAAATATGAAGAAAACAATATAAAAAACACTGGTGTTAATTTTTTTCCCCCTTATTCTAGGGATCCTTTTAAGGTGTATTTAAAAGGATATTTAAGCATAGCCTTTTAAAAATACAAACTGCATTACTAGAGTCTGAATCAGAGACAGAGTTAAAGGTAAAGCAATTACTGACCTCCATATTGCAAAACCAAATCCTTAATAATTCAAATAAAGAGAGATTAAAAATAGTGAAGCAGAATATGGATAACAAAACTTACTTCATGACATGGAATGTCATTACTCTCCATTAAGCTAATGTGAAGAAATGAGGCAGTTAGTAGCAATCTCCCAATGAACCAATACCAAGATATTTCTCAACTATTAGGGGGTGAAGTACTTAAAAGAGATCAGTTACTGGTACTGTAAGAGGTGTGCTGAAACCCCTTAACCGATTACGTTAAACTTACTTGAAAGCCTGCGCAGTTATCTTGTTTAGCTCAAAAAAAGATCTTTCATATTTCCTGTGAGGTAATGATCTGTGGTCAAATGAGTCTACCTGTGAAACAATCCAGCTTCTCTGAATGAAATGAAAAATTATATGCTCTTTTTAGAAGAAAGGAAGAAATTTATTTTGTCTTAAATACATTCAGTACCATTATCAAGGCTTTTGTTTTAAATAAATTCCTTATTTTTTATAGACAAAACAGAAGAAGAASAAGAAAAAGAAGAGGTGCAAATAGAAATCACATTGCCTGCATGTACGCATCCACATTTACACACACAAACACACAGAGCTAGCCTTGGTAATTCCTGGTTTGTCCAAGTCCAACACATCGCAAATGTGTTTTGGGCATCAAGGACTTAAATGCAACAATCTTTCCTTAGCATGGCTCTGGTGCAAACAGTCAGCTATTATTAAATTCATTCCAGTCTCACTAACGAGTGGAGTTTGGAAGTGCAGCATTTTTGAGCCATAAAGAGATGATTTATAATGAGAAGTCACTCAGCAGGGAAGCTGAAGTACAGCAGTTCTCTCTGCAAGTTATCATAACAGAAAGCTATTTAACGAGTGTGGGTTTCTTCAAGAATTCAAAAAAGTCAAGATTTGGAATAGAATGTGTTACATTATGCAGACACTCACATCACTGAACATTTCTGCTACAGTAAAACCACCAAAAGAAAAATCCTCAAAGATGTTCCTATCTCGAGCTTTTGGCTCATTTTTTTAATAAGTTCTTTCAAATGTAAAACGTGGATTTGTAGAGATTAGCAGATAGACACAATTCAGTACAAAAAAAGTTAGTGAAGTTTAATGAACTAAACTAAGTTGCCTAAGGTCAGGCACTCCATTGTGCAAACAAGAAAAAAATGTGCCCTGAAGCAAGAAAGTGTTTGACAAAGACACAATAAGAGAGCAGAGAGGTACCATTCCTCAGCAAGCCCAGGAGAGGCCTGAGTTACCTGCAGTTACCCACTCCTTACAGCACTCACCCCTGCAGGGGAGCACTATGGCTGCTGGTGACTGAAACTCACACACAAACCTGAACCCTCCCCTTAATCCACCTCCAGATCAAAGCTACATCCAGCCTCCAATAATCATTTAAAAATAAATACATTTTCAATAAACCATATGCCATAATCTTCACGCATGTGATGGGGACATAAGGGCTTTGCATGCTAGAAAATTATCCACCTTGACTTTCAGGTTAAATTATTGAGTTTGCTAAGGAAGGATGCCAGCGAGAAGGTGGGAAGAAGACACTGGAGCACAGTATGCCAGAATTCTTAAAATCAAAATGTAGGCATAACTCATTCAGGTTGCATTTATTTTCTAACCAGTAAATTTAGACTGTGGCTTCTTGACAATAGGAGAATTTAAACAGTAATGATGTTTTGGGAACTTTTTTGTTTATTTTTTCCTATTGTTTCCGGAGTGAGCAGTTCCTTGTGCAGAGTGACATTGTGTCAGCCCAGTGGAGGGAACAGTGTATAAAAGTGGAAAGCTGAAGAAAGGGGTTAACTTTGTTAAGCCATGACTGCTACCAAACGTGCCTATCAAAATGTGACTTCCAAGAATATCGCTAGGACAGCCGCAATCTTGCCATGCATGGTAAAAAAACACAACAAACTGAGACTTGTAGTAGAAATACTTGTCTGAGAACAGTTATAACCATTATACCTCAAGAAGTGGCATTTCATTTTCCTAAGTCTTGAAAAATAAACAAGTTCCAGTAAACAGAAGATATACACTCTACATTAAAACGAGAAGTCCTTGAGTTATCATGCACAAAGAAGCATTACATRGCCACAAAATTCCCTCCCACCAGACAGCCTTAAAAATATTCACTCTACACCAGCTGCTTGTTTTCAGGGTCACTACACAGGTTACCTAGATGTCATGATAGTAAAGGCCCAAATTTCTGAATCTTTCAGAAAGCTGTGTGACATATTTCCTTATCCCTTGGAACAATACACATCTTCAGCTTCATGATAATCCTCACATAGTAGGATGAACTTCACTGCTAGTGTTTCTCTGCACTTCAAACCATCTGCCCAGCCCACAGATCCTTCATCAGCTCATCATTCTCCTGTCAAAAGCACCTTAAGTCTTCCAACGAAACCTTCTTCATCTACACCTCATAGACGGTAGTTACCCTCAAATCACTCCAAAAAGTTAAGATTCTTCAAAGTTTTGCTGTAAGTACCATGACAAAATGCAGCTGATAACAGGTCAAGATGATGCTTCTGTCACCAGCTCTGACACAGATATGCTAAATGATATTAAGCAGATTGCTTAACCACCTTCTGTCTTCTTTTGCTCTAATCCTTCCATACTGCCTCTAATACTCAGATACTGTATTTCTAACAGTAGTAGGAATTTGTAATTATGTTTTCTATGGAGTTTAAGAAGGTTCTAGCCCTACATAAGCATCAATTACACAAATAATTAAGCACCACAGACAGCAGTGGACTCTTACTGTGTGATCTAGAAATTGTCATCCAACATGCCTCTGTTGCATATTTATCCAGCCTAAGTAGCAGCTTTCAACAACTTTATTTTCATCTTTCTTTGCCCCTAGCTCCTTTCTCTGTTTGCTTCTGCCAAATACTACCCAGAAATGCAATGGTGCTTTTCAAAGTGGTGCTGTCCATCATTTTATACCCAGTGTGTTGTAAAATCTACCGTGATTGAACACTGCATCCTAGGAAGCCCATGTAAATATTCACAGTCACAGAATAGTTTGGGTTGGAAGGAACTTTTAAAGGCAATCTAATTCAACATCCCTGCAATGAGCAGGGGCATCTTCAACTAGATCAGGTTGCTCAGAGCAGCAAAAAACTCAGAAGTTGTTAATCATTCATGTACTTCTCAACTTTGCCAATCAATGAACAAAATACATTTCTTGACATTGCTTAGAGAAAAAAATGAGAATAATCTTTAAAGACTAGGAATAATCACACATTATGGATTTACCTGGCTAGCAATATTCATTTTAGTGGTGAAAAATTTGACTGAAAAGACTAACATTTTAAATTAYGCATCTACAATTTTCCTTAAAATTCCTTCTTATCTACACAAGTACATAAAAATCATTAACCAAAATACATTCAGGGACAGAAATGACAGCTGCTAAATTTTTCAAGAGACTCTATGAAAGGACATTGAAGTTTTTCCAGTTATTAAAAACTACATCTTCCACAATTCACATATCTAAATAGAAACTAAACTGTAAAGACTACCCTGCAGTAGTATTTGTAGTTCTTTGAAATAAACTCTCTCAGTATTGTTGGGTTGTCTGAGGTGATTTCTGAGATTAATGTTTTTAATACTAAAATTATGAAAACTATGAAAATTATAAAAACATCATGATGATGAAAATCCATTTTTAATCACCTACCAGCTTAAAAGCATCAACATCTCAAATATTTGAAAGTGAAATGCCTTAAAGCAGAGGCTCCACAGAAACCATCACTTTGTCAAGGCCAGTCTCCAAGTTCCTTAGAAACCTTACTTGTCTTAATTTCACAAACAGAAGAATTARGCAGTTGGACTTTTTTGTAGAAGACAATATATTTTCCGTCCTTTTGCTCAGTAACTTTCCAGAATCACGGAAAACCCTCCTTATTAAAGAAGAAAACCAGAATACCCACATTTCAGTCTCTACTCATTATCTGTGATAGACTCCAGACTATACAGACATTCTCTCCCAAAGACTGCCATGAGAAYACATGATTTGAGCCCTTTGTTTTGGAGGAGACCTGAGCTATGCCATCTCACTGAATAAGAATTTAAGCATCTTTTTGAGCACATTCCCATCACTCAGAGCTCACCGTGCATACAGCAGCCCTGGTGTGCTAGAGCACAAGGGGGATAAAACATCCTGAYGACACAGAAGTAAAGATGTGTGGTTGGACAGGCTTTACAAACACTCTGCACATAACCTAGTTAGTGTATGCCTAAAAGGAGGCAAGGAGGGTATGCAGGGACCCAGTTCAGCTGCAGGCAACAGATGAACAGGACCTTAAGACACAACTTTTGGAATTGGGTAATGCAACAGCATAGAATCAACTGTGTCCCTACCTCCTCCTTTGCATCTTGGCCAAGGCTTACATACTTTCCACATACTGCAAGTATAAAAAAAGAGGAGTTTAAACCAAGAGTTAAATTATGAAGAACACCTCCTACTGCCTGCAACAGGCCTCCCTTGGACCAGAGCATTAATAGGTGGGGCTGACCTCACTTCTGTCAAACTCACAGTCAGCCTTTTAATCTTATCACAGAAATAACTGGAAGGCTAGAAAACCCACTTCATTTTAATTTTTGTTATTTGCTTTCTGAAATCCCAGATTAAAGAGGTTTACATTCTTAAGCACTGGCCAAAACCATGATGACTACATATACCGGTTTGGTTTGGGGTTTTTCCCGTGAAAGCTGAGAGTCTCACTGGGACAGATGTTACAAGTGTATAATTCGCTGCTCTACCGTACGTGTATGTTTTGTTAAAGGGCTGTGGCTTGTCAAAAGAGCACTGGGCTAGCTGCTTGTCTTACCAGGCAGTTTTGCACTGGTTCAATTGGATGTTGGGAATGAGGAGGGAGTTCGCTCTCAGAGAGCRCCAAACTAGGAAATGCTGCTGCAGTGCAGGGGTCAACAGAGAAAGCTGTGGGAAGCAATGAGCCACGAGGCTGGAAATAGGAGGCTTGAGAAAAGGAGGGAACTGCATCTCAGAGACAACTGAAGACTTTTCTAGAGACGTACAGGAGACCACAAAGATCCAACAAGGGAAAAATAAGAGGCTTTACCCTTGCAAGGATGATACTAGACAAGGATGAAACATGCTTTCAAACACAATTATTTGAATATACACCACCTGGCAAATCTGCAAACCTCTTCAATGAGATCCTGCTTTTGTTTTACTATTTGTATTCCAAAAAMACCTAAAAAATTTTTAAAGATTCTTGGTGCATTCTCTTTAATGAAAATATCCAGACAGGACATTTCTCAGAGCTCTGACATGGCATTACTGGCCTAAGATCTAAAGCAGAAAATGCTGAGAAAACTGACACACCATTTGGAACTGAATGATGTGTCTTCTTCCTCAAGATGCAAAGAGGTGCTTTCTTTTCTACTGTCAATAAACTATTCTTTCTACATGGAGGTTCCCCTTTGTTCTAAAAATGTCACTGACTCTGACAGAAAGAAACCTCATTGAATAAAAGGGCAACTTGTCTTTACAAGAGATTTGATTTTTCAAATGGAAAAAATCAACCAACATACAGCATTTTGAAACTAACAGCAAAAACCTTCCATTTCTACACGGTCACAGGCAAAACCAACGCAGGAGGAAATTTAGCACCACAGAGAGTAGAGATTAAAAAGCACGCCCAGAAAGCTGGATTGTCTTTGCCTGGGATCTAAGCTAGGATACCGTCCTGGAAGGGCTTCCTCCAGCCCAGGACTGCAACATCAGCATGTAGGATGTTGAGTACACTTGTTCATGACCTGCTACTTCCCCACCAGCTTCAATTACTGCTTTTTAATCAATTTCTGAAAGGACAGGAACTTGATAACCAATTTTGACTATTCAAGAGTCCAACTTCACCAAAAAAAACCAAAAAGTAACCAGAAAAATCTTTCATCAAATGCCTGTGTGTTTACAAGTGGTTCAGCATATCAGCATATCAGAGGATTAGTTCTAAAAACACAAGAGTGACAACAGTGGCAGCTTCATGAGGGAGAAGGTGGTGAGGCAGCAGAAATGTGCATTAAGATTCTTTATGTTACTGTGGATGAGTAGAGAACACTGTAGGATGTCTAGGGATTTTGCAGGAATAAAGTTCTTTTCTGGAAAGGAACACAGATGAGTAGAAAGTGCTTGAACTTTGTTTTTTGAATGCCCTAATTTGTTCATGTTTACCCTGAAGCTACCTGAAAGCTGTATTTTAGGCTAATCTACCTGTCTTTTGAACATTTCCTAATTATTTACAAAGCCAGACAGTACTGGACTCAAAGCAGGGTAGTATCTAACCTTTTCTGATGATGCAGCTACTATTGCCAGAACACTTGCTAACTTCTTAGAAGGTAAATTTTCTTTTATCCCACAACTGCAATCCATGCAGAATTTATATTTTAAAATGTTATTAATGCTAAGCATGCTGTCCTCCTATAGCTATAGGCTGGAAAAGGTTATTTTACAAACCAGTGGGAAAGGAAAGGTCTTCCTTTGTATGTTAAAATACGGACTTCCAAATTCTGAAAAGAAATAAAAATCAAAAAATGMAATATGGCTTGCAAAAATTTCAGCATCGTTTATGTCATGTTGTCTTTCTGTGACAACACACACAGTGAATAGGAAAAGGCTTGTGAAATTGAGAGCATGCTTTAAAGAAAAATACATTCAGATGAAGACTTATGGATATATAAGTATGGTTAGAAAAGGAGAAGAAGCAGCTAAGAGACACTTCATTCTTGAAATTTCATTTAACAAAGACTGTTCTCCAGAGAAGTCACTCTGACACCTCATCACAAGCATGTTTCAGTGCCATCTAGCTAATGCTCAAGTTAACTTGCATCACTGCACAAGGATCTTTGTTTTCCTGCAAATATTCCTTCTTCAATTAAAAAAAAGAAAAAAAGGGAGAAGTGGCATATTGGTTTGTCTTCAGATCCATCAGTGTGTTGAAGCATAAAGAATTTGGGTTGTTCTTGAAATACTTGARCTTTGATGTATTTATGTGAGGAATGTTAAAAATGTAACCCCTAAAACCCTTTACSCCGTGACTGAGTTCTTGATCTGGACAGATCCACATGACTGAGTACTTTAAATACTGCTCTTTCAAGTATAAACATATTAGGTGTCATTATGCAACCCCTCTGTTCAACTATTTTGTGTGAGACATTAATGGAAGAGTTGAGACAAAGGAAAAAAAAAAAGAAAGAACAATAAAGGAAGACCATTTCGATTTGTTTTAAAAAATGCAAACAGTATTGATTTCTACAGAAAATAAATTTGTAAAAGTAAGTGAAGAATGTATTTTGAAGARTGGTATGCTTTAAATCCTCTGAAAGCTCATTTTGCCTCTGCCACAGTACACRTTTCCATACAAGAAGAGACATTTGCAGTCCTGAACACATCACTGTGACTGTGTAACACCAACTAAAAATGTGCTTTCCAAATTTTTATCAAAATTCTTCGGATTAAAATAATCTGACAGGCTGAAAAATCTCCCTCCATCCCAAAATAGATGGGAGTTTCCTTTGACTCAGCAATGTGATTTTATATCCTCTAAAAATCATAATTAAATCATAATGGCCCAGTTTTAAATCTTTCTGCCTTGAAAGTGTACCTTTCAAACCCCTTTAGAACTACCAGACTAGCCACTATGTATCTGTTATGGCACTGAAAACCTCAGAAAATAATAAATCTATAACCAAAATACGCTTGGTTTCCTCTGCACAGTAACTGCATTTTGGATTTCAGACTGTGAAAGCATGCAAAATGAATATGCTCCTGAGGAAAAAACCATCCGCAGTTCCAAAACTCTGATAGTGAAGTGAAAAACAAACTAACAAAAAAACCCACCAAGAAGTTGCAAAGTTGCAAAAGCACACAGTACAAGGTTGGGGATCATTGTGCCAAGATCAAAYGTAGTTACTAGATAATTCTTCAATAAAGTAAGTCTTAATCCTGTGTTCTTTTTTTTTTGTAGTATTTTAATTAATTTCCCTTCACATACCTAGAAAAACTTTTTACCAGTAGTTTAACAGGTTTCTCAAAGAGCATTGGAAAATTTTTCAGGAAGGATATCCTGAAAAATAAGAAATGTCACTGAACAAAATGTGGGTGGGATTAAGACAAAGTACAGGAACTTGCTCCTGAGACCCGTTGTGCTTCCTCCAGTTAAGCAAAAGCAGCATCCAAAAGCTTGCTCCAGCAAATTGCCTTTTTCCTCCCCACCCTCACATGTCAGCCCCAGCTCTTCCTCCCCTGCCCACCTTGATTCTCAGTGCATAGACCCCTCTTCTCTCCTCACCCTTCCCACCAGCTGTCCCAACTGGAACTCCCTCTTTAGCACTCAGCTGGGACAGCTCTCGTGTCTGCAGATTGGTGAGGAGTAAGGGGAGAGCAGGACAGGGCAGCAGAAAGCAGGACAAGGCAGAAGGTGCTTTGAAGGGCATCTGTGTAACAGTGAAACAACTCTCCCTGAAAAAACAAGGAGCTGGTAAGTGGACTAAAGATGAGGTGTTCAGCTCAGTGACATTTTTGATAGACTGTACTATTTTAGACTGAAGAACAATTTCAGATACTAAAGGCAGAGAGAGCACACATACAATGAATTGGCAGGGACTTGGCTGGATGACTTGCTAGAATAACTACTTAAGAGCTCTCCCATTCTGCTAGGCACACAGACAATCTCCACAACACCTAAAGAGACTAGAATCTCTTTCATTGATTTGGGTTTTTTGGTGGGTTTGGTGTTTTTAACATTGCAATTGTAAATTTATTTGGCTGAATAAAACAACTGTTCTTTAGCTGACCATGACAGTTTCCAACTGACAATAATCATCAGCTTACACAAACGGATTTACTTTTATGAATTAACAACCTTCATTGTTTCATTAACATTAACTGCTTAGGGATAAACCTGAAAGTTTCCAGCAGAGTCTAAAGAGGGTTAAAACAGCTTTGAGAAATCCAAGCTTAGCTTTTGGGGTGGATAAACAAATGAAGAATGAAGGAAGCTGCTTGGAGATATTTTTGTTTGGCTAATCGTCTTTACGTTATCTGAAGTCAAAAGTTTCCATCTTGGATCCTACTTTGTACAGCCACTGGGCAACTAAAAAGAGCTTGTACAAAATGTTGCTGTCTTCCAAATATTTATCAGAAGACCCTACTATCAAGGAAATACTTTCATTAATAACTTAAAGCAGTGGTAGACATGTTTTTTTCTACATCATATAAAAGCACTTTGTACATGCTAAACACAGTCTTGTGTGAAAACCTAAAGATGAACAAGTTTCAGAAATTATTTAGAAAGTGATCATCTGACCCCACACGATTTGTCCACAACGACGGAAAACCATCAGTATGGGTTAACTCCACTGCCAACACCGACATTCTCAAAGACACCTTCTTCTCTGTTGACCTATGAGATTARACAACTTGTCCAGAGGATTAAAGTAATTGTATTAATTCCTCGATAAATACGTCTAATGAGAATTCTGCCTGGTTTGGCCATCATGGCTGAGCTGAGGCACTTCCATCAAGCTGTCAATCATATCTTGATAGGCTTTCAGGATTCATGAGCTTGCTAGGAAATGCTGGGTGGTGCTTTATCAGGTGCAGCACTCATACGGAGAGCAGGACGAGGGAAGCAGCAGGGGAGGCACCGGGCAAATTTGTGGAATCTGACCTTTTGCTTTGGGCACCTCCTTGGATTTTTGCCTTGTCCCAGGTGGCCAACAGTCATGTTATTTTATAGAAATCTTTTGTTAAGTACTTGTGAAGTGTTGCAGTGCAAGTTCCTAATGGATTGCACATCTGGCATAGTAGGCAAACGTGGCCCTCATGAGGCCCCAGACTTGCAGACCAGCAAGGAAGCCTGTACAGGTGGGAAACAACCACCTCCTTAAGAGAAAACCTACGTTGTGCCAAACTAACTTAGCTGCAGCAAAGAGTGAACTGTTGAGGAGTAACTGCAAGACCTGTTGACAGAAGTACGGAGATAGAATAGGTTTTCATAACGCTGTGGTGGCCAGTGCAGCAGATAAAGCATGAATGAASCAACTTACCACTGAACAGCAGAGATATTTCCTCCAAAAACTATGAGATATATATGCAAATCACATTTCGCTAAAGACTAAGGTATTTCCAGTCTTTACACTGCTTTCTTCATGGTTATTGTAAATTATACAATTTGACAAAACTGATTGGAGTCTGATAAAACTAACCTACATAAAAGAAGGGGAAGATCTACCACTTGAAGGAATGAAGGCTTAATGCAGTCTGAAAGAGAGGTAGATGAGAAAAGTTACTAAACAACTCTTATAATGGAGTTAAATTTAGAGTGTAAAATTACAAACTGAAAAGTTTCAATTTTGCCACTAGATAAAACTATCATCTTCTGAAATTCTTCCGACACCAGGCCTTTTCTTGACACAAATTAATCTTCAAAATTTTAAAACCGAATATTCCATGTATCTTTTTTTCTGACTAAGTCCTGTTTGGAAAATTTCTCAGTAAAGGAATCTCACAGACAAAAGAGATGTCTTCTAAAATTGCTGGTCTCTTATAAACTTCATAAAAGGCTCCATTCACACTTGAAACCTGAAACCAAATAGAGTACATCCTTCAAGGAAGAGGAATCTACACCATAAATGCCATTTACAGACAATCCCATTGCTTTCTATTTCTCATCCTGAATTCTCGTGAGCTGTTTAACTGTACTACTTCCAAAAATGTATCAATAAACTTATAGCAAACCAGCCTATAGAAATTAAGCTTTTTAGAGGATAACTACTTGTGGAAATCATGTAAACAGTCTACTATTATTATTCCTAATCCACAGAAAAAGAATCTAGACAGAATAATGGAGTTGTCTAGGGTAATAATGGGTCAATGGCAGAAGCTGACAGAACCTGACATTCTTAAAAATCCTTCTCATCTTGCCACAGCAGCTTAATGCATATTGGTAAACATAGCACATGGAAAGTATTTTAACAGAGATACTAAAGCAGAGAGGGGAGAAGGCAAATATTGTCAGATTCCTCAGGGGAAAATCTACATTTTGAAGCACTGCCCTTTGAGATAAACATTCCTTTTTCTGGTAAATTTCTTTGATAACCAGCTACAAGAACAGTAGTCACATTATTTTGCCCTTTCCTCGTCACATTTTCTAGAATTGACAAAAGCATCYATAACTATTAAGAAAACAAAGCAAAATGAAATCTATATTTTTAAAATATTAAAGCATTTAAAAAACTGCCATTAACCATTTTCAAGAAGCATTTCCTGCAACTACAGCCAATTGTTTTATTTTTAAAGCAAAAAGAAACAAATTTTCTGTGAAAGCTCTGAAGTAGCTTTAGAAAATCTACAAGGGATTGAGAACTTTGATCAAGTAACCACAGAGACTATTCTGTCTTAAACATTACAAAGAAAAGACAAAAGAGGGGAAAAACAACTGCTAATTATCATCTTGGTAACATTTTTAAGCAGACTGGCAAAACCAAAGGATTAAGTGACTCTGTGTCAAACAAAAGATTAAGTATCTCTCCTTGATAGTGATTCATAAGTACTAGAAAACCTAAAGAACATTTTTAATAGCTACTGTAACTATTTAAAACTTTGGCCACAAACTGGAGAATCTTTCAGCTAATTGATGAGCATTTCTCCTTATACTGTATAAAATGAACTTCCAAGTACATGTATAGAATTCAAACTTTCCCCAAAACTGTACACTGACTATTGGTTTGGAATTCCCATGTAAAAGCAAGAGAAAGCAAAATTGTAAGAGAATATAACACAGCTTGGGTCATAGTGAGCACAGGTCTATATGGAGAAGACTAGTTTTATAGCAATTGGTTTTGAGCCCTGCCTTTAAAAATTAAAAAAAAAGTCAGACTGAAAACACACCTTCTGACAAATCCTATTCTGTTATTTGTTTCTGAATATTTTGAATGAGGAAGGCTTTGCGTATCAGTGATGAGGACTGAAAGAAAATTTTCTTTTCAGTTCAGATGTTCCAACAGAATACCTCCCTACTTCTACCTACTTCTGCCTTTGGGGAGTAAGAATATGTATCAGCATAAAGCTTATGTATTTCTGGAGGAGCGCGAAAGAAACAAACAAAAAATTGTAAGCCATCTACACACAATTAGTTTGCAAACATTAGCATTAATGAAGCCTGCTTTCCCCTGAATGCACATACCGTGGCAAGAGACTTCATGCCTGATACAGAACTCAGAATGTGTTGCTGCTGCTTGGATTTTCAGTATCTAAAAAGGTGCTCCTAAAATATTTTTCTCTCAGGGAAACTTGTCTCTTCTCTATTGCTATTACAATTTTAACAAAGCTTTTAAATGCTTCACCTTTGAGAACATTGTTCCTCTGTCAAATTGGCTTCTCCTTGACTGATGGATACTAAAGTAAATAAGTAGAAAGGTGGACAGAAATTCCAAGCATATTAATGCAATCTGTGTGTCTTTTAGAATAAGCTTACACTAAAACTAGTTTGTGAGACAACACCATCCAGAGATTGCTAACTTGCTAAAGATCTTCTGTGAGATAGAAAATTAGCAAGTTCTAGTTCAGGAATACCAAACCTATTTTCGGTCACTTTATGCTCTGTACTAAATTTTGACCTAAACAATGTTTAAAGCTAGGCGATAAATCCTAGAAGTAAGTTTAGAACAAACATCTGTTTGTCGAGGCCACTTTAGGAGGATACTGGAAGGAAAGTACTAAAAATGTTATTTTGTTGAATAGGTAGGGAGACGTTAACACTGAGATGCCTAAAAATGCCAAGTTTCAAATTTTATCAGGAAGAGTTTTGAAATTAAATTCCTTCTAGAATACAAAATAGAACTTGAAGAATTAGAAAAGGTAGACACTCAGAAGGAAACACAGTTACACTAATCACCTGTGTTTGCCAGACGTGGGGTTTCATGTATTTCTGTTTCTCTGGTTCATAACAAATTATCTGCCTCCAGTATTTGGCATCAGGTCCTTGGTTCTTAGAAGCAAGCTCCAAAATGTGTTGTCCCTTGCCCCATCCACACAAGGAATTACGCTGCTGAGCCAGTCCATTCCCTTGACTCCGGGAGCCCCCAGTGATTGTGACAGACATCCTGGTACTCCTTACAGTGCTTAGCTGACAGGATGGTACTTTCCTGGTTCATTTCAGCCTGAAATGTGCTACCAGCAGTCATGTGCACTTATGGATTAGGCACTAGAACTGYCAGCTTATCTTCTCCCACTGAGTTTTTCTTAAGCTATCTCAGTGATGCCAGATCTCAACAAGCTTTACTCTTGCTTACTAATTGAGAAGTGCCCTGGGGTCTGAAGACTGCATTATAAATATAGTGACTGATCAACTTCATTAATGATGTTACCTTCAGACTGGCAAGTTTGGTTTTAAGTGGTATCATACAAAATGTAGTTCATAAAACAGAAGGCAGGGGACTTCAGCTTTCTGTAAAAATGTATCATAACATTCACTAATTTTGAGAGACGGTATTTTCCCTTTTAGGATTGATGGGTGGAGGACCTCCTGGTGCTTCTCACATATTTTTATGATTTACTTGACAGGAGAGAGACATGACAGCATTAACTTTCTGAGAGGTTAGTAATATCCAGAGATACACAATAAAACATTAAAATATGCTGTAAGCTCTTCAGCTTATCCCATGAACTCAAAAAAAATCTGCTGTCACTCAGTTGTCTAGGCATTCTAATCAGTTGTTAACATTTCCCTAAATAACAGTTGACAGTATAAAGTAAGATTGGTCAAATACACATTTTTAAATCCTTCTTTCTAATAAGAAACTTTGCTAGACCTAGAGAGCAACATACACACCATTCATTCTCACTGACAAGGTAACTTTTCACACGGTTGATAGAGATATGTGGGCAATTACCAGGTCTTTCAGGGTCAGCAWTTTTTTCCTACTTCATTTCCTTGCTGGAATTTTAAATATTAGATAAGATTTTAAACATTTTGCCTTTAGGTTATCATTGACCACACTAAAACAAGAATAAAGAAATGGATCCTTGGGACAGTACAGAGCTAACATGAGAGCAACTGGGTTTTGTCTTTCCTAAAAGAAAGCCTTCTACAGCAAATTTACAGTCTTGGCACATATAAATTAATTATGTTTAGGTTTGGTCTGTATGACATTGTTCTTCTAAAGCAAAGGGCTATTTTGCAGAAACTAGTTAAATAAAAGTCTAGTTCATGTCTTGGCCTGATCTGTTGTATGTTTATGGCAGAGTCCTGACTGACATGTCTTGCCAATAAGCTTTTACAGCTAACTTGTATTTTCATCTCTCTTTCCCTAAGATTTACATTTTTATAGGACGTTTCTTCTGACAAAGCATGAAGGTAAACACAAGATCTTAAGACATCAGACTGTGAATTAGGAACACATTCCCTTCCACAATTTATCTATTTTTTTTCCTCCTGATAACAAAGCCTTTCCAATCTGGCTTTGTTCATACTACATAAAAGACTTCCCTCTTAACTTGAAGGAATATTCCCACAACCTGGTAAAAAAGGTTCATTCCTTGCCAGCGAATGAAAAAAAAGTCCTTTCAAGCATTATATTTATATTATTCAATTATTTATAAATTAACAGTCAACTCTGTCATCATCACACTAAACTTCCATATTTTGTTTTCTGACTTCCCTTATTAAAAAAAAATATAGAACCATCTAGCCCACAATTTTATGCTGCTTTTGTCTGGTTTCTAACTTTTTTTACCCATAATTATCTCATGTGGAGAAAATTCTGAAAACAAGTTTTGGCTTTTAAATATTAAAATGTTATATACTAAGAAATAACTTCATTCTTGCATTATTGCAGAATGACACAGCCCACAGAATCTATTTCAATGACAGTTTCTCTCCTACCACAGCAAACAGACATTCAGGTTGAATTCACGGATCCTTATCTTTAGGAAGATATGGCAGGACACACTTTCACAATTGGCATCTTCAAATTATTCCTCTTCTAACATCTGGTTTGTATTTTGCAACACCACCACCCAAAATTTCTTTACACAACTGTCCTTTTTTCAAACAAATCCCCTGCATTAACTAGCACTTTCTTCAAACAAATTCTCATATCTATATTTCTGATCAACTTTGGGTAGTAGTTCCTAAATGGTTGCATATAAAATCCTCTTTAATGCAATCTCAAGGGCAGTCCTCTGAAGTAACAGCTAATAGCATAACTTAGCAATACTTTGAAACATTAATTGGAAGATAGGAAGGGCAAAGCTGTATCCTGACGTTAGGTATGGTAATTATTTCTTATACCTGAGTGAACATCTGTGATCATTAGTTTTAGATTACAATTTCTCAGGAGCAAATCACTCTGATTTCTTAAAGCCACTTTGAAATTGCACATCATCAAAATTAGGTCCCCCCTTCCAGTTCCAAATGTGTATTTGAGCACAACAGTGCACCTATTAAAGAAACATTTGGCAGCATAAAAATTGCAGCAGATGTGCTAGATGCCAAGAGGCACAGGAGTTGAACATAGTATGTCAAAACCCCCTCAAAAAAGCACCCTTTTCAGATCCTGCGTTCTAGTAAAAGGACAATATACAGAACCACAGAATGTGCTGGGTTGGAAGGGACTCACAAGCATCAAGATCATCTCTTAGCCCTGCACAGAATCATCCCCAAGAGTCACACYATATGCCTTTTGTCCAAACACTTCTTGAACTCTGTCAGGCTTGGTGCTGTGATCACTTCCCTGGGGAGCCTGTTCCAGTGCCCAACCACCTGCTGGGTGAAGAACCATTCCCTGATATCCAACCTGAACCTCCCCAACACTTCAGGCCATTCCCTCAGGTCCTGTCACTGGGCAATACAGAAGAGATCAGTGCCTGCCCGTCCTTTTCCCCTCATGAGGAAGTTCTAGACTGCAGTGAGGTCTCCCCTCAGCCTCCTCTTCTCCAGGCTGAACAGACCAAGTGACCTCAGCCGCTCCTCATACGCCTTCACTCAAGGCTCTTCATCATCTTTGTTGCCATCCTTTGGATGCTCTCTAACAGTTTAAGATCTTTCTTATATCGTGGCACCCAAAACTGCCCCCAGCACTCRAGGTGAGGCTGCCCCAGGGCAGAGCAGAGCGGGACAATCCCCTCCCTTGCCCCACTGGCGATGCTGTGCCTGATGCCCCCCCAGGACACGGATGRCCCCCTGGCTGTCAGGGCACTTATACCTAAGTAGGGCTTTCAAGAGGAGTTTGTATTTCTGCAATTCACAATTGGCTGTACCAGACAGCTAATAACGGAATATATCAGCTTACCAAAAAAACTATACATAGAAAACATGATAAACTTAAATTTCAGCAGCTACTGACAGTATCAACAGGGGGAAAAATGGGGAAAAAATTACTTATTTCCTTTAATGCACAGAAAATTTAGCTTCCTTAAAAAAGACTTCTGGTAGTTCTAGTTAGAAAATTTTGGAGCCATTTTGCTGCACCTCTTCTTGTTGAGAGGCTTAGAAGAAGTCGGTTGATGTGAAGCAGCATGGCTTCGGGACTCACAAAAAGAGTAAGCCTGCATTTTCAGATGCGTACATTTGGAGTTCTTTTAAACACCTTTTTTTAGAAAAAATATTAGCATTTTAAATTATTTGTGTATCACAGTAATGCAACATTTAATCAAAATACTGTAACCATGCCCAGAGGATGAAATAGCAAAGCAGAGCATCTGACAGACGGACTTATAAAGCTCCCCCTGAGGGTCTGAAGCTGTCTGCTACACTACAAGAAAAACAAATAACTGTATTAAAACACGAATTTATTACCCCACTGAGGCAGTACATTGGTTGCTAACCACCAGTGCCACAGAATGGAAGGTCACATATCAAATAAGATTTTATAAAATTTCACTTTTCATTACCTTGCCAAAACTTACAAGAAAAAGTACAAACACTGCATACAATAAGGACAGAGGAAAGGAGCCATATCATCTGGCTGATAAGAACAATTCTGCTGATTAATAGAGATATTTGACCTGTATAGGTTCCCAAATTTTCATATGCTTGACTTTCCAATCAATGTGGGTTTTTTTCCCACCTTTACTAATTTCTCTCTTTTTTCCTTATAATTCCAGCAGACAGTCCAAAGAGTTGGACTTAAGCAGGCAATGAAATTCTTTCATTCTAAATATCAGAGGGAGAAAACCAAACATTTTAATTAAGATTGGTATAGACCTGAAGCTAAAAACACCGAGCAATAAGGACTAAGTCAAAGAGCACTGTCTTCATTAATAAACCTACTAATAAATCTCTTCTGTTTCAGAGTAAAGTTTAAGTCTCAGACTGAATTAATTTCCAGTAGAAAACCAGGCTATAACTGAAGGAGTTATCTATGCCATTGTAGCTGTTACACAGACATATCACCTCCTTACGGGATGTAGATTTGCCGTCACAAATATGAGTAAGGCAGATAATAGTGAAGAAGCTACACTGACACCTGCATCTTCAGTATTTCACCTGATGATGCCTGGGGTAATTATTAGAGCATAGAGGCACCATCTGGGTATTTCAGAGCCTTGGAGAGCAACCTGAGAGCACAAGGACACATCAACCTTTTTCGCTACTGCGCATTCATAGATTGCTGACAACACGCCATACCACGAGCAGGGCAGTGCCAAGGCAGAAATGGTTATTTGACAGGATCCAGAGCTAATACAGTACCATATATATAGTGCTCTATGTTGGAGCACAAACAATGTTCTAGTCCGAAAATTAAAAAACACACTGTTTTTAAATGTATCAAAGATGCATTTAGAAAMCACATCTTCAAAATACATCAACACACAGCTATCAAAACAATAATTAAAATAGAAACACATCTTAATTGTGCTTGCCCTTCTTTTTTTTTTTACCCCAAAATTTGGGTTACATGTAGTGCCTAAAGTGTACCCACAATCTGTCAAGTTCTTGGCTAACAGCTCAGCTCAGAAGAGGTAAAAATGTAATTGTTTAAACAAACAAACAAAGAAAAATCATGCTACGAGATTGCTAATACTGACTTTCTACAGATTTCAAATTACAAACAGCCAAAAACGCTATACATGAAGCAGTCCAAAGAAGCAAGAGTTAAAGAAATTGGCATTTCTTCTGTTTYAAAACTTGTGAGAGCTATTTTGTGGTGATGTTTTGCTACTTCTAATAATGTTTTAAGGAGAAAAGTTTCCAAGTATAGAGACAGAAATATAACAAACATATATTTTAAGAATAAACCATAATCTTACAATCCCTACTAAATGAACACTGCTGTTGATGCAACCTTCATTGTACTCTACAGCAGTACATGCTGCCCAGGATACTTTTAAAACATGCAGACTAAAACATGMAAAAAATTTATCCATAACCCCCAAAGTCCTGTTTTCTGGGAGAGGAAGAATTTACAGAGACTCAATACAATTCCACCCTCTCTTTTCCCTTGCTCCCTCATTGCCTTTATTAACTCAATATGTCCCTACACTCACTTTAAGACTTTGTTGCTATGGGAATTTATTTCCATATTTTATTGTCAAGGAGAAAAACAGGATTTTGGTGATTAAATGTTACAGAAGCTCTAACTTTTGCACAACCTAATCAAATCTACAACCTTAAAAACAATCTGTGTATGTGTTTGAAAGTCTCACCATTCTGATCATAAAAAGGTACATATGTTCTACCTGGCATTTAAAAGCCATGCACAAAAATTCTCTCTCCCTTCCCCCAAAAGCTTCTGGATAATTTTAACATAATTTCCACATGCGCATTTTCAATTAGTTTCCTAGAAACTCTGGAATAAAACATATTTTGTTTTCCCTTTCTCCCAGTGAGGACCATCCACAGCATTAAGAGATTCTTTTCTTTTCTAAGTGACATTCAAGGTTAGTGAGGCTAGAAATTCACCTCGTAATAACTGACCCATAAAGACAGCTACACATTTGCAAGCATGGGTTCCTTCCCTCCTCATACCTCATCTATATTGCAGCTGGAAAAAGAAATACATGGAATAGGTACAAAATATTGTTCAATTCCTACAGTAAATATGCCAAAAAGTGTTTGCTGTCTTCTATCACAACTGGCTGTTTCCACTGTAAATCTCATACACTTGTACTTACCCCCTTTTTAATATTATAACTGTCTACATAGGTTAATGTTTAGAACCACTCACTTAGGAAAGGTGTATACGTAACCATTAAATCATTACGATTTAAATAAAACTGAGCATAAGCCAGAAAATTCAAAATTAAACCAAATATCAAAAAAAAATCTCCCTTGTGGCTCAGGGTTTGTGTATGTTTCTGCACCTTCAAAACAAGTTCTCCCAGGTCTGGAATCAGAGCTCATGCTCATGTACCAGGAATGGCTCTCTGTTGGGTAGGACTCTAGGAACACAGCCGAGAATGCAGCTCTATCAAACAGACTCAGGCAATGCTGTCAGAGGACCACAGTGCTGAAACTTAGATGACCACAGTTGAGATGCTCAAAAAATCAGGAGCCTGATCTTCACACTGGGTAGCCTTATCTTTCCCGAAGGYTCTGTAACAAACTGCTGGGAGCCAGAACTCGGAGCATCCAGAAGCTGCACCTGCTCCCTAATCTATCTGATTCTTATTGAGGACATACTTCCAGGTTTTCCCTCTTCTGACACTATTATGGCATGCGCTGACTTCTGGGAGCAAGAGGTTTAGCTTGCTATTTAGCTGTGATTGACCAAGTGCAATGGGTTCCTTAGGTAAAGCTCACCAGGAGCTACAAGCATTCAGCACGTCATTAAACCAGGACATTTAGGTGTCTAAACATGACATTAGGAGGCTAATGTAAAGTACTTATGACTGAACATAGAGGCACAGGTATAAACTTTCTGTGCAGCATTTAACAAACACAATCCGTACTTGATGAATACAACCACGAATGCATGCATTTTAACCACTGCACTAAACCAGGTTTAAGCAGAAAGGTTTAATTCCTGAGGCAAATTTGCACAAAAGGAATTACACCAGGAAACGTTTAACTCATTAATATGCCACTGAGCTTTAGCACTGTATGGTGTTTTTCCCATTTTGTGGCCAGTACCCGGACAGCTGACCCATGGGAGAAGCAGAGCCAGAGGCGAAAGGAACATGGCTTTCTAGCTAGTGAACAAATGGAAAACTGAAGATTGGCCAAAGCTGCATATATTTCTTATCCCTCAAAGTTTGCAGGTACCCAAGTCCCCTTACCTCAGCATAAAATACATTTAAATATTAAACATATTAAACATTGACTAACCCTACCAAAAAGCATGAAATTTAACTGTTCTTTAATACTTATATTTTAAACAGAAAAACTGTCAGCTTCTGGAAAAACAGTTTTACAGAGCTTCTTTAATTAGGGAGCTAACTAATCACTAAGATGAAGAAAAACCTACATCTGTAAACATGCCTAATATTCTGAAACAGTTGCTAGACACTATGATAAGCTTGACTGATTCCTTAAATATTTTGAAAACATTAAAAATTAGGAGACTAACATTTTCAGATTGATATTATTTGCAAAGGTTTTGTAGAGTGGAAAGTAGCGAGCCCCCCAAAACCCTGTAATTAAAAACCACTGTGAAAAAGTCACGCTGTTCTTGATGTCAGTAATTGGCATATACCTCAGAATGAAAAATAAGTGCTAACAAAAACTATGCAAAGCCTGTCAAAACTTTCTTACCTTGTGCCTCTTAAAGAGATCCTTTTTAAGCCAGGGAGAATGTGCTGGTTTTGTCTGGGATAGAGTTAATTTTCTCCATAGTAGTAAGAATGGGGCTGTGTTTTGAATTTGTGCTGGAAACTGTTGACTTCCCAGGGATGTTTTAGCTATCACTGAGCAGTGCTCACACAGAGTCAGGGCCTTTTCTGCCCCTCAGACCACCCCACCAGCGAGGGGGCTGGGGATGCACACAGAGATGGGAGGAGACACAGCCATGACAGGTGACCATAGGGRTATTTCAGACATATGGCATCATGCTCAGCATATAAAGCTGAGGGAAGAAGCAGACAGGGCAGATACTCAGAGTGATGGTGTTTGTCTTCTCAAGTAACTGAAGTGCATGATAGAGCCCTGCTCTCCTGGATGTGGCTGAACACCTGCCTGCCCATGGGAGCCAATGAATGAATTCTTTGCTTCGTTTGCATACACAGCTTTTGCTTTACCTATCAAACTACCTTTACCTCAATCTCTGAGTTTTCCCCTTCCCCATCCCACTGGGAGGGAGTGAGAAAGGGGCTGTGTGGGGCTGAGATGCCAGCTGAGATTAAACCACAACAGGGAAGAATGGAACAACACAGCATGCTAYGTATGCTACCATGCAGTATAAATCTTATGCAGGACTGAAGACAGTAACAACCCTTCTCTGGCAAACTAACCTCTCTGTTAAATTGAAGGTTCTCCACAATTCCTGTAAATATGAAAAGCCTTCTCTTTTTTTATTTACTTACTCATTTATTAAAGAAGACTTTGCCTTTTTCATCCTTCTAGAGAGGCATTCTCAAATATAGACTCCTAAATATTACTGTAGACTTCAAGTGAATAGATAAAAGTAATGGGGATTTTAGTGGCAGTTCCAATAAAGACATTACAGATATAATATTAAAATATAATCCATATTATGCCAGTGCCAGCGACTTCAGCAAGACAGGTTATGATTCCTCATTTTTTAAAAAATACAAACATTTTTAATTTTTTTAAAAATTGATAAATTTGCCTTAGGATGCTGTATTTCTGTCATATGTGATCTGTTCCAGTGGTTTAAATCACCCCATGAAAATATTTTCAGGAAACAACAGCTACTTATACATATTGATGTCCAATTCAGTACCACTCCACCGACATCACAGGGACCTGCAGGAGATTAATATCTCTGAGAAGATAGTGGAGGCCAATCTTGCTTTTCTTATTTCAGGATCAAACAGAAAAGCAGCAAGGAGCTACGGGAACTACAGGAAACAGCAGTATTAGCTACTCGAAATTGTCAAGGGAGAAGTAAATTGGAAAAAGCTTCTTTTGTCTAGGAAATATCTGCTGGGGGGAGGGGAAGCGATGGCCAAGACCACACAGGCCTCATGCTGTTGCCATCCAGCAGAGTGAAGAGAAAAGCATCAGGCTGGCTCATCTGCAAATATGAGCAATGTATGTGCAGGCACATTCGTCTCACCGCTTTCAGCATTTTGTACAGCCTTAAAGCTGACAGGAAAATTAACCCCCAGCTGACTACTGCAGAACCAGAGATGCTAGGGATAAATGGGGCCCCAGCTGGCACTGGAGCCCCCAATCTCTTCCATAGTTCTTGAAATGCTAAAGGTTACCCAGTCCACAAATGCAATATTTAACAGCTCAGTGCACTTGAATATGTGGCTCTTGTTAGACAAAATGAACCCGTAAGAGGTCAAGTCATGTTTTGAAGCCATAAGTTATTTATTATTTTTAACTGGAATAAAAGCAGCCTCTACGAAAAGCATATTTACTAAATATCTGACTCCAAGAATGAAGTCTGTCCTGCAAGAGAGTAGCTGCTGCCCTAACASTCTAAACACTGTAAATACTGTACTTCAAAGACATGGAGACAAGACTGGACCATGCCCACCCAAAAGGGAAATAACTTACAAAATAACATGTTTCTGATCAGTTGTGCCAAAATATCAAGACCTCTGGGTAAGTTCAGCATAATAAAATTGCTTAGATGGTGGGAAATGAGCAGAAAATAAACCATTGAGTTAGATTTTAAATAATGATGAAACACTACTGCAAAACTTGTAAACGGAGAAGAGATGAACAATAAGCAACACTGACTACTACATTACTAAGGCTTTCGAGCTCCTCAGAAGAGAAGGATAAAACTGCAAATTTAAATCAAGAGCAGCATTTTATTTTGACATTGCTTTTCAAAGCACAATAGTTCTAAAAGTAGCAACTTCAAAGACTAAAGAATGCAGAAAGTGGCCTACTTGAAGTTTAGAGTGTTCTCAAAAATCAGCAGCTTTATCTAATACCCAGCAGCATATCCCCCACAACTAAGACTGTTCCAAGACCATAAAAGAAAGTACAGTTTTATAAAACTTGGTTTGGTGGTTGACCATGTCATCCATGGATGCCCCGGGTTTTCATCATTACCTTAAATAAAATATAGGCCTCCAATAAAATTGCCTTTTACAAAACCAATACTGTTATAATAGCACAGGAGGCTAGATAATGCACCCTGCAATCCAATTCGTGGTTCATGTTAAGCTATAGACACCAATAACTAATTCCACATGTGAGGCAGACTTCCCAGAGGGAAACGTTAATCAAATAAGTGATGGGAAAAGATACATTTCCTTAATTTAGTGTAACAAACCCCCAGTACTAACAATATGYTGATCTGGTAAAATGTTACTGTATTGTAGCAGTGCAACATTAGCAGAACATACATCTGGTTTAGTTATTTCTGAAGGACAGTTTGTAAACATAAGCCACAGAGCAATAAATACTTTATCATTACCATTATTTTAAAAATGAGATTTAAATGCATTTGCCCCATCTTTTTAACTGCCAATTGTATTCAGATACATTCACACTTTAAAAAAAAAAAACCACCAAACAACAAAACAACCAAGCAAACAAAAGAAAACCTAAAAAACCCACAAGGTGAAAAAAGAGCAGCACAGTAGGGTTTGTATTAGCTTTGTACCATTAATGGGAAAGAAGACTGATGATTAATGCTTCTGCATTCAAGTTGAATATTGCAAGTACAAAACAATTAAGCCTCTGTATTTGCATATTTTCTACAATAACGAACTTGATTACAGCTCTCTGCCACAATCAAGTTCCCCCCTCCCAGTCCTACACCTCTGATGGTTTAACTTGCACAACTGCAGCTGCTGACAGGTACAATCATCTGGTCCCTATCACACCTGACAACTCAATCTGCATACCTGCTATGCAACTTGCACTGGAAATGACTCAAGGTCTAGAATGCTGAAAAATAAAACAAAAGCGTAACTTAATTCCATAAGGAATGCTTTGCCCCAGTAGAACACCACTTTTTAAATTACTCTCATTTCAGGCAACTCATTTATGACTGCAATAAATACAATTCCATCAAAATCTTCTAATTTAAAGACAGTGAATATGTTCTTGTCAGCCAGTCAGAATAAAACAGAGCTAACCAAATGAAATGGAGTCCAGACTGACAACTTTTCCAGCCAGAGTGAGAGCATCACAGGCAGACAGGAATACAAGACTTGGCAAAAGAAAAAATACCAGCAGCCAAGTTCTACTGAATAACCAATATGCAGATGACAGAGAAAAGAGCTGGGTAGTTTAGTAAGTGGCTACAATATAAATTTTTAAGATGCCTCAAGAATAGCTTCTAAATAAGGGGTAGCATTCATCTGCTCTGCTGCTGGTCCAGTTTTGCAACTACCTTGTTTAGAAGCCCRGCCAGTCTACTCAAATTGCACTGGAATGTTTTCATGTGCTTGATGTGACAAATCAGGRTGCACATGATAACTGGTCTTGTATAGTAGCCATCATTTTATATCATTGGATACTTGGCCCAAAGACAAGAACACAATGGAAAAAAATAGGCTTGTTCCCCCAGTACCATATCCTACCATCAGCTGGAGCATTATTCAAGTTGTTTGTGCCAGTTCATACTTTACTGACCATCCTGAAGACGGTCAGTAGTTTTACTATTCTTTAAACATAAATAATCATGTCTCAGTTTCCCCAGTGGTATATTCTGAAAAATATCATAGAAGTTGAAAGCCATAGTCTAGCAGCATACCAGCCCAGGTCCTTAACCAGCCACTCCCCCAAATCTGTCTCTCTCCAWTCCTTGTTTCTGTGTCCACACTGCACCTTTCCTCTCACTGTTGGTCGGTATGGCTATTTGTAGGGCAATGACAAGGACTGAATATAACTGAACTGATTCAGATTTAAAATAACTCCTGAAAGATGTATCTGGGATATTTGGGGTGAGGGGTGTGGTGTTTAAAGGTTATGTTTTTACCTGCATTTCCTCTCAGTTCAGTTTGCAGCAYAGCCTAGGAAACAGCTGTATCGGCTCAGCTGGACAGGGCTGAGCTAAAGGTTAGGTAGAACCTAAAGGGCTGAAAGGAGTAGCACCTTTCTACTGTTCCTTTACAAAGCATTCAGTTACTACTTAGGTAGTACAGCCTTGAGCTAACCTACTTTTAAATTATTTTCCTTTCTTCTTTGGCTCCATTCTACACTTTTGCCCTCCAACGCACTACAAGGGACCATAACTTTTTGCTCGACTGACCTTTTTGATGTGTTTTTTTTCCCCTCTCTCCTGAAGTTGCTCTCTCCCAATATTACACTAGGAAAACACAAAGAACAAATTCCAGAACCGGTACATGGACACAGTTCTTTCTAATTGCGAGCAGCACTCAGCCTGAACATATGTGCAAGAAACATGCAGCCTAGTAATTTAGTGAATTAAAAAATGCATTTCTGGCCAATCCATCAAAATATTAATATTTTCATTCAACGTAGACTCTCCCTGTAAAACTGTCTCCAGCAAAAATCAAATCTCCACAAAGGTCTGTAATCGACAAAACACAGAATTATTGTTTCTATCATTACAGGTGAAAAAATAAATTTTCAAAGACACCGGCTTTCTGTCCAAGACAACTCTGATGCTGGGTGCAAAAAGACCTCACAAGCCAGGCATCCAAATTTAGAGCTCCACACCTAGGAAGAGACCTTGTGTTCAAAAAGTTAGGATGTGGAAGCTTGGATTTCACCTGTATCACTTAGGTCTCTTCTGGACCAATTTTACTCTGTGCCTGGCATGGAAAAGGAGGAAAAAGGTGAGAACAAGCTTTTCCCAATTAAAAGTCCATCAGAAACACCTGCAAAGAATTTCGGTTTGAGCAATGAGTGTTCAATAACAAAAACTTTTTGGATGTTCAGAATTTCCTGTCACATGAATTTTTTTACCACTGTTTAATTCCATAGGATAGGCTAACATTTAAGTTATTAACTAAACTTCTCGAAGCACTTGAAAAAATCTCATCTTTGTGCCTCTCAGTATAAAGCCTGCTGTTACAGATGTACTTTAAAGGAAAAAAAACAAAATAACAACTTAATCTGTTTACTGTTTGTTTCTGCTCAGCGTTAGGTTCACAATGTACCATACGGTATCTGGCTATTGACATTCAGAGGTCTTACATACTCCATTATACATGAGTTAAAAAGCCCAAGTATGTGTGTGTATATATATACAAAATTATTCTTTCCTTTTCCATTTTGTCAGAAAAGAGCATAATAACTAAGTTGACACCTCAGAGCAGTTTAAGAGGAAACTACCAGTGACAGGTGTTTCGTTTCTTTTTTACTTCACTACTTTCCTTTTATATTCCAGTTTTATAGTCTGTACAAACAGAAATCATCACTGCTTTATCAAAAACTACAATTTCTTCTCAATCCATTTGGAAGAGAAATCAAAATTTTCAAATCAAGGTGTTTGAGATAAATAAGAAAAGCAATGAAACAAAATACGTTTCTGCAATCTACGTCTCACTGAAAAATGTGAAAACACTGTCCTTTTGTTAAGACAGTATTTTTCTGAAAGATAGCCATTTCACTGAAAAGAAAATTACATCTACTCAGCTTACTCATTTGTACAGCAACTGCTGTAAAGGATTCTTGATTTTGACTGTGGTTTCTGAGTACCACTAAAATACACACAGTTTTGTGAGTGGGAAGCTAGGGGATTTGGTGAGCTTGTTTGTTTGCTTATTTTACTTGTTTGTTCTTGGGGAAGAAGTTAAAAAATAGGAAATACTTATTTTATTAAGGCAATAATACATTTAAGTCATAGCTCCTACTAGGGGAAGAAAAAAATACATATGAAGGCATGCACCCAAGTCCTATGCATCTCTGTTAAACTAGAACAATAAGAGTTTTATCTTTGCCTCAGGGAGCAAAGCTGATGATATCAGCTGCCACACTTGCATGCCTGACCAAACTAAGCTGAGTTTGCAAGATACAAGAGGATAAGAGCATGAATGAATTCTTTGCAAAAGGCAGTCAGATATCCTGTGCTTGGTGGTGAACAGAATGAGGGAGCTGCTGGAAGTAAGGAAAGTAATTGAAAAAACTCATCCCCAGCATCAAGTAATAGCAATGGCWAATAATACATTGCTTAAACAAAACGTAAAAAGACCACACTAAAGCTCTTGAAGTGTTCTTTCAAGCATTAAACATCTGTGCTTATTTCTGGGAGTTGGTAAACTACTAAGAATTATTGTGTACTCAAAAACTCATTTAGCACCTATTTAACAGTGAATGGTGCCTCACAAATAGCTTACAGCAAAGAAGACTCACCTTGTATAAAGCAGAAATGATCTGATGCATTTTCAGTCGATGAAATACAAAGATATCGTACACGGCTGAAATGGCTAGAACAGTCACTCCTTGCTCCTTCCACAGCATGCTGCATCCTGCACACAGCCCTGCTCCCAAGATCCAGCCCCAAGTACTTGGTGAGGAACCTCTGGTAGAGCAGTGCTTCACGTAACACATGAGGGAAAGCAGAAAGAAGAGGCAGGCTCCAATATCTGCCCTCCCTACGATCCCYGCTACGGCTTCCGTGTGGATGGGATGAGATGCAAACAGCAGGCCCGCTATCAAGGTCCAGTACCCATCGCCAAACAGAATCCTGGAGAAGTTTGTGAAAAGGCCTGTGACTGCAGCATGTAAGAGGACGTTTACAAGGTGGTAGCCCCACGGGTCCATTCCCCCAACAGCATGGTTAATGCGGAAGGAAAGTGTGCAGAGAGGTCTGTAGGACTTGTGGCTCCCACTGTGAGTAAGCAGCGTCCCCCAAAAGTCATTGTAGAAGATATGGATCCACGGCGTCTCAGGCAAAAGGTCCTGGTTTGTCTTGATAGCTCGACTACAAAAGACAAATAAAAACTTCATTTTAACAGAAGAAAATGGCTACAAATGAAAGGCTGTGAAAACGCAATCACACTGCTATAAGAAAAAATGGCATTGCTTTGGTGCTGCTTCAATTCAAGTTTTGAATTTTAACAGGAGGTGTGAAAAAACTAYATATCTATTGACTTCCTTCTAGAGCAAAATTTCCATATAAATTGGCTTTTAAAACATTAGAAACAGACGTTATGCTGTTTCTGTTAAATTAAAACACCCTTCAGTGACATTCTTCTGAGTCTAACCCAGGAGTAATCAGTTAAGATTTGATGAATTATAATTAAAATGTAATAGAAATATGAAAATCTTGCAAACATTATTGTTGAAACAATGGATCCTCCAGTAATTCAGAACTAAAACCCCAACTGGCCTTTTATACTGAAATTTTAATTTAGATGTTGGAATGGATTTTGCTAACATGGATAAGCAATAAATACAGAAGTCGGTAGGAATGTGCAGTTTTCTGCTTCTGGACAGAGCATTCTCACAATTGTCTTCTACATATTTAGACTGACAACATTTTCTGCTAACACCGTGCTGAAGACAGATAACAGAATATTTTACAGATGAAAATACACTTTCTCTTTAAATTCCTTGTATTTCCAATTGAGGGAAAAAAACACATTGTATTAGCTTATGAATTCAAGTCTATTAGCTCAATTAGGAAAAAAAAATGCTGCAGCTTTCAGCATTTTATGCTTTCAACCACCCTGGCAAGGATTCATGCCAGCCATTAGCAGTCTCTAATTTGTTACTGTAAAAATCTGTCTCCTATAGTGTTTATACAAATCCAAAGATTTGCATTTAAAATTTATGCGGTGGGAGAAGGTGTGAGACCTGCTTAGTGCAAAAAGATGACTAGAATTTAATTAGTTACTTGTATTTAAGCAATTATTTAAAGATGTTACTACTGAACTTAACTCATTTAGCATTTATTTTATTAGGGTAATTAAGAATCCAGCCAGCTCAAGACTCTTCTATTCAAAATGCTAAACAAGAGAGATTATTTATATCTCATTCTCTATTCAAAACCTCTATCTGCCTTACCAATAAACATCCTCCTATAATTAACAATTTCTCAATTCAGATGAGGAAGGGAAAAAAAAGGTGTGAAACTCAAGCTCACATTTAAAATGCATGACTAATTCATACTCCAAGACTCCCCTCACATTCTCCATTTCCTTAGAACCTGTATGCAAATCCCTTTTTTTTTTTTTTTTTTTGGTATTAGTTTCAGGAATGTTGTCTTGTTCTACGAAGAAAAATGCTCAAAACTGATATACTGCACCACAGAATCTCCATGCAAATACTCCAAATACCACACAGCTCAGCATTTCCATTGTCCAGAGCATCCTGCTGTAATGCTTTCAGACACGCTTCCTCTCAGCATGTCCTTTTGTCTCTGAGCACACAGAGGTTATAGAGAGGTCAGCTTAAATCCTTTAAAGATCTGATGATGCTTTTTAGAATATTTGAAAGTTTTCATTTTGACTTCTGTTTATGCAGTGGATCAGGTTGCCTGTATTTGTTTTCCCAACCCCACACACATTTTTCTCATTTTAGGGAAGTTGCAAAAGAACACTGGATGAAAACAAGATCTTGTTTTCACATTATTTATCTTGTCCTTCCATGCAGTCCTTTCTTGAAACCTAATTCCTCTGTTTGTGATTTCCGTTTGTAGTATAACTCTCAGAACCACTATCAGAAACTTAGGAATTTGGCAAAAATAAAGCAGGTGTCAGGCAAGAAAGAGTCTTTCCTCTGAGAAAAACATATATTAGACTACAGGCTCCCAAAGGCTAAGAATGGCTATCAGATGTCAGGATTTAGAGTTGAAACCTTGAACTGCAAAAGTGCTTTTTCTTGAGGAAATAATAAGAAAGTAAGTGGCAACAACATTGCCACCCAACCACCCTCCCCCGAGACAGAGCGTTCTGCTACAAATAGCCCAGACAGTTCACAGGTTGTTCCCAGCTTTTAGTATTTCTTTTGCCCTCTAAGCTGATAGTTTTCATGCAGCAGATACTCATATTGAACTCTTCCCCACCAAAAGTAAACTGTTTGTATCATAAAGAAACCTAGTGTACATTCCAAAGGCATTAATTCAGTCAAATCTTATTCACAGCTTTAGCAACAAATTTTATGCATCTTTGATCCATTTCTGTTTAGACCTGTCCACATTAAAAATTAAAACAAAGAAACAGACAACAAAAAAAAAMCCCACACGCAACAAAATATCAAAAGGAAGCCCTGAAGATACAGTATTGGTCAAACTGTATTTGGGTACAGATGTCAGCCGGCAGTTCTAAAATACTCCTAGTTTCTTGTGCATGTAAATGCAACAAATTCTACTACCTGCCCATCAGCACGAAAAATACAGAAGCTGACAGTTCCAGCTTACTCAGTGTTTAGTCAGGTCAAATGCTGTATTTCCTATAAATTAAAATTTTAAATAAAGTTAAAATTTCTTTCCATATGGCTGTTTTTATTAAATCTTTATAAGAAAAAAAAAGTCTAGCTAATGCTTTGRGATTATAGAAAAGTCTAATACAAGAGCAAAGCTAGAGGTCCTACAGCAAAGAAGCAAGTCTCACAGAGTTTGAATGCTTAAGTTCAACAACTACTCTGTTTCACATTATAAACGTAAGAAAAATTATACTTGGCCATCATTAGACTTGACTGTGCAGGAGGATGCAGGAATACGAGCACCTGAGATACCACAGCCAGGCAGCTCCGTGTCATTTTGGTCTGAATAAAAGTGAACAAAGTCTCAGTAACCCGAGGACTGGGGTCAGACAGAAATAGTCTGTGGTCTGAGTCCAGCCCATGCACAACCGGTCAGGCTGTGCCCACCTTCATCCCTCACCTGGCTATCCAATGGCACTGGCAAGGAAAACATGAAGAGAAATGTTTATCTCTATGAAGGGGAAAGAAATACAAGTTCTGTATCTAATAAAATAAAATAATAAAAATAAATAGCACTAAATTGCTCATGTCAGGACCCCAAGGGCAATAATGAGCCTTGATAGCCTGACCCTCCTCCGGAGGTTCCCACACCCTGCCCACAGTCCCAGGACCTCATGCCAGGTCCAAAGCTCCCCGGATGCTGCCCAGGGCCCAGCATCCCATGTGAGTCTCCCAAGGCCATCAGCCCCTGCCCCAGGGACACCTCAGCAGGGCCGGTCTTCAGCTCCCCAGGCCCTACCCTGACGAGGGTCTCGCTGAGCTGCACCCATATCCCAGCCTGTCCTTGTCCCCAGGGAAGTGCTCAATGCCCAGAGCTTGGGCTGCCCTGGCTCCTGGCTGTGGCAAGACTCTGCTTTTTCTGTAGTTACTAAATCACCAAGCTGTTAACCTTGCCTAGTCTCTAGTTCCAGCAGCAACTCTGAAAGCAACACCTCCTCACAGCCTGGTAGCAGTGCCAGCTTGTCTCCAGTAAAGCCTCCTGTGCTAGCAGCCACCCTCACTCTCCGCAGACAGAAAATAATATTAATTGTTGGCTCTGGAAAAGACTCTGGGATAAAGGAAATTACAAAATGCTGAATTAGCCTTGCCTCCTGCTTCACTCAGTTTACCTTGAGGTTATGTCCTGCAAATTAGTCCAATTTTGCTAATGGGCATAAGAGGAGCTTTCCAACTGCACTCATCATTCTTCACCAGAGCTGCAAACTCTGCTCTTGCTAAAAGGCAGCAGGTCACCTGAGAAAGTCATTTCTCAAAACTCCAACACAATTRGCATTTTACTTCCAAACAGCCTCTGAGTAGGGTTGCACACTCAGGCAGGGAACTTGCTTTCTCCAATTTGCAATGCCTGCCCATTCCACACATCCCAGGAGAATGGGATATCTTATTCAGTATACAACAAATGGACATGCTGGGGGGTGGGGGGAAGGAAAGGAATTAGATGCAGCTATCAGTCCTTCAGAAATGGAAAGCTGAAGAAAGACAAAAAAATTGTAAAGGCAAAATCATCATTTCTAATCCACTTGAAACAATGCTTCTGCCTCCTGCCATAAATCACTTATTTGCCACAGGTCAGTACACACCTTGAGCATGACTCACCAAGCTTTTATACACCAAATTTAAAAATGCCAGAGATCCAGCCATTCACACATGCACATATACACGCATACGCACACAAAAAAATTCCAGATGTTTTCAAAATTAACAGCTACACATGTCCTAAACTTCTGTGCTGGTGCTAAACTGATCCAGGTGTTAATACTAGGGTAAAAAAACAGATGCGACATTCTAAAGTGATTTAACGAGTTAAGCCTTATATCCAGCTTCAATATTGCTAATGGTCCCCATATGCTGAAAATTAACATCAGCATTTGAAGTAGACAACATATTTTAGAGGAAAAGGAGAATTCCCAACTGTGCATGCAGGAAGCCATTGACCAGACGTCTCTCACATAAAATAGATAGTCAGTGATGGACTGGCAAGGTTGAATATGGAGGTTCATTGTTGTTTTTCCTCAAAGTCATTTTTAAACAGCATTAATTTGGTGCTTTTTTCTTGAATAGCAATGGGAAAACACCCTAGAGTATTTTTACAGTGGATCTTAATGAGACACCCTAAGGATGCTTTCAAGACTGTATGTTACTTATAGAGACAAGACTGAAAACACAGCCAAGACCCTACTTTTTTGAGTACAAACAGCTTCACATCCCCACGTCATAAGCAGCTAAGTAAATCCTCCAAACTACTTACAGGCTATCTGTTAGGCAGGTGGTGGTCAGAAAGCAGGGAAATACAGCTTGTCATACCTTAGAAAGTTCTCATACTTGCCTGCAGACTACTATATATATATATATATATATATATATATATATATATACACACACACACACACATACATTGTCTGTATTGACAGGATAAAGTAAAAGTCTGAAAATACTATTTAGTATGCAGAGATGTCTTAAGAAAGTAATAAGCATAAGTACATGAAAACACATTCATCTAAATGTTTAATTATAGACTCAAGGGAACTATTTGCCATTCTGGTAGAATTCTGGTGACAATTATGTCTGATATGCTGTGTATTAAAGTTCATCTTTTTCAACAGTCGTGAAAGTAGAATTCACCTCCAAACCCAGCAGGTAGTAAAGTTTTACCCATGCTACTTCACAAAAAAAAAAAAAAAAAGACCCACCACAAACAACAACAAAAAACCACCACCCCTTCAAAAAAACAACACCCAAAAAAAAAAAAAAAAAGCCCAAACCACAAAACTATATATTGTATATCAAGTAGGGACACCTGCAGGAGACCAAAATCTGTGCATCCTCTGAGTTTCAAGTTGCAGCTTTTGGTTTCCCTTAAGAAAATTTGTTCTTAGGTGAATCTCTAAGGAAAATCTCACAATACAGCTGTTTTCAGACAGGAAATACTTGGCAACAACTAGTTAAGCGACATAAAGGATCCTGAGCTGCTAGTTGGCTCTGAGAATGGGTCTATAYATACCAAACAGACTGATGGAAACATCTAGGTTCAAGTCATATTTTAAATTAATTAACGGAAAACATAATATCACAAAAGGGAAATCAGCTTACTAGAACTTTGTATCTAGTTAATTTCTGCCAATAATATGGTCCTTTTCTAACTGTATAGAAATATCTGAACTCAGAGCTCAAACACTGAAGACAACACACAGTTTTAATATAATTTTCCTATCTTATGCAATTACTAGTGAAAGCTATTAACTCTATACAGAGTTAGTACAGGACCTCTGGAAAATATGTTAACAAATGATAATATTAATTCTGTATTTTGGACTATGACAGCATTTCTACAGCCAGCTTCAGTTTAGTACCAGAACAAACAGGAGCTACAAGTAACAGGTCTGTAAATAGTGTTTTACTCATAAAACTTTCTTGGCTGAGACTTTCCTGAATTAGATATAAATAGAGTGGAAAGATGGATGAGTGAGACAACTGTAACTATACCCTTAGATGATTGCAACCACTGCCAAAAATAAAGACAATGAAACAAAAATACTAAAGAAAACAAAACAGTAAAATCACAGAGAAAGGTTATGGTCTTGTACCACAGTATAAAGACACAAACTTCCTAAGATTTTTCTATACTGCGCAATGTCTTTTAAAGAAATTGATCTTTTAAAATAAGCAATAACCTGTTCCTTGTTTGTTTCCATCAATGACTTTATCAGCTGTGGTTTGACTTTGTCTGCCAGTAACTGGCTATGATCCAGCGGCCCATCAGCTGCATGCTTCTAGACTTCACAATTTTGCAACTAAGAAGGAAGTGGTGGCACTGCTCACATATAACACTGAATGCTACTAGGAATTGCTTTAACTACATGGAAGTATGCTACATCTATTGATTTTCTTATTGACTAAGAGAGTTTTGAAAACTTTAAGTAACTAAAAAACATTCAAAACACTTTGGTTACAAGAAGGTCAAGATGGCCTTAAAAATTTTTTTCCACCCAGAACATAAATATTTCAAAAGCTAACTACAAAGGTTTTGAACTCTTTCTCCATTATATAAGCCTTTTGATTTCTAAGTATGTCCTCAGATGGGGAAAGAATATGGCCTTAATAGTAACCCTAAATGCACCTCACTCCCCTCAGTTAAAGATTTAGCCTGACATAACAAACACTAAAAGATGGACTATGTGAAATTTGAAACCCTAATTAATTCCAACTGCCTGGCATAGTATTATTTGATTATTCATGCACAGATTAAAAAAAAAAACCCACACTGGAGGGAAATGAAAGAAGTAATTAATATTTTCATATGCTGAACAATGGGATGCCATCAGTGTCCTCTCAAGAAGAACAGCTCCTGTCTTTGCTCCCTGAGTTTCTTCACCACGGCACATACCATAGGTCTGTGAAAAGATACTTCCATTCCTAAATCGGAAATGCTTTCTGTTATTCTCACAGCTAGTTTATAAACTAGCTTCACTCCCAACTACACCATGCAACAGAAAATCGCACGTTCTCATTCTGTTCTTCTGAAACTTCAAGATACTTTGTTTTTACCTGATAAATATTCTTTCAAACACACATTTGAAGTTGTTTTTTAAAACATTTTTCTGTGCCAAATGACTGCCTGGCAATAACTCACAATTTGTTTATTTTATGTATGTATGTAATACCAGCTTCTGAAGCATAGTTAGAATTCATAGTTAGAACCTCTGCTGCCCTTTTCAAATCTATTTTAGATTATAAAAATGGGCCCAGCAGGCCTTATTAGATTTACTGTTCTGCAGTAGAATACGGCACTACATTATTCCCCTTCACCACTTCCTGCTGAAAAAATTAAACATAAATAATTTTTGCCACTTCACCATACAGCAACTCATAACCGTACAAGGACAGATATTTAAAGGCTTGAGAATATAGTGATTAGAGTAGAAATGTTGATTTTCTTACCTAAATTAATACTATGAATAATAAAGTACTTTTTTTGACAGGTCACCTTCTGAATATACATCAAGCCTTTCCAACACACACACATTTTAAGCCATTATCTGAAAATAGAGGCACACATACTGTAGCAATACACAATAGAGTTCATCAGTCATACATCAGTCCCATGACTATTCACATCTTTGTTTTTTTCAGTATTTGGCAGACTACGGAGAAAAAAAAAAAAATCAGCAATTTAATTTTGGAAAAATTAGGGGGTTTTTTCCACTTTTTTTTTGATAGTGCATTTTCAGAAAGTTTGACGAGATTGTACACAATTACGCCTAATCCCATGACTCTTGTGCACTCTAAATTTAGAGCCTGGAAGAATTTTTAGGTAACACTCTGATTTTGATTTTTACAGAAGCACTGAAGAAAATAACCAGGGACACGTACACATACCAATATAGAAATAATGAGTAGAGGAAAAACCACTGAACCACAACATAACATTCAAATACTGTCCCTTTTTTATTTTTTGGAGGGGACAAAGGATAAAGAAATGCAACAGGGTTTTAGTGCATAAGCTTCTTTCTTCAAGTCTTTTATTTTAGCAGCAAAACAACCCTTCATTAACAAGGGCTGGTCTAAAGTTAGTTTTACTGGTTTAACTGAAAAGTATTATTCAGAATCTAATCAGTGAAAATAATTTGGTGCATGCATATCCACAGAGGTCAAGCTAACCTTCACACTGTCTTTAGAACTCATACTGAAGAAATATCCATACTGGCAGAGAGGGGAAAAAAACCCAATCACAGAAAAACCAGCTATCACTTGTCATGTTCATGTTATTCACTGTAAGAATCAAGTGATTCAGAGAACGGTCAGACCCACCTTGGCTTTCATTATCCACTGATTTGGAAGTACAGACTGTGCCACACTACAAACTATCAGACACATGCTCACCCAAAATTCTCCTGTCTCCAAGAAGTCTCCTCTTCCCTCCCTCCAGCCCCACTATGAGATAAGCAAATGCATAAACCTGATGTTCTGACACACATCAATTGTACACCCTGTATCACTTTTTCTACCCAAAGGATTTCATGTTAGCAGATTTGTGGGTTGGGTTGTTTGGGTTCGGAGGTTTTTTTAATAATACTGTACAGAATAAGCATTTTCCATTTCGGCTAAGCCTGTTTTGGTATCTTACAAATGTTGATGCTGAGGCTTTAAAAGACTATTTTGCATGGCAAGACACTAGAACTCTTGCATATTTTTTCTTGCAGTATTGTCCATTTTTAATATAACTGCCCTCAAAAGTTGCCCAATTATGTACATGAAAGATTGCCCAGAAGTATATTAACACACTACAAAAGGTACCATTTTAGACAGCAACTTCTGCTTAAAATTTTTCTTTCCTGAAATCAGTCTGGTCTAAGAAACCAAACAGATACTACTTGACTTTCAAGTCACTACTATCTTCCTAGTCTGGTTTATCAACTTGCCTGATATGCAGTCAATGGTGATTGTAGTCACAGTCCCACTTAAAGGCAGATATTAAATAATAATGAGGGCAGGGAAATCCTCCCTGAGGATTACAAAAATTTATTCTGCATCAGCTACAAAGTCCAGCTACACTATMACAAACCAAGTGATGTACTGCCATTTCAGTATAGAAAATAGTCTTGAGGAAACAGAAAAAGCAAAGCAAGCTTAACTTGATGAAAAAAGCAGCAAGAAATATTAACATATAGTTGAGGCTTATATTTCTCTGTGATGAAAGTTTACTCACCAGTGAATCAACCAAAATATTCTAAGTACCTTCTCAGAGGATTCCAAATTAAAAAACAGTGCAGCACTTCTCCTTCTCAGATGCCTATTAATCAAAATTCCTACATAATATACAGAGGTCCTAAAATCTGACTAGAAAGCATTTGTGATGGAGTAAGACTTTATCTTCAGTCTTTGCCATAGACATGTCAGACAAATTCCTGTAAGCATTTTTATAATTTTATATTTTTAGCAGGGAAAAAATGGAACTTGCTACAGACTTATGTCAAAACCAATTTTTACAAAAACTAAATTCTCCCCAAAAAGTAAAACAACCAGATAATTAAAAGCAGTATTTGTTCACGCAAAGATGCGTAACGACTTCTAGTGAATAGAGAGACTGTTCAGCATAGTCCTGAAATAGGCTCCCCAGGAAAGTGGTGAAGTCACCATCCTTGGAAGTATTAAAAAAATAAGCAGACGTGGCACTCTGTGGTAAGGTTTAGTGGGTATGGTGGTATTTCATCAAAGGTTGGACTTGATGATCTTAGAGATCTTTTTCAACCTTAATGATTCTATGATTCTATAAATGAACCATGCTTTTTCTACTCTTCAACGTCTTCACAGAGGGCACTGTGGGATGCCCTTCAAAAATGTACTTTAACAGAGCAGATGGCACCCACTCATTCGGAAAGCGTGAATCCTACTGAAAAAGGCTGAAATGACTTTCACTGATTCGTTTCACCTTTGTGCCTCAATAGTTTATAGAGATGCGGGGTTTCAAAAGAGCAAACCAAATTTTGTGGCATGCCATAGCAATTGTGAAACACTAGAAATTGAAACCATAGCAGTGTTTAAAATAATTTTTATTTTCTCTTAATTGCTTGGTTAGAGCACCCAGTTAGTAGGCAACAGTTTGGGAGTGACATCAAGATGACTAATCACAGTTATTTTGGAATAAAAATGTGCTTTACAGTTACCATTATATGCAAGTTTGTATCAAGCATACTCTTGAGGACTTTACTGGATGCAGTCAAAGATAGAGGTAAAAAGGCAGGAAATGACAAATTAGTTGAATTATGTTATCAGAACACACAGGATCAAAGCCTGATTTCTGCTACGTTAGCTTTAATTCACATTGGTATTGGAATAACCTGCACTTTATGTCACTGAAACCAGTAGGTTTTGCAATCAACTGCAATTGGCCTAAGCTTTTAGAGCCTTTCTGTACACTTTTTAGACTTCCAAGCACAAAAACAAAACAACCAAACCTCATTCCATTCTATGTTTTAGAACAGCTATCAGGAGACAGGCAGTTAGCAAAAAGGATCTCAGACAGCAATTCAGGTAAACTGCAGCCATTACCTGAATCACATAACTGATCAACCTTTCTTGACAATAAAACTAGAGCTAAGTCAAGCTGAACTACAAAAGCAGGGAGCTTTGAACTGAAACATGCCAGATTTTCAAGTCGCTCCAGCTCTATGCTAGACAAGTGCTTGCACTCTTCCCCACTAGTGATGTCTGTGGTTTTGGGGTTTTTTTTCTCTCCAGTAGCTTTAACTTTCCAAAGTAGTATCCTTCTATAAATGAAGGTCTGAAGATCTCCTGGAAGATCAAACCAATATTTAACTGCTAGGCTTAACTTCCCTACTGTAGCTTTAAAGTACAACCACCCTTGACAGCAGCACAACAGAAGACTGCATTTTTTCCTGGAAGATGAGAAACCCAAGTGCCACAAAAGGTTATGGTATTTCACAACACTGGCCTTTAGACAACGACAGCTGTTAAGTTCTGCCTAGAGAGACCCATAGAGGAAAGCTGATCACACACAAAGGTTTATGAAAGCTTTAAAACAGTAAGTAGTTTGCTTCTTTCAGTAGTCTTCATGAAAAAGAAATGGTCTGTGAGAGCACAATTCATGTAGCATTTTATCACAACAGAAATTGTATGTTATCTTTCAAAATTCCAGCACTGCTAAAGAACAGTAATAAATTTTCTCCTCTTGCCAAAGAAGGACTGCTTGAGATCACARTAAGAAGAAACTTCAAATATGAGGAAAAAAACACAGGTGGATTAAAAGAAAAACATGCAACTCAGTGCAATGAAGGTGACCCAAATGAATCAGAGAACAGGCTGCCTTGGAGAGGTCAACTGGCACTTTCAGACTTCAAAAAGGAAAAAAAAAGTGGGTACTGTATTGTTGCACTTGTTGACAAGGCAAACATATTCTCTTCAAGTATCTTCTATCCATACATGAGAAGATGAAAAATACAGAATTTCACCTTGCAGAGAAGTAGCTTCAATTTCACATGGCTCAGCTTGAACTGAGATTCTTTTCTGCTAGGGCATGAAGACATATGATGATATATGATGACGTATGATAAGATATATGATGATATATAAAACACATGTTTTATTTATCATTTAAGAAAGAGCAATGTGATGCCTTTTTTTATCCAAAGAGCAACAGTCCATTTGAATCTTTACATAAACTAAACAAATTCATATTGCCTATAAAGCTAGGGGAAGGCTACCTCTTCAGAGTTCAGGGGCCCTATTTACTGTCCCCCCTGGCACAAAGCCACTGAAAGTTTAATGAAGAAAATTATAGTTTGCTAGGCCATATAAAACACCAGGATGTATTTATTTCTGCATAATAAAATCAACCTAGAATAACATAAGGAATAAGTAATTTCTGACATACCAGACTTGCTTCTCTTTCTGGGGCTCTACATTGATCTTGCTGCAAAATAATCAAGAATTCAAGATTTATTTCTTACCACAGGAAATTAGTTGTTTAGAATAATACAGTGCTGTGAATGCATCGTAAATTTCCTGGGTTCCTCACATGCTGTGGTACACAGAAAGACACAGAGAAATTAATTATGACATAGCCAATAAATAATTACAGCTCTGCAACCCATATGTTCCATCCACTAAGACAGAGTGGCAGCAAAGGCAYATGAAGATTTCAGTGCAGGCTGCCATGTTCTTTTAAGGAAATCTGAAGAAATACTGGGACAGTAGGATATTGCTATCCAACTATTTTTCGAAAAATTACCTGGATGATGCATGTAATCAGCCATAAACATCTCATTTAAATCAACTTCATTGCTACCTAAAGTTCCTTCGCCATCCTAGGCTTTTTAGGACAAAAGCATGTAGAAATTGTGCTGGAACAGAGGCAGCTTCTGGCTCGTAAGAGGCACTGAGAGTCCACAGGAAACCCAAAAGCTTGCTGTCACGTTTTCAAACTCGCTGGGAGATGAAGTCCCACCCTTGCAGTAGTCTAACTGGGAACTGCAGCAGTGCTGAATATGAGCCTTATTTCACTTGTTTCAATGAAGACATTCAACTTAAATCCCAGCCTTACAGGGAATGCTTAACATCAACTTCTAAGAAAGATAAAACAGTATTTCTAGAGACATAAGTGGTTGTTAATTTTATATTACAGGCCAACAAAACAGGTGAACGTTTCTAATTAAACAGCCTGTCTGTAGGGTGATATTTGGCAATTTTATGTATAAATCAAGCCAGGTGACTTATTTCTAGTAAGTATGAAAATAATAAAATTGGTTTCAATGACCTCAGCGATACATATGCTTATTTGTGGTTATGGCCCCAGGCAACCCTGAAATCAGTCATTCCATTAAGTCAAAAGCATGGCACACAGCCAAGCTCCTGTAAGAGTTAGAGGTCTTACACATACTTTCTTGGTGTGTTTATTTGAATAGAATGGTGACTTTGGGTTTTGGGCCACCCATCACTTATAGACCTCCCATAATATTTAAAGGAACTGTTCAACTGAATCTTAGTATACACCAGTTATCCTTGGGACACTCTTTAAACATGATGCAAAATCATCAAAAATTGAAGCAACAGGGAAAAACATCACAACAGTGTTCATCTGGAGACATTTTAATGTGTATATTCCTCTACAGATGAGTCAGGCAACATTTTGGGTCTGGTTTAATTACAATAGTAGAATAAAGAACCCAAATGCCCTTACACAGCCAAAAGAAATACACAAACTGTCCAATACAATAAAACAAGAAATAACGGTGATAATTATCACAAAACAAAGAGTAATTCAGGCCACCATACCAGGTTTTTTGGGTCTTTTGGGTTTGTTTTTTGGTTGTTTGGGTTTTGGGGTTTTTTAATACATAAAACAAACTTTTTTCCCTTTCTTCTCCAGGGTCACAAAAAGAAGCTGCAACAGCTAACTCATATTATCAGGAACACCACAATGATGTGGGGAAATCAAAAACAAATTAATATTTGAACATTCAAAAATAAGAGTAGTCTTAAGGGCACACTGCTACAAAAGAAACATGCAATCATTTTCTCATTCCGGGCTACAGAACCCCAAAAGTAATAATGAATTACATTTTCATTCAGAAGGTTCAAACTTCTTGGTATTTTTTAATTAAGGGAGTTTTCACAGTACAAGAAAACATCAGAGTATCCCATTTCAACCTGAGGTCTCTCAAATAATAGAAATTCACAAGGAAAAAAGCTATGTGAAATGATGAGYAGGAAGAAAGATGTGTCAAACTGTTGTCATCACACAAAACAAAAGTTATACTTGCTGTTCTGTTTTCTTGCTGGTGATACTGCTATCTACCATAAAAGGTATCTCTCAAAGACAACAAGTGTCAAATTGACCCAAATAAAGAGAATGAAGTTTTTAGAACTTGCTAATAGCAGTCATCCTCATCCATTCTAAAATACATGGCCCATGTCTATATTTCTGACTGTAAAGAAAAGTCACCAAAAAAAAAGAAAGCAGCAAGCAAAATGTACTAGAATAGGACAAAATTGTGATGATTTTTATCTTTGAAYAGGTACCATAATAAACTTTGGCAGGTACCAATTCCAGCAGTACCAGTTCCAGCCAGATCAATTACCACTTTGAACAGCGTGCAATAAATTATACAAGTGTCTGTGTACATACACTGCAACTGAGGAACTGCTGTTTTAGAGAGTTCAATGCAAGCATCTAAAGTTTTCAATGGCTTCTGAATGACTTCTTACTAAATGCTAAGAAAGGGATTCAGTGCCCCTTTCAGTCATAATAGATATCCATTAATAAAACTGAATTATTATTATTATTACTATTATTAGAACAACTTTTTTTAAAGTGCTCTTTTCTTTATGGCCTTAAATAAAGAGAGGAAAGTATTGCCAAGAACAGCACACACTCTGAGTTCCTGAAACTCCACCTTTCCTGGTATCCAAAAGATTGCTAAAAAAAGATAATGGTTGCTCCAAACTGAATTCCACAGAGCTCTTAACTTCAAATGGATTAACTCAGAAAGGAAAGTTGTTAATTAAACACAGGCTAAAGACAATGCATCTAACCAGTTAGCACCTGTGATCTGAAAGACTGCATCTGAATTAATCCTGAAAACTAAAACAGGATAGAAATATACACAAATGTCTAGGTTGTATATGTAAGTAAATGTTTTAATGGCCAGCTCAGCTTAACTGTTCAAAAAGGAAGAAAAAAAAAAGCCAAACCTGCAGTAGGGTATTCAYCACATAAGGTAGAGGTGGTAAGTACTGATTCTTGCAGCATACTTGCAGTTTATTATGTTCTCTTCATCAAAATAGCACAAAAACTAGTTTGCAGATACCTCACTCTGAAATGACACCCCACTGGGCTTCCTTCCCACCAGGCATGTTTTGCCTTTGTGGAATTAACTTGAAGCCAGGAACAACAATCCACCCTTCGTCTCCGTATTTATTATATGGCTTCTTACTCTCTGAAGGACGCTGATGTCTCTAAGATACGTTTTTGTAATTTTTGAGAACTTAAATAGATGCTGTGTAATTACTTTTAGAGTGAAGTTTCATGGTGATGTTTTTCAGGCTCAACTGATTAAAGCTTGTTTAATGGATCTTGAAGAAAATATATTATTCAGCTTAATAAGAATTTATGCAAATCACTGCCACTAGCTTTTACAGAAAACCTTTTCAATTAATTATAATTAGGCTTTTTAGTTCTAGGTTTCGGGGGGGGAGTTGCTACTAGAAAATTATAAGCATGGATTGTTGGAGGTTTTTTTCAATTGTGGGAAATAAAACTTAATTGTTGTGATGTAAATGAACTTGTAAGTGCAGAGCCCTTTTCATCTCTGCCATTCAGATCAGGTCTAAATACATACCCCCAGATATCTGTGACTAGAAAGAAGACAAAGCAAATTTGTCTCTGGTGTTGATATACACAAATTACTCCTTGGCTTTAGGACAGATTTATAGGAAAAATAAATRAAACCATTCAAATAAATAAAGTATTCAAATATTGGCATATCTTGCCATCACTTCTGAAACTCTCACAAATACATAAAGATCTCTCTCTAAATATAATATTGTAAAAGTTTTCTTTGGTACATATTTCATGGCCATTTCAGTGTCTTGTCTACTTAGCATTAATTTAAAAAAACCCCTTGCTTAAGTGAATAACTGTTCTTTGAATATAGCCAGAAATATTCCAGTAGAGAAGCTGCAACAACTCAGAAAGAACAATGCACTTACCAGTAATAACATTTGAACCATTTTTACAGGTACAGATTTACAGTGACGAAGAGGGTGCAAAGCTTCATATTGTAGAGTTTATTATGATTAATTAACAAGCTCCTCGTATAAAAGTGAAATCCTTATTGCTTTGCAACTGAGTTCCTAAGCCCAGGTGCTTTTAGCTCTTCTGAAYTGAGAGCTACCAAGCACCACTTTGGTTCTCATTTTATTAGCTGAGACAAGGGAGAAGAGAAAGTGGGAGAAGATTTCTGTTACAGTCTTTTCAATGGAGCATCTTATTTTTATAGAACAGCACACATGCAATGAGTCATGAATGTTCCCATCATGCTGGAGTAGGGCAAAATCCAGCCACTGTTTTGTTCCACCCCCTTTCTTGAGCAGTGAAATACCATCCCCGACCACAGAAATGATCACTCAAACTTCATCCACTCACTTCATCAAATTCATTATTAATTTGAGAGAAGGAAAGACAATATGGGAAGCAACTGCACAGCTCTTAGCTAGAACCAGAATTCAGAGAAGCCAGTTTCTGTCTGCTCCTATTTCTCTCTTGAAGTCACTGAATTCCAGCCCTAGAACACCAGTGTTAAAAGCAGTCTAACATACCTTTCTCGGTTCTTGCCATTCTTTAGGTTTTCCCATGCTGGAGAACAGTAGGGACAGAAATTAGGCAAAAAAAATGAATGACTGTCTTGAGCAATCCATGTTCTACAAACTTACAGCTACTCATCGATGACACCTCCTTTTACGTCCCTTTTTCAAGTCTTCAGGCATGGCATGTTTTCTGCTACAAAACAGAAGTTCTAATCCACACTTATGGCTGCAATCATAGCTCCCATTCATAAAACAGAGGAATTCATAATTGGACACAGACATATTCCCTCATCTGTCACTATTCTTTAATTCTGTGTCATTTAACCAGAAATAAAAGAGCACTTCCTCTCAGAAAAGCAACTGTGAAAATGACTGACTGGTTCTAGGTTATTTAATCCAGATCAAATGTGCTCACAAAAAGAAGTTACCTATCTCCAACTGTTGCCTCTACAAAATCGACCAGGGTTCTGCAAATCAAACTGTTCTCTTTTGAAGCTTATATGGCCTTTGATTTAAGAGTAAAACTTTGGTGGACTAATTACAACTGCAGTGACATTTATGTAATGCAGTGTTAAACATTACAGATCACAAGAAGACATGCACAGGAGTACAACTAATGTGCCCAAAACAGTAAAACTGAAAATTAATGTACAGGACAATCAGTTTGAACTGAACATAAGAACAAGACCAAGGCTTTGGAGCAACAAGCAGATTCATTAGAAATTAAAAGGCAAAGCAGAATATTAAATAGCCACGTAAACAAGGTGAAACTGTTCTATGCTTCTAATTTGCAGGCAGAATTTGGCAGCTGAAACTTCATTAGCAATTCTCTAGGTGATGTATGAACCAGCTCAACCTCCCATGACTGTACCTGTTCTGCAGGACCAGCAGTAGTAAAACTGACATAATAGGTAGAATCATAAAGACAGAGAACACCACTTTTCAACATCCCAATAAAGTGATGTGATTTACTTTTAAGCAGCCACTTAGCCCTTTTGGAAGCGTGGTTATGGTCAGATGACAGAACTCATCTTTTGAACTTTAAAATTTACTGCCAAGGGGATATTATGATGCAAACTCACATCTCCTTGTTTTGCCATTAACACTGTCTAAACTGCCAACTTCTTTCTAAGAGTAAATCAGACCTTGTTTTATAGAAAAATAACTTGCTGAGGATTATTTCTTTTTTAATCCAAACAACTAAAATATTCACCAATTTCCTAGATCCAATTTCCATGTAGATGTGGCACTTACGGATATGATTTAGTGRTGGTCTTGGACTCCATGATCYTAGAGATCTTTGAGATCTTTTTCAACCTAAAGGATTCTGTAATTCCAYGACTTCTAGGAAGAGGTACAATAACATAACAGCCACTAGAAAATAGTGTTCAGGAGACAAGTCCAAACTATTAGGTATCTGGACGCTTTTTAGCTCCTGGGGTAAAGTGGTTAGTATAAATAAAAACTTGGGCATTCCAAGACAAATATTCCTGTAGAGAATTATTTCTACATGACTGCTGCATTACTGGCTAGTTTTCCTTTTTTAAGACTCATCTAGCCAAACAAAGATAATCTAAAGGAAGAAAATTACAGCAGCAGCAGGAATCTAACATTCAGTAGATTTTCTTCTTGTAAGTATGCTTTCACGCATAAAAACAATACTATAATGGCAAACTGGCTTTACACACTGTAATTTCAAGAACTACAGTTTCTGAGCCTCAAGTATTTTTCTGCCATAAGACTTCAGACTTATTCTGCCCTGGTCAAAYCTTTTAACATTTCTTCAGTTCTACATCAGATTAGAAGACATTTCCCTCTCCTCCAGCTTTTTTTGGTTTTTTTCTTCTCTTCTATATTCTCTTATTTCCATTTAAGAATGTAGGATTACTAAACCACACTGGAGGGAAAAAAAACCTGTAACACAATAAATAATAGTATTACTTTCCCCATGCTAAAGAAATGGAATTTCAATACAAACCCATTAAATTGTCCAAATATATGATGATCCTTGTCAGAAACAGCAACTCCATCCAATATAGATTTGGGACTTTTTTTTTTCCAAATCACTTACTTTTAAAGGCCACAGTAATACAGAAATTAATCAATTTACAAGAATTTTTTTTTCCTTGTTGATAGCTGGACTAAATGATACGGGTTCTTCCCTCTCTGACTGAGTATTAATTTAAAATGCAGCATTCAGTCTTAGGAACTTAAACACTCTATTAAGCAAGTGATCAAAATTTCAAATAATCTGCCTTTTTGGATTATGTCACTTCTTAATAGTCTGGCTAAGAATTTCATCATAGCAAGTTCTAAAATCTTGCTCCTAAAAGCAGATCAGAAAACTTTTACATCTGACTGTGAGCTGTTGTGAATACGCACCCTCTATTTTTCCCCAACTACATCAACAGATTTATCATCAAGCACATTGTTGTTTTATGGTTTTTTAATGCATGTATAAACTTCACACCTTACAATGTCCCTCTCTAAGCACCACAAACACATGAAATATATTTAGGCAGAAACCAGTCAGCATAATTTAGGGGGGGAGGAAGCAAAGAAACATGAAATTGTTTCTTGCATGCTACTGTCCCATTATGCCCAGGAGAGCCAAGAGTCTTAAGAGCAAGCACAGTCATCTWCTGTTCTTCATAAACAAAAGTTAGAGTTAGCAAGTTATGTTAAACTAAATTAAACATGTTTTTTATTTATAACATCTTTGTTCAGTCATTTTTATAGCCTTGTGGGGACATTTTCAGTACTGCTGATGGGTATTTAGACACCAAGTTTCTCACCTACAGTACAGTACAGGGCTATTTTGAAAATTAATTAATGTTAGTACTTCAAAAGTGTGAAATACTACATAAATACTAAAGGCATTCAGCTAATTAGAGTAGTTTGGTTAAATCTCCATTCATCACACTGAATGTAAACATTTTATATTTTTAAAGTCCACAGACTGTCTATAAAAAGCCTGACATACATTTAACAGGCACTGAAAAGAACACTAAAAGCATGGACAGCCTCAACTTGTTTCTGTAATCAATTCTAAATGAAGTCAACTCAGAGCAGTCACCTCACAGAAACAGGAAGCCCCCATGAAATCACAGTTCCCAAATGAAAGGGCAAGGAGTGAGTGCCTTTTTGGCTGCTGTGACCCAAAAAGTTATAGAGGACAGTGAGACTGCTTTAACTACTGTGAACTTTGAGTGTTGTAGAGGTCAACATTTATTAGCTGAGTAACATAAAGAAGCTAGCATCTTCATTACCTGAAAAATTCATTGCAGTAGAAAAAGAAGTTCCCATAACAGGTCCCTGGTATCTTCTTCCTCCCCACCACCAGTTTCTGACAACAATATGATGCTGATTGGTTTTCACCTGTGCTGTAAAAATTCCTGGGTTTTAAAGCGTGAAAGGCCAGCTTAAATAAACACACATGCTACAGCATCTACCTGCTATACACAACCTACTTAACCATTACCAAGGTCAGAAATATTTTATCTATTCAAGGAATCAAATCAAGAAGAATATTTATCAACCTTGCAGTAAACAGTACAGTTGGAGAAAAACATCACTTTTGGACAGCACTGCCAATTCCTCAACAGAAGAAATGGGTCTGGATGAAAGGACCAACATTTTTATACACCATGCCCCATCTTCTTGTCAGTCGTCCTCCACCTGGCTATGCTTCCCAACAGAGAGGTTAAACACTCCAGTATGCCTTATTTACAAAAAAATTTTTAACTCTCTAACAAGATAATTTACTCAATGCCAATATTAAATAGTCTCCCATCGTCATAGTTTAACCATAACTGACAACTCACTTAAAATTTACATGGGCTACTAAAACCAGGTGAACTTACATAATGACAGATATATGAACATAACTACTTTGAATCACAGAATATTCTGAGTTGGAAGAGACTCACAAGGATCACTAAGTCCAGCTCCTGGCCCTGCACAACACAACCCCTAAAAATTACACTGTGTTCCTGAGAGCATTGTCCAAATGTTTTTTGAACTCTGTCAGGCTTGGTGCTGTGACCACCTCCCTGGAGAGTGCCTTTCAGTTCTTGACCYTGAGGAAAGAAGCTTTTCCCAACAACCAAACTAAAGCTCCATTGACACAGTTTCATGTCATTCCCCCAGGTCCTGTTACTAGTCACCACAGAGAAGAGATCARTGTCGGCCCCTGTGCTGCCCCTCATGAGGAATCTGTAGACCACACTGAGGTCTCCCCCTCACTCTCCTCTTCTCCAGGCTGAATAAACCAAGTGACCTCAGCTGTTCCTCATGCAACTTCCCCTCCAGACCACCATTCTTGTGACCCRCCTTTGGATGCTCCCTAATAACTTTATATCCTTCTTACGTTGTGGTGCACAAAAATGCACACAGGACTCAAGGCGAGCACCTGCRGCTGGAACAACAAACAGAAGATTTCTATTAATACTTGTGGAACCAAAAAGGACTGAAAACATTTCAATTGTTCTATGTAGGTATATAGAGGTATTACTGATCTTTTCCATCATGCCTCCAGCAGACAGATCAGTAAATGTACTGGAAGTCTGTGCAGAAACATACCTAAATTTAAACTTCTCACAGCTGTGTAATAAGGAGCTTCATTTAACAAGCTGATCTGAAGCTACACTAAACAGTTCATGTTTTCAAATCAACATCAAAAATAAAAATAACATGTTTTGAATATGCATGCACAAAATCAGTAGGAAATCAGCTCGATTCTCTTCGCTACCACTTCCAGATAACAAAAATAGGGCCTTCTATATTCTGCAGAAGTTGATACATTTCAGAGTTCAAACGGCTGGTACTACTACAGCAGTGTCGAAGTTTGATGCAAAATGAACAAGAAAAGGGTTCCTGGCATTCACATTTCACTTAAATCTCCAGTTCCAGATGCTTGGCTTCAACACTAACATTGAAAGAGCCATGACTTCATTTCAGAACATCATTTCTGTTCTTTAGACTTTAGTAGCAACTTTAACCACCAGTGAGTTTTATATTCATAGAAGGCAATAGCAGTCAGTCAGATGTTGGTTTAGGGGCCCATACCTGAAAAGACACCTGAACACATGCCGGGTCCTGCCATCACCACTCAGACAAGCCACACACACCACTACCTGTTCCCAACAGCAATGCTATTTATGCACCTGATTTCTACAGCCTAAATTTGTCCACCACATAGGATCCACTTTATTGGCACCTCCAAGTCTCCAGGGTCTTCTCACACTTATGTACAAATCATCGTCTGTCGGAAAGAACACTATTAACTATAGCCAAGACAGAGGGCCAAAAATGGCAAATATCAGCACTGAATATAGTCCATTTCATTTTCAGAGTAAGATTTCCCTTTAGAAAAAGATGAATAGATTGCTAATCTAGGCAATTTGAGAATAAAGAGTGATTATCATAGTCTAATGGCAATTAGACCACTCCTAGAATACTCCCCCCAATACTAAACTACACTACTTTCCACTGTCATTCCACAGGAAAATAAAATACTTGAAAAACTGAATATTAGAACCCCAAAAGCTAGTTGTTCTGTGATAAAGTTTTTCTGTTATTAAGCAAAAAATAAATACACTTTATAATTGTTGTTTAAAAAAACCTTTTGTTTTAAAATCTCCATGGAGTCCCTGCCTTTTCATGCAAGTATTTTATTTTAATTAAAGTTGACTGAGTAATGCTACTATCCTGCTAATTGCAATGGTTTAGCGCACTTGCCCCAGGCTTTTTGCAAGACCTGCCTCAAAGAGACAAGTCAAAAAACTTCAGACTCATTTATTGAAGCAGTTTATCTATCCTCAGTCAATTTTTACTTCACTCTCAGTTTCCTTTTAAAAATACCAACAGCAGGCATGGAATAAAGCAGCAAGTAACCACAGGAGATTAAAAAACCCCTATGAGTTACAAACAGAAAGAACAATGTAAGCAACACTTTATCACACAACAGTACAGTGATCCTCCCTTTCTCTAAGTTTTCATATCTTCAGGATTCTTGAATACAAGAATGAAAACCCAAGACCAAAAATACAATAATTATAATAACAACACATGAAAAAAATTACCACRATTCTTTAAAATATCTAATCACAATGATGTGCTATGGACAAATTGCTCACTTGGTGTCAGATTTTATTAATTAAGGTTCCATCACAAATAGTAAAACTATTTAATTTGTTGCCGGTTCACTGCTTAAATAATATGTGCTGTACATTTTGTTCGAGAGATGGGTAATAAGGTTGCCCCTTGACATCAGCTGATTGCTGCAGTTTCAGGTCACACTGAACCATCTGGAAGAGGAGGAAATTATGTCTCCATGTCCCAAAGAGCAATAGAAACCTCCCAAGCTGGAGGAGCTTTTGTAGCTGGCTTTGCCAAACACATCATCTCTGTGATCGAATGAAACACTGCTTAGAGGCCTGGCMCCCATCACTACCATTTGCCATGCTCACATCAAGCAAAGGGGATACAGCTCTAGGCTTGGTGGTGAACACTACTCAGATTACCAGATTTTAATGCCCATTGAAATCATTGAAATACACAGAGAAATTCTCTAAGATGTAACTTTAAAAAACTTCTTGACCCATAATTACTTCTCTGTAGAAAAACACTTTGAAAAATATTTACTGTGCTGCAATGATGAGTACTACAAAGACTGTGAGGAGCTCAAATGCTATAATGTAGGATGGAGAACTCAGTTTCAAATGCAAGAACTAAAGTGAAGACAGAACAAGCACTAACTTGCTTGACAAATGAAAATAATTACAAATAGTCCTTCCTTTTTTCTTCATGTATTTTCATTGGAAGACATTAGTTTGATGGAATGCAGAGGGATTACATCAATAAAGGCAAGAGTATGAGCAATACTGCTAAGACATTACACGTATTTCTCTTATTGAAAAGAAAAATAACAGCTCAGTGTTTGGGCCTCCACTCAAGCTCTGCACTGAAGGCACTCATCCCTGTAGAGGATTCCATTTGGGAATTTTCTTTATTCTGTTGTGGATGGAGAGGAATAAAATTATTATGTAAGCAAACATAATAGTCCTGGAAGAAAAATATTAAGTGCTAGTGTTTCCATTGAACAATATTTCAGGGCAGACAAATTGAAAAGACATGTGAAAGAGTTATTAAGATCACATGGAAGTCCATATCTGGATCTTGCTTCACTGATGAAAATGGGATTTTGACAATGAATTAGCTTCAGAAAGACCTGGATTTTTCTGAAAAGCCTAGCAATATGAAAAACGGAAGTTCAGCAATGAATCAGTTGGCTTTGCAAACAATCACATTTCATGCCAAATTCTCCTTTCAAAGACTTCTTGTGTCGTTGTAGCACATAAAGTAATTTATAGGCTTTAAGAATACCATATAGAGTGCAAGATTTGCTGCTCTGTGCCTATGACTATGACCAATACAATAACAAAATATCAGTCAGTAGGTTAGCCATGAACTTCTTTAAAATCTGGTACACTTGATAGAAGTTTGGAAGTGGTTGCTACTTAGCATATATACCCAGTGTCTGCCCTGTACATACAGAATTCTTTATTCACACATATATACTTTATTTGTAAATACGGGATTATTCATTACTCATAATGCCAAAACATGACTTTTATTTTTAGAAAAACAAATCTTGCTTGTCCCTTTCCATGACAACTATCTGAAATGCTCATGTTTCACCGCATACTAGAAATAACTTGAAGTCTGCAACTACCAAACCAGCAGCATTTTTATGGCACCCCAAGTGAGACGGCAAATGAAAACCTTTTCAAGCACGAAAACAAGATGCGTGCATTCTTTGTGATATTCAAAGACTGTATGGAAAAAGAAGGAGGAGGAAGGCAAAGGCTATCCAGTTAACAAAATTAAAAGTACGGAAAGCAATACAGAGTGCATGCAGATAACAGCATAACTTAACAATCTACATTTATAAGCAGAAACTATCAGTACTGGCACCCTTAATTTCTCATAATTTTTTTTAAATAATCAGCTTGAATTACCCCTGTTATACTTCTGAAAATTCCTGCTTTGTTTTCTTAAACTTTCTCTGAAGTTTACTCCCTACTTCTCTATTCAGACTATGGAAGAAGTGGCAGCTCAGTACTTTCGGAAGAAGCAGCAAAGACATGTCTGTTCAATTCCTTCCTAGGTTAGCTGAAAAGGACTTTTACCCAAGTGATTTTATACAAAAGCAGATGTCCCCACTTCTTAGAAGTCTCATGTAAAAGTCTAACACATCATTCCATGGAAGCTGCATCCAGGGAAAAAGGCATGTATTCACACAACAAACACGCACTTATGCATGGGTTCACAACACAACCCGTGCAGAGTTGTGAGGCTGTTCTGCCAAAGGCAAATTAGACCCTTTGAAAAGGAATGCCTACTTTATGAAGCTGGTACTGAAAGTCTGTTTCTTTTAACACATTTTCCAAAGAGTAACAGAACCCCTCTGTCCCTCCCACATTTCTGGACAATACACCAACAGATCAGTGAAAGGTCACAGATCTGTGAATCAGTTGTGYTTGATACGAGGCGGAAGCAAGGCTGTACATCCAGTGTGTGAAACATTTGGACCACAGCAGGAGAGCATGCAGCAAGGGCCAAAAGAGTAAGCTTATGCTGAGCACATAAGACATAACAGGTCTGTAAAAGTAATGACTTCCAGCCTTCAAGAAATACTCTGTGGCATTCCAAATCAATACAGCAGCCAGCTCTTTGCCTGYCCTGACCTCTAGGATGTCATCCTCTAACAAATGACCCAGATGACTATTATGCTGCCTTTTTCTTTTTATTATGAGAATACAGAATTACTTTTTGGCCAGAAAGACAGGATGATTTAGGTGTGAATGAGCATATCCTATTGAGAACATTCAGCAGAAACAAAAGTACAAAGCAAATTTTACAGCAACAGCAAGTGAACAACAGCAGACAAGCACTATACAGAAAGCATGCCCRTCCTGGAAGCTTTTAACAGCCGAACAAATGAAAGAAGTGCTGTGCCACCCCCCAGCACACACCTCCCCAATTCAAGATATGTCAGCACCTGCTTGGAGCCACATATACCCAATTATCTTCCTTCAACAAGGACTGTCCAGACAATCTTAAAGACCCGCATGGCCACTTCCCCTACTACCACCAAACTATAAAAGGTGAGAGAGGAAAAAAACCAGGAACCACAAATTAAGTCTTAAATAAAGGAAGAAGGTGAGAGCAATTGATTTGTTTGTAGTTGTGCTGAGTGAAAAACAAGAATTAAAATCACTTCCACATCTTAAGCAGTGAGGATGTGCCTGTCCAGAGCGACCTGGTAGCCCAGACTGAGCACTCTCATGCTCAGCATCTGCACGCCCCCAGGGTTTCCCAAACCTGCTGCTAAGCTCCCACCACAATGCGGAAGAAACAATTTACACAACCCTTCTCTAGCTTTACCTCTTGGGTCTTCTGAAGGAGCATTTGAAAGCATCAGCACTTAACATCTGCATCTTCCATGTACATGTACCTACCTGAACAACCTCCCCTTAAGCATCAGCGAGCCCCTGAGGCAAGCCCCCTTCTTGACTGCACTCACAGGACAAAGATGGCCATCTGTCACCTCTGAGTGCAGAAGAGCAGCATTCCAGGAAAAAAGTAAGGAATTTGTTTTTCCTTTGTCGATTAGAATTAATCTCTTCAGCACGAGGTCTTTCTCTTGGGTATGATCACATTAGATGTTAGACAACAAAGTCTGTTCTCAGCTGTAACCCCTCACAACTCCGGAGCAAGTACAAGTGACAATAGACCTCTTTATTTTCCTCATAGTTATTGAGAACAAGGTTGGGTGTTTTCAGCTGGAATGTGGTACCTCAGCTGGGAGGAGGCAAGAGAGGGTGACAAGGAACAACTTCAAGCTTTAAGGCATTAATTCTTGTGTAGAAGAACAGCTATGTATCTCTGACTATCTCACTGCAAATAGCATACCAAGATGAAAAGCAGCAGCACCCATTATCAATCAACACAATCTGCTATGAATTACTTTGTTACCTCAAACACTCTAAATAAATGGTATTACCTAAGTATTTCCCAAAGGAACAGACTCTACAAAGWATGAAGCAAATGAAGCCAAAGGACAAGGTCTCCAGCTTTCCCAGCAGTCTTCCGACACTGAAATTTATTACCAGGTTATAAATAGAACTAACCCCCCCCCCCCCCCCACCCCCAAAGCTATTTTTCCCCATACTCTTCAGGGAGGAATCCATCATAACATTTAGTACAAAATCATTATTCTTCTGCTTTTAAAGTACTTTTGTAAGAAAAACCCCCAAGCTTTAAGTGATCCACACACTTTTATCCCCATATAAACACATGTAATTAGTGCCACAATGCATTTAAATAATGAAACACAAGGATACACCCAAGTACACCAGCACATGATCTTGTTACAGATCCATCTTCCATTCACCCACATGATCTTTTTTCCCAATTAGAAAAGTTTATAATCTAAGTAACATCAGATGAGAAATTCAAGTATGCAACACATGTACCATGCTTTAAAATACCAATGGTCTACCCCAAAATAATCAAAATTTCTAAATATTAAACCAGTAACGGGTTTGCATATGGCAACATTTAGTCTATGCATGCATACGAATCCTGTGATAGCAAAGCTCTTGTTCGTGATCCCAYCAATGTGGAAGTTTACATTACCTTAGAATAGACTGAAGACAGAATTATGATGGTTTTCAATCTCCACTGACAGTGGAAATGCCCCAAAATGTTTTAGACAAAGATAAGATAAACCCAGCTTTGCTTTCCTACACACCAGCTATAAAACTTACTACATCTACGCTTGCTGCTAAACAGAAAAGCTTTTCTTTCTAAAAATTGCAACTCAGCTAAAACAAGCAAACAGCTTACTTAGCTCTCACATTTCAGAGAATCAGAAGGAAGTGTGAAATGGGGCAATGAACCCAAAATAAAAAATAACAACTATGTTAACTGTTGAAAGGAGTGAAAAACTGAGAAAATAAATTCAAAGCCAAATGGATGATACCATAGAAGAGAAATACTACATGAAAGAAACACTGTAATAACACCAAATTTATAAAATAAACTATTTTACAGTTTATAATATGCTAAATTAATTATGGTGTACAGGAAAAAAGGGGCTTCTTTATTCAGGAAGTTTAAAATCCTGTAAATTACTTTCAGGGTGCAATCTTCGGTAACAAAATGTATATGCTTTACAAAAAAAGGTAACTGAAAAAAAAACCTAAACACATGTAGATATGATTTCACTTCCTTTGCTAGTAGGCATCAGAATAAGAGCACACCAGTGCTACAATTTCACTGGAAAATATCTAGCTGCATCATTCATTACCACACACCATCAACCTGAATTATGGTTTTCTGCTAAAACCCTCTTTTATTGAAGGGTAAGCTGTAGCATACTTAAAAGTGAAAAATATCTGGATGTTGAGGACCATGAGGTTGATTCTACACGGAGATATAAAGCATTTTGATGAGCATTACAGGGATGAAAAGAAGTACAGCCCTTACAAATGAAATATTGCCTCCCTCTGCAGTTAGAATTCTTTGGGAGATTTAAGAAAACAGTGGGCAAGGAAGCAGCCCTGAATGTAGGTTACATGTCCTACATCAGAGGCTGTTTAAAAAACAAAGAAAACAAAACACAACCCTGGTAACCGCAGGGTGAGTAGTAAAGTCCTGTCATAGCCTGAAAGCCAGCCAACAGGTAGGCAGCAAAGCAGTATTAATAAATGGCAGACTCCAAGCACAGAAAGAAGTTAACAGCGGTGTGCGCTGGGGAGCTGTACTGAGACTTACACAGCTCCACGTATTTATTAATGACCTAGAGGAGACGGAAAAAATGCTGATGGCAGGAAATTATGTAGGTTAGTCAAGATGAAACAGCACTGTGCGAAGTTCCCAAGCAGCCTAGCAAAACTAAGCTGGAGGTAAATCTTCCTGCATATTTAAATAAAGCCTGTGTACCTTCATGAAAGACAAACTGCATATACACTTCTAAGTTTACAGTTTATCTCTCAAAAATCTGTTCACTGCCATGGCTAGTGAAAGTAAGATAGTCAATCTTATTTTAATTTGCATAAAGTGGTAGTGACTATTAATGTTGATCAAAAATCTGACAAAAAAATTCAACTAAAGCAGAACCAGATCTTCTAATACTTTCAAACAGAGATAAATGCAATAGAAGAAAGATTAAAATAAGAAAATGCATGTATTATAATACTAGTAAGTAAACTAAAGGTTTGCTTTCATCCTAACAAAGTCAACTTGGGTGACTTCTTCCAAAAAGTCAGTGAATTTCCAGAACTGCACACTGGTTTTGATAAAAAGCTCAGGAGTTCAATGCTGCCATAATTAAAAGAAAATGCTACATTTAAAATAAGACGGCTAGAACGAAGACATAAACCTCATGACAGGCTCAAAATACATTCTTAACACCCATTGGAATGTCTTTAGAAAGACCCAAAAAAGCACTTCTGCTGTTCTCATTTTATTAAACTATTGAAAAACAGGTGTAGGAGCAAGTAAGAAAAGAAGTAACAGCGAAAATAACAAAGTTTGCTGGGTTAAATGCAATAGCAAGAATTATTGCCAGCTCTGAAGCATTGCAGAAAGCCCTCACAATATTTTGCAGGCAATCCATTACATAAAAATTATTAAATTAGTAAATCCTAACATATTCTATAGACGTACATTTAGTCAAGCAGAACATATCCTGAGTATACCCATTTAGAAAGTAATGGACTTGGACCTAGCTATTGCCCATGAAAAACAAAAATAAAATCTCAGGAGTTATTAGATATTCATAAGCTTGTTTTTTGATGCTGATTCATTACAAACTTCAAGTGGAATATAAGGATGCTTAAAAAAAAATAAAATCTCATGCTATATACTTGTGCATGCCCCCAATTATTTATTTATTTATTTAGAGAGCCCATGCTCTCTTTGTTTTCTTTTCTTAAAAAGGAAACCAGAAATCACACAGAGAGAAAAAAAGATAAACGTATTTCATATAAGGAGCAGCTCAACAGACTGAGAACTTTCAAATTGGAAAAAAATACCACAAAAAAGTCACCACAAAAAAGCTATGTGTAAACATTTGGTGGTATGTAGGAAGTGAAATACAAAGTGAGGTTTTTGCTTTATTCTTTCTAACACACGCTAATAATATAGGTATTCATTGCAGATCCAAAATGCAGATTCTCGGTATTAAGGCTCCAAGAAAGTCTCACTGTGTTTTCCTCTGCTCTCATTCACACCTCTACTCATTTGGTGTCCACTCCTGTGAACAAAACAGTAAGATGGATAAGCAATTTGATCTAGTATGACCATTCATACATTCTTATTAGGGAGAAAAAAAGCTTATGATTGAAGAATGCTGGGAAAATTATTAAAGAAATGACAACTTGGAGGTTAAAATTTGTACGAGCTAGCATTAAAAAACAATAAACTGCCTCATACAACAGCCTTTCTGGGTTTTAAATGCTACAAGATAAAAGTCAAATGCTGCTGATAATTAGCATCACAGAACTTACTCTCCTTAACTTAAAAAGCTTATTAATAATTTTAAACATAGTCATAAAAAAGGCATCACAAATGACAACTTGAAGGCATCAGCAGTTCAGCAAAACATTCAGATTTAGAAATTTGTTATTAAAGAAAAGGTTCTGTTACACCTCAAATCTGACTCTTCTTTGCCTTGCATCGTATAGTCATTTTTACCAATAGCAGAAGTGTTGGTAGAAGAGCCAACAGAAAGTCTAAAACACTGCCAAATTAGAGCATAGTGACTTATACCTGCCCTGCAATAGTCTGAATAGCTGCAGAGTAATTGAGCATTAAGACCTGATTTACTGTGAGAAAAAGGGGATAGAAAATGCCCAATTATTTAATGACCTTTTCTAACCCCACTCCACTGGAGAAATACATAAATAAATGAAACATTCAGGATGCAACACGAATAATGAAACAATGCTCTTAAACAAAACTAGTGGGGGAAGAGAGCTCTCTAATTTAGAAGAAAATTAAAAAGAACAGATTTCTCTGTAGAAGCAAGAAAGTGAAGTATGTGGAATTAACTCTTGGAGGATATTGACTTCAACAGTTTGGTAAGAGTAGCAACAGAGAAAAGAACAACATCCATAGTTGTAGCAAAATAAAAATTTTTTAAACAACCTCTAGGCAGTCTAATCTTATATTTAGCTATAAAATCAGGGATTTTCACACTAGTCTTTACATAACTTTACTCATTTTTAGAGGAAAAATATTCCAGTACATTTCCCACATAAGTAGATGACAAAGTTTTAAACAAACTTTTAAGGCAGCCCTTACATCAAATGGCATCAGCATCCAAATTTTAAAATTGACATTAAGAAGTATTTTATGTTTTATCAAAATGTTCAGGTAATAGTTCAAAGAGTCACAGATTCTAAGCAGAGAAGACTCTAACTGCTTTTTTCTTTAATAAAGTAAAAATGAAGCTATTTGGAAGCAAAGTAACATTCAGGAAGGTATCTGTAAACCAGAGAGTGATGAAGGGGTGAAAACCTTGATGCTGCTTTAGTAAGAGAAAAGCAGTGCTGTGATTAAAAACACCTGAAGAGATCTCATATGTCATGACATTTTTCTATATTATAGTTCTTCCACTTGTTCACTTAATAATAAGGTATCTTGTAACTATAGTCACAGACAAGGTGCATGCCAAATACATCAGCCAAAGCACTCTTTTTTAAAAATAACTGGACAAGGTTTCCTGTTTAAGAGCAATTTGGGGCTGTGTTAGGATCACAGAAAGCTCAGCAGTAATCACTCACAGCAAAGATACTGGAAATAAAATGCACACACACATGAAATCCACATTCCTACATTACAAACCACAGATACATGCGCTTAAAAGCTTTTTCTCCTGTAATTTTTCTTCTATGGAGTAATTTTTCAGTCTGACGAACAACCAAAATGACTCAAGGCAATCCACTCATTATAGCACTTCCCTAAATATTCAAGCACACCAACAAACATTTAACACAATAACTCTGTTCACACATAAAACAGAGTAACACTTCAGGTAAAATTATGGAGATTATCCTGGAAGGTATTGAAAAACACCTGAAGGACTACACAGTCATGTGTCACAGCCAGCACGGCTTCATGAGGGCAAAGTCCTGCTTGTCAAAATTATTTCCTTGTATGACAAGGTGACCCATCCAGCTGACAGAGGAAAGCCAGTTGATTTAATCTTTTTGGATTTCAGTAAAGCTTTCAATACCATCTCTCACTTCTGGACAAAGTGTCAAGCACACAACTGGATAAACATATCATGTGATGCGTGARCAACTGGATCACAGGTCAGGCACAAAGAGTTATAGTGAATGGGGTGACATCAGACTGGTGACCTGTCACCAGTGGGGCGCCACAGGGCTCCATCCTTGGCCCTGTGCTCTTCAATATCTTCATAAATGACTTGGATGCAGGACTGGAAGGAATACTAGGTTTGGAGAAGACACCAAATTGGGAAGAGCTGTTGACTCCCACAAAGGCAGGGAGGCCCTGCAGAAAGACCTTGACAAATCAGAGAGATGGGCAATCACCAACCATATGAAGTTGAACAAGGGGAAGTGCTGGATTCTGCACCGGGGATGGGGCAACCCTGGATGTACAGACAGACTGGGGAATGTAACACTGGAGAGCAGCCCTGTGGAAAAGGACCTGGGGGTCCTGGTCCATGGCAAGTTGAACGTGAGTAAGCAGTGCCCTGGCAGCCAGGAGGGCCAACCCTGCCCTGGGGGACATCAGGCACAGCATCACCAGCCGGGCAAGGGAGGGGATTGTCCCACTCTGCTCTGCACTGGGGCAGCCTCACCTCAAGTGCTGGGGGCAGGTTTGGGTGCCACAACAAAAAAAGGGTATAAAGCTATTAGAAAGCATCCAGAGAAGGGCTATCAACATGGGGATGGGTCTGGAGGGAAAGCCATACGAGGACAGGCTGAGGTCACCTGGACTATTCAGCCTGGAGAAGAGGAAACTGAGGGGAGACCTCATCATGGTCTATAGATTCCTCACAAGGGGAAGCAGAGGGGCAGACATTGATCTCTTCTCACTGGTGACCAGTGACAGGACCCAAAGGAACGGCCTGAAGTTGTGTCAGGAGATGCTTACGTTGGATATTAGGAAAAGGTTCTTCACCTAGAATGTGGTCATGTACTGGAAGGGGCTCCCCAGGGAAGTGGTCACAGCACCGAGCCTGACAAGAGTTCAAGCATCTGGACAATGCTGATGGGAACAGTCTGATTCCTGGGATTTTCCTGTAGGGACACGTTTGACTGCAATGATCCTTGAGGGTCCCTTCCAACTCAGGATATTCTATGATTCTATTAATAATAATCATCCTTAGTGTACTGCATTCTATGTTTGTATTTGCAATTTTTAAAAATAGTCAGCAGACAGTAAGTTTTCCATCTTAGCTGATGGAAAACTTTCCATCTTTTAGCACTGTCTAATCACTTCCAAATAATAAGGCCCACAGCTCCCAATTAAAAAGTGACTGTGCACAGTCCTTTTTGCTCACAAACTTCACTCAATAGAGCACTTAGGTCTCACTAACAAAATTTCTGGAATTAAAACTTGCCACATTTTTTAAGTTTTTACAGACTATTTCCTTGACTAAGCAAACTTTATACACCTGCAAATATGCATATAAAACTGTTTCAGCTGGTTTTGAGTATGGATATTCTGCAATTATTCAATTGATAAATACAAAAAGAAATCTAATAGAAATTAATCTTTGTGCCTTTGTTAACTCAAAATAGCTTGGATTTTAAAAATGGTCCTCAATTTATAATGGACTCATAAACAAAACTTATCACATCATTCCTAACACTTACTACTCTAAACAAAAAAGGAAAAAAAAATCAAAAGCATCTGCAGCTTCTGAAAACCACCATCATCAACCTTTCTCAAATTATGAAATCGTGACACGAAGAAAACGACAGAAAACTATAAGCAGAAGTTTTAGTTCATATGCTTTCCAAGCCATCCTAGCTGTCCAAAGACATACCTGTGAAGTTGATACTAACCTTATTGAGACAGACTGAGGCAACTCTGTTTTCTATCAAAGTATTTTATGATATAATTACAGGATACTCTAGTTGATTGGTGCAATATAACAATGTCACACTAATTATTCAAAAACCAAAAATTCTGTAGGCAAAATTCATAGTTTTAACAAAGTCCTGCACAGCAAAGAAAGAATAGAAACAGGTCATTTGAGGGTAATTTATACATTGGTTTTGGTTCTATTCAGGCAGCTGCTGCAAAATATGCAAGTTATTTTGCGAAGCCCTGACATCCAATGCCTATTAGTTCTTCTGTGCTACTTTTAGAAGGAATGGAAAGGCAGCCCAGCACACAAAAAGTCTTGCACTATTTGAATCTCCCACATAATAGTCTTTTATACAGCACTCTCCGTGTTTTGAATCAACAGCTACATTTAATAAAATTAAACCAGAATGTCAGCACAGACAGGCAGGACACCAGCATGCTCCTTTCTGAATGAGTTACCTAGCTAGTCAGAGAGCAGGCCAACACTAGAGTGTTTGAGCACTTGATACCTTAACCTCATTGCTTAATAACTACATAATGCACCTCGCATGGTAACTGCTCACAGTGCAGGCAGCGAGGGCAACTGGGAAAATGTGTTGCATCACTCTGTTTGGGACCACCAATGTGGTCTTTAGACAACATCCTGCTTTCAGGGGAACACGGCTGAAAACAGCTCTCTAATTAGCATCAGACAGGCACAAGCTTGAGCAGAAAGACGAGGGTCAACAGACTGAAGAGCAGGTCAAGCCACCAAAACTCTACAGGACAATACAGAAGCTACAAGGCAGCAAAGCTTCTCGCCTGTGCAGACAATAAGCTATGCTAAAATCTCTAAACCCTCCTCCTCCCTCTCACTGCCTTCCCCTTCCTAAAGGGGAAAACAACATTAAATGGCTCTGTTGTTATTGTGACATGATCACTAATTTGCAACTAGTTTGCAAAATTGCAAAAAAGTTACAATTTCCTGAAAAAAAAACAAATAAACAGGGACCAAGTCCACACCACTTCCAGCCCAAAATGTTTATGTTATACATGAGGGCCCAATTAGCTAAGCATTAAGAAAGTACAAATATTCTCTCAAAAAATTTCACACTTCCCATTATACAGAAGATAGAAAATACACAGAAACACTTCTGTAAGGAATCAATTGTACCTATTCAACCACTCTGATTTATTTAATTACAAGGACTGATGCTTTAATGAAAAATTAAAAAAAAAAAAGGTAGTAATTTAAGTTCAGAAGGTTTGTTTCTCAAAAGCAAAATTACTACTGATTGTTGCTCCCAAGTAAATGGTCCTCATCCCTGAAGAGATTCTCCTGTGAGATAACACACTCCAAACTTTAGGTGAGCACTTATTTCTCAAAGGTAGACATCTGACCATTTTCGGCACCGGCTTTAAACAAGTCATGCCCAGATTGTCTATCTTCTCCGCTGGCTAGTCCAGAATCCTAGCTCAGATGCTAACATATATATTGAAGCTCTGTTGCTTGTAGATTTCTTTTTCCTTTCCAAATTTCATGTAAGATTGAGGTAAACACAACACTGTATGGTTTTGCTAAATCGTTACAATTAGGACATTTTATAAACTTCACATCTTCCTCAAACTTTGATGAATTGCTTGTCCTTTTTCAAAATTTCCCTGTGGAAAAAAATAAAAAAGGAGCAGGTGGGGAAGTATTGCTCTCATCAGAGGACTAAATTTACCTGCAGCTGCTTTGCTCAGGAACAAGCTGTCATCAGCCAGCAAGACCATCACTTCTCATTGCTTCCCTGGCATCAAGTCAAACTTGTCTAAGCCCAAAGGGCCAAACCTCAATATAATGCATAGCAAAGGCAGGAAATGGCAATGGGAAATGAGTGTATGATGGGGAGATGTGGAGGGCAAAAACCAGGTTTATACACAGGGGAGGAGAAGGGAGCTAAGGCAGTACAGGAGCAAGGGGAGAGCCAGACCAGTGAAGGGCAGAGGAATGCAGGGCATCGAAAAAAACCTGAATGAGAAATGAAATGACATACCAAAGATATTATGAGTCCTGTTGTATTTGGTGTTTTGTAGTGATTATTATAAAATGTAGAATGAAAATTAGCATCCATGTGTTAACTGGAGGAGGTAAACAAAACAAAACAAAACAACAACAACAAAGGCACTTCCCAGGTCTCCAACCTTCTCCTAATCAGTTAAGGAACTTCGCTGAAATGTGATGAATAAATAGCAAGACATTATGTAATTATTTTATTTAAGGAGGTATACACTGCATTGCTAACCCTGGAAGCCATGTACTTCATAAACAAATGGGAAAAAGGTTAAAAGGAAATAAAAGAATGTGCTTTTAAAAATACTTCCACATTTTGGGATGCTTCAGGAATTATCAAGCAGTATGTTTTCCAAAATAATTAAGTGACTAAATGAGATGACCACTAAAAATATGAGAGTAAGAATAAACAGGTGGTCACCATTCCAAAGGCAGTAGAAGGATACACATGAACAGAGCCAGAGCTCAATGACCAAGAGGAATACACTAAACACTAAGACAAAAACACTAAGATAATTCTAAAACTCTGAATTCATGAAGGGAGGTGGGAAATTAAGCCTTGGGAAGATGAAAGAAAGGTTTGGTTTTAAGAGTCAAATCTGAAGTCATCATTCAAATGAAATGAACATCGAAGAAGAAATTCAGGGAAAGTCAATACATGACCTGACTAAATACTGTAGGCTTTAGATTACTTCAAAATGTAAAAATTTAGGGCGACAGATGTTCCAGAATAATATAGGTCAGGAACAGTAATTCAGCATGTTAAAAAAAAATCAGTGCTTTCGCATTCGAGTGTTGTTTACAGATAGATGAATTAGAAAAGGAATAACCTTCCTGAACAGAATAACGTAATCAGCCACTTCTAAAATAACACCTGTATATTAACTGTTTATTAACTGGCATGTTTTCTATATTACTTATTTTAATTTAACTACAGTGAATGCTTTAGAAATTGTAACGTTTAAACGCAGATCTATATTCCTATTGTTTCAAGTTGAGAATTTAAGAAACGCCTCTCGCTATGTCTTAGGAGTGATAACTATCATAGTGCCTGACTTTCACGAAATTTTCTTCCAAGGAGGGAGAAAAAACCCAACTTATGCTCATAGTACTATATATGCCTAATACATGCCATATGGATAATGTGTTAAACATGCATTCAGTTCTCATTTCAGTCACAGATAGGAATTAAGGAAAAAAAAGTCACTAACAGTTCCGATTTTGGAGTACATTTTTGTCTCGAAAAACAGTTGTTTTTTTAAATGCAATTTGTTTTTAATAGCTTTTCCTTAAGGAGCAGTTTTGAGCATAATGGGGCAAATTTTATTTTTTTTTTCTCCTTGCTTACGTGCAGTATTGTACTATGCTGCTTTAAAGAATGGGAGAGAATTTAAACTTCAGGGAAAGCCCATCTAACTTCCCTTTTCAAGGTCTATCATTAAAGTGAAAAGACTAATTATTTTGAAGCTTCAGGAGACTTATTTTCATGAATCTTTAAACCATTGAGTTAAGCAAGTTAAGGTGGGAGAAAAGACAGAGAATGGAGGTGGCAATTAACTATAGCATTATCTAAGATAAGCAAGTAGCAAGTTGTGTTAAATATTTCAATCAAAGAACAAATGTTGTAACAGCAGAATAGCCACTCTGGTTTAAGCAATTCATCAGCACCTTTCGAAATAGCAGTTTGGGTTATGACTGAAAAGGAGGACCATAGATTTTAAAATTAACTTCAGAAATCGTATTTTAATGATTGTAGCCTGGTATGGAGGGATGGGATCCACTTGCCCAAAAAGGGCAAGAGACTCTTTGGCAGCCTGTTGGCCAGTGTGGCAAGAGGAGCTTTAAACTGAAGGACGCAGGGGTTGGGGGCTGACCTACTAGAGAACAGCTCTGTAAGAAAGGACATGGGAGTCCTGATGACCATGCGCCTGCAGTGCCCTTGTGGCCAGGAGGGCCAGTGGTACCCTGGGGTGCATCAGAAGAGTGTGGCCAGCAGGTCAAGGGATGTGATCTTATCTGGAATATTGGAGTACCTGGAATATTGTCATCAATTCTGGTCTTCACAGTTCAAGGAGCTGCTAGAAAGGGTCCAGCAGAGGCCACAAAGATGGTGAGGGGTCTGGAGCACCTCTCCTATGAAGAGAGACTGAGGAAGCTGGGCCTGTTTAGTCTGGAGAAGACTGAGAAGGGATCTCATGAATGTATAAATATTTCAAAGGCTGCTGCCAAGAGAGTGGTGCCAGAGTCTTTTCAGTGATGTGCAGCAACAGGATGAGGAGCAATGGCCGTAAACTAAAATACAAGAAGTCCCACCTCAACTTGAGGAAGACCTTCTTTACACCAAGGGTGGCAGAGCACTGAACAGACTGCCCAGGTTTTGAAGTCTCCCTCTTTGGAGACAAATCAACCCATCCGGATGAGTTTCTGTTTAACCTGCTCTAAGTGACCCTGCCTTGGCAGGGGGGTTTGACTAGATGATCTCCAGTGGTTCCTTCCAATCCTATCTATTCTGTGTTTCTGTGAAATAAGCCCATCAATAAAAAGTAAAACAAATTCTTCATCTTCTTTATAATCGCTTTTCCTATTTTCTACTACTTGACACAAGAAGTGACCATTTTTATAGTTAAGTGTAATTTGGAAACCTACAAACTTGCTCTAATTTTGTTGGTGAATTCAGTTACAACACACCTCCTTTAAAAAACATTACAGTACATTTACATTCTGATCTGCAGCTCCATATGTATTAGTTTTATGCTTTTGGAGCAATTAAAACAAATGCATTATTTTATGCTGATCTGAAGTTTTACTACACAGGACCTGCATTTAACATATCTAATAACCCCAAAATTCAGTATTCTTTTTCTTAAAAAGCATTTACTGAAGAAAAACTTTTGAGATAACATGCTCAAGACCTTAATGTAATTCATTTATTTGAGAGGGATTCATTTAGGACAGGCCCTTAACTAAAGGATCCCTCATCTAATCACACAAAACAAAACGTAATCTTTCTGCTTTTTAAGTTACCTACAAAAACTTATTTGCAATATTATTCCACAGCTGGCAAAAGCATAGCTTGGACAAGAGTTCAGAATTTTGTTAAGCCAGACTTGCATGCTTTGGGTTTCATACACAAAAATCACAGGTAGAACCATACCCCAACTTCTCTAACAATAGCTTGATCCCTTAAGGCCATTCCTCACTGACAGTATAGAAAAGCTCTGAGGTACCAAGGAATAAGTGGCCAAAATTATTCCACACCTGTAGAACTACAGGAATCCTGACTTAAGGAATTGCGGAATACGGATTTATTCATCTCCTTTTCCTTCCCCTTTTCCAAATGAGACAGTTTAATCATGACCTGGCACATCACAACCAGCTGGAATTTGATGCTATTCCCAGCACCGATCAATCAGGACCCTGACATTAGATGGATGCATTAAGGCCCAGAACATTTTAGAGTGTAGGCTTCAGTTCATATGGAGCTGGCAGTGGTTTTGCTCCCCCCCTATTGTTCAGCAATCCATAGAGAGTTCTTACAGATGCTGAAAGTTATACTGCAGAGAAACCAAACCTTTAAAAGAGCAAAAACAGAATGGAGCTGCAAACCAGAGTGAAGACAGCCTTTAGCAAGATTCTCTAAAAAGGAAAAACAGGCTTAGTATTTTGCAATGACATAAAAAACCCTCCACAACTTTGAGACTTTTCTTCCAAAAGACTTCATGAATCTGGATAGAAGCCTGCTTTGCACAAGCAAGCTGAATACCAGAATACTGATTGCAGCACTTCTTCACCCCTCACCTGCTAGTTTGCTGACTGTCAGTGTAAGGTCTGAAACATAGCTCTGCTTGCAAAATACAACTCAAATGACTGCAAGGGTGTTCTGTCTTTCAGAGAAGAAGGTACATACTGTAATAAGTATCTACACTGTCCTCTACAGCACCATTTTATTAGCATGTTTGCTTACTAAGGTAAGGGGGAAATGGATGCCATTCAGAAAGTTAATGAGAATATTTGTTGGACTGTGCTTTTTAAGGTCTCCTTAGTGTCTTCATTAGGGCACTCAAATTGCATGTTGGCTGCTTACAGATTTAACACCAGAAGCCACTAGTGGAGTTTTGAAGCACTATGCAAGAATGGCTTGATTCTTTCCTCCCTCATGTGAAGCAGAGTGTTAATTTGGTTCCTATACTGCTGCTGTGACTAAGGGCCTGGGACAGGCCAAGACCCAGTACAGGCAGGTGCTGTGCAAGCATGATAAAGCTTTGCCAATGTGGCTCACTCCTTATCTACAACTACCCATCCATTCCAGCGCTGAGCCTCTGCGGAAGACAGGTTGCCAATGCTGCCACAATATGTGATACTTCTCTGATGAAGACAAATGTCCCCAGAGGGAAAAGGACGAATCCCATGAACTCTATCTCACTTGTGAGTCATGCCGGAATGCACATGTAAGAATAAATAAATAATAATAATTTTAAAAGCAGCTGTTCAATGTTAAAAACTATAATAACAAGAATATTTCTCCTCTGCACCACTCCAGGAACCAGACAGAAGTCAAACTGGAGTGAGCAGAAAGGACTCCCTTCTTCTCACACCTTTTAAACTACACAAACAGCTCTAGCTGGTAAACCTACAAGAACGTAAACCACACATAATCAAAAGTAAAAAAAAAAAAAAAATCTACATTTCAAAGACAATACAAGCCATTAACATAAAACAATAATAATAAAGCCCCTGTACTTTAGAGACAATATTAGAATCCAGTCTCAGAGCCACATATGATTATGGATATTAAAAAATTGTTTCTCAGAGAATCATTAGGGGAACAAGCAGGCACTCCATCACATGTCAGTATTTCATATTTATTCCCCAATAAGAGATTGGTGCTCCACAGAAAATTCTGTATCTCACCTTTTTCACTGAAAGCTGGGGGAAATACACATTATTCCCTTCCTTTTCATTCCTGACCCCATAGGGCTTTCTACTTTAACCTACTGAGCAGTACCAACATAAGCACTGTCTTTAAGCGCTTCAGTTGCTCAACAACATCAGTTGGGTTGAAAGAGAAAATAAATACATAAGGTAAAACTCTTGTTGAGACTCTAGAGAACAAGAATTTTTGTTTCATTTTGAGGAGGAATCATCAAAAATACAAGAATTTTACTTTAAATCTCAGGTGCCAAGGTATACCAGGGAGACTGTTGCTCATCATCCTCATGACTGGATAAAAGATTTCCCTTCCATCCTGCTCTACTTGTGTCTCCCCAGGTATGTCAGTTTGGGCTCCTAGTTTAACAAAATAAACAGAAACAATGACGTCCTTCTTCACCATCATCAATCTTCAAGGTTGTTAATCTAATACTATCTGCTCTGGCCTGGGTAAGAACAGCTTCCAAAAGTAAAAGACACTGTGAATGACACTCATCCATGCTCAAACTCCAGTGTTTCCTCAAACAAGTAGGATAGGGCTGGTGCTGGGTATTGCAACGGCAGATCAGTGGGACATATTGACACTAGCAGTGGACATTTTAGTGAGTATATTACAAAGAGAAGAGAGTTTTTCAGCTTTCTGGGAGATCCATGCCTCAAAACTGRAAACAGGGATCCAGAGCTGAAATACTGAAGACTGCAGGGACATTCTGATAGGCTCTTCTCCTACACCTGACAAGCTCTTTCCAGCCTCTCTTAGGAGGCTCAAATGCACAAACTCCATTACCTGAAGTTCACTCATACAGGTAGTTCCAGGAGGAACACCCTCCTATTTCACTCAAACTCTGTCTTAGTGCAGAGACAGAACTGGCCATTTCCAGCTTTTCCTTCTCTACGTGAAAGTATAGCTTCAGTGAACTTGAGCAAACATTATTCTCCTCCTTGTTCTCAGAAGCAAGTGGCACACAAAACCAATGGCAATGCAATATATAGGTATATGCTGCTCCCTTTGCTTAGAACCATCATTTCTATGGATCCAATGAAGTAGAAAAAGCAGTAAGCATTCCAACATTAAAATTGTCCCTACAAGGTTTTGTAACATGTTAGCATCACATATCCTTAGCTCACATTCCCAAAAATGCCTTTTCTGATGGAAAAATATTAGAATATTAGTTGCTCATGACATCATCGAGCAACTACGATGTAGTAACTATCAAAACAGAATGATAAATGTCTTCAGGAGTACATCACAGGGCGGACACGTAATAAGAGTACAGTTGCTTTATTCCTAGAATATGGATTTCTTGATAAACTTTGGAGTTTGGATCATACTTTCCAAGCAAATTATTACATTGTACATCATCTGAGCTAGGGAGAGTAAGCAAGCAGGCAAAAGACAGCAAGGAACATGTCCAGAGATACTGTGAAAGCTGGAAATCTTGTAGGTAACTTAACACAGCTAAGAGACATTGGCCGCACAGAACTAATATGCACGTGAAGTCCAGCCAGAACACTGTCAAAATTGCAAGTGCTGAAGTGCCAGACCTGGAAGAAAAAGCAAGAACAAGCTATCAGTTGATTAAAAGTTAAAGCCATTGCTGTGTAAGCTACTCTGGAGAAAACACACAGGCTCAGCTCTTGAGAACAGCTTGAGAAGCACTCCTATGCTACAGGAAATAACAATTAGACTTTAGAAACACTCAATACCCCTGTGCAACTGGCAGATAGGACAGCATGTCAACCAAGGAAAGTAAAAAAAGTATTTAATTTGTGTTAACATTTTTCTCTTAGTTAACCTAAATTTTCCCTAGAGGCCTACACAGGAAAAATAGCACACAACATTCAGTCAATGAAGAGCACTCAAACTTATGAGAGGCAAACAAGCTGGAGGTGAATCACATTTTGAGTGCTTTTCTTGAAAATGTTTCCTCTAATTTTAAGTTAGTTCTCACCTTTCTTCCCTTCAGCAAGCACAAGGAACAACGTGTCTACAGCAACTACAGTGCTGAACAAGAAAGCAACAATATTAACTTTGAGGCTGCAGAGCTGCCCGGATCTGTTCTTGATGTCTATCACAGTAACAGCACTGACACAAGGTGCCAGGATCCATTCTCTGGGGTAATTGGTTGGAATCGGGCTCTGATTAAAGTTGAAGCAAATCTGTTACCCACTGCTCAGACTATAAAACAACACGTTTCACAGCACAAAACCACCAAACATTTCTGCAAAAGCCAGCAGCCTAACAGACCCACCAATACGAATCACATGGACAACAAATGTTAAGCCACTGGCACTCTGTTGGACATCAAGGTTATCTGCTATTTTGGAAAGAGAAGGTACAGAAAAAGTATATCAATAATGCAAGAAACGTGGGACATAGATGATCATGATGTATAACATTACCTTGGATGTTTTCTACTTTTTATTATGAATTATCCTTAATCTTCAAGTGCCCCTAGTAAATCAGACAGCTCTGCTGCTGGCATATGCACACAATCCTCTCATGCAAGACTTCACAACACACTGCAAACATGTCTTGCAACACATTGAAGCCCCTCCAATAGTTTCTTAAATATTAAATTTCATCTACAGCTAAACGGACCAAGGTATTCACTGCATGTTTCTATAGATGTTCATRGAATAAATACACACATCAGATCCATCATAAGTGGTGGGAAAAAACCAGCAAACCCACTTAAAAATGAAAAAAAGAGGATTTTTGCATGTTTTATTGGAAATACCATTTTACACGGTTTGAAAAGTTTAAACATTTCACTGCTTCCTAGAACCCAAGTTAAACTACAGCTAGACTTTTAGTGGGGAATTTTATTAACTGGTCAATTAACATGATATCGTAAAATTCCTTTCTGTGTTTGAAGTATTTTGTATATAATAATAAAACAATTTATATACTGATAGCTACAGAAAGCAACTACTAGGCTACTATGTCTATGTCAGCCCTAAATTGTCTTGCTTCATTACACATGATTATACATTCACACCAATCTGACAAGATTACCGCCTGGGACCACAGATCATCTTACTGCAGGAGGTATTTCCAGAAGTTCAGTGATGTCTTTCCTTTCCACAGTACAAATACTATATTAGCTCCACTCAGCCACTTAATAGGAGAAGGTATACAGTTTGTTTTTTCCAGAGTTCCAGGACTAAGAGTTGTGATGGAGAACCCATTGAATGGTGAGGGATTTTCCTCAGAGAAACAACACGACTCTGCTCTGCCTCCACCTTACCTGCAAGGAAATCCTCCCCTTAGCTTCTTTAAATGACAAGTGATTTTCTTGTGGTTGGTACAGCTTTCTCAACACATTCCTTTGTTAAAGTGTAAAGTGGTTTACCAAAGAACATCCATAAACAGAATTTAATTAACTTATTTAACAAATTTGATCCTGTGGCTGCTCATACCCTGCTCCCCTTTCCCTGAACTTGCATTTTTCATACTATGGGCCAGAGACAGATTGAACAGAGTCCAGGTTTTCATTCATGTTTTTCTTCTGGACAACATAGAATCCAGTTTTGAAATCACAGCACTTCCTTAAATTTGTGAGGCCCGATTTTGATTAAGCAAAATCAACCTCACTGTATGAGAGGTCTCTAGGGAGGAAGTAAATAGTTCCAATTCTTTGTCTCCTAAATTCAATTCAGACTAGGTGAATGTGATCACAAGGAAGTCTGAAAGACAGACTGCAACCCTAAGAAGAAAAATTAATTGGCAAGTTTCTTATGCATGCAGGTAGACTAGGTCTATAATAAAGCTGTAAGATGAGAAATGTTTTCATGGCCAGATTACAGATCATATCCAGAATTTCCAAGATACCATGAAAAACAGATTGCATGAAGGTAAGGTAAGGTATAATGAGGTTTGGGTCAGTTTCGTTTTTTTTTCTTTGGCGGGGGGGGGAAGGATTTTTTTTCACTTTTTTGCAAGTAGGCAAGTAAAATTTTTATTCTATTTCACTGAAGTCATTAATGTATTTGCAGCTGCTTATATTTCATTACATGATCCTCAAAAGGGAAAAAAAACCTCTATAACAGTATGTTTAGCATTACATCTTTTGATTTGCAGCTCTTCAGCACAAAGGAAGAAGTTTTGATTCATATTGTTTCTGTAAGCCAGTTCCTCTGAATTTAGACTGAGGACATGAAGATGCTAATTACTTTTATGTTGATTCTTTCTTATTAATTTAGTAACAGCAAGGAGTGTCACTTGCATTCAAAGTTTCAGATACTCTGTATATAGATCAAAAGACATCACTGTAACATGCAATATGCTTTGAAATTTGAATATCAGCATAAATTGGATTTATTTCTCTAAATGAGAGAGGCTGTGACAACTTGTACGGAATTCTACATCGTCAACATGAGGCTTCAAAATTTTAATTTCCTCTACTATCAAAATCATTGCCATAACTCTAATCCTTACCTCATTTTCAAGTTCTGACATTTCTTTTAACATTGTGATCTCTAATGAGGTTGACCCAAGGAATTTACAGATCAGTGAAGTAACCTGGTGAATATGTCCAGGCCACAATTCCCAATGGCACCTTTCTTTTTGCTTTCCTTTTTTTTAATTAACAAAACAAAGAAAAAAGGATACCTCTCAGTCTAGAAATCCTGACAAGACACTGAAACTCTCTTCTCTCTGCTTTACTCAAGCTTAAGCCATGAGGAGGTAACAACATAAGTACATGAGAGTATTTCAGGCAGCAAGGCTCAACCTGGCCTGGAGAACACCCACCTCTCACAAAGAGGTCCAGCACTCGCCCCTCTCTGCAAAGTGCCCATGATAAAGACTTAAATCTTTGGGACTTGAACCCAAGCTCTGATGAGATCCTCCCAAACAATATGATACTGCTCTTCACTGCATCCTATTAAAACAACAGAATTGTTTACATTTATAATGAATAGCAGTTGAGAAGCATTCCAGGTCATTACTGCAACAAGCTTAAACCTGGAATAAGCTACCTCTGCTGATGCAATCTTCGCCTGGAATTCACTTGCTCCAACTGCTTACAATACTTTAACATCATCTCTGAACCCAGCAAGATTGTTTTCCCTGAATCGAGTTCAAAGTTTAAGCCATTTTATCAGATATTTAATCTCACTCATTAAGTGAATAGGCATTTAACCTGTTTCTTGGACTTACATGAGACTTTCTGTTGTAATAAAGTATAAAACAATACTGATTAGTATTTCAGAACAACAAACAGCAAAGAAAAGAGAATTTTTTTTCTCTGAGATTACAAAACAGAAAAGTTAAAATATTTGAAGAAACTGTACTATTCTCAGGGGGCAAACCTTCGGCAGTCTTAACAGACTGCACACTCACTACATATACTATCTGTTCCCATCATACCTTTTTTCCATTACAATTCATTATATATTCTTTTAAAACCTACTGTACACAAGCACATCATTATAACATGTAAATTCTTTAGTTGCCAACTTCACTAATGTGGGTGAGCTGTATTAAATAAGGCTGCTTTCCTCATCTGCCAAATTAAGAGTATTGAAATAATCCACAGAGAGAGAAATAATCCACAGGAATTGGAAACTAGACAGCTTAAGTCTCCTTTTGAAATACATACATTTAGCATTAATAAGTGAGGAGATAAGGCAGGTATGCATACCTGGACATAGCAATAAAATTAAAATTGGTCCAAATACAACATAGGTTTTAATTGTCAACAGTCTTTCACAAAAGCACACATGGGGACAGGGAATGTATCTGCACCCATGCATGTGTACATGCATTCTAATGATTCTGCCCTAATTTGCACATGCATAGTTTTGGGGGGAGAGGGAAAAGAGCATAAAAGCTTTTAAGGTTTGGAAAGATTATACTTGAACCACACACACAAGAACTCTGAGAAAGCCTGCTCCAGTGGTGTCTGCAGGAAGAATGAATTATTTCCTAGCCTCTTACTCCCGGACCCTAACATCCTATTGAGAGCCTGTTTACACAATGCACACCAGAAGCTGACAAGTTTAAGGCTCAAAAGTTCAGAATATGCTTCTTGGATATGTGCATAATAAATGTTCATATTGTTTTGACAGAACTATTTTTTTCCACATCCTAAATATAAAGCTAAAGCTGCTACATGATTTAATGTACACAGCTAATGGGAACAAGACTCATACATTCAACATCAACTTTCAAGTTTAAATACATTTTGAAATATACATAGAAGATCATATTTTCATAGTTTTCATTTGACATATTTTGCTTTCATTCTCAGATATGGCTAATATCAAGGGAGAGGGGTTTTGTAGGGGGTTACAAGCATGCTTGAAGATTTTTCTTTAAAACAATAAGGAACAGTTTAATCTGTGGACTCTTGGCATTAAGAAGACAACATCTGTAGAAAACTCATTTCATTTGAAACCCTACAGGCAAGTGCTCTTGCAGTCTCTAAAAGCTACACCAAATCATACAAACTGTTAGCAAGACGTTGTAGACAAAGGAAACTTGCTTATGCTCAAAAAAGCTCAACACATTTAATTCAACTCTTGTGTCAAACAATCCAATATTCAATTCAATATTTTCAGGAAGAATTAGTATACACAAATTTTTCAAGTAATTACTTAGCAAAGATGTTTGTGCAAATCATTCAAAATGGAGAGGAGCCGTAGCAAGCTCAGATATCTGCTTACTTGTAAATGTTAGAATATGTTGCATGATAGCAAATCAGAAACTTTTAAGACATTAAATACTGTAATAATCAATTATTTGCTGCTATTTCTTGCATTAAAAAACCGAAAATAGTGCACCTATATCACTGCAGAAACTTGTTTTAAGAAGTCACAGCTAAGCCTACTACCTCCATCTGGAAGAAAAGGAGTCTTCAGTCTGTCAGGAGGCATATCATGATTACCAACATTTTAGAAGACGATTAAACAAATTCTGTGACCTCTATAAATCAGAGATCAGGCATTTCATTTTTTAAACTTTGAGATTAGCTATTAATCTGCTTACTTGCCTTTATAAAAATGAAAAGCTACTGAACTAGGAAGCAATTCTTGTGCAGTTTTTACTAAATAAGTTAGTTATTCAGGTAGTAAATTACCTCAATATTGTAACCAAATCACCACCATCTTACTGAAAACAAAACTGACATTTTATGGGAATGAGAATGGCGATTCTTTTAAATATGGTATGTCCCCTCTGGGGACATATAAAAATATCCTTTAGCATTCTGAGATACATAAAAAAGGTATATTCCCAAATTTCAGAAAACAAAGCATATACTAGCCAAATTCTGTGTCTGTGCCTGCATTTAAAAAAAATCTTGAACTAAGAGAACAAGTCAAACAGAGGACAGCATCCGTAAAACGGGAATTGATTGTCAGTGTAGCAATGACAGACTTGCTGTTTTGACAGACTGATGCTTTGTGTACTTATCCTCTTATAAACTACAAGAGGTTTAAACTGGAAAATGTCTAAATAAAATACATTGCTCACCTAACTAAATAGCAAATGATAGTTCACCAACAAATGCAGCTGATTAGTGACAAACTGCATTCATTCCTTCTCAAATTCTAGAAATCAAATTCAAAAACAGTGGCTGCTTCCAGAAGAGCTACAAATTTAGTACTTGTGAGACCACAGCTATTGGCACCTGGTTACACGTACTAGCTACAATACTCTCACATGTGCTTTCAGTTCTTGAAATTTTAAAATTAAGCCATGATTTTAGCATCCATTATATGTAATTTGGGGAGTCCAAGTATTGTACTGTTTTAATGAACTTTAAGTTACTCTCTCAACCTTTCCTTCTCCTTTTAAGAATTATTCTCGCATGTTACTTTGTTTTTAAAACCTCTAGCCCAAGAGAGTAGTACTGACTAGCATTCACATAGGCTGTTGCTTTCCATTGTCAGCTTTTGGTCAAATCCTTATTTTACTGCTCATCTACAGAATACCATGAACCAGTAGCATTAGCTTGCTTCAAATATCAGATAGCAGCATTAAATACCTCTAATATTTGCCTTCTGCAGCCATTCCACTCAGAGTCATTTACAAATCTTGATGTAACAAGACCTTGACCACACTGACACAGCCTGATGATCACAACGGCATTACATTTTACACAGAAGTTGGAAGTCAGAAAGCAAGAACACGTATTCCCACACAAGCACAAAGTCTTGGATCCAGATAACTAGTAGTGTATACTGTGAGTATTTGATAAAAGAAAAAAAAATAAGGCAAATATTTTTGGTTTATACAGTAACAGGAAAAGCCTAATGGTCTACAAGAATTCTAACTATTCCAACTGGTTTTGTCCATTTCATTTTATCAAATTATTTAGGCCAGTAAACCTCCCCATTCTAATGTTAAACAACAAAAAAAGGCCTCTAATCACTCTTCCTTCTGTCCATGCTGAGATCTGCAAAATCATAATATGCCAGGAAAAGTCTGGGCCAGGAACAGTAAGGTGCAACACTCGTATAACTCAGGAATTGCAATTTCATCTACTATAAGGCAGACAATAATCTGGTGTTATGAAGACAAACTTTTCACTTCTCTTGTCACCCGTCAATGCTTCAAATTTACCATTTTCTTTGTCTGACAGCTGACCTCGAGGTACAATTCTGTCTGTAAATTCCTTTTTTTTTTAAAATCTCAAAATATGTAGATACTCTGTCACTTATCCAAGCACCTTTTTTCAGATTCCTGTGCACAATGGAGCACGTACCATGTAGAGAAGTAAATTAACATAATAAAGAAATTTGTACCAATTTAAGAACAGAACCATATTGTATATCCAAACTTTATCACACCTATGAGCTAGAGATCACATTCAAAAATATTTAAATGGGTAAAGTCGCATTTGTTTTCACTTCTTCCACACAGGTCTAGCTACTCCACTGATCACCAGGAAGACTACAGAACATACTAGGAGAAATTCAGAGCATTTCCTCTAAAAGGTATCTCTTCTATACAGAGCCTTTTATGCCTCTCCTAAGTTTTACAGGGAAAAAAAGTTCAGCTCATCTGTCTTGAACGTATTACTGGGTTTAGTAATGGGAACAGAGGAGGATTTTCAGGTATGCACTGCAATATGAGAGGCAAACCAGAATTTCTACCCAAGACATTAAACGAAGATGACAACATTCAATGTTTCACTATTTCTCTTATTAACAAGCCAGGAAGATTACTAAATTTAGATTAATGAGGAGGGGGGAGATTTCACCTTCTCCTAAAGCATGAGCAGTCTATCACAACTATAGAGAGGATGCTTTAATGTTTCTACTCACATTAAACTGATGTTCCCTGCTCAAGCACTTAGTATCTTATCAAATCTCCACAGCTGAGTCATGACAAAATTCCTCCCTAAGTCAGATTGGCAGAGTGCCACTGAGATTTATAGGTACGTATTTCTCCACATCCTTATTTAACATGGTATATATGCTTACTATGCAAAACCCCCTGATGAAACAGAGATATTTCCCCCACCTCAGTCTCATTTTTTTTTGAGGCTAATGGTTGCTTCCCAACTCCTAAAACCCATAAGAGATGTTCTCAATAGCTAAGAGCATATGGTTTGTGGTTACATACTGGCATGCAAAGCAGATGAATCCCTCTAGACCAGCCATGTACCACACACTCTCGTAGTAGACACGATTCTAGCCCAACTTTTCCAGCAAAAAAGCCCAGCCACAAATTGTGGAGGTCATTTTGGTTCAACTGCTAAGTGAACAGCTCAGCTTTTAAGACTGAGCTGGCTCTGGACTCTGCAGGCTTTACTCAGCTCTGCTTCTTCATTTATTGGAGAACTCATTGTCCAGTTCATATTGAATCGGAGTGTTTTCATGCCGCATTAGAGCCTCATGGCATAAACCAGCTATGGGACAAAAGTCACTGTCGACCAAAAAAGTAAAATCCATAACTTAAGCACTCGGAAGTTGCTGTAGCCAGGAGACGCATGTTGATCCATCCAACCAAGCTACACAACAAAAAGAAAATCTGACAGCAGCTATTTACTTATTGCCACAGGGGAAAAAAATTTAATCACAGGATGAATTTGAGCACATTTTCCTAATTAAAAATTTAAAATGAGAAGTTATTTTAGAACTTCATTTTTTAGAGTGCTACTCAGAAACCTCACACTATTTTCATTATAGTCTTCCAGTCCAAAGACTGGGAAATAAATGATGTGCTAGGCTGCTTAGAACAGCAAAATGCTCAAAAAGCCTTCACTAATGCTGCTGATATTGAAAATTATGCTTAACATTTGAACGGCATCTTACCCAACTCTGTCAGCAAACTGCACAGCAAGAGTTAACCTATTCCACCACTATGGCTTACAATCATCTTTTGATTGTATTTGTTGTCACTTTGGAAATCTCCCAAATGGAGTAAATTACAGAGAAGTATGAGTTTTACTAAGATGCAGTTTGTTAGGAGCACTAAATGTTTCCTATGCTTGTTTTCATCTCAGTCGTTAAAGAACATTTCTGTACCCTGACAATGGTATCATGTTTAAGAGCAATGTATCATGTCCCTCGAGCTTTACCCTGTCATCCTCTAAGGGCTATCCTCCAGAGGGCCACAGTCCCAAAGGCAAAAAACTTCTACACCAGACTTTGAAGCAAAGCTCCTGAACTAGCTCTGAGCAGTCATTCTCCACAATGACAAACATCAACCACACCAGCCGAAGATCAGTGAAGGGTCAGCTCTAACAAGATAAAACATCACACAAGAAGGTARCCAGGAATTTCTGCCTAGCGTTGCAGTGACCACATACTTAAACATAATCTCAGAGTACTACAAATATCTACAGCCTACATCCCACTTCTTCAGTTTTATGAGGGTAGATATTTGCAATCTGAAATACCCTGACCACTCTCTAAAACTGCTTGATTGATTCAGTCTCAACCACACCGAACATCTCCATACCCTCCTGATTAGCAGTGCAATACCAATTTTTTATGATCCCTGCAGTCACAGAATCCATGTCAGGGTTACAAGGGTACACAGAAAAGAAACTTAAAACCCGTAAATCCCACGAATGAAACCCAGTAAGCACCACGAGTGCTTCAGGCAGAGTTGTTCTACAATGAATCACTAAGGAACAGAAAAGCTCTCCAGCAGCAAAACTTCGTCTAAACACACCGGCTGGAGTCATCTGCTGCAAAGAGCTGTATTTGCTGTTTCTTTTTTTTTCCCCATCTGTTTGAACAGTAGAAGCTTGGAAAGGATATGATCAAATTGTGATTCCATGCTCATTTGAAAGAGGAAAGGCTTTCAGTGCTAGAGAATGAATGGAAGAATAGACTGAAAAAAGGAAGTACATTAAAAAGCTTATTCACTCTAATTTTTTTTTTCTGCAAAATGACTACATACCAAAAGTTTTGTTCTGGTTGTATCATGTGAAATGTTGCAGAGGTACAAACTTGATGAACTAGGAGGCACCAAAGACATTTTTCATTACATTAGACAAGACTTGTCCAAGTGATCTTACAAACACCCAAGAAACTCATTTTTAAGTCTCTGCTTTTTCTTTTCTGTTTAMAGAAATCTTTTCAGAGATTGATTACTATCAGCTGTCTTGAATTCCTTTCTTGCTATATGTATTTTAATGAAATATTTTTCATTCCATTCTGTACTAAATTGAAATACTAAAGTGAGATACATTGAGCAGCTGTAGGCTCCTTGACCAGCCAAAAGAGATGAAGAACTGGCTCTTAACAACCAGCAGTGACTTGCAACCACTGCAACCACTTGCACCATTTCAGTTAGTATCAGTGGAAATAYGCTTTAAATGTAGACAGTCTTAACTGTATTTTCATGTGTTCTTCCCAGTAATCAAGCTTGAAAATCAAGAAYACCATCTATATTTACAACCGATGTGATTAGCTCCTACTTCAACTTACTAAATAGCGTACACTGGACTCTAAAGGAACTTCATAACATTGTTTGACATTAGTTCTATGAAAGGCCAAATTTTAAACAATTATCACATCTTTACAATTCAGTTGCCTGAAGTAAACAAAAAACTTCATTAAAAATTCTGATCTCACACCCCAGATATCTGGATTGCAGTTTGGCTACTGAGAGCTTCCACTTCAGCAATGAATCGGACACACTTTCATCCACAATGAATAGTGATGAAAAGGTATTGCTCTGAGGTAATTGAAGTTCTAATGCCAAGTAAAAAAAATCCTAAATGTTTTATTTATTTAAAATCCATTGTTACTGTAGGCGCTTTTATTCAATGTCAGATACAGCCAATACTTCAGCGAATGTATGTGAGTTCTGCTATTTAGGTTTAAACTAAGAATAGATTTTCAAGATAAGAAACGCCAAAGCTAAAGATTTGTACTTGCTAAAATGCCAGAGCAAAAATAGCAGTCCGTCCTCACTTCTCCCACGAGAAGCTTTGCAAAAACACTTTCAAACTGAATTCCTGAACTGTTATCCTGTCTACATTACCTCTGAAAAAATTAGTTACAAAAATTCTAGGCTGAATGATTGAATTTTCCTGTGTCAATTTTTCCCCTCCTCTACATCCTGAAGGATACTTCTCTCATATAAAAGCTATTCTGATCTCTTCCTAGTCTAAGGGTCCAGTTATAGAAAACTAACTTCCTTCTCACACTGATTTTTTTCTTCCTAATAGATGCAAAGACTGATCTCTGATAAGACATTTAGTAATGGGAGGTAGGCAGAGGGGAGCAGAATCCCTTTGGTTGAGATTAAAGGAAAATGCTGACTCAGGCCAGATCAGCTGTCAAATAACTTTATGCACAGGAAGTTTAACATTCATAACATCTCCTCATTGCTACTCRCTACAACCACTACGCATTCTCTCATATGAGAAAGAAAATATCTGTTACTTTCAGTTATAATAATGGGAAATACTCACAAATCCTTAATTCTGTTAGCCGATAATAAGTACTTTATTACGTTGGTATTTCCTCTGTACTTCGAGCCCACCTTGTG